>CM060926.1:1046346229-1046961229 GCA_030737875.1 Allium sativum | reverse complement strand
GGGCGGGTCTGGGCAGTCTTATACCACAAACAAGTCTAACCTTGTATCTTGGGCGGTTAATTATTACACATAATTATTTAACCACAAATTGGATTAATATCCCTATTCAAATTTGTCAATAAATTTCAAATTAATTTATGTCCATAATTGTCACCTAAATTATGTCCATAATCTCAGGTATATAAATTTATACCAATTAATGTCTCAAATTAATTATATTCCTTTTAGGCCATTTTATGCCAATTCACAATTATGTATATTTAATATTTTCCCATTGTCCCCAAGCTATTCGTACGTTTTAATATGACATATGTTAGACTCGCAAATAGTCTAACTTATAAAAAGAAAAGCAACATCATAACACATAAAATAGATCTAAGAATCATGACATAAGTTTACATAGCCAATAACATGCATAGGCAATGGATATACATAAATTTGCATAAGCTATCATGGATCTAAATATAGATCTAAACATGTAATCATGAATTTGCATATATGGATATGGTTTTCCTATAACTTGCATATGAATTTCATTCAAACTAGCATATGATTCACATACAAAACTAGCATAGGCAATGGGCATATAAGATATAAATTTGCATAACTATGTACTGGCATGGATCTAAATATAGATCTAAACACAAAGATGTGAACTTGCATATGGATCTAGACATGTAAATTAATGTCACATGTTTGCATATAAACTAGCATATGTATCTACATGATTCACATATGAACTTGTGTAAAATCCACCTACAGACTTTCATAAGATTCATAAACTAGCATATGGTTTAACATCCCAAACTTGCATAAAATTCATATACATATGATTTAACATCCCAAACTTGCATAAGATTCATATACATATTATTTAACATCCCAAACTTGCATCTGATGAATCAAGTTAAATATATACAATTCAACATATGAAATAGATCCACAATAACAAAATTGTCAGTGATAACATCACATGATTCAAAGTCATATTCTCATAATCCCAATTATAACTTATCACAATTAAATAAATTAATTATTTTTTGAAAGAAATTATACTCACAAACAAAAGAATGGTCTTGTTTTTCTGGGATCTGTATTCTGAAACTGAATTGCTCGCCTTTGATGTAGACTAATTGTTATTCTAATTTAGATTTAGATTTGATTCTTGCTTCTATCTTGTTTTCGAGTTGAAAGAGAATGGCGGCTACTCTAGGTTCTCCATTGATGGCATGGCAGCTCTTGGTATGAATTAGTGTGATTTTAGGTTGAGAGTTAGGTTGCTTATATAGAATTTTAATTAATTTAGAGCCGCCAGATTAACCCTAGAAGCAATCAAGACCATCCAGTCAAGATAGAATAACACCTCAGCCCTAATGACTCAGCAATGACTCACTGTTCGGATAAGAACACTCCAGAAATCTACGCAGGTTTTTCACCCGACATGGGCGCACTTGGCAGGTGCGCCAGTGCATTTTTGTACTGGCGCACTTCACAAGTGCGCCAATGCATTCTGGCCTGTTTCTGGTTTTTCTGCCTAACTTCGTTCGTCCATATCTCCTTCATACGGTGCCCGTTTTACGCAAACTCGGGTACTATCTCAAGCACAATTCCGAGAAGAACGCAATGGCGTAACCCATTTCCTTTAATTCTCACATTTGAAATTAAGTATTCTTTAATTTGTTATTTTTAATATTTAAAATCACAGGGTGTTACATAACGGGTTTTACCCCTAACCTAAAAATTAGTAACATTGTCTAAACACTTACTTGCCCCTCTTCTATCTCTAGTCACCACTAGTCCTGGCTATCTACCAACGATTATTTCAAGTAACATCCTAGTCTTTCCAATGCTTACGCATTCTACGGGAACTCACTATTATTCCAAGATAATTCTCGTAATTTACTTTATAGCCTCAAAACTTCTCCCATCTTCCCTAGGCACTAGCCCTTACCTACCCCATACTTTTAAAACACGGTTTGGCCTTTCTTTTTCGTTTAAATTTTCTTCCAAAAATTCAAAAGTGTCAAAATTTCATTTTCCTCATGAAAACTTTCTTTTGTCGAACCATAAAAACATGTCATCTTAAAAATGTAGATCATCATTTTTTTTTTCAAACCATAAAACTGGAGTAGATAAAGACAACTATTTTCTCCATCGGGTTTATGACTTGTTCTTACCTATAAGGTCGGTTTAGTCTCTTACTACAATGTGCAAACATCCACTCTATTCTTAATTTCTACACTTATTTTGTCCAGCCATCAAAATTATCTTATCAAAATAATAGAGATTTCAAATCTTTCTTTATTAAAAACTCTTGTATGAAATATAATAAGAAAACTAACGAGCCATACATGCTCTATAATATGCTCCGTTTTACTAAGAGAATTTTACTTTAAAACTCAATTTGTACTTCTTTACATATTTTAAAACTATAAATTTTAAGATTAAAACTTGAAAACACCATAAACCATTTTCCCAAAACTTTTATAATCTCAAGTTCTTAAAAGTTAACAATGGGGTTTGAATTAAAGCGCATTTCCAATTTTCTAGGCTTTCCTAGACACTCCCCCAAGGTCAATTCTCCAACTATATATAATCCTAATCCATTTTCCTCTTTTCAACCTTTTCCAATTTATAAGGTGTTACTGCCAAATCCACTAACCCAAAATAATAATCAGATGGGATTCACCTTCCTTCCATACAAAGCACATTGTGCACTTTCCACCCAAATTACCTTAAGGGTCTCATATTCATTCCTTTATTGTCCAAAACAGACATCCTATCTCTTACCATGTTATACTATTTCTGTTTAGTGTGTTCCTCTATCGATCTTGGTATATATATAATATTTATATTTAAAAAAAATACAAATATGTTCACTCACTATATATATAAGAATAATAAACCTAAGTTCTGATACCAGATGTAACCACCCCAATTTCGACAGACCGATTTTTTTCAAAAACTCCAATCTACCGAAACTCGGATTGAGTTGCTCTGGTATCCTGCAGAAAAGACAGAGACATAAAATATGTCAGAGCTCAGAAAATATCTCACAGTGGAATGGGAAAAATATAATATAATCAAAATATAGCCTTACCGTATTAATAATATTGCCTAACCAGTATCCAAGGCTATCATGTCCCTGCCACAAATCTAACCTGCGAGTATGTTATGAGGAGGGGTCAGAACACAAGTTTTGGTGACTAGATTTAAACTATACACTTTGGATAATCCTAACTATACCGTTCAATCATATTTTCTTATTTATTAGGTTACTTGGGTTAACAACACTCAAGGCTTACACACACGTTGTACCCATTTACTTCTCAGTGGATTAACCTAATACAGTACATGTATAGCTACCCCCAATATCAAGGTACACCCCATGGTACCCCACTCGCACAGTCTCCACCGTAATGCCACCGAAATGCTCGCAGTCCCTCATCTTATGTCAGAGTGACGTATGGATATCTATATAACAATGTTACGATCAGTATATATCTTCCATTACTACGCTATGTAAGCGTACGGACTATCACCCTCGATCAAATTAGATTTCATACCGGAGTAATGCCCTCTAGTCTACGATACCCAACCCAGAGCAGATATGCATGTATCTAGACTGTCCCTCGAACGTACTGTTAATTGTAGTTCGATGCCTCAATCACACGTCCTCTAATGTGCATCGAGTTCCGTGGTTGGGCGATATAAGAAATACAGAACACGGTCGGGAGCTTTTCCATACCTATACAGGCCCGCCTTTAAGAGCCTCGAAATATAGATATCCTTAAGGTCTGTTTTCACGGTGGCTATGGCCCCACCTCGGCCCCTCCCTCAACTAGTAAAGACTACAAGAGCTAAGCGACTGCCCCTACGGAAACAGTCTAAACATCCATGTGACGTCTCCCCTCAACCACCGTACCCCGATAACAAAAGGTGAATGGTTTCTTGGGTTTAGCTCTAATATTTTTGCATCCCGCTTGTTGTCGATGACGAGTATCCGACGATCCACTATCTTTATTGGTCCTGACCCTACCTCGCATTGAGGCAATCGCCGAATCACCCTGGTGTCACCACGTCACAACATTCTGACTACATAGCTACTTCTGCAGTCAAGGCTCACCCACCCAGTAGTTACGTGTAGACCCAACCTCTGCGAGCTCAGCCTAAGACATTTGCCACCGCATAGAGGACTACTAGGGGCACCTTACATATGTCAGGAAGTTGTGTGCTTCCCCTTCCTGTCCTTCGGAGCCGTCAGAACAATCAGATGAATGTGTGCTCCCCTCGTGCCTTATAACACCTTGATGATCTACCCCACGGGTTATTCACCCTCAAACGTACGGACTGGTCCAAGCGCCTCAATTTAATATGTTGTTAGGCCCTACGTCTAAACATTCTTTTACGTGCTTGCCTTACCTCGCCAGGTTTCCATTTAACTTGGTTATTCCCTTTCGTATTGAATGCTTATTCAAATTACCAAGTTTCTCTTGCTTATTAATTTCAATCATATAACTTAACCCATTTAAGTTTATTAATAAGCCCATAACATGTTATTCTCTATATTTTGGCCTAAGGTCTGTAATCCACAATCCCAATTATATTCTTGTTTGATTTCATCATTACAATAACATGTTTTACTTAATATGTAATTAAGTATATCTCAGTTCACATGTTTTCTGTTTAACATGTTAGTCATTATTTATGATTAAATATAACTTATTTCATAAGTTTTCTTCATTCTTTTCATTTAACCATAATTCCATTTTAAATTGTCAATACAACTTATCATTATTTACTTATTAACTTATTTCTGTTAACTAAGGCCCATTAATAAGTTTCTCTATCCATTTATTATAACATATGTTATAATTTCCACTTGTCCCTAGGACAAGTCTAAACATGCTATTCTTATCAGCGGGTTTCAGACCCCCAAGTTTACAGATTACTTAATTTGTAATTAAGTACAATATATTTCCCTCTTTTCTTAACTGGTTTCAGGTTTTACCCTTTCCCGATTACTTAATTTACAATTAAGTGTCCTTTATCTCATTTCACCAGTTATCTAATTTACTTATTAGTTTATTATAACCTAAGTTATAATCCCCACTTGTCCCTAGGACAAGTCTACCTATTATACAACATTTTCGTTAATGTTATTTATTTATAATAGGTGATTATCATTACCCTTTTAAACCATTTTCTTTTACTATCGTATTACAGTATTCTTCATTCACTATAATATATGTTCCTTATTTTAATTAAGGAAAACACTTTATGCACCTTATCAGTTTGATAGAAGGAATCAGTGATTTATTTTCAAAAAGTATTCCCATCTAAATTCGTGGTAGCAAGTAATTTCTTTACTTTTCTTACTTTATTTATTGTGGCTTACTTGCAACCACGTTCTCAGAAATAGGTCATTTAGGGAAATACATCATTTTTCCTTCGTATCACACTAACTCAGTTCATTACATCCCTTCATTTCTTATTTTCTTAGTTAGGCATTTAATTACCATCATTTCCATTTATTCATATCTTGTTATATACATATATTTATATATATGTACATATATATGCCTAGACCTCTCACATTAAGCCTATACTTGTCGATGCTGGATTTGCCGTGCGGGTCCGGGCAGACTTCTACCACAAGTCGACTTAACCTCGTGCCTTAGCACCATTTTTTGTTATGCACTTAGACCTCTCACATTAGATTTACCACTTGTAAATGTTGGATATGGCGGGTGGGTCCGGGCAGACTTCTATCACAAGTGCAATCTAACCTCGTGTCTAAGGCGTTACAGTTCCAAATTACTATGTATTTAGGCATGTTCATATTTTAGTAGTTATCCCTTTTTCCATGTAAATTTTTGGAACATTATCCTCTTCATATATTTACTGTAATCCAATTTACATGTCGTCAAGCTATTCTTATGGTGCATGTCCTTTTTAACATGTATTTAATTCTAATTTTTGACATGTAAGCATTAAATCGGGTAATTGTTCAGATCTAACAAGTTACATGTCAATTACTCAATAATATGCCACAAGTAAATCACGTATTTAAAATAACTGAATTGGTCCTAACAAGTTTATTTTCTCTAACATGTAAACATTTAATACTTTAGTCAGTTCAACATAGGAATTTCCTGACATATTCATATTAGCATTTCCACTCGTTACAGCAACAATTTATAATTAATCTGGCAATTTCACAATTAATAAAAAGGGGAATGCTAAACGATTATGTACCATTATCTAAAATATTATGGCTTAAATCCACTCACCTCGTAAGCTTTCCAAATCCTGGATCTGGTCCAGATCTAATATTCCATGATTTTTCCCCTCGTTGAATTCAGAACATAATATTCATGGATTTACTATTTTTACTAAAAGAAAAAGGGAAAAGAAAAGGGAAAAAAATTGAATAGACTGGATCTGGAACGTTATCTTGCTTTTCACATAATTCTAAACGCCTAAAAAACATCAATCTCTCCCCTCCAGATCTTAATTTAATATTTTCTAATTTATAAATCTAAATTTCTGAATATATTTGAGGAGAGAGAGAGTAATGGCAGAGCTCCAGTGCAGCCACCAAACTATGAGGTTTAGGGTTAGGTCTAAGGTCTTATTTATAGGGGAAGTGGAGAAACATGGTCCCTCAGATTCAAAATTAAAACATCAGAACCATCCACGTCGTCAGAAGGTTCCAAAACCGTGGTGGGGTCAACCGCGGGGTCGACCCCCTCTTGGGGTGGGTCGACCCATAGGTCGACCCTCCTGTTGGAGGGTCGACCCCTAGGTCGACCCCTAACGGTCTGTTCCCCCCTAAATCTCCCACTCGTGCATTTTGATTTTTTTGAACCTATTTTTCGAAATTTATGGATAACTTTATTGTATATATACACATATAAGCCCCTTATATGTACACAAACTTCTAATGCTTATAACTTCTTCATACGTAGTCTGATTTACGCAAACCATTTGTCTATCTTGACTAGAATTTCGAGATGGACGCAATGGTGCTGTCCGTTTTACTTAATTCTTAATATTTAATTTAGTTATCCTTATTTTATTATCTTAAGTTAAAAATGCAGGGTGTTACACTTGCGAAAACTTTGTCTGAAGTAAAATTCTCTTAGTAAAAGGTGCATATTATAGAGCATGTATAGCTCGCTGGTTTACTCATTATGTTGCATGAAAGGATTTAAAAAAAAACGTAGAAAATATTGTTGTTGAAATTCTCAGTAAAGAAAGATTTGAAATGTTTATTCCTTTGGCAATCATTTTTGATAAATTGATTTAAAGGATAAATTTTATTGGGTGGAAAAAATAAGTTGTTGGAATTAAGAATAGAGTAGATGTTTGCACCTTTTAGTAAGAGACTGAACTGACCCTATAGGTAAGAACTAGTCGTAAACCTGATTGAGGATTAGTTGTCCTTGTCTACTCCCGTTTTTGTGATTTGAAAAATAAAAATGATTTTCATTTTTATAAAATGACATGTTTTAAGGTTTGGCAAAAGTAAGTTTTGGTGATGAAATTAAAAATTTTACACTTTTAAATTTTTGGAAGAAAATTTAAATGAAAAGGCCAAACCGTGTTTTAAAAAGTATGAAGTAGGTAAGGATTAGTGGTTAGGGAAGACGGGAAAAGTTTGAGGCTATGAAGTAAATAGCGAGAATTATCTTGGAATAATGGTAAGTTCCCGTATAATGCGTAAGCATTGAAAAGCCTTGGGTATTGCTTGAAATAACTATTGGTACACAGCTTGGACTAGTGGTGATTACTAGATAGCAAAATGGCAAGTATGTGCTTGATCCTATTGCTAATTTTCATGTTAGGGGTAAAACCCGTTATTGCACTTTTGTAAGATCATTCTGTTATTTTGTTCCTGTTAGGTAGTTAGGGTAACACTAAAACCTGTCGTGGATCCCATAGTTTGGACTATTGTGTCTGAGGGGGACATAGTCCCGAGATTCTTGGCCCTTAATAGTACTTGTGGAGAGCATCTGTTTTCCTGTTTTAGTTGAAAGATTAGAAGGCTTATTTGAAAACTAAACTTAGATTAGATGACTAAATAAGCTAAGAAAAGAGAAATGGTACAACTAAAAAGAAAACAACAAAATCGTAAAGCAACAAACATGACAATTAAAGAAAAATGGAAAATTACGAGAAAAGATGAATAAGAGTAAAAAATTCAAAGATAAGATGAAAAAGAAAATCAGTAACAGAGAAAATTTTCTTATATGGGTTGTGCTTGGATAGGAAAATAGGGAATCTTTATAGATAGTTACATAAAATCCAAGTACGATTGGAATAAGGTACACAAAAGAAAAAAGGAAGATGTGAAATTTTCCGTTTTCCACCTTTTTGTAACATAAGAAATCGAATTTAGAAAATTAGATTTATCTGAAATTCAAAAAATAAAGTTGCTTGGTAGGATTTTGGATACAAAAATTGGATGAACCACGCTCTTGCTCAATAGGATTGTAGGAAAATTTGGATGTAAAAGCATAATTGATTTTCAAAATACTGAATTCATGTAGAACTGCCAATATATTTAGGATGTGAGAATCATGTTTTAAAAGGATTTTTTGAAGAAAAAATTGCATACATATAGGAGGTACCACTTAGGCATACGTGTATTATTATGTTGTATTTCACTTCGCACAATGCACAATGTTTGCAAAAATTGGATGCACACATGATGGATGTATATTATGCGAGGGATTAATTGATTTTTACCCTTATCAAATTTCGAGGATGAAATTCCCTAAGGGTGGGAGAATGTAACACCCCACATTTTATGATAATTAAAGAATTAAATAATGCATAGTATATATATGCACATATATAAACATTTAAGAAAATTAAAAATATGAAGAGCTTTCTAAATTTGGCCACATGATTAGTGTCATTGTGTTCGTGGTGATTTTCTGGTCAATTTAGACCTATGGACTGCAGAATACTTAATTTAAGATGAAAGAGATACCTTTAAATGAAGTATTGTAACCAAACATGAAATGAGATAAAGGAAGAAGAACAATGATCACCATTGTTTTTAAACTTATTAACAAAAGGCACCATAGCTTAGTTAGTTAAGGCATTGGATATGTAACATAGAGGTCGGGGGTTTGAACCCCAGCGGCGACATAATTTTTGTCTTTATTTTAGAGAGGGCCAACTGAACATACAAATATATGTACGCATACAAATTCAAAATTTAAAAGGATAAGAATGCACATATAAGGAAATAAAGAAAATATATGTATATATATAAGAATATATATATATGTATATATATATATATATGTGTGTGTGTGTGTGTTTGCAGAAATATATATATATACAAGAGATAAAATTCAAGTTAAGGCTACAGTCAATGAAATATGGCAAGAATCAAATAACAGTGCAACACCGTTTGAATTTTGAAAATGAAACGAAAGTTATGCGTATATAGTACGCATAAAATGATCGTTAGAAGAATTGTATACGCATAAGAAGATTACATGTGAATATAAAAGTTAAATAAATTCCAGAAATTCAAACATTCGAAATTAAGAAATTAAAACATTTGAAATTCAAATTTCTGCACCAAAACTACTTGTGGGAACCAGGAGAATTGACACACCCCAGATCTGGGCAGATCCGTTGATGTATCTGGACCGTTTTCTTAACCAGGTTCAAAGATCACTCAGCGCTACGTGTACGATAAGATCCCGAACACCTATAAATTGCCTAGTAGATCCTGGCCTAAATCTCACATTCTCTGAGACAATGTCTAACCTTTTTCATTCCTCCTCCTCCTCCTCCTCAAATCTCTTCAGAAAATAAGATAATTAGTTTAGGAAAATTCTGAATCAAGATTTGGAGGAAAAGAATGAATCTTAGTAAGAAGGTGTTCAGAATCAAACGTGAAGTAAGGTAATTTTCTAGATCTGGCCTATTCAATCTTCTTCCTCTTTCTTCCCTTTTTCTTTTAGTAAAATTATTTACCCATGGTTGTTAGGTTCTAAATCTAGTTAGAGGAAAACCATAGAATGCTAGATCTGGGCCAGATCTAGGAATTGGAAATCAAACGAGCTGAGTGCATTTAAGTTATATCATTTTTGATAATGATATATTATTGTTTAACATTCCCCATTATCGTACAATGTGAATTTGCTAGAATAATTTAAAGTATTAAAATGTTATTATGACATGTTGAAATATTATATGTTGTGATGTTTAAACATATATTAAAAGGATTAAAGTGACGAATATGACATGTTGGAATATTAATATGCTAAGATATTAATATGTTGGAAAATTCATATGTTGAAATATAAACTTGTCAAAATATATGTGGCGATTATTTTGGTTTCAATTCCACGTTAATTTGTGACATTTATGTACCTAGACCATTAACGGTAGAAATTGAGAATTTTACATGTTAGTTTGTTTGATTTGAACAATTACATGATTAAACGGTTACATGTTAGAATAGAATTTATTATATGTTAAAAAGAACATGCAGCATAAAATGGGTTAATATGATGACATGTAACATACACACTTGAAAGAATGGAAATGCCTAAATTATATAGAAAAATTACAGTGAATAGGAAACTGTAACTACGCTTAGACACGAGGTTAGATTACACTTGTAGTAGAATTGTGCCCGGAACCACCCGACATATCCAGCATCCACAAGTGGTAAATCTAATGTGAGCGGTCTAAGTGCATAAATAAAACATGTAATGGTGTTAAGACACGAGGTTAAATCAATTTGTGGTAGAATTCTGCACAGAACCGCCCGGCAAATCCAGCATCCACAAGTGTAGGCTTAACATGAGAGGTCTAGTGCATAAATATATACATATATACATATAAATATATATATATATAGCAGGACTGAAAAACAAAATTAATTGGAATTAATGGAAATAAATGGAATTGAATGAAAGATACAGCAGTAAAAGGATTGGAATGAAAGGGGAATGATAATAACCTATTATAAATAAATTATATTAATGAGAATGTTGTATAATAGGTAGACTTGTCCTAGGGACAAGTGAAGATTATTACCTAGATTATAATAAACTTGCAGGGAAATGAGATAACTAGTGAAATGAGATAAGTGGCACTTAATTGTAAATTAATCAGTAAATGGGGAAAACTGAAACTAGTTGTTTGTAATAAGTAGAGAAAAGGGGGAGTTTATGAAATATAAGAAGTTGTACTTAATTATAAATTAAGTAATCTGTAAACTCGGAAATCTGAAATCTGCTGATTAGAATAACAAGTTAAGGCTTGTCTTAGGGATAAATGGAAATTAAAACTTAGGTTATAATAAATGGGAAGGTGACTTATAGTGAACCTTAGTTAAGAGAACTAAGTTAATATGTAAACAACGATAAGTTGTAATGATGGTATAAAATGGAATTATGATCAAATAAGAAAGAATGAGGAAAACTTATGAAGTGAAATAAGTTATATTTAATCATAAATAATGACTGACATGTTAAACATAAAACATGTGAACTGAGATATACTTAATAACGTATTAAGTGGAACATGTTATTGTAACCTTGAAATCAAACAAGAATATAAAGGGATTGCGTATTACAGACTTCCGACCATAATTTAGAGAATAACATGTTGTGGTCTTAGTAATAAATTTAAATGGGTTAAGTTATATGACTGAAATTAATAAGCAAGAGGAACTTTGTAACTTGAATAAGAAGTCAATGTGAATGGGAATAACTAAGTTGAATAAGAATTGCGTCGGGCCGCCACCATGGGTCTTGATACACCCCATGGTGGGACCAACATAGGTATCTACAATCATTGGGGGCCGTATGTCACATGTAGGTAGCATAATCCCTAGGTTGGACCTAGGTGGCATAAACCCTAAATCCAAGAAGTGTTCAATAGGTAGCATAATCCCTAGGTTGGACCTAGGTGGCATAAATCCTGGTTGAATCTAGGAAGCGCTCGATAGAAAACCCTAGATTAGGTCTAGGTAATAAATAAATAAATAGATGTACACGTGAAAGCAACCTTAATTTCGGGGATTGGGATCACGTTATGATTTTATCATTTTATATAGATTACTAGTTGGGACACTAGTTAGGGGGTGCAGAGCAAATAGATATCATAGAAATATTTTAACGATGAAGCAGAGAAATCTTGCGAAGTTATACTTAGTTCATCTTGAATGGGAACCTCGCAATGTTATGCATGACAAATGTCATATGATGTTATTCTTAGTTATCGTGCCTGTAGCTTATCTTGTCATCATACTTACGTTTATTTTCAGTTTATTCATGCCATGTTATCTTTACCTATTTTTATGCTGAAAGTCACTAGGACTTACTCAGTCTTTATGACTGACCCGTTTTGTTTCGCCTCTTTTTCTTCCGTTCTCCCCCTCCCCCCAGGTTCGCAGGGTGGGAATACAGCTTAGTTCGGGTCTTACCAAGCTCCAAGGCTCTTTCATGTACTGCTTGGATTTCTCTTGGCTATGGCTTGCTTTACTGTTTTACTTGGGGAATGATTTATGACTATGGTTTTATGCTTCTTTACTATTGCAAGACAGATTTCGATGTAATGGATTTAATGGCATTTTGATGTAAAAGGCTTTAGACCTTTTTAGATTGTAAAGCAATGAAATTTGGTTCTTCTTCCGCTGTTTTATATGTTCTGTCTTGTAATATTTCTGTGTATGTTTACCTAGATAATGCTCCACCAAAGCTAGTGCAATCCCTTTGTGAGTGACCCTAGCGGATGTGGGGTGTTACATTTGGTATCTGAGCAGAAGGTTAACAGACTGGGCAAAAGCTTTTAAAAACCTTCTGAAATTATTTTCAAAACGTTTACAAAGAAGCATTTTTCAAGAAAAGTTTTGTTTTACGAAAGGCATATTCCCCAAAGCCATATGCACTATCTTTTGATTCTCTCCTTGAGTCTCTTCTCTCTTTCTTTTTCACCATAGTTTGTAGGCATGCGACACATGTCGGAGGGCAAAGTAGTGTCCAACCTCCATCTGTAGCCGCAGTAGTTTTACTTGCGACTAATCTTATCTCAAGCTTTGTAGGGTTGTTGTGCGATGGAAGTAGCTTTCGAGAAACTTTTCAACAATCTATACAAGGATAGTAGGAACGAGGATAAAGAACACAAGTCTAAAGATGAGAAACTTGTTGATATGGCTTAATCCACGAAGAGGAAAGAGGTGAAAGGAAAGAGGCCAAGTGAAAGAATAATAAAAACCCATGACAAGAGAGGATATCTTTAGTATGGTAAAAAGGAACATGTAATAAGTATTATAGGACAAGGACAAGGGCAAAGAACAAGATCGTCGAGAGGGCAATTGTATGCTCTCACTGCTAGCGTACCTAAGAGGGGTGGTAATTTTTCTGTTAAAGGTTTAGCTTTTCTTTTCTATCATCCCATTAGAACTTTGTTTTTGTACATCGCATCCTTTTAATTCTGCTTCGATAGTTGAGTCTCTGCACCTTATTACTAGCGTAGTAGAGGATCCCATTTTATTCTCAAAACCTATTAGGGAATCGGCTCATTTATTCATGACTTGTTTGGATTTGAGAATGTCTATGCTAAGTGTTGAGTTTAGAAGTAATGCTTATGTTTTTTGGCCATGGGTTGTTTCTAGAGATGGAGTGGTTATCCAGAAATGATACCATTCTCGAGTATGAAAAGAGGGTATTTAGACTCTTGACTTTCCTTGGTAATGCCCTCGAAGTCTAGTGTAACCCTTAGGGTTCTGCCATGCTTAGTTACCTAGAATCTCTTAATATATTTATTGATCCGCTCGAGTAATGTTCGCCTCTAAGGCGGATGGTTCATCTCGCTTATGCATGAGTTATATAAAATCACCTTAGTATGTACACTTGGCAACATGGTTGGCATTTGTTTATTTTCAAGAGATAATTCATTTATGTGGAATACCTTCTAGTAAGTGAACGAGATCCGAGATTCACTAGTGAATTTTGGAGAGCTTGCATGAAACCATGACTACGCAGTTATGTTTGAGCCGAGTATACTAGAAGGAGGATAAGGGAAAATGGGACGAGAAACAACAGTGAAATGAGTTCCAACTCATATTTTGGAAACAAGAGTTAAGAAGCTACGAAATTATGAAGTTAAATACGGACAATGCACAATGGAGTTAAGCTCAAGGAAATGTGACTTAGAAGATTGAAGACTAGATACGCGCATCATATCTCTTTTTAAGAGTATATCCTTGATCCCTCTTTTCCTGTAGAGCTTACTTGCATGCTATCTTTTATGCATATCCTCTCGGTCCTATTCTCAATCTTATTTCTGTTGCAAACCCCATAAGGAGTATGACTCGTCTGGTTGTGATATATGTTGGGGTTTGAGGGTGTCCGTTGGGTTGACTAAACTTTTTGGGTTTTATAGGATATGGGTTGGTCTTAGGAAGGGATTTCTTGTGACCAAAAAGGAGTCCATCATGCTTAGTTTCCTAGAAACATGTATATTGGTTGGTTAATTCTTTGGGTATCAGTCAGATATTGATTTCGGTCTTCGAGGATGGTGCTTAGGGAGTCTTCTCCTAACCAGTATATATATGACATAGATTTCCAGTTTTGACATTGCCTAATGGGCACAAAGTTTTTACTTGCTTTTATCGTTCGATTATACCTTTAGGTAGGAACAATTGGGTGTAAATATGTGCTTGAGACATGTTATGATTGATGGTTGCAAGTGGCTGCTAGTGGTTGCTCGTGATTGCATAACACACATTAGGCACTGGATCGGCTCAGACACATTTCCATATTGCATATGCATGAGTGTTTATACTTGTTTATGGATGAAATTGGATGTGTTATCATATGGATAATGCATATGGATGGATGTTTGTGCACACATATAGTGTTTATGTGACTAGGACTATTTGCATACATGTTGGACTCATGGCACTAAACATATTTTGTATTAAAAAGATCAATCAGGCCTGATCATTTGCATTAGACAAGGAACATATACACACACTTTCTGCATATGTTCATACAGCATTAGAAATCTCTTAAGGACAATGGATGCCTGTGATTGATGATTGAGTAGATGGATGATTGGATAGTAGGACACATTCTTCTAAACTTGAAGATTTCGGGGATGAAATCCTTTAAGGAGGGGAGAATGTAACAACCCGTATTTTTATAACATGTTAAAACAAGAAATCAAGGCAGAATTAAAATTTAAAGTCATAATCAGGGGAAATGGGTTACCCCATTGCGTTCGTCTCGAAATTTTACATGAAATAGAGTCCGAGTTTTCGAAAATCGGAGTCCGGATGAAGAAGTTATGCCCTGTACAAGTTTCAGCAGTTTTCAGGCAGCACTGGACCAGGGGGTCGAACATAGGGTCGACCTACCCCCCCCCCCCCCCAGGTCGACCATAGGGTCGACCTACCCCCCAGGTCGACCATAGTGTCGACCTCCCCCCTTACAGGTTGACCTGGTCGGCCTGTTTTGACCCAGAACTCATTTTTGAAGCCTAAGACATGTTTTGATGGTCCGGATTGATTCTAGGGTTAATCTAAGGGCCTAAACTAGTTCCTACAGCTATATAAACATCCTAAGGCCTAACCTAATTCATACAATAATTCATATGACACCAAAATACTGCTGGACTTCCTCTTGATCATGGCCGTCGCTCTCTAAACTTTTCTCTTAGCCTCCAAACTAGATTCAAACTAGAGATTAAAGCTTCTATAGCAATTCTACAACAATTCGAGAAGATAAATCAATGTCTCCGCAACGTTCTACAACAATTTTAGTTCTTAATTTATCAGCCATGCTCTGTAAGTTCTAATTATTTTCAGATCTAAATGTTTAATTATGATGTGGCCATGGAATAAAGTGGAATTGGATTTAAGTATGTTTATCAATTCTGATCTATTTCTGTTGCTCCTTGAATCTTCTGTTTTGGGACTTGTCTATCTTTATGTTCATGACAAGTTTATGATCTATTCAGCAGTTTTCTTGATTCATAATGACGTTATCATCAAGTTGTGATATTTATGCCTATGATGATGTTTTCCTCTGATCTCATTTTTATTCAATTTCTATCTCCCCCAATTTATTTTCTTTTCATGAACCTTGGTCAATTTCGGACCTTGGCCTAAAATCGCGATTTGCGTACGATATGTATACGGGGGAATTATGGCATTATTGCCTATATGAATATGATGTAATAATTGGCAACATGAAATTGGATATTATCATTGTATTTGCAAGTTTGGGCTTGATTTGTAAATTTTGGTATAATCTTGTTATGAACAAATTTGCATAAATATTATATACATGGAATTTAGCACAAATAGGATCTATGTTATGTAACATGAGATTTGGTATATACAACATGTATGTAATTTGGTATGTAAATTAAACCACGAGTTCGGGCCTATGTAAATTAAATCAAAATATTAGGCTTACGATTGGGCATATGTAGAATTGGGGATTTGAATATAAAAGCGATTGTAAATTTGATAATTGGCATAAATATGTATTATGAACTTGGGTAGTTGGCGTGTGTTGTAATAAAAAGATTACAGTTTGGGATAACTACATCATGAATCATGATTTGGGTTTATTTGGGCATGATACATGCAATTTTGGCTAGAACTCGATATGGGTGAAATAGCATAAACTTGGCATACATGTAAATAGGCAAGAATTGGACATGTGTAAACTGACTAGAATTGGGTATATATACCCATAAATATATATATATATATATATATATATATATATATATAAATTGGCATGTAATTTTGGAACTTGGGCATATGTTTATTAATATGTAAAGTTGGGAATTTGAAACATGAAAATGACTGTGTATTGGATAATTGACTTGAACACGAACATGAACATTTCTATATGTTAAACACATGAACTGATATTGGGGTTTTGGGGGGAATACGACCATTAATGAACCTTTGACACGAGGTTAGACTCAGTTTGTGGCGTAAATCTGCCCGGAACCACCCGGCAAATCCAGTAGCCACAAAATGTCAGTCTAATGTGAGAGGTCAAAGGTCGAACTGTAGGCGTAACGATTTATGATATGAGGTTAGACCCAGTTTGTGGTGTAAATCTGCCCGGAACCGCCCGGCAAATCCAGTGGCCACAAAGTGCACGGTCTAATGTGAGAGGTCATGATTCGTTCGTCATAATGAATGAATCAAGGAATATCAACCATAATAAGACGTGGGTATGGTTAGAGGGTTAAGTGGGATACATGGAAATTTGACATGTAAATGTGGACCTAACCGGTATGAGTTAAGAACATGTAAAACTTATAAATGTGGGCTTAACCAACATAACTGTTAATCATACCAATGGGCGGGTTAAGTAATATGACTAGACTAATGACAATTAACCAATATAACATGACACGTGGCAGGGTTAAGTCAACTTGAATATATAGATAATACTTAACCAACTCGACATGATACATGGGCGGGTTAGGCCATGAATTATTTGAAGCACTTAACCAATGCAATCTGACGAATGGGAGGGCTAAGTTAAATGGGTTGGTTTAACTTGAATGGGTTGATAACACCCAACCAAAATAACGTGATGCGTGGTAAGGTAAAGTAACAACAGAGGGTAACACTTAACCGTCACAACATGATAAGTTGGTGGGCTAAGTCAATGTACACTTAACCAATATGACATGACATGCGGTGGGGTTAAGTAACACAAGGAACGACACTTAGCCAATATAACATGATGTGTGGTAGGGTTAAGTAAAACAAGATAAAACACTTAACCAACTTCACGTAATGGACGGAGAGGGTTAAGTACATATCGGGTTGGTGGGTAATATTAGTAAATATAGGCCCACAAACTTAACCATTAATAAGCACGCTTGAATCGGTGGGTTAAGTACATCACGGGAAGGTGGTTAATATCTGTATATATAGGCCCACACACTTAACTGGTAGGAAACCCTAGTAACGGGGACCCATTTCAGCAGTAACCCAAATCAGGTATCAACGGTACCCTGAAACTAGGCAGGGTGGGGCATGATTACTGGGATGATTGTAAGAGGTCAAAGCGACGGCGGTGGGTGCAACAGTGTAGGTTCTAACAGAGTGCGGGCATGCACACACTTCGGAGCAGACAAACAGGGCACTGAGGGCACCAGTAGTATAACCTATGTCTTCTAGAATTGCGTCGGGCCGCCACCATGGGTCTTGATACACCCCATGGTGGGACCAGCATAGGTATCTACAATCATTGGGGGCCGTATGACACACGTAGGTAGCATAATCCCTAGGTTGGACCTAGGTGGCATAAACCCTAAATCCGAGAAGTGTTCAATAGGTAGCATAATCCCTAGGTTGGACCTAGGTGGCATAAATCCTGGTTGAATCTAGGAAGCGCTTGATAGAAAACCCTAGATTAGGTCTAGGTAATAAATAAATAAATAGATGTACACGTGAAAGCAACCTTAATTTCGGGGATTGGGATCACGTTATGATTTTATAATTTTATATAGATTACTAGTTGGGACACTAGTTAGGGGGTGCAGAGCAAATAGATATCATAGAAATATTTTAACGATGAAGCAGGGAAATCTTGCGAAGTTATACTTAGTTCATCTTGAATGGGAACCTCGCAATGTTATGCATGACAAATGTCATATGATGTTATTCTCAGTTATCGTGCCTGTAGCTTATCTTGTCATCATACTTACGTTTATTTTCAGTTTATTCATGCCATGTTATCTTTACCTATTTTTATGCTGAAAGTCACTAGGACTTACTCAGTCTTTATGACTGACCCGTTTTGTTTCGCCTCTTTTTCTTCCGTTCCCCCCCCCCCCCCCCGGTTCGCAGGGTGGGAATACAGCTTAGTTCGGGTCTTACCAAGCTCCAAGGCTCTTTCATGTACTTCTTGGATTTCTCTTGGCTATGGCTTGCTTTACTGTTTTACTTGGAGAATGATTTATGACTATGGTTTTATGCTTCTTTACTATTGCAAGACAGATTTCGATGTAATGGATTTAATGGCATTTTGATGTAAAAGGCTTTAGACCTTTCTAGATTTTAAAGCAATGAAATTTGGTTCTTCTTCCGCTGTTTTATATGTTATGTCTTATAATATTTCTGTGTATGTTTACCTAGATAATGCTCCACCAAAGCTAGTGCATTCCCTTTGTGAGTGACCCTAGCGGAGGTGGGGTGTTACAGTTTCTGAACACTAGAATACGATGAACCGTCATGGTATGTTTTGAAAAGAGGGTAAACGAAATAATTTTACCCAAATTATATTTTGATATAAAGGATTTGTATTGGTTGTTATTATAATCGAGTAAGATTATAAAAAGTGAAATGGTTACGTATATAACCAAATAATATTCGTATAAGTATTACGAAATGAGTTAAATCTGAATTTGAGTCAGAATTGAAGTTTTAAACCCTGGAAATTTGGGAAGGTGTTTGTAAATGGATTTAGGTCAAATATATGAGAATTTTAAATTCGTGGGAGATTTTAAATTGTTTTACAAGCCGTGTGAATGGTATTTTGAAATGTATTTCAAAATGGAAGTGTTAGAAATGGTTTTGAAGGGTGATATAGTATTAAACTCACTTTATCGCTGGAAAATAAATTCTGATGATGACAGCTGCATCATCTGTGTTCATTTTCGAGTTGCTAATATATAAGTGACAGATTACTACCAAAGATTTTGTTTTTAAAGTGTTTTGAGAAAATGAGTTATTCAAGGAATTCAAATGTTTTGAATTGTTATTATGATTTCAAAATGGAATTGAAATAAAAACCCAGGAATTTAAATCTTGAAATTCAAAGTTTAACTTTTAAGTTAAATAAATCAAGATGGTAAAGATAAGTGAATAAATTAGAATTTAACTTGAGATAGGTAAAACAAAGCTGGATTTGGTTAGAGAATGACTTGAATGGAATTGAGTTGATATGTTAAAAGTTTGGAATTTGAGATTGGGGTTTGAATGGAATTTGACTTTAGTTTAAACAAATGATTGTATTGAGGTTGAACTGCTTGGAGTTTAATTGGGATGACATTGTTATATGCTGAATTAACAGCATATGAGAATGATAAAATGATATACCGACAAAAAGGTACAAGTTTATATTTCTATTGGATATGGGATTTATGACTCGAATTGACAAGCCGCTTGGCTGTTTGATTTTCTTTTGGGTTCGAGATGGTCCAGAGAGGCGAGTTGTGGTTGTACCGATTGAGCCATACAAAGGAGGTGTTGGCGAAATTTTTCGAGAAGTTAGGGCATTAGAAAATTTTCAGGATTTTTGAAAATTTTCGTTGATAAGAATTAATTAATATTTTAACTAAAATTAAATTGGTTCAGTTGAGATTGAAGTTAAGAAGTGAACAAATAAGTCATAACCAGTCGATAGGGTTTATTTTCTAACTTTAACAATTTCGAGGACGAAATTATTTTAAGTGGAAAAGAATGTAACGACCCGTATTTTTACGGGTAATAATTAATTTATTTAAATATTTAAATATTGATTCAGAGAGGTTAATGGTTGTTAAATTAAATAATAGTGAATATTTAATTAATATTATAATTATATAATATATTTAATTGTGGAATAATCAGAAATTGCTGAATTGACAATATAATGTGAACTGGACAATTTAAAATATTTAATTCAGCTTAGAATTGAATTAGAATAACGAATATATTTAAATAACGACAGTTTGAACATATAATTCTATTATAATTAAAATCGAGCTCGAAATGGCACGGTAGTTCGTTATTTGGCGATTTGAACTTCAACTGAAGATACAGGATTCATTTTAAGCCGGATTTCTGTGAAACAAGAAACGTTCGGAGCTGGTGAAGTATAATTTTCTAGTGGAAGATAAAAATCGAGATTTCGTCGTATAGATTTTGATTTATGTCCAAATCAAATTTTAGAAAAGTCGCTGTGGAATTCCTTTATAATTTAATTATATTTTAAAAAGGAATTTCATTATAAATCGTATACCGATTTATATCGGGATTTGAAATATCGAGTAGAAATTCATATAGGAATATTCTAGAGCTGTATGATATTCTGTTGTGAATATGTACGATAATATTTATTTATAAATATTAAATTTAATTGTTTTTAAATATATTTATATATTTAAAAGGGTTATTTAGAGCTTTAAAAATGGCCAGTTTTGCAAACGACCTCAGAATTCGACGAATATAATTTTGTTTGATCCGCAATATTAAATTATTGCTAGATTTCAATTTTCGTGATTTTTGAAGTCAGTATATGGCCGTACGGGATTTTAATGTGAAAAACAGTCAGTATTTTGACGGTTAAAAATACGCTGGGTGAGCATACGGAGTCGAAATTCGACGAAACCAGTTTCGTTGGGACCATAATGTCGAACTGTAGCTGCATGGCCAGTTTCATGATTTTGGGCTATTGTGTGTGATTATAGGAATTTTTATTCAATAATAGATATAGCGATTGCTTATAAATATAATAAAATATCTAAAAATTTCTCTTACAAATATCTAAAACCAATTTTTCTATAAATACCCCCCTTAAAAATTCCTTAAGACCTAAAACAAAAAGAAGCCGCCGGCTTATCTCTTCTCAAACAAAGATAGTGAGTTTGAAAAATCCAAATCAATTCAAATCAAATACTATAAATTGCAAATCTTATATACTTGAGTTCCTACACCAATTGTCTTCAGTCTGATATAAAAATTAGGGGACTCGGTCATTGTTGGCGTCGTTCTGTTTTTGTACAGTAGGTTAGGGTTAATGTTCGAGTGAAATTTGGGTTTCAAATCAAGGTTTCGAGTTTAGTTTTGGGTTCACGAGATCGATTGGGGTCTATTGGCCGAGTTTTGTGGATATTGGGGAGGATCAGTGTGATGACCCCAAACTTCCGTAAACCGAAAGCAAGGATAATCATTTTGGAATACAACAAATTTACAACAAAAACAGATCTCATATAATTATCACAACGCATAAACCATTACAGCGGAAATAGATGTCATCAGCATCATAATATCCAATACATCAGAGTACGCAGTACAGGATACAACTTAGCCATTATAAAGAGTCTCAGCAAAAAGGGAAATAAGTTTTCAAATGGAAAGAAACAAGTCTCAAACTCCATCACATACATCAAAGCTACAAAAGGTAAAATGTCTCAAGCAGAAGTAAAAACTATAGAAAGGGTCTTCTTCTTCTTTCGTCCAAGCAAGCTCCAATCCGAATGTATCACCTAAACCTGTTAATTATCTGCCCGTGTAGAAATAGGGCACCCAAGTTTGCAAAAGTGAAACAAACTACGAGTTAGTCATGGGACTGGTGTGAGAATTCTTAACTAAATTATCTAACTACGTGGCAAATCTCAGGACCACGCCGCTAACGCGGAACGGGTTTACTCCATTGGATTGCCAGTGCATAATTTTATAAAGTTTATATAAAACAGCGAAATGACTTTTTGAAAAATGAAATCATCATAAGACTCAAATCCTATCACACAATGCAACGCACACAAGAGGATAGAGTTTTCCCTTATGATGATCAAACATGCCTAATACGTGAAAAGTAATATTTTAATATTATTATTAGTGTTTAAGCAGTATTAAAATACTTCAATATAAATATATCAATCCTAGACAGCATAGGTACCATATATTATGTCACCGTATATAAGTCTACAATCAAAACCGTGATGTCGTATTGGAAATTGGTTTTCTGTCATGAAATCGAGGCTAGGGATCGTCCTCTTCCGATTCGAGACACTCTAGCAAATGCCTCAGGATCCCCCGCAGTGAACCCTTGGATGCGGTAGGGCCGGTCCCTACCTAAACGGTAGTGGATTAGTTATGCCTTAACACACGTTTCCCGGTCCCTTTGGACCTATAATATGACCACTTCCGGCCTATAAAAACCCGAGGTACCTCAATCCAAAATCCACACAAATAAAATGTCGGGCCGTGTTAAAGCCCAAACACCACTCCTAGCTAGAAAGAAACGTGTGCACTCCCTACGGTCCATATCCCGTTTTTGACTCATACCGGGGTGTGAGGCTCGCGAAGTCACGCTATACACAAAGCTATGTCTAAATAGGCTATGCTTTGATCATCGACCACAAGGCCTGCTTTTCAACAAAGCCTTGATCATTGCATCTTGGCGTGCCACATTGACAATTCAACGCCATGTGATCGATAACTTTTACTATATACCAGGGTGTTAAGTAGAGAATAAATTCTCTACCACCAAACAGGCATATATTAATACAAATCGATTTAATTACATGGGATGAATTCCAACGTCAGACACGCATCCATTTACAAGTCCGTTCTGGGTCTGAACGAAACCGGAGACACCAAAGAGGTTCTCGCTTATCCGCACGACCAACACATACGTCCGGACAATTACTACTTCGACCCCGTCCTGGGAGCAAGTCAGTCCAAGGTATCAGAAGTCGTCATCCATTCGATGTGAAGATCGCCGGTCTTCAACCATCGTCTTCTTACATCTTTGATTTAATCACCGTGCAATTATTTGAAATGAGTTAAACTCGGACTTTTCAAATAATTGTCGCATAATTATAGTTTAAAACATTTCATATATATATATATAACTATTTATCGATATTTATAATTATTAAAAATAGCTCGAAATAAATAAACGACGTTTCGGGTCAATGGGCGGCTCTAGCGCTGTTTTTACCTAAATTTGATTTACACATATCTTAAAATATAACCATCGGATTTTGATGAAATTTATATCGTTGGAAAGCTCTTCCCAAAGCGGTCCTAACGGTTCCAGTTTTGGGAAAATCCAACGGTCGGGTCTTTCTATATAATCGTTTGAAGTTACGATTGTCGATACGCGAACTGCCGCTCTCGTTTCGTTAAATTATATATATATATATATATATATATATATATATATATATAAACCATTGGGCGATTTTCCCTATTTAAAATCCATTCCCTTTTTATTCTATAAAAACAATATTTTTGCTCGCCAATTCTAATGCGACAAAAATGACGTTTTCAACAATGTACATTTTTATATTCAATAAAATGATATTTTTGTTCGCCAATTCTAATGCGACAAAAATGATGTTTTCAACATTGTATATTTTTATATTCAATAAAAATGACATTTTTGTTCGCCAATTCTAATGCAACAAAAATGATGTTTTCTACATTGTATATTTTTATATTCAATAAAAATGATATTTTTGTTCGCCAATTCTAATGCGACAAAAATGATGTTTTCAACATTGTACTTTTCTTTAATTACATAAAAATGTTCTTTTATCCTATTTATTTTAAAGACATAAAAATGGACTTTTATCCTATTTGTTTTAAAGACATAAAAATGAACTTTTTATCTAATTCACTTTAAATACACAAAAATGTACTTTTTATCTAATTCATTTCTATAAGATAATAATGTACTTTATATCTAATTCATTTTTATAACATAAAAATGAACTTTTTATCTAATTCATTTTTATAACATAAAAATGTACTTTATATCTTTTTGTAAAATGTAAATATTTTATCTCTTTTTCTTTTACAATGAAAAATGTAAATTCTTTTACCTTTACATTGGAAAATGTAAACCTTTCATTGTTACAAAGAAAAATGGTAAATCTTTCATCTTCACATAGAAAAATGTAAATCTTATATTTTACATAGAAAAATGTAAATCCTCTAATTATCTTCATTACATTGGAAAAATGTAAATCTCCTATTTCTCTTTATTACATTAGAAAATTGTAAATTTCCCCTAATTGTCTTCTTAATGCACATTTTTCCTATAGGGGGTATTTCCTATCTAACTCAACTCAATTTGGTGTCAAAATATGATAACCAAAAACAATGGTTTTTGTCTACCCATTTCTATTTACCCAACATCGTCATTTCAATGTCCACACATACAACACAATATATGATTTGGTGTATAAATTTGATGAATCACAATAAAAGGTCTCATCTTTGTTTTATTTGTAAATCAAATAAAATATCTAATCTTTATTTGTAAAATAAAATATCAAATCTTTATTTTATATCGTAAATCAAAATAAAATATCTAATCTTGGTTTATCTTTTAATTAAAATTTAAAAGATTTAAAATTTCTTTATTTAATAAATCACAAACAAAATAAAGATTCAATCCTTTGTTCTTTTTATGTAAATCAAAATAAAGATTTCACCTTTGTTATTATTTTGCAAATCAAAAATAAAGATTCAATTTTTGTTTTATTTTGCAAATCAAAAATAGAAATTTAACTTTTGTTTTATTTTGCAAATCAAAAATAAAGATCAAAACTATGTTTTATTTTGCAAATCAAAATAGAAATTTACCTTATGCTATTATTTTACAAATCAAAATAAAATTTACCTTTCATTTATTTTGTTAATCAAACAAAAACTCAACTTTTCATTTTATGTTGTGAACCCAAAAATAAAGATTTAACTTTTCATTTTTGTTGTAAAACAAACGAAGATTCAATTTTTCATTTTACTTTGTAAAAACAAAATAAAGATTCAAAATTTCATCTTTGTTTGTAAAGCAAACAAAGATTCAAAATTTTCATTTCTATAAAGGAATAAAAATAAAAAATAAAATAAAAATAAAAACAATAAAGATGAGAACTTTATAGAGATTACATCAGAATTTTATAGATCTAAACTGACGTACTATATCATGATATCACAACGAATATAAATCAACCATACAACAATCACCACATCACAATCAGAAATAACATACAATGATTCACATAACAAATAGAATTAAATTATTTAATTATTCAAATTTAGAAATCTCACAGTCGTTGCAGATTTTTCAAAATTTCAAACTATTCAGAATGGTCCCGTTTCAGTCTCAACACGTTCTATTCGCTGTTACGATTCCAATGCTTCCGAAATCGTCAAATTCTGAGTAGAAACGAATCAATTATGGTTAAATCAAACTTTAAAACCATTTAAATTAATTAATAAATAAATTAGTTAAGAAAAAAGAACTTTCTTCTTCCTTCAGACTACAGGCCGATGGGTTTCGGTTTTCGTTCGAACTTAGGGTTGGAAATTGCTCGAGAACCGGGACACCTGCTGACGATCGGACCAGACCACGACAGAGGGCTACGGGAGGCGCATGCAGGGGGGTGGTGGGGTGGTTTGGCTGAGCTCGGTCGAGCTTAGGGGGGCCCACAGCGGTGAAACGCGGCGGTCTTTGGGGGCTCGGAGCGGTCGCTACAGGCGACGATGGGGGTGATAACCGTACGAATGTGAAGATGGTGAAAATCTCTTCAAAATATTGAACTGGAGTGGTGGGATTTACTGAGTAGATCGATGGGAATTTGTGGAGGACGTTTCGACGTGTTTAGGCCATGGATTTAAGGTGGCGGCGGCAGAGACGATGAATAGTAGCATTTTAGGGTTTTAAATCCTATATTTATAATATTATTTCATGTATTTTTACAATTTAATCCATATCTTTCAAACCGGTTCAATTTCAGTCCAGCAGAAAGTGACCCTAGCCAATAGCCCATATTCCGGATCCAATGGGATAGGTCCCATCAGCGCAAACAGTTGTCTGTGGCCTGTATTATTTAATTTAATAATTAAATCCTTTATTAACTTAATTTGTCTGTATAAATAAATTCACAGAGGCCACATACGGACTCAGAAAAATCCAGAAAAAATATATTTGTCTTTTTTATGATGATACGGTCCTAACAAAACTAATTTCGTTGAATTCTGAGACTGTTTGAAAAATGACTATTTTTCAGTCGATTAAATTTGACTAAAATCGACAAAACACATTTTCCTTCGCCACGCTCACATATTAATTCGAAAAATTCTAAAAATTGAAATCTAGCAATAATTCAATATTCCAGTTCCAACAAAAGTGGTTTCGTCGAAAATAGAGATCGTTTGAAAATTGGCTATTTCACTGGCTTTAATATTATTTAAAAATGAAAATTTTAATTTCTGCCACATTTTTCCACCAAATAATTTAAAATAAAATTTTTAAATTGGTTCGGATTTTCCGGGTCGTTACAATCAGGTTCGGTGTTTGTCACTGTAAATGGTGAACTAGGCTGTCGACGAGAGTAGAAAAGGGAGGTGCGAGAGGAAATGTGAGGGGTGCTTTCGAAGGAGAAAACGAAGAGATGAAGGGTGGTAGGATTTGTTTGTGATTCGGTGGTGTTGAAAGGGAGATGGAGGCATTGGGAAGTCTATTAATGGCAAGAGGGAGTCACGGCATTTTGGATTTGGGGAAGATGAGATAAAGGTGCGAGTCTGGGTCACATTGGGGGTTAGTGGGCCGGAAGGATTTGGTGAGCCCAATTAGGAAAAATGAAATTTAGGTTTTATTTAATTTTTGTTTATAACTTCGAAACTAAATATCTTGGTCATACATCATCGGAATTCAGCGAAAACAAGATCCGACATGAACGTATGGATGGACTACCCAATGGAACTGACTGGGAGTGGAGTGGAGTTCGTTTGAATTTATGGCGAAATAAATTATTTGATTCAAATCAAACAACAGTTTATCGTTCTTTAACGATGAACTGCCAATGTGAGTAAAACTCATCAACTCTGAACAGTTATATTTTTCTAACGTATATTTAGAACTGATAATTATCTGTTGATTGATGTGTGTTAACTGTTTGGTTGAATTGCTTATGTATTGGTTGAAAATATAGATAACGATATACATATATATATAAATCGTTATTCAAATATTGATTCTGTTTAACAGAATATTTCATATTGAAATGAAATCGATGATAAAAATATTGTTCAACATCTGTAATGCAGGGAAACAGGTTGGAGGGGTCCAACTGGACTCCTCAATATTTAAATACTGTTTTGTTTCATATATTGTGATGACATATAATCTATTGATGATTATGTGTGTTTAAATGGTATCGATCATTATGATTTGGTATTTTAAATACCGTAAGAAATACTGGGATGTAAAAAGGGGATTTTCAAAGTATATTTTGAAAATAATTTATTTATATAAAATCAATGGATTTAATATATAAAAGGAAAAAGAATTTTATAAAGGAAATAATTATAAAATCAAAAGAGTTAAAAGGAAATTATTTGTAAAACAAATATAAAGGAAAATATTTGTAAAACAAATAGAATTGAGAAAGGGAATATATGAAAAAAAACATTTACAAATAGATTAAATGGGATTATTTATTTATTTAGGAAATAAATAAAATTAAAAGGATTTATTTATTTATGGAATAAATAAAAGTATAAAAGGATCATTTATTTAGGGAAAATAAATAAAAGAAAAAGGGTTATTTATTTAGGAAATAAATAGAAAAGATAAAAGAAACATTTATTTGTTAAATAAATAGAAAAGATAAAAGAAATATTTATTTGTTAAATAAATAGAATCGAAAAGGGAATAGTTATTTGCTAAGTAAACAAATAGAAAAGGAATAAATCAAAGGAGATAATTCAAGGGAATAAATCAAAGGAGTTAATCAAAAAGAGTTAATCGAAATGAGTTAATCAATTAGAGTTGATCAGTTAAAGTTAACCAGTTAGAGTAATCAAATAGAGTTAATAGATTAGTGTTAACCAGTTAGAGTTAATCAGTTAGGGTTGACCAGTTAGAGTTAATCAGTTAGGGTTAACCAGTCAGAGTTAATCAGTTAGAGTTAATCAGTCAGAGTTAATCAGTTAGGGTTGACCAGTTTGAGTTGATCAGTTAAAGTTAACTAGTTAGAGTTAGAGTTAACCAATAGAGTAATTTAATAGAGTTAATCGAATTAGAATAAATCGATTAGAGTTAGTTAAAAGGGAGTTATCGAATATTATTTATTCGAAATAAAGTTAAAAGGAGTTATCGAATATTAGTTATTCGAATGAAGTAAAAAGGAGTTATCAAATATTAGTTATTCGAATCAAGTAAAAAGGAGTTATCGATTTTAGTTAATCGAAAGGAGTTTATCGAATTTAGTTATTCGAGAGAGATAATCGAATATTTGTTATTCGAAGAGAGTAAATCGAATATTTGTTATTCGAAGAGAGTAAATCGAATATTAGTTATTCGAAGAGAGTTAATCGTCGAATTCGATTATTTCGAATTCGGGAAAGTATTATTTACTTTCCAGTCTTTAAATCAAGATTATTTATTTATAAATAAATTAGAGTAGGTTAATTATTCAAATTAAGGAATAAGAGTTATATTTGAAGTTAGAAATGTCGAAAGTAGGGATTTTAACGTTATCGTTATAGCTAATATTTTATAAAAGAAATGGATTCGTAAATAGAATACGAGAGAGATGTAAGGAAGTTGTTAAAGGTTTAAAAGATAAACCTTGACTATTTCGAAGTTAAAACGTTGTTCAGTCAAGGTCTGAGAGGTAATTATACCCCAACTTGATTGACTTCCTTCTTAACTAAGGAATGGTAAGGTTTGATCGCGAAGGAGTTTTGGAAACGTTTTCCAAATACGAATCAGAAATGTTTTCTGATAATAGAAAATAAGAATTTAGAATATATGGAAACAGGAGATAAGTGAATTAATGAAATAAAGAGATAAATGTTAAATGATGATTGATCGATATGATTTCCATCTGGAAATGATATCGTTGTTTGAACACGTGTTTTTCTTTGATACTTAACTCACCGACTATCGAAGTTTTTGAACATTTTAACGTTGTTAATATGGAGAGACCGATTGGATTATTATCCAAAGAACCACCCCGTATTGGCATAAGCATTGCGGATCAAGTACACTGAATATATTGAAGACAGAGTAAAGTGCAAGGGCTATTGTATAAATCCTAGATAACAGTGCCTAAGATGGATATACTGAATAGTGCCTTCGGTTTGTCCAGTCCCAGGACAACTTGTATGGAAGAAGGTCTGACAAAGTATATCCAATAGATCGCGTAAGTTGATCTCTTCAAACGTATTCACGTTTGGTAGCAGAGGGATTCATTTCTTTTAGCTATATACCCGTGTTATTTTTGGATAAATCAATTTGTGATTTGGCGGGTATGACAATGTGACATTCTAAGTGAATGAAGATATGATATGTAAAAAGATAAGCGTGGCCTCTAGCCTCACAACCGGGAAATGACAGAAATCGGGCAGGCAACATGGCTATGTGGGTCGCACCTGTTAGGGTGTATAATCACCTGATCTAGAGTTTCATTTACTTCTAAAAATCTATTGTTGATGCTGTCCCATTCAGGAAACGGTTGCTGATCCCAATCGTTGGTGATATACATTTGATACACTCAAGCGAAGTGAGTGGTAGGTCATGTGTGGCTAGGTTGCAAGATGCTCTTGTTGAACCCAGTGTATTCCTCTCTAGAGGTACACTAGAGAAAGGTGGTTCCATACCTTGTCATAGTTGGAAATCCATTACCCAATACGTGCTTGTGGTTTTGATTGTATACTATATATGTAGAACGTGAGATAAAAGCGTTTCTGCTAGATGATCATTATACTGTGGTTGATAGACATTAATATAATATCAAAAGGTTTTTGATATAAAGATATTTTGGATTCTCATAAGGGAAAAACCTGTTCCGTTATACGGCAAGGCCTTATGAGATATCGTTTTACTTGTTCAAACCATTTTAAACTGTTTTACTCATATCAGTCCCATGACTGACCCAGAGTTTATTTTGTTTTGTTTTCCCTAAACTCTTGGGTGCCCAATTTTGTACGGGCAGTCAAGTAGTCAGGAATTTACAGATATACATGGAGAGCTTGGAGCAGGAGGCTTCAGGATTATATAGCTATAGTTATTTCCACTGTGTTGTACGTGTTGTACTCTAATAAATGTTATTTTATACATATATTGATTTATTCAAGGATATGTTATCTATTATATGTTGTTCGTTCCGCTGTGAGATTCGTGTTACTCTGATGTTGTATGTCTTCTTCTTCTATTCTAAGTTTCTATCGTATTTATCCTCACCCTCTAATTTCTTTCATTAACATTTCAGTATTTTCGACTCTTGATGTTCGATATGTGTTGTATATCGGATAATCAAGGTCGCCTTTTTCCAGGTCGCTACAAGACCCATGTTGAATGCCACGTGGCACCATTGTGCAGATTTACAAATAGATGAAGAAACTCTAATGCGCGGGGCATACATGGACGTCATATATGGCGGTCGTGCCATACAATACATGCAAGTCGCGTGTAATGTTAAATAGGTTAGTAACATGTAAATGGATTATGCACACGTGGACTGTTCAAGTGTACCATGCCGCATGTTCGAGGCAAATCGTTCGTGTTAGCATATCATTGGATCCACGTTGGACCAAGCTGTCTGTAGTCTAAAAAGTTGAACATAAGAAAGGACTACGTGTTTGTATTGGCTAACGACATGACAGATATATAAAGACGGTCATGACATTAAAAAGTGAATGTTCTGATTTCCATGTCACATGCCGAGGCGAGAAAGCATGTCGCCCTCGAGTTGCCAACCCGAAGTCAGCTGGAAAGCGTGCATGTATGGTTGGCGCCAGCTGTACCATACCCTATTTACCACTTTTCCACTACCCTTAAAACACCACTATAGATACCCCCATACACTACACTTGAAGAGAGGATTCAATTTCATTCCTACCACGAAGTGCCGCTAAATTTAAAGCTCTCCTGCAACTTCATTAATGGCTTCTAAGAATCAAACAACTTCTCTCCAACACCAAATGGTTCAAATCCATTCCAATCAACATTAGAGTTCTCTCCAATTCAATCAAAGCTCCTCACTTTCCTTTATATGCCATGGAAAATCTCTCCAACACGATTCAAGTGATCATTAACCGCTATTAATCCTCTCCAAAATTCGGATCTAACACAAAATTCATATCAAATCATAGAAGAGCATCAAAACGCCTAAGTGATTGAAGATTCATACTGTTATGTAATGACGGTCGGAACAAAGCCCCCTTCCTTGCACGCATATGAGCTGGCACACAACTCCCATATAACAAAAGGAATCCCTGATGTTACGTGCCTACCAGCTCATATTTGTACACAATTCCTTCAATTTATTCCATGATGTGGGACTATTAATTCCAAACCATCATTCCTTCTTAACAACATGCGAGGCAATCCTAACAGTCTCCCCCTTGACTCGCATCCTACGAGTATCTATTGAGAGCACTGCCTTGCCCGCATGGCCCAATCCGTAACCTTCGGCTCCGATACCACTGCTATGTAATGACGGTCGGAACAAAGCCCCCCTTCCTTGCACGCATATGAGCTGGCACACAACTCCTATATAACAAAAGGAATCCATGTTGTTACGTGCCAGCCAGCTCATATTTGTACAAAATTCCTTCAATTTATTCCATGATGTCGGACTATTAATTCCAAACCATCATTCCTCTTTAACAACATGCGAGGCAATCCGAACACATACATCCGCCATCACAAAGCTAGAGATCTCTCCAATTCCATTGTCGATTCAAGTGTAATTTAGATCCTAGAAAGAGAGAAAAGCGATAAATGAATGTAAAGAGAGAATTCATGTATGTTGTAAAACAAAATACCACAATGAAAATTGATCCAAAAGTGGATGTCGATCTATTTTAGATCGAACCACTATAAAAACTCCATGTCTTCATTTTATGCTCTTTATTTTGTGATTACGTGGCTCCATATTCTAATCTAACCACTTATTGAAGTGTTTTCATAACACCTTTGATGTTGAAATCAAATTTTGGTTTTAACAATATATATATATAGGATGTAGACAGGGACATTTATTACTAGTTTCAATTATCAATTAGTCCATAGTTATACTTCGAAAATTGAATCTAATTTGGTAGGGTTACAAATTTAGACTATTAAAAATCTGTGTGTTGTATTACTTATACTATTTATATAAACATGATATGTATCAATTAGTGATGTTGCATACTTATATTATTTATTAATTTTTGATTTGTTTTGAGTTAGTAAAATTCACACTATAAATTTGTGATCTTTGAGATGTTGCTTCTTGATTTATGTTATTGTCTGTACTTTGCTTTAACAAAAAAACGAACTATGCGATTATTTTATCTTGTAGCTTTATTGTTAATGAAGCTATTAGCTGTAGTTGTGTATAGCCGTATTTGGGTCTCGGTTCATAGTGTATTTTTATGTACTAACCAATTCATATATTTATCAACTATGCGATAAGAAATTCCAAAAATATTGGCTTTTATTTTATTGTTATAGTCTATGGCATGCGGTAAGGTAATCCTATTATGTTGAATCCCTTATTATATTTTTCTTCAACCAATGACTTAAATATAACTACATGTAATCTATCACTTCAGTTACAACAATCGTTTTTTAATTTTGCTGATCGAACCTAGTAGTGGAAATTTGGCTTTAACACCATGTTTTCAGGCAATAGCTATTCATTTCAACTCCGTTCAGGTACTTCAATGTTGATACCAACTGTGGTTACAATGTTCATCTAAAATTTAATCTGAATGCATGGTGGTAATTTTGATTACATACATGGTACAGGTAAATGATTCATACGAGGATAACGTTCCAGCTCTATTCTATCCACCTATACTCTATTGGATATATTTATTTCACTTGCACATTGTTCGCTTATCTTTGAAATTCTTATTCTAAATCCATTGGCTATGTCCAAATTATTTATAGTTACTAAAAATGCTACTGCAATTTTTTTGGGTACCTTTTTAGGTATCTACTTGAACTTCCACTTTAGATGACACCGATGATCAATAGGGATGGCAATGAGGCGGGTATAGGGTCCAAACCCGCTTGACCCGCCCCTGTTTTGACCCATTTAGACCCGCCGCTATAGGGTCTTCGGGACGGGTAGACCCGCGACCCGCTTTTGGAGGTCCGGGTCTAGGGTCGGGTTTGGGGCATGGCTAACCCGCCCCAACCCGACCCGCATGTTTGAAACATCATTAAAATACTTTATAACTATAATGATTACTTATTAAAATTCTTAGGTATACATGGTTATAGCTTGATTTTTTTCAGTTAACAAACTATAAAATTTTCATATTATTAAGTTGCACCAATGATAATCATTTAATAACAAATGCATACAATGTGAACTATTATCTTATAACTCATTTTATTAAATTCTCTTATCGTTGTGAACACATTATAATATGTATATAATTTATCATTTAGTGATAAAAAAAATGTAAGTATATAAATTTGTGTACATTAGAACCCAATATTACCGGGTTGTGGGACGGGTCGGGTCTACCCTGACCCATACATGTTTCGGGTACGGGGCGAAACTCCAAACCCACACTAGGTCTACGGGACGGGTCTGGGACGGGGTTCAAAAAGTCCGGGTCGGGTCTGAGGCACGAGAAACCCACCCCAACCCGCCCCATTGTCATTCCTAATGATTAATTTATTTCATCACTTCTAGGAGTAGAAATGATTAGTTACAAAATTCATTTAGATACTTTCACAAATTCAACACAGGCCTCTTTATTACTTCAACTAAGTACGTGCTTATTGCATGCTCGCTAGGAGAATTAGGATAAACATTCTTTTTGCATTTACTTACATGATCTTTTATTTTCAAAGCTTTTCTTGTGAAGTACCGATTAATTTGTTCTGATAATCACAAGAATACTGGACTCCGCTTTATATGAGCTCGTTTGCAAATGTTAGCAACAAATACTAGCCTCTTTTTTTTTAACGCTTTGTCTAATATTATATACTTGGTTGTATGAAGGAACTATAGGCTGAAGAAAACACTAGAAGATGGTAAGCAAAAGAAGAGAGGACAGATATGCTTGTGAGAGTGCAGGCTCCATCGTTGACCAAATGCCTATAAAATCGCTGCTGTTCAGGCCGATCATTTGCAATAAAATACTATGGTTTTGTAATAGGATTGATCAGGTAAAGTTTATGTTTCAAATCGTTCGGTTATTCATTTTTAGAGAAAAATTTACTTCTACCATGTAGAAAACATTGACACTAGTTGTTTTTTTATCCCAAATTGGAGTAAAATTCATGGAGAATTTAGAAATAACGATATTTTGTATTGATGTCATTGTTGTGCTATCGGACAACCTAAATTGAAATTATTTTGTATTGATGTCATTGTTGTGCTATCGGACAACCTAAATTGAAATTATTTTGTATTGAGGTTACTGTTGTGCTATCGAACAACCTAAATTGAAATTTTATTGCAAAACTGGGCAAAAATATGGAAAACCTGTCTGCATCTAAATTCATCTTTGATTCTCTCATATTGAAATATTTCAATTACATTGTAGACTTACCAAATGTTTTATATGTAATTTTGACTTAAATAGTATTTGTTGTCATGTACGTGCCTATTTTAAATTGAAAAAAAAAAAACATAGACGTATGTTAATAGTTTTGTAAGTAGTAACTAATGTTATTTGATAGACTTGTACATGATTGGCCTTTTATGGTTTGTTTACAATATTTTGTAGGCATTTACATCCCCGCCAAGTAGTTAATGGAAAGGCTTGACCAGAAATGAAGATTGGAATGCATATGTTTACTGCTATTTTTTTCCAGGAAAATTCTATTATATTAGGTAGATTTCTATTAATAAAATAATCTTTGAAGTGCCATGATTTGTATTTAAATTGAAAACTATATTACTGAGTGCAACTTGCACCTATGTAAGCGAGTATGATTGTCATGTTTTTGTGATGAATTGATTATGTAATCCAAATCTGTTATGTTAATTATAATTTAGTTGTTCTTTTTTTTATCCTATGTGTATATTATAGTGAAATATAGATTGGATTCATATTTTGCGTTACATGCACATCTGTTAAGCTTGAAGAAGCATAGTCATATGTGATTCCTGTATTTCGTACAATCTTTGGTCGCACCAATTCTTCTATGTCAAAATTGTGTGTGCCCCGTGTCGTCAACCATTCATAGCCCCTTAATTTTTGCCTTTTGCAGTTAAAGCATTTAACTGTCCGGAGACTTAAATGCAAAAAAGCGGGAATGAGGAGATTTGATTGGTGGGCACACGCGGGGACAGGGGGATTGGGCACAGAAGAATTGCACTCATCTTTGGTAGAAGCATGTTGTCAGAGTCATGTTGATTGGGATTATATAAAATTCAGTTTACAGTTATCCGTGGCTTTTGGGGGCAAATTTTATGGTCTTTCTTGAAGTCTTTAGAGGAGATTATTATTGCCTCTATTGAACTAATATTGTGCATTGCTTAGGTGGAAGGGAATGCATTAGAGGCAAATTAAAAGATTTATAGGCCCTAATTATTATTAGAGGCACGGTTTTTCGAGGGTTTTCTTAATTTGCCTCTCATACTTAAAGGGGCAGCTGAATACTAATTTTGGCCTCTAATAGTATTATTGAAGACAAATATTAAAGGCCTTTAATTATTTGAACTTTGGTCGTGTACTCTACCTAAGGTCCTTTGCATGAATTGTCACCATCATTTACTGCTCCCAAACCCATACATCATCAGAAATTTTCAACGCAAGTTGTACAAGCTACTGAAGCCCGTGCCAATCCTATTTTGCCTATTCCTTAACAGCACAACCAACAATGGCTTGTTCAGTTACTAAACAAGCCAAAGAGCAATCAGGTATGGTTTGTTCAATCATCCGTGGCTAGTTTGGATGTGGTTCGTGTCCAGTTGAATGAACAGAGGTTGGTGATTATAACGTCAAAGTCTTTGCCGTTATAAATTTATAACGGCAAAGTTTTTACCGTTATAAACTTTTAATAATAAAAAAACATGCAAACGCTGTTTGCTGCGGTGAAAAGCGGTAATATTGGATGAAAGAGGTATTTGCTGTTTTGTACCTTTTGTATTATATAATATATTTTTTAAGTGGTTTGTGACTAGTTTTGTATTGTTGGTTGTGCTATGTTTTGTTTGGATGAAAGAGAAGAAGTGAACAGATATTGTTGGTTATGGTCTAAGTATTAAGCTTCCATTCTCTATAAATGAGCACACTGCTCCTGTGCACTCCTTCTTGTACAAACGAAAAGCTTCCGTTTTAATTAATGGGTATATTACAATTAAAATATCACTCAAACTCTTCTCTACATATATTTGATGCTAGATGAGGAGAACGTGGATATATAGTGAAGTGATTTATAAGAAGAGGAGAACGTGGATCAGTAGATGAGGGAGTTGGTACGACGGTGGAGGAGTGCGGTTTGATGCTAGAAGGAGCTACTGCAAATGTATTTGGGAAGGAAAGTTGCGAAAGTGAAGGAGCGGGGTGGTGATAAGTAGGCCATGGCTTTTGTCTTTGGTGGAGTTGCATTGGAAAATGAGAAGCTGGTAATATTGGTTGTAGTGCTAGTGTAAGAAAGGTTGGTAGTAGCTCTACTTCTCCGAGTGTAGTGCATAGCACTGTTGCTCCGTGTTAAGTATTAATCTTCCTATGTTTCGCTGAGCGTTTAAATGTAAAGAAGGCGATGGGGTGTTTTCAGTTGGGGCGGAGGTGAACATGGAGTTGGTGATATACAGTGAAGTGATTTATAAGGAGCTGTAGTGGAGAGTTTATATCATTGGTGGAAGAAAGTGAGTGATGGGAGGTGGCATGCTCACGCATGGGGTCTGTATAACAGGCGTAAAGGGAAGTTGATGAGGGTTCAACCTGGAGTCATGCGAGAATTGTATGGTAGAGAAATACATGCAGGGAGTGTACGGTGTACAGCATTTAGGATACATGAAGTGTGGTATAAGGGGGAGAACGTGTGAACTATACTGGAAATGGATTTGAATAATGTTCAATGTTGAAAAGAAATGTACTGGAGAGGACGCACTGTGGAGGAATTAGCGGGTCAGTGGGGTTTCTTCTGAGTGGGCCGAAGGTTTTAAGAATAAGGACCGTAGAAAATATAATTTATAAGAGAACAAAAGAAAGCCCACGGAAATGGGTTGATTGTTTTTGCAAAGAAGCAAGTTGTTTTTATATAAAAAGGAGTTAAAGGGTTTTGGGAGCATGCGTTCAGCAAGGAAAAGTGGACGTGTAAGAGTATATGTGTATGCGAGGTGTATACGTGAGGGAAGAAGTGGGGCGCACTGACGTGGTGTTGGACTGCAGCGCGGGTTTAGTTTGGAATTACGGGCCTCCCTGGGAAGGAAAGAAAAAATAAGGCCCAAATTTAAAATAATATTTAATTTAATTTATAGTTAAAATAGTGTACAACCTTATAATTATAATATCTCGCATGTACGAACTCAGAATGACGAACCGGCAGTCACGCTGGGTCCGTATGAACGTAAGCTACGCGATAAAACTGCTCTGGAGCAAACTGAAGCTCGTTTGAATTATAGCAAAATAAAACGCTGGATTCAGATCAACTGTTAATCATTATTTGACGATTAATGACCAAGATGAGTAAACTCACAAACCCTGTTCATTTATAAACGTTATTTAATTATGGATAAATAATGATTGAATATTGTGTGATGCTTGTTTGGACGAATTAGTTGAGATAATACATATAGTTATATATAAATCGTTCATTGAATGCTGATTCTGTCTAACACAGATATTATTTATGTTGACTAACATATGCGGATGCAGAGGAACAGGTTGGAGGGATCCAACTAGGTTCTTCAACAGTTATATTATTATTTTTCATATATTGCATTATATGATATGAGAAATAATCTATTATTGATTATTGTGTGTTAAATAACATTGGCTCTGAAATAATTAATATTTAAATACTGTGAAAATATATAAGGAGAGAAATTGAAGTGTAAAAAGGGAAAATCCATTTTTATATGGGAATTGGATTTCGATTTGGGTTAGATATAATAACTTGTTTACAAAAACAAATAGCTAGGTTTATACGCGATGTAACAAATGAAATGAGATAATCATTATTAACAATACAAATATATATTCAAGAATGATTTTTGGGAATTGCGAAATCGGTTAAAAAGGGGAAGGATGAAATTCATTTCGATGTTAGAAATATGAGTAGGATCGAATAAATTCATAATGATTTTTAATGAGAATTCGACTATGTCGAATGGTTTAAAAATAATTTAGAATTTGATAAGACATGAATTATTTGGTTTTAAACTAATAATTTATAATAGAATAAGGAATTGAGATTAAGTTAAAAATTGGGTTTATAATTAAGGGAAAGTTGACTTGTCGACGGACTTTATGAAGTGAAGTTAGTTTATAAAATTAGAAATAACTTGATAGATAATATTTTAACTTGTAATGATATTTATTTATAAAACCAAGTTTATATTCATTTAATGAAACCAGATTTTTATAGAGAATAATATCCGCGTTTTAAAATGGATAATGTTTTAGAAGCAAACGATATGCAAATTAAAATGGTTATAATGAATATTGGGAATGTTTTTCAATGTAAATAATGTATATTTTCTAATGTGCAGAAAATGAGGAATGTGAAGAAGATGGGAGTGTTTCCGGACATTAATAACATATATTTCAGGAATACAGGAAAATAAGCATTTATAATATTTGAAATTCTTTTTTTCCAAGAAGCGTGAATGAGTAAACGAGTTTTGGGAAATATCTAGGAAGATATGGGAAACTGGAAAATTAATGTTAAATAAAAAAGGCCAGTGATGGTGTGATGTTTAATTACACATTTGAATGGATGTTTGCTTTTACTTCTGTAACAACCCGGAAAATCAAAGCCAATTTAAAAATTTTAATTTAGCTATTTTAATGAATTTGGAGTAATTGAAATAATTTATTTTAATTAAATAATGAGTTAGAAATAGCGCGGCAGTTTAAAAATTTGAATTCGAACTTTGACTGAACGTACAGGATGCAAAATAAAACGGATTTTAACGAAACCAAAAATATTTAAATCAATTTAAGAATATCTTTCTAACAAATCTGAAAAATCAAAATTTCATAGCGAAAATCAAAAGTAATGGCCAGTTGAATATTCAGAATGGTCGCTATGGAATAAATATAGCCCTTGAAAGTAGACATTTTGCAAACGACCTCCGTTTCCGATGAAATCACTTTTATTGGATCTGGGATGTCAATTTATTGCTAGGTTTCAAATTCCATAATTTTTGGAATTAATTTGTGAGTGTGACAAAGGAAAACGTGTTTGGTTGATTTTAGTCAAATTAGATCGACTAGAAAATGATCATTTTTCAAACGGTCTCAGAATTCGACGAAATCAGTTTTTTTGGGACCATATCGTCCGAACATAGCCAGATTAATTTTTTCGGGAATTTTTCGAATCAGTATGTGGCCCCGACAAATTAAAATGTATGTTCAAATCCAAATTTGAATGTTTTGTATTTTAATTTGAATAATAACTGAATGTAACAGTCGAATGGGCTTTTGAAACATATTCCATTGTATTCGGAATAGGGGTATTTAGCTAGGGGCGACAGTCGTTGGGTTTAAATTGGAGTTCGTATGGAGAAAAACCCTATTTTTAAATTAATATAAATATCGGCGAATAGGATTTATTTTCTTTCATTATTTAATTTTATAAAAAATATCAGAAAACCCGCTTTCTTCCCCGTATTGTGCGACAGAGGTTGCTCATCCCTTCTTGGTCGATTTCTGGTGATTCCGTTCATGAATCCCCCTCGCCCCAGTTAAAGTTTTTGAAGTCCTTCTCCTTCTCTTCAAATCAGTACTTGTTGCACCCCCCATCATCGCTCCTACATCGAGAACGAGCCCCTCAAAGACCCGAACTTCAAACCGCCACCCCCGCCTGCCACGTCAATTCGAGTTGGGCCCCACCCCCTGGCACGCGTGCGCCGTGCTTCCCCCTTCGCTGTGGTGAAGGCCGATCGTCCAATCGTTGCATGGATTTGGCAAAAGATCGAAACCTAGTTTCGAACAAATTAAGAAAGGTGCGGCCTTTGTTTTTAAAACTGGATATAACACTTATAAGCATTGCTATTTATGATTTTCAAATAAAAATCATATCTTTTTGCTATGTTATCGATATCCAATGAAACCAGAGACACTGGACTCGTAGCGACGTCATCTACCTTCTAGAAGAAGCTAGAACGCATTCCGAGATCGCTACAAATTTCAGAAGGATTAAAATCGATGTGAGACTTCTAAATTCAAATATGGAATGGAAATGCGTTGTATAAATTATATGTGCGAAGTATAAATTGTATATGTGTAACGACCCAGATTTTCTGGTCGGTTTATTTAATATTATTTTAAATATAGAGCTGATAATATAAATCGATTTTTCATATTGAGTTATAGATCTAATTACCGTAATACGGGATATATTGAATTCGAAGTTAGAATTGAATCAAAACAGTTCAGTTGATTTATATAAATTCTGTTTGAATTAGAAAGATAATAATAATTTATTTTCATGAAATTCTATTTTCAAAAATCGATTTATATATTAAATGAAAATTTATTTAAATTGTTAATTTAAACTGTTTTCTGTTTTCCAGAATCAGTCCCGTGGAGTTCAAAATAATGTTATAATCGAGAACATCGGTTGTTAAGTTAGAGTAGCGGTCCAGGGTTTTAAAATAAGAGACTGTGAGATATTTTAGTTTTTAATTAAAAACAAACTCAAATCAAAACAGCTCCAGCCGACCTAAAAACTGAAGTCGCTCAGCTATATTTCTTCCTCGAGCTGTAAAATTTGCTCCCTTCCTTCAGCATAAAGTAAAACATGAAGTAATGGCTACGTACGAATTGTTCCCTTCACATCTATATATTAACCCATCAACCTTCGTTATTTGAACCGATTCCTAAGTCCACAAATAAACAATTGAGGCCATTTCCCTCTTTAGTTAATGGAATTCGAAAACCAATTAGTATAAAAAAAAAAAATCGAAAATTGTAATTGCGTTCTGGGGAAAACGCGAGATCTCCTTCACCCAAAACGACATCTTTCGGTGCCATTGAAGATCGCGAGTTGACGGCCAGGCTTTCTTCTATGATTCCGGAGAGTTACAGTCGACGCTAACTTTGAGAACTGAGGCGCGACTGGGCACCAAGGGTTGAGCGGAGTTGTTGAGAAGTGATGCGAGGACTATGTTTTCTGGTGGGCGGAATTGGGTCTGTGAGGCAACGAGGACGGGATATGCTCAGACGTGATGGAAGAATGAGGTGCGACAATTAGAAAATAACAATAATATAGGGGGTTCGGATATGTTTGAATGGGAAAGTTCGAACTGGAGTGATTCAGATTGTCGATGTAAATTATGAGGAATGGGGAGATAAGGTGTTCGATGGAATGTGTGAAAGAGCTGACATGGTGATTGATGGTTTGTGGTAGTAGCATTGTCGGGGAGGCTGTGATGATTTGGGCAGTGGTTCGGGTGGAGGAAATGAACAGGCTGGAACTAGGATAAGAGATGGTTTAGGGCTATTTTAGTAGAAGGAAATCAATTGATGTTGAGTGTGCTTTATCGAACAGTCGAGTTATTGGCAAGGCAATAAGGTATATGTTTTAATAAATTTAAAAATTGCATAGATTAATTTGTTCATTTATTTTAGGAAGCTAATTTAAATCAACAATCCGATTAATCGTTATGAAAATAAATAAAAATCGTAGGTAGAGATTTCATTCGAGATGGTTTGTAGCCGAGATGATATGGGGTTTAACAGGATATTCGGCAAAGGAAGAGTTAAGGTGAGTAAATCTCACTCACCTTTAGAATTATTTTTATTTCATTAAAAATAATTGTCTGTTGCTTGTGTGAATGTTTTATGGTTGCTTTATATATATTAGTTATTTAGGCTATATATATATATATATTGGGTTGATTGATTGGTTGGATTCCCGCAGCCTCATTAGCGGATGCCCGCAGTTTCATAGCGGATGATTACCCTATACGCCCCACGCTATGATTAGTGGATGACCTTCTATACCGCGATATTCTGCCACGAAGCAGAATGGGTATTATTTATGTGCTAACATCTGTGGATGCAGGAAAACAGGTTGGAGGAATCCAACTGGATTCCTCAAAAATATATTATCTGTTTGTTTATTTGTTTGCATATATATATTTCTATATATGATGTGTTAGAAAAATAAATAATTCGTTGCTTTGTGTGTTTAAATATCACTGGGCTTAAGTAATGATATTTAAAAATATCGTGGAAGGATATTTGAGAAAAAAGGGAAAATTCTATTTTTAAATAGAATTCGAATTTTAAATGGAAATAAAAGTACAAACTTGTTTTGAAAAATAAAACAGGTAGTTTCTTTTTAAACGAAGTTTACAAATGGTCTTTTATAACGAAGTTATAAATGAAGTGAAAAGAATTATCATTTGATGATTCAGAAATAGAAATACAAGCGTGAAATTGGAATTTGAAATGAAAATTCAAAATAGGATGTGAAATGGAATTTTTAAATATATAACTCAAATGAAATTTGAGTATAACATTTGAATAGTAGAATTAGAAAAGGAATTTAAATGTTTGAATTTTTAAAAGGAGATTGAATATTAGAAATTCAAATAGAAGTTCAAATAGAATTTGAATAGACGAGATTAGAATGAAAAGTAGAATTTGAATTCAAGGGATTAAATTAAGATTTGAATTCGAAGGAATTCGAATAAAGGAATTCAAATAGAGATTTGAATGTAGAATTTCAAAATAGAATTTGAAATATAAAATTTCAAAGAAGAATTGAAGAGAATTTGAAATATAGTATTTCAAAGAAGAATTGAAATATGAAATTTGAATAGAGCTTTGAATGGAATTTAAATATGAAATTTGAATTGAGATTTGAAATAGAAATTCAAGTGTTGAATTTGAACATGGAATTGAATATAGAAATTCAAGTAGAAATTTGAATATGAGATTTCAAAATAGAATTTGAAATAAACTTTGAAAAATAGGATTTCAAAGTCGAATTGGAAATAGAATTTCAAATAGGATTTCAAATAGGATTTCAAATAGGAAATCCAAATGATTTCGAAATGGAATTTGAATTCAAGGGAATTCAAATGGATTTGAGTGAAGAAATTCAAATGGTATTAATAATGAGTTTGAATATTAGAATTCAAATGGGGCTGGAAACGAATTTGAATATTAGAAATCAAATGGAAAATGAAATTTGAATATAAGAGATTCAAATTGAATTTAAATAGGATTTGATCTATGGGATTTGAATATGAAATTCAAATGGGTTTCTAACTATGAAATTTTGAATATAGAATTTAAAAGGAGTTTGAATATTTGAATTCCAATAGAATTCAAATATAGAAATTTGAATATAGAAAGTTCAAATGGAATTTAAATATAGAGTTTGAATAAGGGAATTCAAATAGAAATTCAAATATTGAATTTGAATATCAAATAGAAAAGGAATTGGAATTTGAATTTAGAATTCAAATAAAAGTGAGATTTGAATTTAAATCAAGCAGAGTTAAATGGAGTTGAATTCTTATTAAAGAAGTTTAGAAGTTTAAAGGTTTATATTTATAAATATAATTAAAACGAATTCGCCGCAGCGCTGCAGTTCGTAAATTGGCAATTCGAACTTCAATTGAGTATACAGAACGCAATTGAAGTCGGAATTCTTTGAAACAAGAAACGTCAGGACCAGTTTGATAATAGTTTTCTAATGAAAGAGAAAAATCTGAATTTCGTCGTATAGATTTTGAGTTATGTCAAAATCAAATTTTCAGAAAAACAGCGCCAGAACCATTATAAAACCATAACGGTTTATTTAATTAAATTAAAGGATTTTAAGCAAATAAAAATCGAAATTTCTATTTAGAAAAATCCAGATGTGAGTTATAAAATATATGTGAACTCCAGTGGAGTAATGAGTTGATTTCTGAAATAGAAATCAGATTTTTTATTTATTGAATAGAGTTAACTAATTCGAATAGAAATTAGTTAATGAGATTTCGAATGAATATTGAGCTTTAAATAAGTGAATTCGATTTGAGGATTTATATTCGAAATAGAAAAGAGAACTAGAATTGAAATTGAAATTCAATTTGGTTATGAACGAGTTAAATATTTTATTTGAACATGTTATGTTCAAACAAAGAAGTGAAATAGGAAAAAGGGCTAATTAAAGAATATTGAGCGGAACCAAATTCAAACGATTCAAATTTGAATTCAAACAAATAGATTGAGTTGAATTGAATTAGAAACAGGTGAACAGGTGTTAAACAGATATGGGATGGAGTATATGAAGATTTTAATTTGTGTGCCCGACAAAAAGGTACATGTTTAATTCATACATGAGATTTTATGCGCCGTATCGGCAAGCCGCTTGGCTGTTCCTTTTTCTTTTTGATTGAGGAAGATACCGGGAAGCTATTCGAAATTTCCCGATGCTCCCGATACAGGGGAGGTTATGGCGAAATTTTTCGGAAATTTAAGGAGTTAGAATATTTTCAAGATATTTTGATAATTTGAAATCATTGTATCGACGTATTGAATTCGATAGTAAAGTGAATATAAAAAACGAATGTGGTAAACAAAAGGAATAGAGATAAGTGATTGGAATTGTTTCCAATTGCAAATAGAGATATTTTCTAATATATAGAAAATAAAAGAAGTTAATATTTGGAACGTTTTCCAAATGGCATAAGAGGCAAGGAGATTATTGAAAATATTTGGTTAACAAATATTGATAGAGGAAATGGAGAAGAGATTTAATAAATGAAATATTAATTAAAGAGCCCAGTGATTTGTTTGATATGTTGGATGAACACTTGTTTTTATTCGATAGTTAAATCACAGACTATCGAAGTTTTGACCATCGTTGTCAATATGGAGAGACCGGTTGGATTATTATCCGAAGAACCACTCCGTATCGGCATAAGCGTTGCGAACCAAGTATGCTGAATATATTGAAGACGGAGTAAAGTGCAAGGGCTTTTCTATTTATAGAAATAGTGCCTTCGGTTTCGTTCAGTCCCAGAACGAACGTAAATGGACGAATGTCTGACAGAGTATTTCCAATGATCAAATGGGTTGGTCTGTATGAATATATATGGTTGCAACGGATTTATCCCTTAGCATAATATCCAGAATATTTGTGCAAACTCAACTAGTGATTAACGGATCTGACGATGTGGCATTCAAAGTGATTGTGTTATCGAGGAATGGTAAGTATTCGTAGCCTCAGGCCTCAACAACCGGGAAAGGACAAAAATCGGGCAGGCAGCATGGCTATGTGGGTCGCACCCATTAGGGTGTATAATCACCTATCTAGAGAAATTCCTTTTGTTTCTAAATCTATCGATTCTGCCCATTCGGGAACGGTGGTTTGAGTCCAACCGTTGGTGATATACATTCGATACACTCAAGCGAAATGAGTGGTCGGTCATGTGTGGGCCGGGTTGCAAGACGTTCTTGTTGAACCCAGGTGTATTCGCCTCTAGAGATGCACTGTCGGAAGGTGGTTCCATACCTTGTCATGTTGGAAACCCAATCTCCAATAAGCGCCATGCGGTTTTTGATTTTATAATATATATGTGGAGCGTGAGATGCAAGCGTTCTACTATTTGGTTATTTACTTGATGTAGACATTATTATAATATCATTGGATTTGATATCAAAGTGTTTTGGGTTATAGTAAGGTAAAAACCGTCCGTGTTTATGTGTGGGCTGGTCTTACTATTATCTTTTCTTTTTGAAAGGATTTTTAAAGTTAAACAAGTGGTTGGAGATTACTCACACCAGTCCCATGACTGACCCAGAGTTTGTTTTGTTTTGTTTTCCTTAAACTCTTGGGTGCCCAAATTTGTACGGGCAGTCAAGTGTTTCAGGCTTTTACAGATACACTTGGAGGAGCTTGAAGCAGGAGGCTTCAACGTTAGTTATTTAGAGCTACTTCCGCTGGATCAAATGTTATTTGTACTCTGATGATGGTATGTATATATGTACAAAACAGATTGTATTTCAAAGCTTATGTTATATAATATATTTTATTCGTTCCGCTGTGAGTGGTGATCTTCGTTTTTCTTCTATTCTAATATTTCTTTCTTTCTATTTCTCATCCTCTAACTTCTTTCTAATAATGAGTCGTATTTCTGTGTTATTTGGGTTGGACTTGTGGTGTATTTAGTCAACTCAGATAGCACGGATTTGCGGGTCGTTTCAGTTGGTATCAGAGCTTAGGTTGAGCGAATACCTAGGCTTGTGTGGCATGTGCTCATTAGAGATAGGGTCAGTAGTACCCTAGAATGAGTTGAGTATATAGATACGAGAGAGCGTATTTGTTAGTTGATATAAAAGCTATTTTATATTGTGTTGACTAGTCTGTTGAGTGGTTTATGAATTCTGGTCGAATCGTGGGACGCCACGACGTCGATAGGAATTTCTAAATACTTGGACAGAAGATTGAACACGATATTGTTTTAAAGTGGGTAAATGAAATAATTTTACCCAAAATTTCTATTTTGATATAGAAAGAATAATTTTCTAGAATTATTATTATATGGATGTGTTGATTGATATCATTATAATCAGATAAGATTATAAAAATTGAAATGGTTATTTATAACCAAATAGAATTTGTATAGGAATTAAATATACAAATGAGATGAATTAGAATTAAATTCGAACCAGAATTAAGAACTCAAAATCCTGGGAAGTTGAAAAATATTTTTCAAAGTATATTAAAATAATATAGATTTGTTTTAGAAGGATTTGAAAGAAAATCATTTTAGATGGATTTTGAAATGATAAAGCACTGAACTCACTTCAGTGGCTGGGAAATAATTCTGATGATGATTGCAACATCATCGGTGTTCATTTCCGAGTTCTAAGTGATGAATTGCTACCTTAGAAAGTTTTTGATGGAAATTTGTTTTGAAAGAAACAAGTAAATTGAAAATTCAAATGTTTTGAATTGAGATGAAAATAAATATAAGTATACATTTATGTATTTCAAAGGATTTGAAATGATAACCCTGGGATTTGGATTCTGGAATTGAAATTTAACTTAAGCTAGTTAAATGGATTGATCGTAGATCATTCGAATCAAATGTGTGAAGACCAAAAGTTTTGGTTGAAATTAAAGTCATAGAAATATGAGAAGTGAGTTTCAACATAGGTGAGATTTTGAAAAGTAATGGATTTGTACCATTTTCCTACCTTAGCAATTTCGAGGACGAAATTATTTTAAGGGGGGAAGAATGTAACGACCCAGATTTTCTGGTCGGTTTATTTAATATTATTTTAAATATAGAGCTGATAATATAAATCGATTTTTCATATTGAGTTATAGATCTAATTACCGTAATACGGGATATATTGAATTCGAAGTTAGAATTGAATCAAAACAGTTCAGTTGATTTATATAAATTCTGTTTGAATTAGAAAGATAATAATAATTTATTTTCATGAAATTCTATTTTCAAAAATCGATTTATATATTAAATGAAAATTTATTTAAATTGTTAATTTAAACTGTTTTCTGTTTTCCAGAATCAGTCCCGTGGAGTTCAAAATAATGTTATAATCGAGAACATCGGTTGTTAAGTTAGAGTAGCGGTCCAGGGTTTTAAAATAAGAGACTGTGAGATATTTTAGTTTTTAATTAAAAACAAACTCAAATCAAAACAGCTCCAGCCGACCTAAAAACTGAAGTCGCTCAGCTATATTTCTTCCTCGAGCTGTAAAATTTGCTCCCTTCCTTCAGCATAAAGTAAAACATGAAGTAATGGCTACGTACGAATTGTTCCCTTCACATCTATATATTAACCCATCAACCTTCGTTATTTGAACCGATTCCTAAGTCCACAAATAAACAATTGAGGCCATTTCCCTCTTTAGTTAATGGAATTCGAAAACCAATTAGTATAAAAAAAAAAAAATCGAAAATTGTAATTGCGTTCTGGGGAAAACGCGAGATCTCCTTCACCCAAAACGACATCTTTCGGTGCCATTGAAGATCGCGAGTTGACGGCCAGGCTTTCTTCTATGATTCCGGAGAGTTACAGTCGACGCTAACTTTGAGAACTGAGGCGCGACTGGGCACCAAGGGTTGAGCGGAGTTGTTGAGAAGTGATGCGAGGACTATGTTTTCTGGTGGGCGGAATTGGGTCTGTGAGGCAACGAGGACGGGATATGCTCAGACGTGATGGAAGAATGAGGTGCGACAATTAGAAAATAACAATAATATAGGGGGTTCGGATATGTTTGAATGGGAAAGTTCGAACTGGAGTGATTCAGATTGTCGATGTAAATTATGAGGAATGGGGAGATAAGGTGTTCGATGGAATGTGTGAAAGAGCTGACATGGTGATTGATGGTTTGTGGTAGTAGCATTGTCGGGGAGGCTGTGATGATTTGGGCAGTGGTTCGGGTGGAGGAAATGAACAGGCTGGAACTAGGATAAGAGATGGTTTAGGGCTATTTTAGTAGAAGGAAATCAATTGATGTTGAGTGTGCTTTATCGAACAGTCGAGTTATTGGCAAGGCAATAAGGTATATGTTTTAATAAATTTAAAAATTGCATAGATTAATTTGTTCATTTATTTTAGGAAGCTAATTTAAATCAACAATCCGATTAATCGTTATGAAAATAAATAAAAATCGTAGGTAGAGATTTCATTCGAGATGGTTTGTAGCCGAGATGATATGGGGTTTAACAGGATATTCGGCAAAGGAAGAGTTAAGGTGAGTAAATCTCACTCACCTTTAGAATTATTTTTATTTCATTAAAAATAATTGTCTGTTGCTTGTGTGAATGTTTTATGGTTGCTTTATATATATTAGTTATTTAGGCTATATATATATATATATATATTGGGTTGATTGATTGGTTGGATTCCCGCAGCCTCATTAGCGGATGCCCGCAGTTTCATAGCGGATGATTACCCTATACGCCCCACGCTATGATTAGTGGATGACCTTCTATACCGCGATATTCTGCCACGAAGCAGAATGGGTATTATTTATGTGCTAACATCTGTGGATGCAGGAAAACAGGTTGGAGGAATCCAACTGGATTCCTCAAAAATATATTATCTGTTTGTTTATTTGTTTGCATATATATTTCTATATATGATGTGTTAGAAAAATAAATAATTCGTTGCTTTGTGTGTTTAAATATCACTGGGCTTAAGTAATGATATTTAAAAATATCGTGGAAGGATATTTGAGAAAAAAGGGAAAATTCTATTTTTAAATAGAATTCGAATTTTAAATGGAAATAAAAGTACAAACTTGTTTTGAAAAATAAAACAGGTAGTTTCTTTTTAAACGAAGTTTACAAATGGTCTTTTATAACGAAGTTATAAATGAAGTGAAAAGAATTATCATTTGATGATTCAGAAATAGAAATACAAGCGTGAAATTGGAATTTGAAATGAAAATTCAAAATAGGATGTGAAATGGAATTTTTAAATATATAACTCAAATGAAATTTGAGTATAACATTTGAATAGTAGAATTAGAAAAGGAATTTAAATGTTTGAATTTTTAAAAGGAGATTGAATATTAGAAATTCAAATAGAAGTTCAAATAGAATTTGAATAGACGAGATTAGAATGAAAAGTAGAATTTGAATTCAAGGGATTAAATTAAGATTTGAATTCGAAGGAATTCGAATAAAGGAATTCAAATAGAGATTTGAATGTAGAATTTCAAAATAGAATTTGAAATATAAAATTTCAAAGAAGAATTGAAGAGAATTTGAAATATAGTATTTCAAAGAAGAATTGAAATATGAAATTTGAATAGAGCTTTGAATGGAATTTAAATATGAAATTTGAATTGAGATTTGAAATAGAAATTCAAGTGTTGAATTTGAACATGGAATTGAATATAGAAATTCAAGTAGAAATTTGAATATGAGATTTCAAAATAGAATTTGAAATAAACTTTGAAAAATAGGATTTCAAAGTCGAATTGGAAATAGAATTTCAAATAGGATTTCAAATAGGAAATCCAAATGATTTCGAAATGGAATTTGAATTCAAGGGAATTCAAATGGATTTGAGTGAAGAAATTCAAATGGTATTAATAATGAGTTTGAATATTAGAATTCAAATGGGGCTGGAAACGAATTTGAATATTAGAAATCAAATGGAAAATGAAATTTGAATATAAGAGATTCAAATTGAATTTAAATAGGATTTGATCTATGGGATTTGAATATGAAATTCAAATGGGTTTCTAACTATGAAATTTTGAATATAGAATTTAAAAGGAGTTTGAATATTTGAATTCCAATAGAATTCAAATATAGAAATTTGAATATAGAAAGTTCAAATGGAATTTAAATATAGAGTTTGAATAAGGGAATTCAAATAGAAATTCAAATATTGAATTTGAATATCAAATAGAAAAGGAATTGGAATTTGAATTTAGAATTCAAATAAAAGTGAGATTTGAATTTAAATCAAGCAGAGTTAAATGGAGTTGAATTCTTATTAAAGAAGTTTAGAAGTTTAAAGGTTTATATTTATAAATATAATTAAAACGAATTCGCCGCAGCGCTGCAGTTCGTAAATTGGCAATTCGAACTTCAATTGAGTATACAGAACGCAATTGAAGTCGGAATTCTTTGAAACAAGAAACGTCAGGACCAGTTTGATAATAGTTTTCTAATGAAAGAGAAAAATCTGAATTTCGTCGTATAGATTTTGAGTTATGTCAAAATCAAATTTTCAGAAAAACAGCGCCAGAACCATTATAAAACCATAACGGTTTATTTAATTAAATTAAAGGATTTTAAGCAAATAAAAATCGAAATTTCTATTTAGAAAAATCCAGATGTGAGTTATAAAATATATGTGAACTCCAGTGGAGTAATGAGTTGATTTCTGAAATAGAAATCAGATTTTTTATTTATTGAATAGAGTTAACTAATTCGAATAGAAATTAGTTAATGAGATTTCGAATGAATATTGAGCTTTAAATAAGTGAATTCGATTTGAGGATTTATATTCGAAATAGAAAAGAGAACTATAATTGAAATTGAAATTCAATTTGGTTATGAACGAGTTAAATATTTTATTTGAACATGTTATGTTCAAACAAAGAAGTGAAATAGGAAAAAGGGCTAATTAAAGAATATTGAGCGGAACCAAATTCAAACGATTCAAATTTGAATTCAAACAAATAGATTGAGTTGAATTAGAAACAGGTGAACAGGTGTTAAACAGATATGGGATGGAGTATATGAAGATTTTAATTTGTGTGCCCGACAAAAAGGTACATGTTTAATTCATACATGAGATTTTATGCGCCGTATCGGCAAGCCGCTTGGCTGTTCCTTTTTCTTTTTGATTGAGGAAGATACCGGGAAGCTATTCGAAATTTCCCGATGCTCCCGATACAGGGGAGGTTATGGCGAAATTTTTCGGAAATTTAAGGAGTTAGAATATTTTCAAGATATTTTGATAATTTGAAATCATTGTATCGACGTATTGAATTCGATAGTAAAGTGAATATAAAAAACGAATGTGGTAAACAAAAGGAATAGAGATAAGTGATTGGAATTGTTTCCAATTGCAAATAGAGATATTTTCTAATATATAGAAAATAAAAGAAGTTAATATTTGGAACGTTTTCCAAATGGCATAAGAGGCAAGGAGATTATTGAAAATATTTGGTTAACAAATATTGATAGAGGAAATGGAGAAGAGATTTAATAAATGAAATATTAATTAAAGAGCCCAGTGATTTGTTTGATATGTTGGATGAACACTTGTTTTTATTCGATAGTTAAATCACAGACTATCGAAGTTTTGACCATCGTTGTCAATATGGAGAGACCGGTTGGATTATTATCCGAAGAACCACTCCGTATCGGCATAAGCGTTGCGAACCAAGTATGCTGAATATATTGAAGACGGAGTAAAGTGCAAGGGCTTTTCTATTTATAGAAATAGTGCCTTCGGTTTCGTTCAGTCCCAGAACGAACGTAAATGGACGAATGTCTGACAGAGTATTTCCAATGATCAAATGGGTTGGTCTGTATGAATATATATGGTTGCAACGGATTTATCCCTTAGCATAATATCCAGAATATTTGTGCAAACTCAACTAGTGATTAACGGATCTGACGATGTGGCATTCAAAGTGATTGTGTTATCGAGGAATGGTAAGTATTCGTAGCCTCAGGCCTCAACAACCGGGAAAGGACAAAAATCGGGCAGGCAGCATGGCTATGTGGGTCGCACCCATTAGGGTGTATAATCACCTATCTAGAGAAATTCCTTTTGTTTCTAAATCTATCGATTCTGCCCATTCGGGAACGGTGGTTTGAGTCCAACCGTTGGTGATATACAATCGATACACTCAAGCGAAATGAGTGGTCGGTCATGTGTGGGCCGGGTTGCAAGACGTTCTTGTTGAACCCAGGTGTATTCGCCTCTAGAGATGCACTGTCGGAAGGTGGTTCCGTACCTTGTCATGTTGGAAACCCAATCTCCAATAAGCGCCATGCGGTTTTTGATTTTATAATATATATGTGGAGCGTGAGATGCAAGCGTTCTACTATTTGGTTATTTACTTGATGTAGACATTATTATAATATCATTGGATTTGATATCAAAGTGTTTTGGGTTATAGTAAGGTAAAAACCGTCCGTGTTTATGTGTGGGCTGGTCTTACTATTATCTTTTCTTTTTGAAAGGATTTTTAAAGTTAAACAAGTGGTTGGAGATTACTCACACCAGTCCCATGACTGACCCAGAGTTTGTTTTGTTTTGTTTTCCTTAAACTCTTGGGTGCCCAAATTTGTACGGGCAGTCAAGTGTTTCAGGCTTTTACAGATACACTTGGAGGAGCTTGAAGCAGGAGGCTTCAACGTTAGTTATTTAGAGCTACTTCCGCTGGATCAAATGTTATTTGTACTCTGATGATGGTATGTATATATGTACAAAACAGATTGTATTTCAAAGCTTATGTTATATAATATATTTTATTCGTTCCGCTGTGAGTGGTGATCTTCGTTTTTCTTCTATTCTAATATTTCTTTCTTTCTATTTCTCATCCTCTAACTTCTTTCTAATAATGAGTCGTATTTCTGTGTTATTTGGGTTGGACTTGTGGTGTATTTAGTCAACTCAGATAGCACGGATTTGCGGGTCGTTTCAATATGCGTTGTACACCTCATGTATGAGCGTTGTACAAGTTATATGAGCGATGTATAAATTATACATGCGTTGGGTAAATCATATATGTGTTGAAATGGAAATGAAATATATTTATGTATGTATGTGTGTGTGTGTATATATATATATACACACACACACTCCCCTCGTCCACAAACCATGGATGATATGAATTGATTATGATTGACGTGAAAATTGGTTGATAATGCGAATGGTTGAAAATTAGTTGAAATGCGAATGGTTGGAAATAATTGTTTGTGGTAGATAGAAATTGTTTGTGGTTGAAACAAATGGGAATTGTTGTGGAAAAATCATATGATATGAAATTGATCTTAGATCATTTAGATGAGCCCCTTATGGAATGCCGCGAGGCCCATGGTAGTGCCAGGAGCCGTACTCGGGACGGTGCCGGTTTTAAACCCCCTATTGTTATGCTGTCGAAATTTTCAGAAATATCTTTGTGTTTGAATTATTTTCATATGTTGAATTAGACTCATGTGTTGAATACATTGTTTAGATAATAAAAATCACATTTTTATTATGCGTATGAAGTATATGAAATATGCATGTGTTGATATGTTCACGTGTTGAGAAATTCATGTGTTGAATAACATTCATGTGTTGAGTAAATTCTTTAAAAGATAAAAATCGAATTTTTACCATATATATGGACTATATAAAATGCTAGTGTTTTAAATAAATTGTTTTAACACCAAAAATAACATTTTTATCTTATGTATGAAGTATATAAAATATTCCTGTTCCAAATAGATTGTTTTAACGACAAAAATATCATTTTTATTATATGTATGAATAGATTAAAATATTCATGTGTTGAAAAGGATTCATGTGTTGAATAAAAGGATTGGACAACAAAATTAACATTTTTATTGTGAATATGAAGTGCTAAAAACATTCATGTATGGAATAAATATTTTGATCGATAAAAATATCATTTTTATCATGTATACGACTCGCTAAAAATACACATGTGTTGAAACATATTTTTGTTCGCTAAGAATATCATTTAGCCTATGTATTATAACACCCCGTATTTTCTGTGAATATTAAAGTAACGAATTAAAGAATACTTAACTTTAAATTGAGAATTAAGTAAAATGGGTTGCGCCGTTGCGTTCGTCTCGGAATTTTGCTTAAGGTAGAGTCCGAGTTTTCGTAAATCGGACTCCGTATGAGGAAGTTATGGGCCTCGAAAAATAACAAGAATTTAGAGATTTAAATAATTAGTTAACCAACCCAGAAAAATAATTCAAAAACATTCGAAATCAGATAAGCAGGCTGGGCGGGAAGTTCCCCGCCCAGGGCTGTCGATCCCCCCAAAGGGGGATTCGACATAGGTGTCGACCCCCTAAGGGGGGTTCGACATAGGTGTCGACCCCTAGGGGAGGGGTCGATCCCTTTTTGGATCCGAGCCCAAACGGGCTAAGCTGCTTCATATGACGTATTTTGATGCGCTGGACGGACCTGATGGCTTCTGTGGTGATCTAAAGATTCTAAAACACTCTCTACAGCTATAAATTAGTGTTTAGACCTAACCTAATTCATAACAATTCCTTCTGATGCCTCTATGCTGTTGAACTCTCAATCCTCTTGGTCGCCGCCTCTAAAAACCTAAATAATATTAAAAGATCTTCATCAACAATCAACCTTGGGGACGAATCAACATCTACACACCTATTTTCTCCTAATCTAAGCACTGTAAGTTCAAGTTAGTTTCAGATGTGACTTCTTAATTGAAATTCTTGGCATGTAATAATCTGAATCCAAGCTGTACCTGATCATGAGATAATCCTTTCAGATTTATCAAATCTATTTTATCAGATTCGTGCCTGCGATGTTATTCAAATCTATTTTATTAGATTTGTGTTTGCGATGTTATTCAAATCTATTTTATCAGATTTGTACCTGCGATGTTATTCAAATCTATTTTATTAGATTTGTGCCTGCGATGTTATTCAAATCTAATCTATCAGATTTATGCCTGCCATGTAGTTTTATTCAGATCTATACTTCTTTTATGTTCCTGATATTGCTATAATCAAATCTAGCGTCATATGGCTATTTATGCCTAATCTTTTTATGTTTCCTCTTATTCCCCTTTTATTATGGATCTAGATTGTCACGAACATAGACGAAATCTTGTTATATATACGATTGGAATATAGGGGAATTGGGCCTAATCTATTTTATGTACTATCCGGCGTAACTTGTAATTGAGATTTGGGCATAACTTATAATTGAGATTTAGATATAACTTGTATTGGGGCATTATTATCATTATAACTACAAGTTTGGGTTAATTGGCATATAAATCAAGTTTTGGGGCATAATTGTTATTGTTGCGAACTTGGGGTAAAATTGAAATATTAAATCAAGATTGGGCGTAAATTGTAAATTGGGATATTAATCTAGATTGGGCATAACTATTGGTTGGGACACCAAGCATAATGTATATTGTGATTTTGGGCATGACTATTATTGCAAATTTGGGAAGATTGGGTGTAACCTATTTTGAGCAGTAGCTTGAATTTGAATTTGTGGGGCATAACTTGCAATTAGCTTTGTTGGGGTATAACTTGAGAATTGGAACATGACTAGTTTTTTGAATTTGGGATGATTAGCATATAAAATCTAGATTTGGACATGTATGGTAAATATGCTAAAAGATAAACATGCCTAACCCGAAGTTAGATTGAGTTGCGGTGTAAAACCGCCGGGCAAATCCAGTAACCGCAACAACACCTATCTAATGTGAGAGGTTAGTGCATCATACCCAAAAAAAACCCGAGGTTAGATTGAGTTGTGGTATAAAACTTACCGGAACCGCCCGACACATCCAATAACCGCAACAACATAGATCTAATGTGAGAGGTTGGTGCATTAATAAATCAAATAATGCAAATGAACAGGACATGTTAATTACACAAATGATAGGGTTAAGTTAACTAAGGCAACACTTAAACGTTATAACATGATGTATGGTAGGGTTAAGTAACACAAGAAGGCAACACTTAACCGATATAACATGACGTATGGTAGGGTAAAGTAACACAAGAAGGCAACACTTAACCAATATATGTAACATGATGTATGATAGGGTTAAGTAACACAAGAGGGCAACACTTAACCAATATAACATGATGAACGAGTGGGGTTAAGTTAATAGAAAACACTTAACCAATACAACATGATGTGTGGGTGGGTTAAGTTAACATGAATGGACAACACTTAACCAATATTACATGAACGAAGCGGATAAGGTTAAGGCAAGCTTAACCAATAATACGTATTGACTTGATCAGTGGGAGGGTTAAGTACATCTCGTGTAGGTGGGTAATATTAGTATATATAGGCCCACAAACTTAACAATTTAACGAACATGCTTGATTCAGTTGGAGGGTTAAGTACATCTCGTGTAGGTGGGTAATATTAGTATATATAGGCCCACAAACTTAACCATTAAATAAACAAGCTTGAATCGGTGGGAGGGTTAAGTACATCTCGTGTAGGTGGGTAATATTTGTATATATAGGCCCACAAACGTAAGCAATAGGAAACCCTAGTAACGGGGACCCATTTGAGCAGTAACCCACATAGATATATCATGGTACCCTGAACTAGGCAGGGAGTGGCACGATTACTGGGCTGATTATAAGCGGTCAAAATAGCGGCAGGAGGTACGTCGGTGTAGGTTCCAACAGTTTACGGGCGTGCACGTACTCCGGAGTGGGAAAAAGCAGGCATTGGGTACCAGTAGTTATACACTATGCATCTTGAATCGTGTCGGGTTGTTGTCATAAGGATTGATACACCTTATGTTGGGACCAGCACAGGGTATCTACATGCAAGAGAGGGACGATTGACATGGACACATGGAACATTAATACAAAATGGGAGCCGATCGATAGGGTAGTAAGGGTACATCTAACATCTTCATGGCAATTAGGCTGATTAAGGTAAGATCCCCCTACTAGATGTACACCTGAAGGCTACCACAATTGCGGGGATTGGGATCACGTTGTAATATTATCATTTTATACAGATTACTAGTTGGGACACTAGTTAGGCGGTGCAGAGATATAGAAATCAGAAAACAGGGTGGTAGCGAATCAGAGAAAGAGTAGAAGTGCATTCAGTTTATCTTGCCTTATCAAATCATATGCTAATCTTATGTTATCTTGTTATCCCTGTTATCATGGTATTGTCTTATATTCAATCTATTCATGTCATGTTACTTTTACCTGTTTACATACTGAAAGTCACTGGACTTACCAGACTTATGTCTGACCTAGTTTGTTTTGCCTCTTTTCTTCCGTTCTCCCCCCCGGTAGTTAGGAAGGGGATAGCTCAGCTTAGTTTGGACCCTTTCTCTTTCCAAACTCGAAGATAGTCGACGTATAGCTTTGGACTCTCTTTTCCACTGCTATGGCTGGCTCATGCTTTATTGGGGAATATCATTGTCATTTTATGCTTCTTTATTTTGTTAAACAAGGCATATATTTTGTTGTACTAGGTATTGGTGTTTTAGAGTTGGAAAAGCTATTGTTTTATTAATGAAGTAAAGTTTTATTTATTTTCCGCTGCTTTATTTGTCTATCTTGTAATTTATCTGCATCTTTTACCTATAACGCTACACTGAAGTTAAGGCATTCCCTTTGTGAGTGACATTAATGAACGTGGGGTGTTTCACTTGGTATCAGAGCTGAAGGTTACCATATCAGATAAAAGATTTGAAAAATTATTTTCAAGACGGTTTTAAAAGAAGCATTTTCTAAAGAAAAGTTTTGTTTTAAAGGCATATTCCCCAAAGCCATATGCACTATCTTTTGATCCTCTGTCTGAATCCTTGTTTTTTTTCTTTACTGAGTCTCTGGGGCTCCTGGCTTTCTGGGAGGTAACCTCATCGCGGCATGGTTCCGTACGCTTGATGAGACTATGACACGTGTCAAAGGGCAAAGAAGTGCCCAACTTCCATATAACCGCAGTAGTTTCACCTGCGGCTAATTTTCTTTCGAGCTTTGTTGGGTTTTCCGTGCGATGGAGGCGGCTTTCAAGAGACTTGTAAACAAGCCACATAAAGATGGCAAAGATGAGAATGAGGGAGTTTGGCTAAGGAGCACAACCCAAGGATGAGAAACTCATGGATATGGACTTGGTTCCCAAAGGAGGAAAGAGTAGAAAAATCTAAGACAAGAGGAAGTGTCGTTATTATGGTATAACGGGTCATATAATTAAGGATAAGGGCAAAAACAAAGGATGGAATTTTCAGGAGGGCAAGTGCATGCTCTCACCGCCAGCGTACCTGAGAGAGAAGTAGTAAAGTTTCTGTTGAAAAAGACTAGATTTTCTTTTTGATCATCCTGTTAGTACTCTTTTTTATTTTAGCGCTTCACATTCGTTTATATCTGCTTCCATAGTTGAGTCTCTGCACCGTAGTGCTTGTATAGCAGAAGATCCCATTATTGTCTCAAATCCAATTGGTGGTTCTCTCATTTATCTTTGGTTTGTGAGGATTTGAGAATAGCTATACTAAGTATTGAGTTTAAGTGTAATTCTTATGTTTTTTTTGGTTTCGTGGGCTATGGGTTGATTCTAGGCATGGATGGGTTAGCTAGTAATTGTGAAAGGAGGGTAGTTAGACTTTTGACTTGCCTCGGGAATACCCTCGAGATTTCGTGCGATCCTAAGGGATCAGTTTGGTTTAGCTACCTAGAATCACTTGAAGCATCTATCGACGATTTGCGATCCATTAGAATACTCCATGAGTACGCAGATGTTTTTAATCAAGTTAGGGGTTTTCCCCTTAAAATGTGAGATAGACTTCCGCATATATCTAATTGACAATGCAAAGCCAGTTGCATTACCTGTACGGCACATGGCTCCAAGGGAAAGGAAGGGCTCAGTAAATAAGTAAAAGAGTTACTTGGGAAAGGGTTCATACAGCGAAGTATTTCTGAATAGAGGTGCTCCAGTCGTTTTCGCTACAAAGGCGGATGGTTCACTTCGCTTGTGTATAGATGATATTTTTGTTTTCTTTACGAGTGAGGGAGAACATGCTTTGCATCTAAGGGAAGTCTTGGATACCCTCCAAGCGCATCTACTTAAGGCGAAGTTCTCCAAAAATGCCATTTTTGGAGAGAAGAAGTAAGGTTTCTTGGACATGTGGTGTCCAAACAAGGGATAGCAGTAGATCTCGCAAAAGTAGTTGCGGTGCAAGAATGGAAGGTCCCAAGGAATGCAACAGAAGTAAGAAGGTTTCTTGTACTAGCGGGCTAATATAGGAAGTTCATTAAGGACTTTGCGAAGGTATTAGCCCCACTTACGAGATTGTCGAAGAAGAATCTAACCTTTGCTCGGGATATTGGTTGTGATATCGCTTTCCAACAATCGAAGAGGGCTCTTACAATGGCCCCAATTTTGACTTTTACCTTACGGTAGTAAAAAGTTTATGGTATACGCGGATACATGCGGCACGGGACTAGGCGCCATTTTGATGTAAGAAGGAAGGGTAAGGTCGTAGCAGATGCCTTAAGAAGAAAAAAGCTTGACTCCAAGTCCTCTTTATGTGAAAAGTAAAAGTTCAGAATACATATCAAACTTTGATTTTAAAACATTCGGTTAAGTTAGTAGTTGGCATCACTAGGAGTAAGGCCTACACTTTTGAATTAAATAGAGACTTCACAAAGAAAAGACTCTCAGATAGATGACGCAGTGGATAAATTAAGTAGAGAAGAGACATCTAATCACCTTAAAATACACTTGGTAACATGGTTAGCATCAAGAGACAGTTCTTCTACATGGAATACCCTCTAGTGAATTTTGGAAACAGAAATTAAGAAGCTACGCAATCGTGAAATTAAGAAATTCAAAGCACAATGGAGTGAAGCTCAAGAAGATGTAACTTTGAAGACTGAAGACTAAGTACATCAACCCTTTTTGAGGGTCTATCCTTAATCTCTCTATTTCTGTAGATTTATTTGCATGCTAGTCTTTATCTTTTAAGTATATCCTCTCGGTCCTATCCTCGATCCTTTGGTAGAAGCCAATGGATGTAAACATGTGATTGAGACATGTTATGTTTTGTGGATGCAAGTGGATGAAAGTGTTTGCTAGTGGTTGCCCGTGGATGCATTTACACACACATTAGGCACTAGATCGGCTCAATCACTTTCATAATTGCATATGAATATGTGTGCACATTTAATTTAATGGATGTATACTGAATGTGTTATCATATGAATGTTGCAATTGTATGAATGATTGTGCACTCATGTAGAAGTTATAAAGTACGATTAGGAATAATTGCATACATGATGGACTCGTGGCACTGACATAATCCACATTAAGGAGGTCAACTGAATCAGTAGACCGCCTGATTTCGCATTAGATAAGGATATGTACACACACTATGCATATAATCATGAAAGCATTAGAAATCCTTTTAAGGACAATGGATGCCTGTGATTGATGTTTGAGTAGACGGATGTTGGATGTTAGGATACATTCTTCTTAACTTAGAGATTTCGGGGACAAAATCCTTTAAGGAGGGGAGAATGTAACACCCCGTATTTTCTGTGAATATTAAAGTAACTAATTAAATAATATTTAATTTAAAAATGAGAATTAAGTAAAACGGGTTGCGCCATTGCGTTCGTCTCAGAATTCTGCTTGAGATAGAGTTCGAATTTCCGTAAATCGGACTCCGTATGAGGAAATTATGGGCCTCGGAAGATTACAAGAATTTAGAGATTTAAATAATTAGTTAACTAGCTAAGAAAAATAATTCAAAAACATTCAAAATCAGACAAGAGGGCTGGGCGGGAAATTTCCCACCCAAGGGTGTCGGAGTCGACATAGGTGTGACAATCCAGGTTCCGACAGACCGATTTTTTTTCAAAAATCCAATCTATCGAAACCCGAGTTGGGAGCTCTGGTATCCTGCAGAAAAAGACAGAGATAAAGAAACATGTCAGAACTCGTAAAGCATCTCATAACGGAAGGAAATAAAGTATAATATTCAAATATTGCTTTACCTTATTAACAATACTGCTAAAGCAGTATCCAAAGCTATACCATCTCTGTCATGAACCTAACCTGGAAGTACGTAATGAGGAGGGGGTCAGAACATAAGTTCTGTGTGAGTGGACTTAGAATAAACTTTTTTAATCCTACATATACCGTTAAGTTACATTTTCTTGGTTATTAGGTTGTTAACAATGTTAGCACTCTAGGCTATACTCATGTCCTACAAGTAGGTTAACCTAATACAACGTATATGTAGATACCCTCAACTCGTCTAATCCTTTCCATGTATATATACAGTCCCTTGTCGTATGTCATACGTGCTTCATCATGTAAAGCTATACTACTTTAGTGTAGTGCCACCATTCTCGAAATTGTTTGGACTGCCACTCTCGATCTTGCTGGATTCTGTGTATCATTTAGATCTAATCTAAGGTTTACTATCGAGCGCTTCCTAGATTCAACCAAGGTTTACGCTACTCAGGGCCACTGGGGTTTATGATACCCATTGAACGCTTCTCGGATTCAGGGTTTACGCGACCTAGGTCCAACTATGGATTATGCTACCTATCGAACGATGCCCCCTAGTCTAGGACACACTACCCAGAGCGATATATGTTCCTAGACTTTCCCCACGTACGTGTCGTGAATCATTATCGATGTCTAGTTGCACATGTCCTCTATATGTGCGGCCCGAGTCCCGTGGTAGAGCTAATCAAGAAACACGGACTCGGTCGGGAGCTTTAAGTTATCTGCCGACTCAGATGCTAAGGTCTGTTTTTATCTGTGTGTGGCTATGGTCCCACTTGACCCCTCCCTCAACTAATGAAAGGCACCCAAGAAAATCAAGAATGAGAACTATACGCAGGCCCCCTATGCCCCACAAACTTATTGGCCAAACCTCACCCATAACTAGATAGCGAGTATATGGTCTGTTGGAGTTCTCCACCTTTCCGCTTCACGTACTCGACTGACTCAAGATGGTAGATAGATTACGACGTGCTATCACACGGCTAAACAAGATATCTCCGCCTCATGCTGGTCCATCCTAGTCTTTAGGTTGCTTATATTACAACCAAGGCATACTCTTGGTTCTTCTAACGTAGACCTTAACCTCTGTGAGCCCAGGAGGATCATCTGCAACCTCACAGAGGGATACTAAGAGTACCCTCACATCCCCTCGAAGTCGCGTGCTTCGTAACCCAGACCGTTGGAGCCTTCTTCATGATCAGATGGATGTTCGCTCCTCCTCGTGTTCTACTTGGTTTTCTTGACTAAGGTTTACTACTTAGTTCTCTTAACTAAGGTATACTACTTAGTTTCCTGAATCGTTCATTTTCTTAACAAAGGTTTACTACTTAGTCCTCTTAACTAAGGTTTACTACTTAGTTCTCTTTCCCGTTATTTACTTAGTTCTCTTAACTAAGGTTTATTACTTGGTTCTCTTAACCAAGGTTTGATACTTAGTTTCTGTTACTTAGTTCTCTTAACTAAGGTTTATTACTTGGTTCTCTTAACCAAGGTTTGATACTTAGTTTTTGTTACTTAGTTCTCTTTAACTAAGGTTTGTTACTTAGTTCCTTTTAACTAAGGTTTACCTATGTATTCAAGCATGACTTAAGTTCTTTTTATCAAATGATAGCGTGCGGGTGTTCTTCCACATTTCCAGCTTAGATTAACTTATTTCACGGTATAAGTCGTCCCACCCTTCGAGTCTTGTATTACATCTTAAGTGATATTCATTTCTTATCCCTAGGATTAGTTTATCTATTATTTAATCTTATCATTCCCCACTTTTTCTTGCTTTGATACTGTTATATTGGTTAAGTTTGCCCATGTGTCCAAGTTAACTTAAATCCTCAATTACGTATTCAATTCAACCCACGCATCATGTCAAATTGGTTAAGTGTTATCCAGCAGTTCACGTTGACTTAACCCACCCATATATCGAGTCAAATCGGTTAAGTGTTATCTAGCGGTTCATGATGACTTAACCCACCCATATATCATGTCAAATTGGTTAAGTGTTATCTATCAGTTTGTGTTAACTTAACCTTCCTATATATCATGTAAAATTGGTTAAGTGTTATCTAGCGGTTCACGTTGACTTAACCCACTCATATATCGAGTCAAATTGGTTAAGTGTTGTCTAGTATTTCATGTTGACTTAACCTTACCATACTAGCATGTGTCATTAGCATTAATTAATTATTAATGCCCAACCTCTCACATTAGACCTATTGTTGCGGTCATTGGATGTGCCGGTTGGTCCCGGGCAGGATTACACCACAACTCAATCTAACCCGGGTTTCAAGCTTGTTATGACTAACTTCTCACATTAGAACCTATTGTTTGCAACCACTGGATATGCTGGGCAGATCCGGGCATAATTACGCCGCAAACTCATTCTAACCTCGAGTTAGCCATGTTTCATCTTTAGCCTATTAACGAATTCACAAATATGTTCATGTTCTTGTTATGTCACTAGTGTCAATTTTCATGTTATATTTCTAAACTTCCCATTTCTTTAACCAATCAAACCCAAATTTAATTGAAACACTCATGCCTAAAATTTTAGGTTTTTGAATTAGATTTTACAATTACATGAGACAGATTTAAACCCAAACTTATCCAATTCCGATTAGGTTTCTAGTTTATCTATTTCCTCATCAAATTAGGATTTTTATCTTTAAATCATTTTTCCCCAAGTCCCCTATCCAAACTTTATTTACCTTTCGCGTAAATTACTCCAAATTACCAATTTCACGATCCTTTCCCCATATATCAATATATACTTTGCCAATTACCCCAATAATTGCAATAATAATCATTATGCCACAAACCCCAAATTACAGATTATATTCCTCGACTGCATAAAATAGATTATGCTTAATATTTACAATAATAATCGTTATGCCACAAACCCCAAATTATAGATTATATTCCTCGACTGCATAAAATAAATTATGCCCAATATTTCCATATTCCAACCATACATATGTATAATAAGATTTCGTCTAGGTTCGAGACAACCTAGATCCAAAAATAAAAAGGGGAAGGAGAGTAAAAGAACAATTATTATAACATGAATCTTGAATTGAATTTATAACTGGGGAATGATGAACGATAATAATACTATTATACAACAAGTTTATTATAATTCCACTCACCTTGACTAGATTGGGGAAAATAAACGATTTGTTGATGTAGAACGCTGATTTAATCTTCTTATTTGATTGTTGGTGAAGAGCATGAATTGTTAATGAAGAACTTTGCTACTCGATTTGATTAAACTCCAAAGTTGATGAAGAACTTGCAATTTAATTTAGAGTTTCGGGGCGGCGGCCAGGTTTGGTTGAAGTTTGGCGGCATGGAGGCATCTTAAGAAATTGTTATGAATTAGGGTTAGGTCTTGCAATGTATTTATCGGTGTAGAGAGTGTTTTAGAGCCCTTAGATTGACCTAGAAGCCATCCGACCCGTACAGCACATCAAAACACATCACAGGTGCTGAAATCGCCCAGATCTGGGGATAGATCGACCCCTAGATCGACCTCTCTAGGGGTAGGTAGACCCCCAGGTCGACCTCCTGGTTGACCTGACCCCTAGGTCGACCTGCCTGGTTTTGGCGGAAAATTTCCCGCCCAGCTGCCTGGGTCGAGTTTCGAACTGTTTTGAATTTTTGTTGAATCTTCTAAAGGCCATAACTCCTTCATACAGAGTCCGATTTACGCTAACTTGGACTCTATTTCAAGCAGAATTTCTAGACGAACGCAACGGTGTGTCCGTTTTACTTAATTCCTGATATTTAAATTAAGTATCCTTATTTTATTATCTTTTCCATTACGCACACTGTTATCGAATTAGTTTTTCCTTCTCTTCATTATATTAATTAATTTTCAATATACATCACCATTATTTACCTATATATGCATATACCATATTTTTAGTTATATTAAAAAAATGCGGGGTGTTACATTCTCCCACCCTTAAAGAATTTCATCCCCGAAATTCGATAAGAGTAAAAATAGATAACCCCTCGCAATATCCATCCATCAAGTGTGCATCCAATTGTTGCAAACATTGTGCACATGTGCAAAGTGAGATACATCATAGTAAAGTATGTATGCCCAATTTGGATCCACCTATATGTATGCAAATTTTAAAAACTCTTTCAAAACATGATGCTCACATCCTAAATATACTTGCAATTTTATATGAATGCAATATTCTTGAAAAATCAAAATATTTTTCATCCAAGTTTTCCCATACTCTTATAGAATAAGAGCATAGTTCACCCACTTGTCGCATCCAAAACCCTTCCATCCATCATTAAATTCGAAATTTAGAAAAATCTAATTTTCCAAATTCGATTTCCTTATGTTACGGAAGGATATAAAACGGAAAAATTCACATCCTCCGTTTTTCTTTTCTAATCGTACATGACTATTCTTTGAAGATTTCATATTTTCCTATCCAAGCACAACCACATAAGAAAATTTTCTTCTTCTTTTCAACTTATCTTGGAAAATTTTCATATTTATTCATCTTTTTCTTAGGATTTTCATTTTCTTTTCCCGTCACATTTGTTGCCTTACTGAATTTATTGTTTCTTGTTAGGTAGGCTTTTCTCTTTCTTAGCTTATTTGACTTAATCCAATTACTTAAGTTTATTATTTCAAATAAGCTTTTTCTGTTTTTAACTCAAACAACATCCTACGCAGCTACTTCTATGGGCCAGGAATCTTAGGACTTTGTCATCTCAGACAATTGCTGGTCCACACAACAGGATCTACCCATTTACTTGCCCTTTACTACTTAGTAGTCACTACTAATCCTTGTTGTGTATTACTAGCCTATCTTTTTTTTTCTCTTTTTCTCCAGCAACAAACCTAGGTTTCTCAATGCTTATGCATTCTACGAGAAATTTTCCATTAATTTAATATTAGCTAATCCCTGACTGTAAATTGGCAAGAGAGTAACTCCCTAAGTATCAAACCCGAAGACCGAAATCAATATCAGATTGACACTCAGAGAATCACTTAACTCAACCAATCTCTAGTTGGTTCCAATTGTTTAATTCATAGCTTTAACTTTGTCTTATTCTTTCTAGGCCCTAATCCTCACCTATTCCATTCTTTTTAAAACATGGTTTGGCTTTCTTTCTTTTCATTACATTTTTCTTTCAAAAATTAAAAGTGTTAAAACTTCATTTTCTTCTCCAAAACTTGTCTTTGCCAAACCATAAAAACATGTCACAATATAAAAATGCAAAATGTTTTTTTTTTCAAATCACAAAGCTGGAGTAGACAAGGATAACTATCGGGCTTACATTGTTTCTAATTACAATGTTAATTTAACTATTTTTTATAAGGTGCAGACATCTATTCTATTCCTATAACTTATTTTGTCCACCCAACAAAATTTCTTTAATAATAAAAAATTATTGGTAACAGAATAGAATTTCAAAACTTCTTTCCATATATGAAAACTAGCAAGCTATTTATGCTCCATAATATGCACCTTTTTATGAGAGAATTCTTTTAAAACAAGAAATCATTGTTTTACCAAAATATACACCACTTTACTTTAAAAACCCAACATGCATTTATCAATATACTTTTAAGATTAAATCTTGGAAAAATACCACAAACTCTTTTTACAAATTCAAGTTCTTAAAAGTTTATCATTAGGTTAGACTCAAAGCGGGTATTCAACTCACTAGGCTTTCCTAGGCACTTTCATGAATTCAATTTTCTCGACTATATATATTCCTAATCCATTTTTAATTTTTCAACCTTTTCTAGTTTCTTAGGTTTCACTTCTAAACCCACTAATCGGAAATACTAATATTTCAGTTTCCATCCTATGGGATTCTTTTCTTTTTCTAGCTTCAAGTCATATTGTACACTTTCCCAACCACCTAATGGTTTCCAAATTCCTATTTTCATTCCTTGAGTGTACAAACTAGATATCCCAACTCTTTTCATGTCTATGGGCTACTATATGGATTTAGGTTTATATATATAATATATTTATATTTTAGAAAATACAAATATGTTCACTCATTATCTACCTAAGATCACTAAACCGAAGCTCCGATACCAGATGTGACAATCTGGATTCTGACAGACCGAATTTTTTTCAAAAATCCAATCTATCGAAACCCGAGTTTGGTGCTCTAGTATCCTGCAGAAAAAGACAGAGATAAAGAAACATCTCAGAACTCGTAAAGCATCTCACAGTGGAAGGAAATAAAGTATAATATTCAAATATTGCTTTACCTTATTTACAATACTGCTAAACAAGTAACCAAAGCTATACCATCTCTGTCATGAACCTAACCTGGAAGTATGTAATGAGGAGGGGGTCAGAACACAAGTTCTGTGTGAGTGGACTTAAAATAAACTTCTGTATAATCCTACATATACCATTTAGTTACATTTTCTTGGTTATTAGGTTGTTAACAATGTTAGCTCTCTAGGCTATACTCATGTCCCACTAGTAGGTTAACCTAATACAACGTATATGTACATACCCCCAACTCGTCTAATCCTTTTCATGTATATATACAGTCCTTTCCCGTACGTCGTACGGGCTTCATCATGTAAATCTATACTACTTCAGTGTAGTGCCACCATTCTCGAAATCATTTGGACTGCCACTCTCGATATTGCTAGATTCCGTGTATCATCTAGATCTAATCTAAGGTTTACTATCGAGCGCTTCCCAGATTCAACCAGGTTTACGCTACCCAGGGCCATTGGGGTTTATGCTACCTATTGAATGCTTCTCGGATTCAGGGGTTACGCGACCTAGGTCCAACTAGGCATTATGCTACCTATCGAACGATGCCCCCTAGTCTAGGACACACTACCTAGAGCGATATATGTTTCTAGACTTTCCCCACTTACGTGTCATGAATCGTTATCGATGTCTAGTTGCACATGTCCTCTATATGTGTGGCCCGAGTCCTGTGGAAGGGCTAATCAAGAAACACGGAACTCGGTTGGGAGCTTTAAGTTATCTGCCGACGCAGACGCTAAGGTCTACTTTTATTTGTATGTGGCTATGGTCCCACTTGACCACTCCCTCAACTAATGAAAGGCACCCAAGAAAATCAAGAATGAGAACTATACGCAGGCCCCCTATGGCCTACAAACTTATTGGCCAAACCTCACCCATAACTAGATATCAAGTATATGGTCTGTTGGAGTTCTCCGCCTTTCCGCTTCACGTACTCGATTGACTCAAGATGGTGGGTAGACGACGACGTGCTATCACACGGCTAAACAAGATATCTCCGCCTCACACTAGTCCATCTTGGTCTTTAGGTTGCTTATATTGCAACCAAGGCATACTCTTGGTTCTTCTAACGCAGACCTTAACCTCTGTGAGCCCAGGAGGATCATCTGCAACCTCACAAAGGGATACCAAGAGTACCTCGTAACACAGACCATTGGATCCTTCTTCATGATCAGATGGATGTTCGCTCCTCCTCGTGTTCTATTTTGTTTTCTTGACCAAGGTTTACTACTTAGTTCTCTTAACTAAGGTTTACTACTTAGTTTCCTGAATCATTCATTTTCTTAACTAAGGTTTGCTACTTAGTCCTCTTAACTAAAGTTTACTACTAAGTTCTCTTTCTCGTTATTTACTTAGTTCTCTTATCTAAGGTTTATTACTTGGTTCTCTTAACCAAGGTTTGATACTTAGTTTCTGTTACTTAGTTCTCTTAACTAAGGTTTATTACTCGGTTCTCTTAACTGAGGTTTGATACTTAGTTTCTGTTACTTAGTTCTCTTAACTAAGGTTTATTACTTGGTTCTCTTAACCAAGGTTTGATACTTAGTTTCTATTACGTAGTTCTCTTTAACTAAGGTTTGTCATGTAGTTCATTTTAACTAAGGTTTACCTATGAGTTCAAGCATGACTTAAGTTCCCTTTATCAAATGATAGCGTGTAGGTATTCTTCCACATTTCTAGCTTAGATTAACTTATTTCACGGTATAAGTCGTCCCTACATCTTAAGTCATATTCATTTCTTATTCCTAGTATTAGTTTATCAATTATTTAATCTTATCATTCCCCACTTTTCCTTGCTTTGATACTGTTATATTGGTTAAGTTTGCCCATGTGTCCAAGTTGACTTAACCCCCAATTACGTATTCAATTCAACCCACGCATCATGTCAAATTGGTTAATTGTTATCCAACAGTTCGCGTTGACTTAACCCACCCATATATCGAGTCAAATTGGTCAAATGTTATCTAGAGGCTCATGTTGACTTAACCTACCCATATATCATGTCAAATTGGTTAAGTGTTATCCATCAGTTCATGTTAACTTAACCTACCTATATATCATGTCAAATTGGTTAGTGTTATCTAGCGGTTCACGTTGACTTAACTCACCCATATATCGAGTCAAATTGGTTAAATGTTGTCTAGTATCTCATGTTGACTTAACCTTACCATACTAGCATGTGTCATTAGCATTAATTAATTATTAATGCCCAACCTCTCACATTAGACCTATTGTTGCGGTCACTGGATGTGCCGGTTGGTTCCGGGAAGGATTACACCACAACTCAATCTAACCTCAGGTTTCAAGAACATTATGACTAACTTCTCACATTAGAACCTATTGTTTGCGGCCACTGGATATGCCGGGCGGATCCGGGCAGAATTACGCCGCAAACTCATTCTAACCTCGAGTTAGCCATGTTTCATCTTTTGCCTATTAACGAATTCTCAAATATGTTAATGTTCTTGTTATGCCACTAGTGTCAATTTCCATGTTATATTTCTAAACTTCCCATTTCTTCAACCAATCAAACCCAAATTTAATTAAAACACTCATGCCTTAAATTTCATGTTTTTGAATTATATTTCACAATTACATGAGATAGATTTAAACCCAAACTTATCCAATTCCGATTAGGCTTCTAGTTTACCTATTTCTTCACAAAATTTGGATTTTTATCTTTAAATCATTTTCCCCCAAGTCCCTTATCCAAGTTTTATTTACCTTTCGCGTAAGTTACTCCAAATTACCAATTTCACGATCCTTTCCCCTTATTTCCTTGAATTATATCAATATATACTTTGCCAATTACCCGAATATTTGCAATAATAATCATTATGCCATAAACCCCAAATTACAAATTATATTCCTCAACTGCATAAAATATATTATGCCCAATATTAGCAATAATAATCGTTATGCCACAAACCCCAAATTGCAGATTATATTCCTCGACTGCATAAAATAAATTATGCCCAATATTTCCATATTCCAACCATACTTATGTATAATAAGATTTCGTTTAGGTTCGAGATAACCTCGATCCAAAAATAAAAAGGGGAAGGAGAGTAAAAGAACAATTATTATAACATGAATCTTGAATTGAATTTATAACCAGGGAATGATGAACGATAATAATACTATTATACAACAAGTTTATTATAATTCCACTCACCTTGACTGGATTGGGGAAAATAAATGATTTGTTGATGTAGAACGCTGATTTGATCTTCTTATTTGATTGTTGGTGAAGAGCATGAATTGTTGATGAAGAACTTTGCTACTTGATTTAATTGAACTCCAAAGTTGATGAAGAACTTGCAATTTAATTAGAGTTTTGGGGCGGTGGCCATGTTTGGTTGAAGTTTGGCAGCATGGAAGCGTCTTAAGGAATTGTTATGAATTAGGGTTAGGTCTTGCTATGTATTTATAAGTGTAGAGAGTGTTTTAGAGCCCTTAGATTGACCTAGAAGCCATCCTACCCGTACAGCACATCAAAACACGTCACAGGAGCTGAAATCGCCCAGATCTGGGGATAGGTCGACCCCCAGGTCGACCTTCCTAGGGGTAGGTCGATCCCCAGGTCGACCTGACCCCTAGGTCGACCTGCCTGGTTTTGGCGAGAAATTTCCCGCCCAGCTGCCTGGGTCGAATTTCGAACTGTTTTGATTTTTTGTTGAATCATCTAAAGGCCATAACTTCTTCATACGGAGTCCGATTTATGCAAAATTGGACTCTATTTCAAACAGAATTTCGAGATGAACACAATGGTGATGTCCATTTTACTTAATTCCTGATATTAAAATTAAACATCCTTATTTTATTATCTTTTCTGTTACGCACACTGTTATCGAATTAATATTTCCTTCTCTTCCGTATATTAATTAATTTTCATTATACATCGCCATTATTTACCTATCTATGCATATACACATATTTTTACATATTTTTAATTATATTAAAAAATGTGAGGTGTTACAATAGGTGTCGACTCCCTAGGGGAGGGGTCGACCCCTTTTTGGATCCGAGCCCAAACAGGCTGAGCTGCTTCGTATGACGTGTTTTGATGCGCTGGACGGACCTAATGGCTTCTGTGGTGATCTAAAGACTATAAAACACTCTCTGCACCTATAAATTAGTGCCTAGACCTAACCTAATTCATTACAATTCCTTCTGATGCCTCTATGCTGTTGAACGCTCAATCCTCTTAGGCGCCGCCTCTAAAAACCTAAATCATATTAAAAGTTCTTCATCAACAATCAACCTTGGAGATGAATCAACATCTGCACACCTATTTTCTCCTAATCTAAGCACTGTAAGTTCAAGTTACTTTCAGATGTGACTTCTTAAATGAAATTCTTGGCATGCAATAATCTGAATCCAAGCTGTATCTGATCATGAGATAACCCTTTTAGATTTATCAAACCTATTTTATCAAATTTGTGGCTGCGATGTTATTCAAATATGTTTAATAAGATTTGTGCCTGCGATGTTATTCAAATCTATTTTATCATATTTGTACTTGCGATGTTATTCAAATCTATTTTATCAGATTTGTGCCTGCGATATTATTCAAATCTCATCTATCAGATTTATGCCTGCAATGTAATTTTATTCAGATCTATACTTATTTTATGTTCCTGATATTGCTATTATCAAATATAACGTCGTATGGCTATTTTATGCCTAATCTTTTTATATTTCCTCTTCTTCCCTTTTTGTTATGGATCTAGGTTGTCTCGAACCTATACGAAATCTTGTTATATATACGATTGGAATACAGGGGAATTGAGCCTAATCTATTTTATGTACTATTGGGCATAACTTGTAATTGAGATTTGGGCATAACTTGTAATTGAGATTTGGGTATAACTTGTATTGGGGCATTATTATCATTATAACTACAAGTTTGGGTTAATTGGCATATAAATCAAATTTTGGGGCATAATTGTTATTGTTGTGAACTTGGGGTAAAATTGAAATATTGAATCTAGATTGGGTGTAAACTGTAAATTGGGATATTAATCTAGATTGGGCATAACTATTGGTTGGGACGCCAAGCATATTGTATATTGTGATTTTGGGCATGACTATTATTGCAAATTTGGGAAGATTGGGTGTAACCTATTTTGAGCAATAGCTTGAATTTGGGGTATAACTTGAAAATTGGAACATGACTAGTTTCTGAATTTGGGATGATTAGTATATAAAATCTAGATTTGGACATGTATGGTAAATATGCTAAAAGATAAACATGCCTAACCCGAGGTTAGATTGAGTTGTAGTGTAAAACCACCCGGAACCTCCCAGCACATTCAGTAACCGCAACAACACCTATCTAATGTGAGAGGTTAGTGCATGATGCCCAAGAAAAACCCGAGGTTAGATTGAGTTGTGGTGTAAAACTGCCCGGAACTGCCTGGCACATCCAGTAACCGCAACAACACAGATCAAATGTGAGAGGTTGGTGCATTAATAAATCAATTAATGCTAATGAACATGACATGTTTATTACACAAATGGTAGGGTTAAGTTAACCAAGGAAACACTTAACTGATATAACATGATGTATGGTAGGGTTAAGTAACACAAGAAGGCAACACTTAACCGATATAACATGATGTATGGTAAGGTTGAGTAACACAAGAAGGCAACACTTAACCAATATATATAACATGATGTATGATAGGGTTAAGTAACACAAGAAGGCAACACTTAACCAATATAACATGATGAACGAGTGGGGTTAAGTTAATAGGAAACATTTAACCAATACAACATGATGTGTGGGTGGGTTAAGTTAACATGAATGGACAACACTTAACCAATATTACATGAACGAAGCGGATAGGGTTAAGGAAAGATTAACCAATAATACATATTGACTTGATTAGTGGGAGGGTTAAGCACATTTCGTGTAGGTGGGTAATATTAGTATATATAGGCCCATAAACTTAACCATTAAACAAACATTCTTGAATCAGTGGGAAGGTTAAGTACATCTAACGTAGGTGGGTAATATTAGTTGTATAGGCCCACAAACTTAACAATTAAATAAACATGCTTGAATCGGTGGGAGGGTTAAGTACATCTCGTGTAGGTGGATAATATTTGTATATATAGGCCCGCAAACTTAAGCAGTAGGAAATCCTAGTAACGGGGACCCATTTCAGCAGTAACCCACATAGATGTATCATGGTACCCTGAACTAGGCTGGGTGGGGCACGATTACTGGGCTGATTATAAGCGGTCAAAATAGCGGCAGGGGGTACGTCAGCGTAGATTCTGACAGTTTACGGGCGTGCACGTACTCCGAAGTGGGAAAAAGCAGGCACTGGGTACCAGTTGTTACACACTGTGCATCTAGAATCGTGTTGGGTTGCTATCATAAGGATTGATACACCTTATGGTCGGACCAGCACCGGGTATCTACATGCAAGAGAGAGCCGATTGACACAGACACATGGAACATTCATACAAATAGGGAGCCGATCGATATGGTAGTAAGGGTACATCTAACATCTTCGTGGCAATTAGGTTGATTGAGGTAAGATCCTCCTACTAGATGTGCATCTAAAGGCTACCACAATTGCGGGGATTGGGATCACATTGTAATATTATCATTTTATACAGATTACTAGTTGGGACACTAGTTAGGCGGTGCAAAGTTATAGAAATCAGAAGAACATGGTGGTAGCGAAGAAGAGAAAGAGTAGAAGTGCATTCAGTTTATCCTGCCTTATCATATCTTATGCTAATCTTATGTTATCTTGTTATCCCTGTTATCACGGTATTGTCTTATATTCAATCTATTCATGTCATGTTACTTTTACCTGTTTACATTCTGAAAGTCACTGAACTTACCAGACTTATGTCTGACCTAGTTTGTTTTGCCTCTTTTCTTCCGTTCCCCACAGGCAACCAGGAAGGGAATAGCACAGCTTAGTTTGGACTGTTTCTCTTTCCAAACTTGAAGACAGTCGACGTATTGCTTTGGACACTCTTTTCCACTGCTATGGCTGGCTCATGCTTTATTGGGGAATATCATTATCGTTTTATGCTTCTTTATTTTGTTAAACAAGATAGATATTTTTTTGTGCTGGGTATTGGTGTTTTGGTGTTGGAAAAGCTGCTGTTTTACCAATGAAGTAAAGTTTTATTTATTTTCTGCTGCTTTATTTTTCTGTCTTGTAATTTATCTACATCTTTTACCTATAACGCTCCACAGAAGTTAAGGCATTCCCTTTGTGAGTGACATTAATGAACGTGGGGTGTTTTATGTATGAAGTGTTAAAAATAACCGTGTGTTGAAATAAACATTTTTCGCTATAAATATTATTTTTAGCTTGGTTCTGCATACATTTACATATGTTGAACAGGAATATAGATTAGCGGTTGTGTAAAGAATATTTGCGTGCCCGACAAATAGGCAAGCCTTTATGAGTTGGCTGCGCGATTTTATTATTATATCAACTCCTGAGAATGCCATTAGATGCGAAGTGCTGGTTGTTCTGTGTGAAATAATAAACATCGCCATAGGATAGTAACAATTAATTTTGAACTATACTACATGGCATACATCTTGAAGATATCATACCCTATCATATACCACATAAGCATTTGGAGCTTTTGTGACGAGGTTGAAGATATACCATACAAGCGAGAGGCTTGTATGGCAATGACTATATTTCAGGTTGAACTGAAGACTACTACAGACTATATAAAATGTAACGGTAAATTGCAAGATTAATAAATATTCCACATAGGTCTGGAGATGACAATAAACACGTCTCTCTAGTTATTAAGGCACAAAAACCATTTATAATGTGACGAGAATTTATTCTCTAGAGTTATGATCTATACACACTCCCCCGTGGATACCGAAATATATCACTATAAATATGTGCATGCTTTTTAGGATGTTTGGGTGCCTAATATGGCCCAATAAATTTCCAAACCCCTCCCCGTATAAAGGAGGTTATGGCGAAATTTTCTGAAATTTAAAGGCGTTAGTGAAATATTTGAAGTGAAAAACGATATGGAAATCATTGAATGAATTATATATATATATATATATATATATAAATTAAAATAAACGAATCGCGCAGCTGCAGTTCGTGTTTTGGAATCATAATTTTAAATGATTATATTGAGAAATCCAACCATCGGATTTTCCCGAAACCGGAACCGATGGGTTTGCTTTGGAAAAATCTTTCCAATGATATAAAATTTGTTAAGATCCAACGGTTGGATTGTGCGAAATTTTTAATTCAAAACTAAATAAAAACAGCGCCAGAATGAATTATATATATATATAAATTAAATAAAACGAATAACAACGCTGCAGTTCGTGTTTTGAAATCGTAACTTTAAACGATTATATTGAGAGATCCGACCATCGGATTTTCCAGAAACCGGAACCAGGGTTCGCTTTGGAGAGATCTTTCCAACGGAATTAACTTCGTTAAGATCCGACAGTTATATTTTGAGAAATGTGTAAATCAAATTTGAAGAAAAACCGCGCCAGGGCCACGTTATGGCCTGAAACGTCATTTAATCAAATGGCACTATTTTTAAATAAATAAAAATAGCAAGATATCATTATAAAACATTGTAGGCGATATGGAATGGAAATAAACCGATTCTACTTGGTTTGCTTGACATTTGATGGTTGAATGTGTTTGACATGAAAATATATAAAGAACTAAAATGTGGATGTAGAATAATTTAACGATGGACAGAATTGATTTGAATTCTAATATACGTGAATTATTTGAAAAGGCTGAGTTAATTCTCATTTCAAATAATTGATCGACGAATAAATGTCGAAGATATGAAGACGGTGCAAGACCGGTGATCTACACATCATGTAGATTATTACTGATGCCTTTGAGATGGGTAGCTCCCTTAACGAGGTTACAGTGGTAGTGGTCTGGACGTACTTGTTGATCGTCCGGAGTGTGAGGGCCTGTCTTCTATATTGGACATATGGAACGAGGAATAAGGTGCCTCCGGTTTCGTTCAGACCCGGAACGGACTTGTAAATGGATGTGTGTCTGACGTGTATTCTGTGTTGTATTCGTTGATCTCTACTAAATATACATCCGTTTGGCAGCGGACAATTTATTCTCTTGCTTAACACCCTTCTCTGGCGTACGAGCTCAGAGATTGAATATCAGTAGACATCAGTGGTACAATGTGGATTGACAACGTGGCATGCAAAGATGCAAATGGTCAAGGCTTTTGTTGAAAAGCAGAGTCTTGTGGTTGATGATAAAAGCACGGCTTTAATATAGCGTAGCTTTGTGTATGGCGTTAATTCGCGAGCCTCACAACTCGGTATGAGTTAAAAAGGGACAAAGGAACCCAAGGAGGACATGGCGTTTCTTTTTAGCTATGGGTGGTGTCAGCGCTTTACTAGCCCTGACATTGTTGATTATTATACCTTTGTGGATGTTGGAATGCGAGGCACCTCGATTATATCGGTCTCTACGAAGCCAATGGATAGGTCTGATAGGACCGGGAAACGTGTGTCCAGGAATTGCCAATCCACTAACATAAGTGTGGATCGGCCTTAGAGGATCCGGGGGTTGCACAGAGTGTGCAGTTCCGAGACATTTACTAGAGTGTCTCGAAGCGGAAAGGAGTACATCCCTTGCCTAGACTCGTGATGGAATCCAAATTTCCAATACGAAATTACGGATTTGATTGTAACTTATATATGGCGACATAGTAGATGGTAGCTATGCCGTATAGGATTGATATTTATGATTGAATTTTCTTTTGAAACATATACGCACTAGTAATAATATCAAATGATTTTGCTTTACACATATTAAGCATATTTTGACCATTATAAGGTAAAACTCTATCCTTCGGTTTGCGTTGCATTGTGTGATGGGACTTGAGTCTTAGATCGACTTCATTTTTATAAAAAGCATTGCATTGTTCAAAAGATTTACTTTATTTCATGCATTGGCAATCACTGGAGTAAACCCATTCCACGAGAGTGGCATGGTCCTATGATTTGCCTTGTTATTGTTGTTTAACCAGTTAAGTAGATTTCTCATACCAGTCCCATGACTAACTCGTAGTTTGATTCACTTTGCAAACTCGGGTGCCCTTATTTTCACACGGGCAGCCTAGTGACAGGTGGCAGGTTATATTTTGGCTTTTGCACTGCAGCATGGAGTGCACCTTTTGGCTTGTATGGAGAAGACTAGATTTCTCAGTATTTTGGCTATTTGATATTCCGCCATTAGTATCTTATGTGTATGATTCCGCTTATCGCAATGTAGACAAATTTACTTCTATTATGTACTCTATGATGTATATGTCCCAGTGATCTTGATGCAGACTGATCATTTCCTTTTATGCATTAAGTTGTATCCTACACTGTGCTACTCTGATGTTATTACATATTATGATTCTGCTGTCATATTGATGTAAATTATTCTATTTTTTGTTTATGCTATTATCTGTTCTCTGCTAATAAAGATTAATGTGTTATATTCCAATGATTATCCTCAATTCCGTCGTACAAGGTTTTGAGATCGTAACAAATTCAATAGTTAAATAACCGACTATCGAAGTGTTTTGACCATCGTAGTCGATACGGAGAGACCAGTTGGATTAATTATCCGAAAACCACTCCGTATAGGCAAAGGCGTTGCGAATTAGATTATGCTGAAGATTATTGAAGACGGAGGGAAATGCAAGGGTTGTTCTGTCCCAGAATAGTGCTTTCCGTTTGTCCAGACCCAGGACAACTTGTATGGACGAATGTCTGACAGAGTATTCCTAACGGATCACACAAGAAGGTCTTTTCAAGGTATTACGTCTGGTGGCAGAGGAATTCGTTTCTCTTAGCTTTTATACCCATAATATTTTTAGAAGATCAACTAGTGATTTGATGGGTTTGGCGATGTGGCATTCAAAGTAAATGGTGGCCAGATGTTCTGAAAAGATAGACACAGCCTCTAGCTTCACAACCGGGAAATGACAAAAATCGGGCTGGCAGCATGGCTAGCTGGGCCATACCCAAGTAGGGTGTATTGTCACCGATCTAGAGAAAATTCATATTTGTTCTTCTTTTCATTTCTGTATTTTCGGAGTAGGGTTGGATGGACAACAACCGTGGGTGACAATATATTCGCTACACTCAAGCTAAATAAGTGGGAGGTCATGTGTGGCCGGGTTGCAAGACGTTCTTGTTGAACCCCAGTGTATCCCCTCTAGAGTACCCTGTTCGGAAGGTGATCCCATACCTTGTCTGTTGGAATCCAATCTCTAATAAGCGCCCTGCGATTTTTGATTTTATACCATATATGTGGAGCGTGAGATGCAAGTGCTCTGCTATTTGGTTATTTACTTGATTAGACATTATCATAATATCATTGGATTTTGATATCAAAATGTTTTGGGTTATAGTATGTAAAAATAGACCATGTTTATGTGTGAGTTGGTCTTACAATTATCCTTTTCTTTCAAAGGAATTTTCAAAGTTAAACAATATGATTGGAGTTTACTCACACCAGTCCCATGATTGACCCAGAGTTTTTTTGTTTGTGTTTTCCCTAAACTCTTAGGTGCCCAAATTTGTACGGACAGTCAAGTGTTCAGGCCTTACAGATACACTTGGAGGAGCTCGAAGCAGGAGGCTTCACCGTTAGTTATTTAGAGATTATTTCCACTGTGATGTGTATGTGATAATCTGATATGGTATGTATATACAAATCCGGATTTGTATTTCAAAGTTATATTATATAATATATTTTATTCGTTCCGCTGTGAGATTCGTGTTTACTCTGATTCTGTACAGCTGTGATCTTCTTCTTCTATTCTAATTTTCTTCCTTTCTATTTCTCACCCTTTAACTTCTTTCTATTAATGACCCGATGTTTTCGATACTTGAGTAATCAACTTGGTGTTTTATGTTAATTTTTGGGGTCGAAAATGCCTTGGGTCGTTACAGAAATGGTAATTAAATTTACCAATAACACCATGGTGTTAGATATGGAGTATTACCAGTTTTGCTCCATGGGATGAATAGGTTGGGATTGGGAAATTAAACAAATGATTACTTCCGTAAGGTGTGCTAATCCCGACTAGTTTGGATAAACCTTAATTTTGTATGAATCGATATCCAAAGGAAGATTAAAGAATAAATTTAAAGGATTTATCTTTGATAAAATTAATGGAAACCTTTCCCAAAGGATAAAAATATTTGAATAAAAGAATATTCAGAATTGGAATGAGGCGTATGTTGTGTTATATAGCACTTGATTATAAAATATGTGAGTTATTCAGAAAGGCCGAGTTTATACTTATTCTGAATAATTGATTCGACGACAAGTCGACGATGAAGACGGTGGTTGAAGACCGGAGGTCTTTACATCGTTTGGATGATTACTGATGTCTTGATTGGGTCGTACACCCAAGACAAGTTAATAGGTGGCGATCATCCAGATGTACTTGGAGATCGACCGGATATGCGAGGACCTCTCTCCTGTATTGGACATATGGGACGAGGAATAAGGTTCCTTCGGTTTCGTTCAGACCCAGAACGAACTAGTTACGGATGTGTGTCTGACATTGGATTTTATTTTGTGTTGATTGATCTCTATTAATTATATATCTATTTGGTGGCGGAGAATTTATTCTCTTTCTTAACACCCTTCTTTGAGACATACTAGCTCAGAGGTTATATATCGATAGACATCAGTCGCATGGCATGGATCGCCTATGTCGCATGCTGAGATGCAAATGATCAAGGCTTCTGTTGAAAAGAAGAGTCTTGTGGTTGATGATCAAAGCACGACTTTAAATAGCATAGCTTTGTGTATAGCATTAATTCGCGAGCCTCACACCCCGGTGTGAACCAGAAACGAGAGAAGACTGCAGGGAGGTCATGTGTTTCTTTCTAGCTAGGAGTGGTGTCATGATATGGAGCCCAGACATTTTTACTTATGTGGATGATGGAAAGAGAGGCGCCTCAGATATATCGGTCACTACAGGGCCGATGGATGATATAGTCGACATACTGACCGGATTTATGCCCCATAGGGCGGGGAAACGTATTGTTCATGAATTACAAATCCTCATACGTAAGAGAGGACCGGCCCTGATGATCCAAGGTGCAGTTGCGGCGGTGCCTGAGATATGGGCAAGATTGTCTCGAATTCGGTAAGGACGATCCCTTTCCTTCATTCATGATGGAAATCCAACTTCTAATATGTGACATTTCGGTTTTAATTGTAGAGCCTAGTATGGCAACATAGTGGGATGGGGCATTATGCCGTCTATGATTGGTACATTTATATTTGAAGTGATTTTGACACTATATACTTATAGTAATATCAAAATGATTTGTTTTAAACGTACCAAGCATGTTTGGCAATTATAAGGGAAAACTCCATCCTTCGGGTTGCGTTGCATTGTGTGATGGAACCTGAGTCTTATAATAGCTTCTTTTTTTGAAAAGCATTGCGTTGTTTATAACTGTTTATGCACTGATATTCTTGGGAGGAAACCCATTCCGTGTTATACGGCGTGGTCCCTTGATTTACTTTATTTTAAAGTAAAGATTTAATAACTGTTTTAGTTCTCACACTAGTCACATGACTGACCTGGAGTTTATTGTTTTAACCTAAACTCCGGGTGCCCCTATTTTCCATATGGGCAGCTAGTAGTTGGGTTTTGCAGATACTATTTTCTAGGATCCTGGATTTACAACTAGTGCTATATTCGGAAAGCTCTGTATCCGTGTATTTATTTCAGTTGTGTTTTGTATTATTTTCCACTACAGTGTAATTTGTAAATCTATGATGTTTATCAATGTACATTATTTATCCAAAATCTGTTATATTTTTGTACTCTGATGTAATTATTGTCATAACAATGAAATGTTATTTTGTTTGTTTTCTGATTTTTCGTGTTCTCAACTCAATCCGGGCTTTCCCGTAAGGGCAAGTTTGGGTCGTTTCATGATATAAGCTGTGATTGTTGCTATGTGATTGTTGACACCCTAATTTAGGAAAAATCACTAAGGGTTGAAAAGATACATACTCGAACATACATTAGGATAGGAAAAAATCGTTATAGGTTGAAATGGTAGACCTGAACGATTTTTACTGAATTTGGGATCGTGGGTTGAAATGATAGACCCATGGAAATTTTATAAATTGCGGGTTGAAATGATAAATATCCGTATCACTTGACCATAGGGTAGAAAACTATTTACAGACACCGATGGTCGTATTTTTGAAGTATTTTGATTTGGGAATTTGATTTTAAAATAATAACTTAAGGCTTTTTATTTTATTTTATATTTATATTTTAAATATTTTAAACTTAAATTTTATAGATTTCAAATTATATGTTTTAAAATGATTTTTATAAGTAAATATGGATTTAAATATTTATATAAGATTTTACTTATAATTTTATTTATTTCAAATTATATAATTTAATCATATAAATATTTTTAAAACTTTATATTATTATAAACAATTTCTTTAACTTATTTTCTATATTATTTTAAACTTATATATGTTTATAATCTATTTTCTAATTAATTTTAGAATTTTATAAACTTATATATATGTATCTATTTTCCTAGTTAAATTTTATTATATATATTTTATAAACTTTAATAATAACCCAGAGATGGATAAGTTAAAACATCCACAATTTGAATTCAAGCTTTTTAGATTTGGATGTAAATAACGACATTGATTTAAGAATGAAATTGTATAAGATATAAATTTGAATTCAATCGATGTGAACTTATAAGAGGTGAATTTGAATCATGAAATTAATATTAAATTTGAATTTTTAAATTTGATGAAAATGTATTTGAATTTATAATGGATATGAATGAATTCGATTATAAGTCTACTGAATGTGAAATTTGAATTGGTTTAAATATTGAACATTATAAGGATGAGTGTGAGTTGCATAAATTGATTTTTATTTGAATTTATAATCGATTTGAATTGAATTCGATTTCAAAGTGATTGAATATGAATTGGAAATATAAAATTTTATATATGGAACTGATTTTAGTTGGTTTGAATTAAGAAATTTGTGAACTCGAATTTATAAGAATGGTTTAAATCTTATGATTTGAATTTGAGTAATGACTTTGAACAGTATGACTTGAATTATAAGATAAGACACAATTTGATTTAAACGGAAATATAGGATTTCATTTTGAATTATATAAATGGAATTCGAACCTGAGTGTTGGATTTTATAAATCGACTAAAATGAATGCTTTAAAGGGTAAAACCAAATTATATGAATTATATGAAATTGTAAATAACGATTTTGAATTTTATGACTTGAATTGTAAAGACGATATGATTTGTTTAAATTGAAATATGAGCTTTGAACTGAATCGTATATTTGAATTCGAGCTGAAATGTTGGAATTATATGAATAGACTTAAAAGGATTTTTACAAAAGGAAAATTTGAATCATTTTGAACTTGAATTATCGCGAATATAAATAAAACCAAAATATTGTCGAAAAAATGTTTTGGTATTGATTTAAATGGAAATTAAGACCTTTTAAGATATGATTTTAATATAAGTTGTTTTAAATTGAAATTCGTTATACGTATATTTCAGAAATTATAATCGAAGTTAAATGTTATAGCATTAGTTATACTATATTTGAGATCTTTACGATATTGTTTTTCTAAATCGATTCGTTTAAGCGATTTAAGTGAATGGGTTTCAAAATTATATATATATATACAAAGTTAGATATTTAATTTTGATTTCCAATTCGAATACGAGATTTTGTATAAACTATTTTATAAAGCGATTTATAAAATAATGGCCATAGTGTGAAAAGTGTAAACGATTGGTTGTTAAAGGGACCGGGATCGGCTATTGTCATACTCTCTGCCAATACCGAAAACAACTTTAACAACCGTGTACGTGGTTGAGATCCAGAATGAAGGGGTTGATTTGGTGAATGACTCCATTTTTCTATTTTGCATTTCATATTAATTACGAAACCCTGACTACCTTGAGTCAGCTTGATGTGGATGAAACAGGAGCTACGCACGGACCAAGTGAGATCATACCACCTATCGAGCGCACTTCTTCAATAGCATTCTATTACTCTTGTGATGTGTTTGGTGGCCACCCTATGATTTGATATAGGAATGTGTCTCGAGGTGGGCGGTAGTAGCTGCTATGCGTTACCACCAATCTGGCTCTGCAAACGATGAACCCACCCTGGCATTCCTTGCATGCCTTGTTACATGCCTTATACGAGCCCACTAAGACTTTGTTTTGTACTGTTTTATATGGAGTGCCCTCCGATAGCCCTCCAGTTTATGCAGGAATTACGGTACTGTATACAATATGAGAATATATAAACAGTGTAAGGGAAATAATGGTAATCCCGCTTATGCTATTTTGATATTTTACTTTACTGGTAGACATTATTGTATATAGCGTATTATACTATATAGTATTAGTTAAACGGATCCTTAGAGGATGATGATCCCAAACATCCTTTAAGTTAAAGATTGCATTTCATCGAACATTTCATTTGAGTTGATTTACATCCATGAGAATGTTACTCTTGATACAAATTATTTTGTTTTGCATTATTGCTCCGGTCAGATCGAGTATATCAGTGCTCGAGATTCATCTTTGGAGTTTGGAGCTTGTGTTGGATTTTTGCTTACCTATATTTGCGTGTTGATAAGTTGTTCCAGTCATTCAGTTATTTTTTGTTATTCTGTTTCAAACTGTTATAAATTATTTAGTGTATTAGACTTCCGTTGTATTATTTATGTAAACTCTGATGTAAAATTTATTTAGTAGCTTCATGAACTACTGTTGTATTTTAAATATTCCACTGCGAGATATTATATTGCTTTGTATCTGTGTTTGTGATATGTGATTCTGTGATTTATTCTGTTTACCTCAGAAGTTAATAACAATCTGTCGTTTTGGAAGGTTCGAGTTGACATGTTTTGTCGATTCGGCACGGTCAAAATGGCGGGTCATTACAATATAGGCCTTGAATTATCTTGCATTCATTGGATGTGAGGTTATACAAACTTTGAAATTTCTTTGTAATGCATAATCGGTGTGGTAAGTGTTGTTAAAGGAAGAAACATCGAATAAAAGCATCAAACTGTACGTTATATTTGACTGCAATATTGGAAAAAATATATGGAATTATGGTAAATTAGATATGGGAAAAGAAAAGGGATAGTGTGATACTGAATCCTTTGTGTGTCATAAGTCATATAAATAGTTGATAGGGAATTAGCAATCAAACTTGAAAAATAAAATACTTAAACTATGTCAAATTCTTGGGCATACAAAGTAAGGCATAGAAACAGTGGTAAATAGTAATAAAACCAAAGGGGGTAGAGACCACTACATTTTAAATATAAGGGAAAAATAAGTAGCAATACATACAAGGGAATTTTTATTGAAAAAAACTATATCGAAATGCTATACATATTTTTAGACTTATATTTTGCAAAATTCGACCTCTGAGCACTATATAAATATATGTATAAAATATCATTATGCAAGTACTAAAGCAAAAGCAACATATATAGTAAAATCCGCTAGAACACATAGCTCATATAACAACTATTATGTATGGGACACATTAGTAAATTGTCAACATATCTATTATTATGTCAATTTCTCGAAATGGAGTAAAAAATAATAGATATACCTTAACTGATAATCAATGTACAAATAAAGGATCAATTTTTAAATAATGAAAGAACATGTGACATGCATTAATAAAATTTTCCAGAAGATATATCTCAAATTATAATCAAACAGAGCTTGTAGTATCCATTGGAAATAACAAAAGCAGATATAAATAAAATGGTTAAACCTTATACATAGGGAAGACCAATATGATGGAAAATATCATGCTTTGAACATTAGGTAAAAAGTAATAAGCACTGTTAAATACCAAATGCTTTTTTCAATAGACATGGATGAAGTTACAAAGTAGTTAATACAAAGAGAAGTGCATTAGTAAGCAGGAGAATATTTGAAGTGTATTACTAAGGGTACCTTGTTTTCTTCTTTCTAATGATACTACTAGAAAATAACATAAAATATTAGACCATACACTTCCGAATGCCAAACTTTTCAAGGGGCTAACAAATAAATTATTTTATTTTCTTTGCACGACCAACAACCGCCGACCAATGTCGTTTTCTATGGCGATCAACCACCGTACGACAGTAGTTCATCGGTTGATGGTCATAGAAAGTGGTGTTGATCGACGGTTGTTCGTCGTGCGAACAATTTTACATTGTGGTTGATTATCGTATGAAACGTCTTTGGTATTAGGAAGCACATGAAATTTATTATATCTATTATTTTTATTCATGGCATTAGGAGGAGGAAACTCATGTGCTCTTAGCAACACAAAATTTAAAATTGATATTTCTACATTAGAATAGATAGCCATTCATAAAGAATAAACAATTATGTTAGAGAGTATGGTAAGCATCAACTGCAAATGATTCAAACTTTGAGGTAAATCAAAGCACATCAATTATCAATCATACTTGATAAAGAAATATAAATATCAAATGCTAGAGAATAAAAAAAATGAAGGTTCGAAGTCCCAGTTTCCGATTCCATTCCAGTCAAATAGAAAATTAAAATTGCAATCCCGTTCCGAAAATTTGGTTTAATTCCGGTTTGCCAATTTCGGTACCTTTTTTTAACAAATACACAAATAAATATGCATACTAATAATCAATTTGGTTAAATTATTTAAATCAGATAGAGGATAGAATAAATACAACATAAAATGTAACAACCCGAAAATCTGGGCCAGTTTAAAATTTTTAATTTGGCAGTTTTAGCTAATTTCGAACATTTAAAAAGGAATTATTTTAAATAATATCGACGAGAAATTTATTTTGAATATAATTGAACGTATATATTTATATACGTCGTCGTTAGAATATAAATATTTATTTATAATTATAAATAGAATTGAAAATGGCGCGGTAGTTCGATATTTCGATTACAAACTTCAATTGCATGTACCGGGTGCAAAACAATCCGGATTTTAGTGAAACCAAAAACATTATGATCTAATTGATAATATCTTTCCAACGAATCCGAAAAATCGAGATTTCATAACGGGAATCAAAAGATATGTCCAGTTGAAAATTCTAAATAGCCGCTATGGAATTCAGGCCCTTAAAAATGGAAATTTTGCAAACGACCTCGGATTTCGACGAAACAACTTTTGTTGGATCCGTGATGTTAAATTATTGCTAGGTTTCAAATTTCATAATTTTTCGATTCAATATGTGGGCGTTGCAAAGGAAAACGCGTTTGACCAGTTTCAGTTAATTTTAATCGACTGGAAATTGGCCATTTTTCTAACGGTCTCAGAATTCGACGAAACTAGTTTTGTTAGGACCGTATCGTCAATACGAAGCTAGAAAATATTTTTTGGGAATTTTTCTAGTTAGTATGTGACCCCGGTAATTTGAAATGTACGTTTAAAATTCAATAAAGTGATTTAAATGTAAATTTAACGGAAACTGATTGTAACAGCCGAATCAGCATGCGATACATATCCCATTGTGTTCGGAATGGGGGTAAAACGCTATGGACGACAGGCGGTGGGCCTCGTTTAGAGGTCATATGTAAAAGTCAACTTTTTGCAAAATAAAATAATTAAATAATAAATTAAAAACTTCTCTCTCCTCACCCCCTTTAAACCCGTTGGCCCCTCTCCTCTTCAAAATCGATTTTAACAGAAAAAAAAAGAGAGAAAAGCGACGGGGTGGGGGGCGATTCGCCGCCGCCACGGCCAGCGAGGCCGCCGCGCCTCAGGCGCCGCCTCCCAGCAGGACCACCGCCCTCCTCTCCTTCGAACCCGACCCCCTGCTACTCCTCGTTCCCCTTTCCCTCCAAATCGAACGCCGCCTGACCCCACCACGCCACCCACCGTCGGCCGCACACCCCAGCTCCCACCGCCGTCGTTGGCCACCTCCCCACCTCCGCCTCGACCTGCGACGAACCCCAACCCCGCAGCTACCCCCCTGCAACCAAATCGACGCGCCGCCCAAGACCCCCCTCCGTCCATCCGTCGCCTGAAATCGACCCACTCCCCTTCGCAAATTACTGTAAGTAATTTATTTATTTACAGTTATATGAAAATCAGTTTTTTTTTTCTATTTATACTTTAGTTAAATAAAAATGCTGTTTTTATATATACATTATGAAGATTAAAAATATGATTTTTATATTTTAAAGAATTAAAAATTTGATTTTTATATTTTTAAAGTGGTAAAAATATAATCTTTATTATGTAGAAGGTGTAAAAATATGATTTTTGTTTAGGTAGAGAATTAAAAATATAATTTTTACATGATAGGAATATTAAAAATAGCATCTTTATATATGTAGCGAAATAAAGATTGATTTTTAAAAGGCGAAATCTTTACAGTTGAAAAGGCGAGATCTTTATATATTGAACATCGAAGTAAAAATATGATTTTTATATATTGAATAGCATAGTAAAAATTCGATTTTTAAATATATGAAGTGATTATAAAAATATGGTTTTTCAAATTGAAAGTGAACAAATAAAAATGTGACTTTTATTTTAAAGACATCAAAATATAAAAATGTGTGATTTTTATATATGTAGTGACTACGGGCAACGAAGATGATAAAAAGGCGAGAACGAAGAAGATTTATATAAATGAAGTGTCGTGAAGTTGGATAGCTATTGGTGAGAACTTCTCACACTAAATTCTCTTTTTCTAGTTATATATATATATACTAGGATGCAGACGGTGCTTAGTAGCACCCGACACAATCGTCCACAGACCATGGACTTGTTTGTTTGGTTGCATAAATTAGTTAGATTATTTGATTGAAATTGAATGGTTTGGTGAAATGAAATGGATTTGATTGATGTGTGAATGGCGTGGGCCTTCACTAGACCGGGGATAAGGCTAGGCCTCGTCCCGTTTCTAGTATCGTGCCGTTATGCCGCCGAAATTTTCTAAAATATGTTAGAAAAATAAAAATATCATTTTATTGAATAAATGAACTGAATAGAAATTCATGTGTTAAAATAAAATGTTTTATCGTTAAAAATATAATTTTTAACGTGAAAGTGAATAAATGAATATTTATAAACAAATCGGCCGATTTGTTTATATACACTGATTTGACTGATATTGATTGGGTCGATAAATTTTACACGTCGCCCAACTGCACAACTAAAATCTGTGTTGGATTGTTTGAAACCCCACACGGGTGTTGGGATGAAATTTGAAGTTCACTCATCCTGATTGATTAAATATGTCGATCGATTGATTGACAGACTGTTATAAGCGTTAGATATCTATATTTGATGCTTATACAGTGTGGTGCACCTTGGATGATGGTTGATTGTTTATTATTGCTATTATTTACATGTGTTGTATGGAATCCATATAATTAACATTATATGGTGATTGATTGGGCCTCATTCCAATCGGGAAAATAATGAATATTATAAAGGAAAATTCATGTGTTGAATCTATTCATGTGTTGAGTGAAATATTTTAATAATAAAACTCACATCTTTATCATATTTAAAATTAGAACTATTTTACGATGGAGTCTAATTAAAATCAAACGATAGATACCATAGTGTTATAAAATATTTTACATAACAAAAATAGCGATGTGTTGACAGTACTCATGTGTTGAGATTAGTCGTATGTTGAAAGGAATATAAATTCATGTGTTGAATAGAATAAATATTCATTTGTTGAATAGAATAACGAAGTGACTGAAATATATAAAGCCGTGTTGATTAGTTTTGCGCCATTTTGACGTGAACGATATTTATATCGATTTTATTCAAATTGAAATGAATATTATAGTGAATTGAAAAGAAAACGAATTTGAATTGAAACGAATTTGAATTTGAATTGAATTGAAATGAACTCGAATTGAATTGAAATCAAATCGATTTGAAATTGAGGATAGAGTTGAAATGGTTTTGAAAACAAAGTTAAAACGATTTATAAAATTCATTTTAAAAGGAAATCGACGAAATATATATATAATATATATAATGGCCTGAATAGAACGCGTCGCGCCGCGGCAGTTCGTGAATTTCGACCATTGACTTCGAATCGACGTTGCGGGAGATCCGACCGTCGGATTCTCCTAAAACCGGAACCGTTGGGTTCGTATCGAAAAGAGCTTTCCAATGAATATTAGGGATTTGAAATCTAACGGTTGGATTTGGAGTTATGTCCAAATCAAATTCGAAAAAGGTCGCTGTAAGTGCAGTTCGATGGCCGTTGTTGGAAATCGACTGTACGGGCCTTGATAAAATTATTAAAAATATCTATAATTTGTGTAAAATCATAATATATGGATTGGAAATAATTGAGCTGGAGAATTCCACATTTGTGAAGATAAAAATAGATTTTTATCGAAATGAACTAGTTTTGAACTAGAATTAAAATCAATTTATTTTTGAAATAAATAAATTGAATTTGAAAGTGATTTTAAAAATAATCAATATTCCCAATACGTGGATGGGACTGGAGTTGAATCGAAATTATCTTCGGAATATTTCGATGTTGGATTTCGTGACTATACAGATATTGTTATGGGAATTTGAAAGATATATTTTATATCGTTATTTCCAATACGATATTTGTTGGTTTCAGAATTTGATATTGAATATAAGCCGATATATTTTCTATTCAGAGCCTTGTATTTAATATCAAATGTGATTTGGGTTTATCGTGGATCGTGTTTTAGATGACATTGGTTCTTTAACCCAGTTAAAGGCAAGATGTTGATTTTTGAAAAGATTAAAACTAAGTGGAGTTTTAATGAATCTTTAATTAGATTGAAAAGTGAATTGATAATTTAAATTATCAAATCTAAAAGGTGATCGAGAATGGAGTACCACCAGTTTTGCTCCAAAGCGATAGTTAAATCTTTAATTAGATTTGAACGTGAAATGGTAATTAATTTTACCGATAACACCGTGGTGTTAGATGTGGAGTGTTGCCAGTTTTCTCCATGGGATATATAGGTTGGGATTGGGAAATAAAATAAATAATTACTTCGGTGTGGTTCGCTAATCCCGACTAGTTTGAAATGATATCCAAAGGAAGATTATAGAATAAATTTAGAAGAATTTATCTTGGATAAAATTAATGGGAACATTTCCCTAAGAATGTGTTTTTGTGAATAAAAGAATATTCTGAATTGGAATGAGGCGTTTGTTGTGTTTGTGTAACATTCGTTTATTATATACGTGGGTTATTCAGAAAGGCCGGGTTTATACCCATTCTGAATAATCGATTCGACGAGATGTCGAAGATGAAGACGGTGGTTGAAGACCGGAAGTCTTCACATCGTTTGGGTGATTACTGATGATCTTGATTGGGCTGTACACCCAGGATGAGGGAATCAGTTGGTGATCGTCCAGACGTACTTGGAGATGGATGGATATGCGAGGAAAGTGCCTCCGGTTTCGTTCAGACCCAGAACGAACTTGTAAATGGATTGTGTGTCTGACATTGGATTTTATTCTGTGTTGATGGATCTCTATTAAATATACATCTGTTTGGCGGCGGAGAATTTATTCTCTTGCTTAACGCCCTTCTCTGAGACGTACGAGCTCAGGGGTTGTATATCGATGGACATCAGTCGCATGGAGTGAATTGCCAGCGTGGCATGCGTAAGTGGCAATTGATCAAGGCTTCTGTTTAAAAGCAAAGTCTTGTGGTTGATGATCAAAGCACGGCCTGTGTGGCGAAGCTTTGTGTATAACGTGAATTCGCGAGCCGCACACCTCGGTATGAGTCAAAAACGGGAGATGGACCGCTGGGAGAGCACAACGTTTCTTTCTAGCTAGGGTGGTGTCAGTGACCTACCAGCCCTGACATTTATATACTTTTCACCTGTGTGGTTGTTGGATACGAGGCGCCTCGGATATAGGTCCGTAAGGACCGGGAAACGTGTGTTCAGGAATTGCCAATCCTCAAAAGTAAGAGAGGACCGGCCCAGCCGATTCCAAGGATCATAGTGGGGTCCTGGGACATTTGCTAGAGTGTCTCGAACGCGGAGAGGAGCTTGCCCCTTGCCTCGACTCATGACGGAGATCCAATTTCCAATACGTGTATTGCGGTTTTAATTGTAGAACTAGTATGGCGACATGATAGATGGTACCCATGCCGCCTATGATTGATATTTATGATTTGAATTGTTTTGACACTATACACTTATTGTAGTATCAAATAATGTGTTTTAAACGTATCAAGCATGCTTTGGCTGTTATAAGGTAAAAACCCTATCCTCCGGCTTGCGTTGCATTGTGTAATGGGACCTGGGTCTTATAACAGCTTCATTTTTCTTTATTTAGCATTGCGCTGTTTGTTCTATGCACTGGTATTCTTGGGAGGAAACCCGTTCCGGGTTATACGGCGTGGTCCCTTGATTTACCTAACTTTAAAACCAATATTAATAACTGTTTTAGTTCTCACACCAGTCACATGACTGACCTGGAGTTTATTGTTTTAACCTAAACTCTGGGTGCCCCTATTTTCCGCACGGGCAGCTAGTAGTTTTGGTTTTGCAAATTTATATCCACAGGGTCCTGACTTACAGCTGGAACGATGCTCGGAAAGCTCTGTATCCGTGTATCACTTTCAGTTGTGTTTTGTATATTTTTCCGCTGCTATGTAATTTATTGTAATCTCTGATATTTGTCGAATGTAATTTATTCGTTTATACTCTGTATATTCTTGTATCTGATGGAATTGTTGTAATAACAATGAAATGTTCTTCTGTTTGCGTTCTATTTTGTCTTGTCCTCAATTCTATCCGTGCTTTCCTTCACGGGGAAGTTCGGGTCGTCTCAGTTTGGTATCAGAGCTTTGGTTTACAGAGCTCGAGAACAAGACACATTAGAACCATACGAAAGAATTCATCAGATATTGGATTAGCAATATCCAATTAGAATGACTCGTTAGAGATAGGATCAGTAGTATCCTAGAACGGGTGAAAAGAGTATATTTTTCAAATGAAAACAATTTTGTTTTGAAAATTTAAATCGTTTTATACGTATTTGAATATTTATTTATATTGAATATGGACAATCGAGTATATATAGATTTCGCGTATACGCGTCATGAACGTATAGTCGAAGTTTTAATATACTGGATAGATATAGAATCACATTCTAGACATCCGGGGATGATTCTGATGATGGTGCATCATCATCAGTATTCATATTCGAATTTCGAACGTGTGATTTCTATATATTTCCATTAGACTGGTGTGAGAACCAAAACATATATAGTTAGAACACATTGTCGTGAATTGGCATCAAAACATGATTTTTTGTATATGTATCAAAATTATGAATTTGAAACTCTAATCCACTAATTGATTGATGTTTGTGTTGTTTGTTTATTTGGTTGATTAATTAAGATGTTGAACCTTTAACCAAATTGAAACAAATATTGAGTTATAATTGAAATTTGGTCGCATTTTCTTGCATATACATGTACTTACATTGAACAGGTCATAGCAAGGAGGCTAGAGCCGAAGAATAAAATTTGTTTGCCCGACAAATAGGTACATGTTTACTACATAATTTACTGTTTTGTTTGGGTGATGATGATTTTATGAGCCTATTGGCTAGCCGCTTGGCTTTTTCTTTTTCTTTTTGAGATCTGAAGGACCAGGGAAGCTATTTGAAATTCCCCGATGCTCCCGGTGTAGGGGAGGTTATGGCGAAATTTTTCGAAAATTTAGGGTGTTAGCCAAATTTTTGAAAATTTGAAAATTCTCAGAAACTGAAAAGTTGGAGAATGGAAGCCAGATCGAACGTAGAGCTGATTAATCAAACCACTTTCGACTTTTGTTCCTTTTCGGGGACGAAAAGTTTTAAGTGGGGGAGATTGTAACAACCCGAAAATCTGGGCCAGTTTAAATTTTTTATTTTGGCAGTTTTAGCTAATTTCGAACATTTAAAAAGGAATTATTTTAAATAATATCGACGAGAAATTTATTTTGAATATAATTGAACGTATATATTTATATACGTCGTCGTTAGAATATAAATATTTATTTATAATTATAAATAGAATTGAAAATGGCGCGGTAGTTCGATAATTCGATTTCAAACTTCAATTGCATGTACCGGGTGCAAAACAATCCGGATTTTAGTGAAACCAAAAACATTATGATCTAATTGATAATATCTTTCCAACGAATCCGAAAAATCGAGATTTCATAACGGGAATCAAAAGATATGTCCAGTTGAAAATTCTAAATAGTCGCTATGGAATTCAGGCCCTTAAAAATGGAAATTTTGCAAACGACCTCGGATTTCGACGAAACCACTTTTGTTGGATCCGTGATGTTAAATTATTGCTAGGTTTCAAATTTCATAATTTTTCGATTCAATATGTGGGCGTGGCAAAGGAAAACGCGTTTGACCAGTTCAGTTGATTTTAATCGACTGGAAATTGGCCATTTTTCTAACGGTCTCAGAATTCGACGAAACTAGTTTTGTTAGGACCGTATCGTCAATACGAAGCTAGAAAATATTTTTTGGGAATTTTTCTAGTTAGTATGTGACCCCGGTAATTTGAAATGTACGTTTAAAATTCAATAAAGTGATTTAAATGTAAATTTAACGGAAACTGATTGTAACAGCCGAATCAGCATGCGATACATATCCCATTGTGTTCGGAATGGGGGTAAAACGCTATGGACGACAGGCGGTGGGCCTCGTTTAGAGGTCATATGTAAAAGTCAACTTTTTGCAAAATAAAATAATTAAATAATAAATTAAAAACTTCTCTCTCCTCACCCCCTTTAAACCCGTTGGCCCCTCTCCTCTTCAAAATCGATTTTAACAGAAAAAAAGAGAGAAAAGCGACGGGGTGGGGGGCGATTCGCCGCCGCCATGGCCAGCGAGGCCGTCGCGCCTCAGGCGCCGCCTCCCAGGAGGACCACCGCCCTCCTCCGCTTCGAACCCGACCCCCTGCTACTCCTCGTTCCCCTTTCCCTCCAGATTGAACGCCGCCTGACCCCACCACGCCACCCACCGTCGGCCGCACACCCCAGCTCCCACCGCCGTCGTTGGCCACCTCCCCACCTCCGCCTCGACCTGCGACGAACCCCAACCCCGCAGCGACCCCCCTGCAACCAAATCGACGCGCCGCCCAAGACCCCCCTCCGTCCATCCGTCGCCTGAAATCGACCCACTCCCCTTCGCAAATTACTGTAAGTAATTTATTTATTTACAGTTATATGAAAATCAGTTTTTTTTCTATTTATACTTTAGTTAAATAAAAATGCTGTTTTTATATGTACATTATGAAGATTAAAAATATGATTTTTATATTTTAAAGAATTAAAATTTTGATTTTTATATTTTAAAGAATTAAAAATTTGATTTTTATATTTTTAAAGTGGTAAAAATATAATCTTTATTATGTAGAAGGTGTAAAAATATGATTTTTGTTTAGGTAGAGAATTAAAAATATAATTTTTACATGATAGGAATATTAAAAATAGCATCTTTATATATGTAGCGAAATAAAGATTGATTTTTAAAAGGCGAAATCTTTACAGTTGAAAAGGCGAGATCTTTATATATTGAACATCGAAGTAAAAATATGATTTTTATATATTGAATAGCATAGTAAAAATTCGATTTTTAAATATATGAAGTGATTATAAAAATATGGTTTTTCAAATTGAAAGTGAACAAATAAAAATGTGACTTTTATTTTAAAGACATCAAAATATAAAAATGTGTGATTTTTATATATGTAGTGACTACGGGCAACGAAGATGATAAAAAAGGCGAGAACGAAGAAGATTTATATAAATGAAGTGTCGTGAAGTTGGATAGCTATTGGTGAGAACTTCTCACTCTAAATTCTCTTTTTCTAGTTATATATATATATATATATATACTAGGATGCAGACGGTGCTTAGTAGCACCCGACACAGTCGTCCACAGACCATGGACTTGTTTGTTTGGTTGCATAAATTAGTTAGATTATTTGATTGAAATTGAATGGTTTGGTGAAATGAAATGGATTTGATTGATGTGTGATTGGCGTGGGCCTTCACTAGACCGGGGATAAGGCTAGGCCTCGTCCCGTTTCTAGTATCGTGCCGTTATGCCGCCGAAATTTTCTAAAATATGTTAGAAAAATAAAAATATCATTTTATTGAATTAATGAACTGAATAGAAATTCATGTGTTAAAATAAAATGTTTTATCGTTAAAAATATAATTTTTAACGTGAAAGTGAATAAATGAATATTTATAAACAAATCGGCCGATTTGTTTATATACACTGATTTGACTGATATTGATTGGGTCGATAAATTTTACACGTCGCCCAACTGCACAACTAAAATCTGTGTTGGATTGTTTGAAACCCCACACGGGTGTTGGGATGAAATTTGAAGTTCACTCATCCTGATTGATTAAATATGTCGATTGATTGATTGACAGACTGTTATAAGCGTTAGATATCTATATTTGATGCTTATACAGTGTGGTGCACCTTGGATGATGGTTGATTGTTTATTATTGCTATTATATACATGTGTTGTATGGAATCCATATAATTAACATTATATGGTGATTGATTGGGCCTCATTCCAATCGGGAAAATAATGAATATTATAAAGGAAAATTCATGTGTTGAATCTATTCATGTGTTGAGTGAAATATTTTAATAATAAAACTCACATCTTTATCATATTTAAAATTAGAACTATTTTACGATGGAGTCTAATTAAAATCAAACGATAGATACCATAGTGTTATAAAATATTTTACATAACAAAAATAGCGATGTGTTGACAGTACTCATGTGTTGAGATTAGTCGTATGTTGAAAGGAATATAAATTCATGTGTTGAATAGAATAAATATTCATTTGTTGAATAGAATAACGAAGTGACTGAAATATATAAAGCCGTGTTGATTAGTTTTGCGCCATTTTGACGTGAACGATATTTATATCGATTTTATTCAAATTGAAATGAATATTATAGTGAATTGAAAAGAAAACGAATTTGAATTGAAACGAATTTGAATTTGAATTGAATTGAAATGAACTCGAATTGAATTGAAATCGAATCGATTTGAAATTGAGGATAGAGTTGAAATGGTTTTGAAAACAAAGTTAAAACGATTTATAAAATTCATTTTAAAAGGAAATCGACGAAATATATATATAATATATATAATGGCCTGAATAGAACGCGTCGCGCCGCGGCAGTTCGTGAATTTCGACCATTGACTTCGAATCGACGTTGCGGGAGATCCGACCGTCGGATTCTCCTAAAACCAGAACCGTTGGGTTCGTATCGAAAAGAGCTTTCCAATGAATATTAGGGATTTGAAATCTAACGGTTGGATTTGGAGTTATGTCCAAATCAAATTCGAAAAAGGTCGTTGTAAGTGTAGTTCGATGGCCGTTGTTGGAAATCGACTGTACGGGCCTTGATAAAATTATTAAAAATATCTATAATTTGTGTAAAATCATAATATATGGATTGGAAATAATTGAGCTGGAGAATTCCACATTTGTGAAGATAAAAATAGTTTTTTATCGAAATGAACTAGTTTTGAACTAGAATTAAAATCAATTTATTTTTGAAATAAATAAATTGAATTTGAAAGTGATTTTAAAAATAATCAATATTCCCAATACGTGGATGGGACTGGAGTTGAATCGAAATTATCTTTGGAATATTTCGATGTTGGATTTCGTGACTATACAGATATTGTTATGGGAATTTGAAAGATATATTTTATATCGTTATTTCCAATACGATATTTGTTGGTTTCAGAATTTGATATTGAATATAAGCCGATATATTTTCTATTCAGAGCCTTGTATTTAATATCAAATGTGATTTGGGTTTATCGTGGATCGTGTTTTAGATGACATTGGTTCTTTAACCCAGTTAAAGGCAAGATGTTGATTTTTGAAAAGATTAAAACTAAGTGGAGTTTTAATGAATCTTTAATTAGATTGAAAAGTGAATTGATAATTTAAATTATCAAATCTAAAAGGTGATCGAGAATGGAGTACCACCAGTTTTGCTCCAAAGCGATAGTTAAATCTTTAATTAGATTTGAACGTGAAATGGTAATTAATTTTACCGATAACACCGTGGTGTTAGATGTGGAGTGTTGCCAGTTTTCTCCATGGGATATATAGGTTGGGATTGGGAAATAAAATAAATAATTACTTCGGTGTGGTTCGCTAATCCCGACTAGTTTGAAATGATATCCAAAGGAAGATTATAGAATAAATTTAGAAGAATTTATCTTGGATAAAATTAATGGGAACATTTCCCTAAGAATGTGTTTTTGTGAATAAAAGAATATTCTGAATTGGAATGAGGCGTTTGTTGTGTTTGTGTAACATTCGTTTATTATATACGTGGGTTATTCAGAAAGGCCGGGTTTATACCCATTCTGAATAATCGATTCGACGAGATGTCGAAGATGAAGACGGTGGTTGAAGACCGGAAGTCTTCACATCGTTTGGGTGATTACTGATGATCTTGATTGGGCTGTACACCCAGGATGAGGGAATCAGTTGGTGATCGTCCAGACGTACTTGGAGATGGATGGATATGCGAGGAAAGTGCCTCCGGTTTCGTTCAGACCCAGAACGAACTTGTAAATGGATTGTGTGTCTGACATTGAATTTTATTCTATGTTGATGGATCTTTATTAAATATACATCTGTTTGGCGGCGGAGAATTTATTCTCTTGCTTAACGCCCTTCTCTGAGACGTACGAGCTCAGGGGTTGTATATCGATGGACATCAGTCGCATGGAGTGAATTGCCAGTGTGGCATGCGTAAGTGGCAATTGATCAAGGCTTCTGTTGAAAAGCAAAGTCTTGTGGTTGATGATCAAAGCACGGCCTGTGTGGCGAAGCTTTGTGTATAACGTGAATTCGCGAGCCTCACACCTCGGTATGAGTCAAAAACGGGAGATGGACCGCTGGGAGAGCACGACGTTTCTTTCTAGCTAGGGTGGTGTCAGTGACCTACCAGCCCTGACATTTATATACTTTTCACCTGTGTGGTTGTTGGATACGAGGCGCCTCGGATATAGGTCCGTAAGGACCGGGAAACGTGTGTTCAGGAATTGCCAATCCTCAAAAGTAAGAGAGGACCGGCCCAGCCGATTCCAAGGATCATAGTGGGGTCCTGGGACATTTGCTAGAGTGTCTCGAACGCGGAGAGGAGCTTGCCCCTTGCCTCGACTCATGACGGAGATCCAATTTCCAATACGTGTATTGCGGTTTTAATTGTAGAACTAGTATGGCGACATGATAGATGGTACCCATGCCGCCTATGATTGATATTTATGATTTGAATTGTTTTGACACTATACACTTATTGTAGTATCAAATAATGTGTTTTAAACGTATCAAGCATGCTTTGGCTGTTATAAGGTAAAAACCCTATCCTCCGGCTTGCGTTGCATTGTGTGATGGGACCTGGGTCTTATAACAGCTTCATTTTTCTTTATTTAGCATTGCGCTGTTTGTTCTATGCACTGGTATTCTTGGGAGGAAACCCGTTCCGGGTTATACGGCGTGGTCCCTTGATTTACCTAACTTTAAAACCAATATTAATAACTGTTTTAGTTCTCACACCAGTCACATGACTGACCTGGAGTTTATTGTTTTAACCTAAACTCTGGGTGCCCCTATTTTCCGCACGGGCAGCTAGTAGTTTTGGTTTTGCAGATTTATATCCACAGGGTCCTGACTTACAGCTGGAACGATGCTCGGAAAGCTCTGTATCCGTGTATCACTTTCAGTTGTGTTTTGTATATTTTTCCGCTGCTATGTAATTTATTGTAATCTCTGATATTTGTCGAATGTAATTTATTCGTTTATACTCTGTATATTCTTGTATCTGATGGAATTGTTGTAATAACAATGAAATGTTCTTCTGTTTGCGTTCTATTTTGTCTTGTCCTCAATTCTATCCGTGCTTTCCTTCACGGGGAAGTTCGGGTCGTCTCATAAAAATTTAATACCAAAATCTATTTCTCTCAGCATCATATAAATTTTGTCCGTCGTTATCTTCATCATATGTCGGATTATAATATAATTGAAAAACATTTTGTTGCATTTGATCCAAACTTAAGAACGTCACCATCACACTATCAAAAGGTGAGGATTAATCTTGGCTACTTGATGGTTCCGCAGCAAACTGTTGATTTACACCGGAAAGTGAATAACTTCCGGTATAGTCTAATGTAGAATATTTGTAAGTGAGAATATTGTTAGAAGCACATCTACCATCATAGTTGCATTGATCTCCATATTCAACATCTTAAACTCTATCTCCTCTTCTACCATAGTCATCTGCATCTCTTCTAGGATAATTCTGGAAATGTCTTTGAGAATCATCAAAAGCAGTACCAACACCGTAGCCATTACAACAAATATCGTCGTCAGCAATATTACCTGAATCATCATTTGATGAACTATCATTTCCATCATTTTGTGTAGATTCGTCATCATTGCCTAACCAAGGATTATTGTTTGCATCATCAAGTAGTGGATTCTCAACTTTTCTAGTCCATTCCGCAAGTGGATGCTTCTCATGAAAGATGTAATCTATGTTAACAAATTGATTAGTTGTTTGTTGTTGTTTAACGTGTTGCATTCTCAATCGCATATTATAATGCACAAATACATGTTTTTCTAAATTTTCTTTTTTTATTCTATTTCTTAACTTCGTGTGAATCGTTGCAAATGTGGTCCAGTTTCTTTCACAATTTGAAGAAGGAACGATTTAGCTAAGAATACTTATGCGTGTTAAATTTGGAGCAGCTTCCCTACCAATTATTGACCACCACATAGCAAGGAAGACATGACTTAACTGCTTGTTTCAGTTTTGCGGAACCAAATATATCAAGCTTAATTCTGTATATTTCCACCTACAACATTCATTAATAAATGAGGTTATTTTTACGGACCTATTTTAAGAAGAAACACAAGTAATTTAATAATCAAGAAAATATTGATTAGGACAAAAACTAAAGCTTTTTTATGCCTAAGAACAGCCCATTAAAAAATTAATCCCAAGGACATTATATTGTTTATTTTAAAAATATTACTTCTCGCACGCGGTTTCCTTTTTCTTCCTCAATTCGTTTAGCCTTATCTCGATCTCGAACGCGATTTTGTTTTCATGCATATTTTAATCTCTAACAATTGCCTTCAAACATCTGTATTGATCATGCGTTTCGGATAGCGCAATCGATCTCGCACATATTGGATTGCAAAATCATCTTCAAGATTAGGTTAATTTTTTCTCATTTCGCATCGATTAAATTTCTTTTTCCTGTCATAATCATTGTAATTTAATGTTAAATATCGCAATTAGGTATTTTTGTTTCAATCATTGATTAATGCCTTCTATTGGTTCTACAAGCAGGTTCATTTTAATGTTGCTTTATGCCGTAATTGGATATCAGTTTTTTATTTTTTAGGTACCAATTTTCAGCTCTGTTATATATTTGTTCTTTGTATCTTTGGTTTTGTATTTATTGTGTAGTTGTATTGTTGCATTAACTCTGCATTTCAATCAAACTTCTTTTATTTTAATCAATCAAACTGTGAAGTAAACAGTTTTTGTATTAGTTTTTTTTTTTTAAGATTATATCAGTTTTTAGGAATCAAATTTTTTTATTTTTTTAGGCATCAATTTTGCTGTATTATGTCTATTATACATTTGTTCTTGTATTTTTGGTGCTATATTTATTTTGTAGTCGTATTGTTGCATTAACTCTACAACTCAACTGAATTTCTTTTATTTTAATCACTCAAACTGTGATGTAAACAGTTTTTGTATTAGTTTTTTTAAAGATTATAGCACTTTTTAAGTATCAGATTTATATATGTAGGTATCAGTTTTATGTCTGTGGGTATCAGAACAGTGTTATGTGGTTATCAGTTTTGAGTTGTTTGCTTTTCTAATTGAATTTTTTGAATTATATTTTTTTGTGCAGTGGTAAAAACAGTCTTCTTATTGTAGTTGCCTTCAATGATTCCACTTTTAGGACTCGGTTGTCTATTGATTGCTCAATTTATGATTTACAGAATGAAATATGACAGAATTGGTCTCAACTCACTCCTATGTCGATTGTGATTAGCTATGTCGTAATGAACTGCTATTTTTAATGTCTCGAATTAGTAATTAACCCAACTCAAGATGCTTAAAATGGTGAATCATTATTGCATATGGAATTAACAAGAACCAATCACAAAATCACAGACAGATTTTTATACAATATTTACAGCAAAATATACATTTTATAACAAATTTCAGAATTCATAATTTTTATAACAAATATCAAAGTACAATATTTACAAATACAGTGGAAGCTACATGTGCAATATTTCGAACTATACAAATTTAAAATCTTATGGCGGAACAAGTTAATGGCAGTGGACAGGTTTTACTAATCTTCACGAATCCTTATGGTCGTCAGCTTCAAATCTAAGCTGCAAATACTCAGGTCTGACCCTAACCCCAAAAAAACAAAAACTTGGGTCAGGTTGTATTTAAGTAAATCAACAATAATCAAGCGCAATGATTTAATTTTTGAACATGCATGTAAATCCTAACAAAATTCAGTGTTATTAACCACGTTTGACCACATGTTCTCAGCCATAATAATAAATAATTCACACATTTCCTCAAGGAAAACAAACATGGCGCAAGCATATAAATCTACAGGTCTTATATTAAAATTTTCCAAATATACAAGGATAAACAGTGTATATATATACAATAAAATATATTACGTAGTTACCGAATATTTTTGAAACAAATGGTATATGTATAAATCAAGGACTATCTCATTACTTGAAACGAGGTAAGAAAATAGTCTAATTTTCGATTTAGAACTAGCAGGTTATAGGAACAACTCAATTGTTGACATTCAATATTAACCAAGTTCATATTGTCATGGTCAACTGGTTTGAATGAATACCAAGTGTATATGTATACACACTTCATGTTCTGATGACATAGAAACACAACAGGACATCATGGGCATGCACACAAACATCAAAAATGAAAGCTACAACAACACATATAATGACCTCATATATATACAGTGCAACATATGTTCAAACTAAAATAAAATATTTCAAGGTATACTAGAATTTAAAATGAACTTAAATGCCATAACAATATAGGGTCCATCAACATGTGTTCCATGCAAATCATGGTCCTTCTCCCCTTCCAGTAAAACAAAAGAAACAACATTTTTTTTAAAATATACATATCAATAGTTTAATTCATACCATTGTGTGTATATATATAGTTAAAATCCACAAGTGCAGGTATTCACTTTATGGCAGTCAGAATGTGTGAGTCTACAGGAGCTAATACGGCTCAAACAAGGGACCCAAACCATAAAACAATATGCAAAAAAATACATGCATGGAATTAAAACTATGCAATGTTTTATAGTGTTCAGGAACACTAAATAACCTTAAAGCATTTCAAGATATAATGAGCAAAATTCGCAAGACCAGTAGACAAGTAGAAATGCCCAATTATAAACTGTTGAAATTTTTGAATAGAGCAAATTGTAAGGTACTCACCTTGAATTGGTGTAGCAACGAACAGAGGCGAAAGAATGGAATGGCAGCAACAAGGCAATCCGTGCTACACTTGGAGCTGGCAGGTTGAGTCGACATCGGGTCCGGTAGTGGAGCTCCGGCCAGCGCAGTTTGCAACAGGGGAAAGAGGAGTTGTGGACTCTCGGGTAAAATGCGATGGAGTGTCGCAGTGGTTCAGGTGGCGATTATCGATGATGGCGGACGGTCAGTGCATCTCGAAGTTGGAGGGTACTTGGTCGGAGTTCACTGGAGGCTACTTTGGCGAAGGCAGTGGTCAAAAGGGCTTGTGATGGCTCCGAATTCATTAGCGATGACACGAATTCCACGAAGGGGAGCTCGAACAAATCGGTGTCAATTCAAGAATTAAGGAAAATGGGTTTATATTGGCTATTTCTGTTAGGTGATGAACCTTTTGGGTAAGGAGGCCATTTATGAGAATTTAGGGGAAAATTAGGACTATAAGATGGTAAGGAAATAGAAGAAGGGCTGGTGAAAAGTAAAGAAAAAGGGCATCCTGGTTTCTAAGGAACACGTGGTGTTTTAATCAGAGTAAAAGGGAAGGTGTCTACCAAATTTAGCAAAGTTTTACAAGTGGCAAACCCAAATAAACAAACATATTTTCAATACCAAATGTTATACCATTTATTTGTTATGTATACAAAACTTAATACAATGCAGTTATATTGTGACACCCCGCATCCGTGAATGTCACTCTTTATCAGAATGCGTTAAGTTTCATGAAGCGTTATAGGTAAACAAAAACAGAAACATTACAAGATAGATATAAATTAACAACGGAATTAAAACTTTATTTAATAGAAAATATTCATGGTTCAAACCCAATTACATAATAAGTCTAGAATATTGAAAACATAAAACTTCTGCCTTATATATAAATCATCATCAGAGTACAAAAATACATAAAAAGAGCATAGTCCCCAAAAAGCCATAGTAGAGAAGATACGAAATCAAGTAGTACATTTAAGTAGCTCCAAGCAGAAAAGAAGAATCCTGATCAAGCTTGAGTATTACGACCCTGAGAAGCTGGGGAGGGGCAGAACGGAAGAGAAAGAAGAGGAAACAAAATGGGTCAGACATAAGTCTGGTGATTCCGGTTACTTTTAGCATATAAATAAGTAAAAGAGTCATGATAGGCATATAAGTTGGAGAGATAACAGTGTCATAAGGCAAGTGTAACAAGATAAACAGGATAAACAGAACAGAACATGCTTTACGCTTCTTTAATACTTTTCTCCCTCTACACCAATACTATAAATGGAATAAGATGATCCCAACAAGTATAATATAGCAGACTTAGGTGTACTTCTAGTGAGAGGTTTCACCCCCATTCAATAACTGGTATCCCAACAGAAGTTATGGATGTTACTCCCAAAGAAAGTAATAGGGACCTAAACAGACGAGACTAGATGTACCCGAATTACTACCCTAATCGATTGGCTCCCTAGCCCGTAGATACCCGTGCTGGCCCCACAGTAGGATGTATCTCTTCCTAAAATGGCAACCCCATTATTTCCCAAATGAATAGCTATATCTACTGATGTCAGAGCGTCTTATATTCCCGAGCAGGCAGACCCATGCACGCACATGACCCCGATGGAACGTGCCATCAGGCACCTTTCTCCCGAGTGACCTTTTATAAACAGCTCAGTAAGCGTGCCCTGACCCCGACCGAGTTCGAGGTTCTCCGTTTGATACCGACATATCCCACACACCAGATGATACAACCTTCCCCTTAGGCTTGCTTCCCCACTACAAGGATTTCAACAGGTTATGCCTACTAGTTTAACAAAATCGCATAACCCCAATAGGTTAAGTTTGTCGGGTTTATATGTGTAACCCACCCCCACATATTTAACAAGATTAACTTAACCCACCCACTGATTTAAGCAAGCTTACATAGCCCCTACTCAAGTTAACAGGTTCATGTAATCCTTATCGATTCAAACAGTTTAAGTATTACAAGTTAATTACCATTCATTCATTTGTGGTTACAATGCGCTAGACCTCCCACATTAAGTCTACAACTTGTGGTGGTTGGATATGTCGGTTGGTACCGGGCAGACTTCTTCAACAAGTCGGACTTAACCTTGTGTCTTAGCATGTTACGTGTTTATGCACTTAGACCCCTCACATTAGATTTACCACTTGTAGACGCTGGATATGACGGGAGGTTCCGGGCAGACTTCTTCCACAAGTGTAATCTAACCTCGTGTCCAAGCGCGGTTACAGTTTCTAATTACTGTAAATCTAGGTATTTTCACTATTAACCAATTTTCATGTTTATCGTGCCCTAAACCCTAGTCTAATTCACGACACAAGTTGTGCCCAATTAAGATTTATATCACGATATAGATTATGCCCCAAATCCCATATTTTGGCTCAAGGTACAAATTATTCCCAAAATTCCCAATCATGTTTACAATATGAATTATGCCCCAAATTAATCATTCCCAATTTCGTGCGTTCGCATATTTCAGCGATATGCTTAGGCTCGAAGGTAGCCTGGCTATAAAAACAAAAAGGAAAAAAGTGGAAGAAGAGAACAAGAATAAGCATAGTAAATAAAATGGCATAAGGTGACAGAATTGGTCATTCTACAGAATAGGCATATTGAAATGATTAGGCAAACTAACATAATAGGAATACGGTGACATGATTAGGCAAACTAACATAATAGGGATATCATAAATAAGCATGATGAGATCTAAACGGTGAATTAGATATACAAATAATAGCATATTTGTTATGATTTCAGATTACTGATAGGCATAGGCTTAGATCCAAACTTATAAATAGGTAAAGATTACATTTTAAGTGTTTATATCGAAAAATAACATAGACTCACCATGATTGGATCTAAAGAACAGAAGATTTGATTGTATTTGTTGTAGCATAGATCTCAAAATTTGTATAACATGTTTGAGGAAGAAGAATAGGCTAGATCAGATTGAGTTAAGGCAGCACCTTGTTGTCGCCATTGATTTAGATGAATAAAACAATGGGATTAAAGTCCTTTATATAGCCTAGGGTCAACGAATTTGGTCAGAAAACAAGTCCACATGCGCAAATCCGAATCTGGCTCGGATCAGAGGGGTGTCAACATGGGTGTCGACACCCTTGTGTGGGTGTCAACCCATGGCTCGACACCCCTTGGTTAGGGTCGACACTCAATGGTTTTGATTCTCGCATTGGTTCCCTCCTTCGAATTTCGAACTGATTTGAATTCTGGATTTTATTTTATTCATATATAAATGGCTTATATTCTTGTAAACTTCAAACCTTAATATCTTCTTCATACAATGTCCATTTTATGCAAATTCAGAGGCTATCTTAAGCATAATTCCGAGACGAATGCAATGGCGTAGTATGTTTTACTTAATTCTCAATATTTAATTAAGTATTCTTTAGTTTATCATTTTAATGTGTTATAAAATTACGGGGTGTTACATTCTATCCTACTTAAATGATTTCGTCCTTGAAATCTCCTAGTTAAGAAGAATGTATATCCTAACATCCATCTACTCATCCACCAATCACAGACATCCGTTGTCCTTAAAAGATTCCTATAACAACCCGTATTTTCAATAACCTGTTATAACATAAATCGAGGCAGAATTTAATTCTAAAATCTGAATCAAGTGAAACGGGCTATGCCATTGCGTTCGTCTCGGAAAAATACGCAAAATAGAGTCCGAGTTTTCGAAAATCGGAGTCCGTATGACCCGATTAAGGCCCAACGAAGTTTTCAGAAAAATTCAAAGTAAAAACAGATTTCAAATTCAAGTTTGAATTTGAAAAATTAGGGCAGATTGGGCCAGGCGGGAAAATTCCCGCCAGAGCACCCAAGTCGACAACCCTGTCGACTTGGGAGTCGACTTGGTTGGACCCAAGTCGACAGCCCTGTCGACTTGGCTGTCGACTTGGCTCAACCGGGCAGTTTTGCCTGGTGCACCATTTTGGGTTTGTGTTGAGTTTGGGGGCCAGATTCGGTTTTAAGGGTTGAGATTGGAAATAGGGTTTAATCCTATGGCTAGAACTAATCCTAATATCTATAAATAAGCCCCTAACCTAACCCTAAATCATCATTATTCATTCATACAACTAAACTATGGCAAAATCAATCCTCTCATGGCCTCCACTCTCTTCATAAAATTCCTAAATAAATTTCTATGAGATTTTCCATGCATACAAGTGTTTTCAAGCTTGTACGAGCATCATTAGCTTGCATTCAAGTCAAGTTTTCTATATTTGCATCATAAAGCAAGGGTTTTGATCATTTTGGCTTAAGGGTTTTTCTATTGAAGCTTGCATTTTGGGTTTAATTGGTTGCATAAGGGCTTTGTCATATTTTTGTGTCTTCATAAGCATTGTAAGCCCTTTTCTACTTTCATATTTAAACTCTAAAGTTAATGAATGATGCAAGTTGTGTTTGATCATTATGATATGCAAGTTTACTATGATGTGTTATCCAAGTTTACTATGATGTGTTATGCAAGTTTATCATGTTATGTTATGCAAGTTTGATATGCAAGTTTGTCATATGATATGCAAGTTATGTTATGCAAGTTTGATATGCAAGTTTGTCATATGATATGCAAGTTATGTTATGCAAGTTTGATATGCAAGTTTGTCATATGATATGCAAGTTATGTTATGCAAGTTTGATATGCAAGTTTGTCATATGATATGCAAGTTTGATATGCAAGTTTGTCATATGATATGCAAGTTATGTTATGCAAGTTTGATATGCAAGTTTGTCATATGATATGCAAGTTATGTTATGCAAGTTTGGGTTGATCATTTGGCTCATGTTATCATGTTATGCAAGCTTATCTTGGGCTTATGAGCTTAAAGCTTCAAGCTTTATGCTAAAGGTTGCATTTTGGCAACATGTAAGTTATCATATCTCTTATGATAACTTGCATGTGAGGCTAAATGCGAACTTATGGCCATTTCTACATGTCATTTATCACCATGTATCACCAATATGCTAAGTTTGGTTTTAGGCATGCTTTTGAGGCCTAAAAATGTAATATGCAAGTATATGAACATATGTACATTTCATATGCCACCATGTTAAACTTGTGGCTTCAACACCTTTATGTCATGATTATGCCAAGTTCCCTCTTTCTATCCTTTATGCGCTATTGCGATATGTAAGCGATGGGATTGCATTTGGGGTTGGGTAAACTTAAAAGACATAAAAACATAAGCTTGGGAATTTACCTATTAAGTTAGGTCTACCCTTTGGGAATTTACCTATTAAGTTAGGTCTACCCAAATGCTTGAAAACTTGTAACATGTTTTGGAAACATGATGGACATGACACTTAGAAAAGATAAGTGTGACCAACTCGAGGTTGGGTTGAGTTTGTAGCGTAAACCTACCCGGAACCGACCGGCTTAACTAGTTGCTACAAACAATAGGACCCAATGTGAGAAGTTGGTCATGTTGTACCTTGAACCCGAGGTTAGACCAAGTTGTGGTATAAAGCTACCCGGAACCGACCGACTTAACTAGTAACCGCAACAAAGTCTAATGTGAGAGGTTAAGGCGCATTAATTAATTAATGCCTCATGATTAGGGTTAAGTCATGGACCACTTAATACTTAACCAATTTGGGCTTGGTAGATTAATCAGGGTTAAGTCGTGAACTCATCATTACACTTAACCAAGTTAATCCATGATTAGCAAGAGGGTTAAACCGTACTTAACCCACTAGAAAATCCTAGCAATGGGGGTCCACTCCAACAGTAATCCCAAGTTTGTATCATCATGACCCTAGGGTCTAGGCTAGGGTGGGGGCACGATTACTGGACTTGAGGTAAGTGACCAAAAGCGACGGCAGAGGGTACGCCGGTGTAGTTCCGGGCGGACTATGGTCGTGCACATAGTCCGAAGCCGGGGAAAGCATGCACGGGTACCAGTAGATCGAGACTGTGCACTTATGTTTATGGTGTCCAGGGGTTGACACCCTAGGGCTTGATACACCCGATGGGAGACCCTGCACAGTCTGACTACAATTATGTTTGGGCCGCATTGACACCAACACGTGACGAGTTAGGCTTAGGGAGCCGATCGATTAGACCGTTTGGTTGGACCTCGTATTAGGGTCAAACCATGTTATTGGACCTCATATTAGGGTCGCTTCATGTTATTGGACCTCATATTAGGGTCACTTCATGTTATTGGGCCAAAGCTTGGGCCAAGGGATCAATACTTGTTTATTCAAGTCATGTTAGTTTGCTAGTACACCTGTGGTGCAAAAACCTTAAACCTGATTATGCGATGACACCTTTATCTACCTTGTTAGTTAATCATCATGCCAGTATGTAGTTATCCATATGTTCATCTCATCTTTCATCATGCCAGTTAACTTTATCAGTTTACATTGATTGTAGTAGGGCTTACTCAGTCTTTTTGACTGACCTATTTTCCTTTCGCCTCTTTTCATCCGTTCCCCCCCCCAGGTTCTTAGGGTGGGAATATTGGAGCTTAGCTTGGATTTCTGATCGCTTGCTTGTGGGATTTTAGCTCATGTACGGTCTTGACATGAAGCTAGCTATGGTTATCACTTATTTTGGGGATAGTACTTATGTATTTCAGTTTTTCCAGCAATGTTGTTTTATCTAGACTTGTGTATTTGGAAAGTTGACATTATGTTGTACCTGACTTGTTTTGAAATGGTTTGAAATCTTCCGCTGTTTCATCTATGTTATTTACTCTGTTTACATATATACATATGTTCTTGTTCTGCCTTGATATATCATTATGCATGTTTACCAGATTCAAATGCCCCTCCAAAGTCAGAGTGCTTGCAAGAGCCACCCTGGCGGAGGTGGGGTGTTACATTTGGTATCAGAGCATATGGTTTACGAGAAGGAACAAAAAGGTTTTTAGAAAACTTTTGGAAAACTATTTTCAAAACCAAGTATAAAGTATTTTCCCAAAGAAAAGTCTAGCTTATTTTAAAGGCTATTCCCCAAAAAGCCATTAGCAAAATTCCCTCGTTTTTCTCCATTCTGAATCTATCTTTTTCTTCGTTTTCAGTATGGCCAATAACTTTGACATTCCGGAGGGAGTACACGTACCTGTTTGGTATAGGAGACTTTTGGAGGCTAGGGCGACCGAAGCCGGCCTCGCAAATGTTACTCCTCCTCCGGTAGTTAATGTTCCTCCTCCTCCTGTCGCTGATGTTCCTCCTCCTCCTGTCGCTGAGGTTCCTCTTCCTCCTCCCCCTCAGCATCCACAAAAGGATTTCGCGGAGATTTGCAAAGACTTTAAGGCGATGGGTTGCAAGAATTTCATTGGAACCGAGACTTATGTAGAGGCAAGGAATTGGTTGAAAGAAACCGAAGATCTTTTTGCCTTCTTTGATATAGATGACTGTAGGAAGGTTTTATTGGCAGTATGGTTGCTAAAGGAAGAAGCTGCACGTTGGTGGGTGGTCACCACCGCTACTAGGCCAATTGAGACTTGGGATGACTTTAGGGGAAAGTTTGGACTAAAGTTCCTATCACTGAAGCAAGGGGGCATGACTATTAGGGAATATATAGATAAGTTTAATCAACTGGCTCGGGTCGGTTTAGACTTGGTTAACACAGCTCAGAAGAAGGCCCTATACTTTGCTCTAGGATTAAACGAGCCATTACATGGTTTGGCCATATCTCATATACCCTTGGGGGCAACTTTTGAGAGTTTGGTGAATATGGCCGTACTCAATGAAGAGAATAGGAGTGATAAGAAGGGGGTCAAGAGGAATGAGTCTCAAAACAAGGAAACGGAGCCCAAAAAGGAAATGAAAAAGAAGGAGGAGAAGTCTAAAGATAAGAAGGAAAAAAGGTGCTTTATTTGTGGAAGCTCGACTCATCTAAACAAGGATAGCAGAAAAAGGAAGGGCACTTGCTTTAACTGTGGAGAAATGGGACGCTTCACTAGGGATTGCCCGAAGAAGCAAGGGCAAGGCCAGGGTCAGACTCAGCGTGCTGGACCTTCGGGAGGGCAAGTTCATGCTCTCAATGCCGCTCCAGTTCCCGATCGAGGTAGTATTCCTGTTGAAAGTCTTGTATATATTTCTGATTTTCGCAGTTCGTACTTTGTTTGATTCTGGTGCATCGCATAGTTTATTTCATCTGGTTTAGTTGGAAGTTTGCACCTAAGTACTAGTCTAGTTAATGATCCCGTGTGTGTTTCAAATCCAATTGGGGGTTTTGCCCATTTGTCTATTATCTACGTGGATTTGAAAATCTCTATCTTGAGTATAGAGTTCTCGCGTGATGCTTATATTCTCGGTTTCATGGGGTATGGGTTGATTTTGGGCATGGATTGGTTGTCCAGTTTTGGAGCCATTCTTGATTTTTGAGCATAGGGTTGAGAGGCTCATGACTCGCCTCGGTAATACCCTAAAAATTTCTAGTAACCCTACGAGTCCCGTCATGTTGTGTTATCTTGAATCCCTCAACTCGTCTATCGATAGTTTGTAATCGGTGAGGGTGGTCCGAGAATATCCTGATATCTTGGGTGAAGTGAAGGGGGTTACCCCTAAACAAGAGATAGATTTCCGCATTTATCTGGTTGATAATGCCAAGATAGTTTTGTGGCCGGTTAGGCACATGGCCCCGCAAGATGAGAGTTAAGAAAGTAAGTCAAGGAGTTGCTTGAGAAGAACTTCATTAGATGAAGTATATCTGAATGGGGAGCGCCTGTAGTATTTACTACCAAGGCAGATGGTTCTCTTCGACCTTGTGTCGATTATCGTGAGTTAAACGAAGAGAATAGACAACCATTGCCAAGGATCGATGATTTGTTTGATCAGCTTGTAGGAACATCTGTTTTCTCTTGATCTTGCTACTGGATTCCATCAGCTCAGAGTAGCTGAGGATAGTATAGACAAGACTGCGTTCAGAACTCCGGATGGATTCTTAGAATGGCTGGTCATGCCATTCGGTTTGACTAATGCACCCGCCTACTTCGTGGACTTGATGAGTAGGGTGTTCAGGGAGTTCTTGAACAAGTTTGTCGTGGTCTTCGTAGATGATATTCTGATCTTCTCTAAGGATGAGGAAGAGCACGCAAGGCATCTCGTGGAGGTGATGGATACGCTTAGAGCGCATCAGTTGAAGGCCAAGTTCTCCAAGTGTCATTTTGGAGAAAAAGGAGTTAGATTTCTTGGGCACATAGTTTCTAAGAAAGGCTTAGCGGTGGATCCCGCTAAGGTAGTTGCAGTTCAGGATTGGAAGACTCCAAGGAATGCAACTGAAGTAAGAAGTTCTCTCAGTTTAATTAGTTAGCGTCCATTGAGCTTAGACCTACCCTTCTGGATCAAGTAGGGACTTCGCAGAAAGAAGACCCGTAGTTAGTCGAGATCATAGACAAGTTGATTCGAGGCGAGATGGTAAGTCACCTCGCTATAGATGACAAGGGATGGCTAAGACGCGATGAGAGAAAGAAGGTTCTTGAAGATGCACATCACCCGAGGAGGTGGCCGAGTTTGTCCCAAGTTGCATGTTGTGCCAACAAGTTAAAGGCCGAGTCATAGAAGCCCGGTGGGCTATTACATCCGTTGGAGGTCCCCGCAATGGAAGTAGTAAAGCGTCACGAAGGATTTCGTGGATGGACTGCCTAGGTCAAGGAAAGAGAATACGAGCATGTGGGTCATAGTAGGTAGACTCACGAAGAGTGCTCATTTCACTCCGGTAAAGAGCGAAAGGACTGCATCATAGCTAGCGACAGTTTACTTTCAAGAAATAAAGCGGTTGCACGAGGTTCCCTCAAGTATAGTTAGTAACCGTGACTCAATCTTCACTAGCCAGTTTTGGGATGGTCTATGGGAAGTCATGGGCAAGCAACTGAATCTAAGTACGACCTATCATTCGCAGGCGGATGGTTCATTTCGTTCAAGCATGAGTTATAGAAAATCACGTTGGTAAGAGCAATTGGCAACGTGGATTGGTATTTCCAAGAAAAGTTCTGCTGCGTGGAATACTTTATGGTAAGTAAACGAGATCCAGGATTCACTAGTGAATTTTGGAGAGCTTGCATGAAACCATGAGGTCGTAGTTATGTTTAAGCCAAGAATGATAGTAGAGTAAGTGAAAGAGGAAGACGAGAGGCGACAATGAAATGGGTTCCAACTCATATTTGGAAATAAGAGTTAAGAAGCTAGGAAATCATGAAGTAAAAGACGGTCAAAGCACAGTGGAGTTAAACTCAAGGAAACGTGACTTAGAAGACTGAAGGCTAGATACGCGCATCATATCTCTTTTTAAGAGCATATCCTTGGTCCTTGTTTTCCTGTGGAACTTACTCGCATGTTATCTTTTTACGTATATCCTCTCGGTCCCATTCTCGGTCCTATTTCTGTCGGGAGGTATGACTTATTGGCTAGTAATACATGTCAGGGTTTGAAGGGGTCCGTTAGGTTGACTAAACCTTTTGGGCTTTTATGGAATATGGGTTGGGTTAGGAAGGGATTTCTTGTAATCCAAAAAGGAGTATATCTTGCTTATCTTCCCGATCTCTTTGTAGCATATCTTTTGCTATCCATGTTTGTCTGGATTGTCTAGTATATCGTGTTAATCTTGTCATGAGAACCTTAGGTAGAAACCCTTTGGATGAAACATGTGTTTGAAACATGTTATGCTTGATGTTTGCAAGTGGTTGCAAGTGTTTGCAAGTGGTTACTCGTGGATGCATTATACACATTAGGCACTAGATCGGCTCACACACTCCTCATATTGCATATGCATGAGTGTTTATGCTTATTCATGGATGAAAATTTTTGTGTTATCACATGGATGTTGCATATGGATGTACGTTATGTGCACACATATAGATGTTATACATTATGTTAGGAATTGCATACATATGGATTCATTTCACTAACATAATTTGCATTGATGATATTTGCATTAGATAAGTACATATACACACACCTTTGCATATGTTCATACAACATTTAGAATCTTGTAAGGACAATGATTGCTCGTGGATGATGTTTTGAGTAGATGGATGTTGGATGGTAGGATACGTTCTTCCTAACTTGAAGATTTCGGGGACGAAATCCTTTAAGGAGGGGAGAATGTAACAACCCGTATTTTCAATAACCTGTTATAACATAAATCGAGGCAGAATTTAATTCTAAAATCTGAATCAAGGGAAACGGGCTATGCCATTGCGTTCGTCTCGGAAAAATACGCGAAATAGAGTCCGAGTTTTCGAAAATCGGAGTCCGTATGACCCGATTAAGGCCCAACGAAGTTTTCAGAAAAATTCAAAGTAAAAACAGATTTCAAATTCAAGTTTGAATTTGAAAAATTAGGGCAGATTAGGCCAGGCGGGAAAATTCCCGCCAGAGCACCCAAGTCGACAGCCCTGTCGACTTGGGAGTCGACTTGGTTGGACCCAAGTCGACAGCCCTGTCGACTTGGCTGTCGACTTGGCTCAGCCGGGCAGTTTTGCCTGGTGCACCATTTTGGGTTTGTGTTGAGTTTGGGGGCCAGATTCGGTTTTAAGGGCTGAGATTGGAACTAGGGTTTAATCCTAAGGCTAGAACTAATCCTAATCTCTATAAATAAGCCCCTAACCTAACCCTAAATCATCATTATTCATTCATACAACTAAACTATGGCAAAATCAATCCTCTCATGGCCTCCACTCTCTTCATAAAATTCCTAAATAAATTTCTATGAGATTTTCCATGCATACAAGTGTTTTCAAGCTTGTATGAGCATCATTAGCTTGCATTCAAGTCAAGTTTTCTATATTTGCATCATAAAGCAAGGGTTTTGATCATTTTGGCTTAAGGGTTTTTCTATTGAAGCTTGCATTTTGGGTTTAATTGGTTGCATAAGGGCTTTGTCATATTTTTGTGTCTTCATAAGCATTGTAAGCCCTTTTCTACTTTCATATTTAAACTCTAAAGTTAATGAATGATGCAAGTTGTGTTTGATCATTATGATATGCAAGTTTACTATGATGTGTTATGCAAGTTTACTATGATGTGTTATGCAAGTTTACTATGATGTGTTATGCAAGTTTATCATGTTATGTTATGCAAGTTTGTCATATGATATGCAAGTTATGTTATGCAAGTTTGATATGCAAGTTTGTCATATGATATGCAAGTTATGTTATGCAAGTTTGATATGCAAGTTTGTCATATGATATGCAAGTTATGTTATGCAAGTTTGATATGCAAGTTTGTCATATGATATGCAAGTTATGTTATGCAAGTTTGATATGCAAGTTTGCCATATGATATGCAAGTTATGTTATGCAAGTTTGGGTTGATCATTTGGCTTATGTTATCATGTTATGCAAGCTTATCTTGGGCTTATGAGCTTAAAGCTTCAAGCTTTATGCTAAAGGTTGCATTTTGGCAACATGTAAGTTATCATATCTCTTATGATAACTTGCATGTGAGGCTAAATGCGAACTTATGGCCATTTCTACATGTCATTTATCACCATGTATCACCAATATGCTAAGTTTGGTTTTATGCATGCTTTTGAGGCCTAAAAATGTAATATGCAAGTATATGAACATATGTACATTTCATATGCCACCATGTTAAACTTGTGGCTTCAACACCTTTATGTCATGATTATGCCAAGTTCCCTCTTTCTATCCTTTATGCGCTATTGCGATATGTAAGCGATGGGATTGCGTTTGGGGTTGGGTAAACTTAAAAGACATAAAAACATAAGCTTGGGAATTTACCTATTAAGTTAGGTCTACCCTTTGGGAATTTACCTATTAAGTTAGGTCTACCCAAATGCTTGAAAACTTGTAACATGTTTTGGAAACATGATGGACATGACACTTAGAAAAGATAAGTTTGACCAACTCGAGGTTGGGTTGAGTTTGTAGCGTAAACCTACCCGGAACCGACCGGCTTAACTAGTTGCTACAAACAATAGGACCCAATGTGAAAAGTTGGTCATGTTGTACCTTGAACCCAAGGTTAGACCAAGTTGTGGTATAAAGCTACCCGGAACCGACCGGCTTAACTAGTAACCGCAACAAAGTCTAATGTGAGAGGTTAAGGCGCATTAATTAATTAATGCCTCATGATTAGGGTTAAGTCATGGTCCACTTAATACTTAACCAATTTGGGCTTGGTAGATTAATCAGGGTTAAGTCGTGAACTCATCGTTACACTTAACCAAGTTAATCCATGATTAGCAAGAGGGTTAAACCGTACTTAACCCACTAGAAAATCCTAGCAATGGGGGTCCACTCCAGCAGTAATCCCAAGTTTGTATCATCATGACCCTAGGGTCTAGGCTAGGGTGGGGGCACGATTACTGGACTTGAGGTAAGTGACCAAAAGCGACGGCAGAGGGTACGCCGGTGTAGTTCCGGGCGGACTATGGTCGTGCATATAGTCCGAAGACGGGGAAAGCATGCACGGGTACCAGTAGATCGAGACTGTGCACTTATGTTTATGGTGTCCAGGGGTTGACACCCTAGGGCTTGATACACCCGACGGGAGACCCTGCACAGTCTGACTATAATTATGTTTGGGCCGTATTGACACCAACACGTGACGAGTTAGGCTTAGGGAGCCGATCGATTAGACCGTTTGGTTGGACCTCGTATTAGGGTCAAATCATGTTATTGGACCTCATATTAGGGTCGCTTCATGTTATTGGACCTCATATTAGGGTCACTTCATGTTATTGGGCCAAAGCTTGGGCCAAGGGATCAATACTTGTTTATTCAAGTCATGTTAGTTTGCTAGTACACCTGTGGTGCAAAAACCTTAAACCTGATTATGCGATGACACCTTTATCTACCTTGTTAGTTAATCATCATGCCATTATGTAGTTATCCACATGTTCGTCTCAGCTTTCATCATGCCAGTTAACTTTATCAGTTTACATTGATTGTAGTAGGGCTTATTCAGTCTTTTTGACTGACCTGTTTTCCTTTCGCCTCTTTTCTTCCGTTCCCCCCCCAGGTTCTCAGGGTGGGAATATTGGAGCTTAGCTTGGATTTCTGATCACTTGCTTGTGGGATTTTAGCTCATGTACGGTCTTGACATGAAGCTAGCTATGGTTATCACTTATTTTGGGGATAGTACTTATGTATTTCAGTTTTTCCAGCAATGTTGTTTTATCTAGACTTGTGTATTTGGAAAGTTGACATTATGTTGTACCAGACTTGTTTTGAAATGGTTTGAAATCTTCCGCTGTTTCATCTATGTTATTTACTCTGTTTACATATATACACATATGTTCTTGTTCTGCCTTGATATATCATTATGCATGTTTACCTGATTCTAACGCCCCTCCAAAGTCAGAGTGCTTGCAAGAGCCACCCTGGCGGAGGTGGGGTGTTACAATTCCTAATGTTTATATGAACATATGCAAAGGTGTGTTTATGTCCTTATACTAATGCGAAAGATTAGGCGGTCTGCTGATTCGGTCGACCTCCTTAATGCAATGTATGTTCGTGCCGTGAATCCAACATGTATGCAAATAATCCTAGTATAACATGTAAGTTCTATATGTGTGCACAATCATTCATCCAAATGCAGCATCCATATGATGGTTCACCCATTCTCATCCATAAAAGAAGAAAAATGCACTCACGTCCATATGCAGTATGAAAGTGATTGAGCCGATCTAGTGCTTAATGTGTGTGTATATGCATCCAAAAGCAACCACTAGCGACCACTTGGATCCATCAAACATAATATGTCTCAAACACATGTTTATATCCATGGGATTCTGTAGTGGCCCGAAAATCCGTACCAATTTGAGCTGACTAATATGCTTCACATTCAACTCAAAGTGCATGAAAGTTCAGATCATTAATAGAAATAAATAAGAGGATGAGAAAGATAAGATAAAACTAATTGAATAGAAGAGGAAGAACATCAGAATCAGAGTAAACATAGAACTCACAACGGAACGAATAAAATGTATTATATAACATAACTTTGAAATACAAATCTGAATTTGTATATACGTACCATATCATAGTATAACTCATTTACATCACAGCGGAAATAATCTCTAAATAACTAATGGTGAAGCCTTCTGCTTTTAGCTCCTCCAAGTGTATCTGTAAAAGCCTGAAACACTTGACTGCCCGTACAAATTTGGGCACCCAAGAGTTTAGGGAAAACAAACAAAATAAACTCTGGGTCAGTCATGGGACTGGTGTGAGTAAGTTCCAACCATACTGTTTAACTTTGAAAATCCTTTTGAAACGAAAGGATAATAGTAAGACCAGCCCACACATAAACATGGATGGTTTTTATCTTACTATAACCCAAACCATTTTGATATCAAAATCAAGTGATACTATGATAATGTCTAATCATATAAATAACTAAGTAGCAGAACGCTTGCATCTCACGCTCCACATATATATAGTATAAAATCATAAACGGTAGGGCGCTTGTTGGAGAATGGATTCCAAAAGACAAGGTATTGGAGCACCTTCCGATCAGTGTACTCTAGAGGGTATACACTGGGGTTCATCAAGAACGTCTTGCAACCCGGCCATACATGATCACCCACTCATTTAGCTTGAGTGTAGCAAATATATTATCACCCACGGTTGTTGGCCATCCAACCGTCATCTGAAGATACAGAGTCGAAAAGAAGAACAAGTATGAATTTTCTCTAGATCGGTGACAATATTGGGTATGACCCAACTAGCCATGTTGCCTAGCCCAACTTTTGTTACTTCCTGGTTGTGAGGCTAGAGGCTACGTCAATCTTCAGAACATTTGATCACCATTCACTTTGAATGCCACATCGTTAGACCCGTCAATTCACTAATCAACTTCTAAAAAATATCACGGGTATAAAAAGCTAAGAGGAACGAATTCCTCCGCCACCAAACGTAATACCTTTAAGAGATCAACCATACGTGATTTGTTAGGTATACTCTGTCAGACACTCATCCATACAAGTTGTCCTGGGACTGGACAAACAGAAAAACACCATTCTAGAACAGAACGACCCTTGCATTCCACTCCATCTTCAATTGCCTTCAGGATAATATAATTTGCAGTGCTTATGCCTACACGGAGTGGTTTTCGTATAATAAACCCAACTGGTCTCTTCGTATTGACAACGATGGTCAAAACACTTCGATAGTCGGTTCTTTAACTATCGAAGTAAAAACAAACATCCATTCAAATGTACAACCAAATATCACACAAACACTAGCCCTTTTATTTAATACTAACTTTCTAGTTTCCCATATTTTTATAAACTCTTCTTTACTTCCCTATATAACTAATACAATACGCTGCTGTATTCCCCTTTATAACTACTGCAATACGCCGCCATATTTTCCTTTATAACTAATGCAATACGCTGCTATATTCTCCTTTCCAACTACTGCAATACGCTGCCATATTTTCCTTTATAACTAATGTAATACGCTGCCATATTCCCATTTCATTTGATAAACTCTGTTTCTAAGTCAGGTTCTTATTAAATCAATATCAAGTTTATAACTAAATATTGATTTCATACTCTATTATAATTTAATGGTTTAAAACCAAATATTAACTATCCTATCAATTTCTTAATTATATACTATACAATTTATAATAATAGATTATTTACACACAATTCGATATAGTCGAATTGAAATTATAGATCTATTTGGATTTATTTTATTCCCATTTCAAACATAATAAAATCTATCGTTTTCTTACCACTTCTCTTTTATTTTTCATTCCTGAATTTCCACCTCCAAATTATTTAATAATAATTATTTTATCTTATTTATAAACTCCGTTTTAAAACCAAAATTTTCGTTCTTGTATAAATAAAACAAGCTATTATATTCCAATTCAATTTCCATTTAAAAAAATAGATTTTTCCGTTTCAAAAATCCCTAATTCATTTGTGTTCCACCTAAATATAATTTATGGTATTTAAATACCAGTTATTTCAGAGCCAGTGTAACCCCACATCCCCAACAAACAACAATAAATAATAGATTATCTATCACATCAGCTAATGCAATATATGAAAACAACAAATATGATTATTTCAACCAATTCATCCAAACAACCATTACGCATCATTTAACCACTATTTATCAATATTAAATAATGATTATAATATTATAAAAAGTATCAGAGTTAGTGAGTTTACTCACCCTTGCGCGTTAACGGTTAAATAACGATTTGCGTTGATTAATTCATATAAGGTGTTGAATTCCACCATATATTCGAACGAGCTCCGAACAGCTCCAAGTTGGCTTCATCACATAGCCTACGTCAATTACGATTCTATCGGACCCATCATTTAAACTAGCCCCTTTAATCACCCATGCATGCACGATCTCACGTCCCCTCCATGACCGAAAGGAAACAACACCTTGCTAATTCCCGTCTTCAAGTTTTGGTGCTTCTTTTCTTTTTCCTTTTAATTTCTTTCTAGAAATGGGCTTTGTCTTATTATATTGGCTTAATACCCTACTCAGGAAAACCTAGACCCGTCTTTACAACAAATGATCTCTTCGTCCTTGAATGCACGAACAGGAACTACTCCCCTCTGTCAGTATACTTTGACGCAACAACAACATGACCATTTTCCATTCTGTAGAAAAATAACCTCAGGCTTCCCATTTCATTCTAAACCATGACTGTACATGTTTTACAGTATGAATGCACACTTCTCCCTTGTACACCGATTGTAGTTTGCACCATGCCAAAACTTTGGACCTCATACTACAACCATACCATTCGCATGCATCAGTCACCATCTTCTGCCCCATTTGTACGGCATCCCCTTCCTTACAAAACACAAACCCATAAACATTCATAATAATGGATCCACATGAACATCATCCAGGTCCTTAATTTCCCCATGCACGCATCATCACCACGCACAAGAATCAATAGCCGCTTCCACTATTACATCGTCCGACGTTGATCTGAACCCTCCACCATACTCCATTTTTACTCCACTGCATCATTCGAAAACAACACCACTGGCCTTGTTTTCCCGAGCTCCACTTCGCCACCTTGAATGATGTATGTTGAAGTATCCCTCATACGTGCAGTTTTGTTTTCATATTTTCTTTAGTTCTCGCTTTGGAAAGAAATAGCAGAAGGTAGTGAGAAGGAATGTTCAGTTTTGGGGAAGAAAGAAACTGGACGATGGGGTACTATATAGATAATAGGAAACATATATTTTAGTATTAAGGCGATGGCACACGGACGTGCTCGTTTCCATACATTACGGCGTGAATTCAGGAATCAAGGGATGATTTTTCGCATATAGGTTCGTGCTATGCTTCAACATAGGGGATGGGCTTGCAAAGATTTTTGTATATTTTGATTTAACGTTTTGTTTTATCTGATTAGATATTTTAGGGTATCGTGCTCTATAAAATTTTATCATCTCAGGACCGTTGTGGACAAAAATAAAAATACCACTATGTCGAGCATTGCCCCACGATCCCAAAAATATAATAATATCGGTAGATTAACTCATATTGTGAAACCTCAAAATATTGATATAGGGTGCAAAATACTTCAAATAAAAAGTTGTGTATTTAATTAATTAAAAATTACAGTAAAATTCTAAAAATTAATTTATCAATATGTCTCAAAAGAACCTTGTCTAGATTCAAAACCGATATTTAAATATATTTAAATAACCGTTATGGCCATTAATGAATATGGTGCTGCTTTTCTAAATATTTAATTTGGACATAACTTATGATATATAATCCGGAACTTCGATTTCTCACTTCCATTAGAGAAATATAGTTCAATGGATTCGAACGTTTCTTGTTTCTTAGAAATCCGACTTAAAATGGATACTGTACACTCAGTTGAAGTTCAGAACGTTAAATTACGAACTGCCGCGATATTACGGCTCGATTATATTTAATATATATTTTTATACGTTGAACTTCGTTTTAATTAATATATAAATCCACTTATAATACGGATTTAATATTTAAACTGATTAAAAATATTCAAATACAAACCGATAAAAATGCGGGACAATACATTCTTTCCCCCTTAAAAAAATTTCGTCCCCGAAATTACTAAGGTAGGGAAAATACTACAATTCGTATTGGTTTGGTTAAAATCATCTATTTACTTCTTAACTTCAATTTCAACTGAATCGATTAACTTTAATTAAAATATTAATTTCCTGCTTATGAACGAAAATTTTCAAAATTCTGATAACTTCCTAACACTTTAAATTTTCAGAGAATTTCGTCAGCATTTCCTCTGCACAGCTCATTCGATACTACTACAACTTACTTCTTTGGGCTTTCTCCAATTCAATAGAAAATTAAACAGCCAAACGGCTTGCCAAACAGACTTATCAAAATCTCATACTCGTATAATGTAAACTTGTACATTTTTGTTGGCATTTAACTCTATCTCTGCCATTTGCTATCACTTTTATATATCTAAGCATCCTTGGTTGATCTCCCATCAATCCATTCTCAAACCAATCTTTCGCTTTTACTAAGGCCAATTTCTATTTCAATTCCAATTCCTTTTACTGATTTATTTCTCAAATCAGTTATCTTCATCTCCAATTCAAAATTCGATTCTTATTCTCCAAGAATCAATTCATTTTAATAACTTGAATCTCCAATATTTCTCTTAAATAACAGAAACAAGCATGAATAAAAGCTTTGGATATACTTAAATCTTCAATATTTCTCTTAACTTGAATTTCCAAGAATCAATTTGTTTATAGATTACTACCTAAAGGTCGAAGATTCGATCGATTGGATATACTTAAATGACAGAAACAAGCACGAATAAAAGCTTTGGAAAAAGAAGTTAAGAACATACCCTTGAAAAGAAAAGGTTACGAAGCATGAATCTTATCTTCGGTCTCCCAAGTTGTATCCTCTTGGTTATCTCCCCATTGTACTTTCATCAACTTGACCTTTCGGTTACATAATTTCTTAACTTCTGATCCAAGAATACGGGTAGGAACTCATCAGACTATCGCCTCACGTTCCACCTCTACTTCCTCAAGCATACTCGGGTCAACTACTTTTGCGGTATCATATAAACACTTCTGTAAATTGGAAACATGGAAAACATCATGAACGTCGGACAGTCTCTCTGGTAGCTTTACTCTATAAACCATTTAGCCAATCCTTTATTTTATGGGAAATAAGCCTATAAATGTTGTTGCTGATTTCTGTACAGATCCGAAGCGAACCACATTCCTTAAAGGTGATACCTTGATGAAAACCATATCTCCTACCTCAAACTCAATATCAGTCCTTCTCTTATCCGCGTTGGACTTCTGCCTGTCCTGAGCTATCTTCATGCATCTGCGGATAAGGTCAATCTTTTCTGAAGTTTCTCTAATCATCTCAGGTCCAGGTAGAAGCCTTTCTGTAGATACCCACAAACAAGTTAGTGATCTACAGGGTCGTTCGTACAATGCCTCAAAGGGTGCCATGACAATACTAGCTTGGTAACTGTTGTTGTAGGCGAACACTACTAAAGGAAGATGGTCTTCCCAAGTCCCTCCGAAGTCAAGGATACACAGTCTTAAAAGATCCTAAAGAACTCTATTCACCCTTTCCGTCTATCCATCGGTCTGGGGGTGATAAGCGGTGCCCAAACACAACTGTGTACTCAATGCCTCTTGCAAGCTCCTTCAAAATTGACTGGTGAAAATGGGGTCACGATCACTTACAATACTGGAAGGTACTCCATGTAGACGGACAATCTCGCGAACATAAACTGCTGCTAACCATGCTATCGTTCTCTTGCGCTTAACAGGAATGAAATGAATGCTCTTAGTAAGTCTGTCTACTATGACCCAAATACTGGTGTTGCCTTTTCTCGGTCTAGGAAAACCATCAACGAAATCCATTGAGACGCTCTCCCACTTCCACTATGGGGCCTCTAAAAGATGAAGTAAACCATCGGGCTTCTTTCGCTCAGCTTTGACTTGCTGGCAAATCAAATGTCGAGAAACAAACTCCACCACATCTTTCTTCATCCCATCCCAAAAGAATACCCTCTTCATATATCTATACATCCTGTCAGCGCCAGCATGAATAGTCATCTTAGAATGATGGGCTTCCTCAAGGACTGTCTTCAACAGACTCCTAACTCGGGGAACACAAAGCCTTCCATCTCGTCGCAACCACCCTCTATCGTCCGTGGAATATCTACTGAGGTGACTCTCCCCTCTACTGAACCTATCCAAGATATCTGCTAGCTATGGGTCCTCTCGCTGCAAAGTACCTATTTGATCCAACAGAGTAGGTCACACCTCTAACGATGTCAATAAATCAGGTATAAACTTGGTGGAGGGTCTAAAATCAAAATTTGATATAAACTCCAAGCTTTTCCTCTCAACAAACAGAGGACTCAAGGCATCGTCTGCTTGCTCAGTGCGTCCGCCACCATGTTACCCTTGCCAGGGGCATAAGCAGTCTCGAAGTCGTAGGACACTAGGAACTCAATCCATCTTTATTGCCTTAAATTAAGATCCTTTTGCGAGAACAAGTACTTGAGAGATATATAATCGGTGTACAACTCGAACTTCTCTCCTAGTAGATAATGGCGCCAAGTCTTAAGCGGGAATACTAAGGCAGCTAACTCCAAGTCATGGGTAGGTTAGTTCTTCTCATGGACTCTTAGTTGTCTACCTCCATAACATACTACCCTTCCCTCTTGCATCAGAACCGCACCAAGCCCTGTACCACATGCTTCAATGTATACTGTGAACACCTTGTTCCTGTTAGGCAAGGTCAAGACTGGGGTTGTTGTCAGAACCCTCTTCAATCGCTGAAAAGCATCGTAATAATCTATATCCCTCGAAAACGTTAGATTTTTCTTCGTCAGTCTGGTGAGTAGGGCTAATATCTTTGCGAAGTCCTTAATGAGTTTCCTATAATTGCCCGCTAAGCTAAGAAAACTCCTCACCTCTGTTGCATTCTTTTGGATCTACCAATCTTGAACTACAACTACCTTTGTGGGATCTACTGCTATCCCATCTTTAGAGACCACATGCCTTAGAAATCTCACATCCTTTCTCCAAAAATGACATTTGGAGAACTTTGCCTTAAGCTGATGTGTATAGAGAGTATTCATAACCTCCCTCAAATGTATGGCATGCTCTTCCTCACTCTTCGAGAAAATCAAGATGTCATCAACAAAGACCACGATGAACTTATTTAGAAACTCCCAAAACACCCTACTCATCAGATTAACAAAATAGGCGGGTGCATTTGTCAACCCAAAAGGCATAACGAGCCACTCGAAGAAACCATCTGGAGTTCTAAAAGTGTCTTGCCTATACTGCCCTCGGCCACCCTCAACTGATGAAAACCCGTGACTAAGTATAACTGAGAGGAATTAGACACACAACAAGTTGGTCAAACAAATCATCTATCCTCGGAAGTGGGTGTCTATTCTTCTTAGTAAGTTTATTCAACTCCCTATAATCCATACATAAGTGAAGCGAACCATCCGCTTAGTTGCGAATACTACTGGAGCACCCCATTCAGATAAGCTTCGCCTTTCTCAGGTAGCCCACTACTTGCTTGCTGAGCTTCCTCCTTTCTCTTGGAGCCATATGGCGCACAGGCAATGCTACTGGCTTTTCATTGTCCACCAAGTATATACGGAAATCAATCTCGCGCTTCGGAGATAAGCCCCGAACCTTCTCAAAAACATCAGGATACTCACTGACTACAGGTACAGATCATAAATCATCGATAGATGCATCAAGTGACTCTAGGAAGCTAAGCATGACAGACCCTTTAGGGTCACAAGAAATCTCGAGGGTCCTCCCATAGCAAGTCAGAAGTTTAACGACCCTCCTCTCACAATCCAGAATAGCACCATAAATGGCTAGCCCATGAAACCAAATGCATATGCATCGCATTCGAACTCGACGCCCAACACAGATATTCTCAAACCCCGACAAATCATAGACAGATGAGTCGTACCCCTAATGGGGTTTGAGATAACAACGGGTTCCAAAACCATATTAGTACTAAGGTGTAGAGACACAACCACAGAATCATATATAAAAGAATGCGAAGCGCTCGAATCCAAAAGAGTTCTAACATGATGCTTGGAAAGATAAATCAAACCTTCAACGAAAACTTTCCTACCTCTGTTTGGCGCATTGGCCATGAGAGCATGCACCTGCCCTCCCGAAGATCCTGCCCTTTGACCTTGTCCTTGCTTCTTCGGGCACTCCTTATAAAAATGTCTGACCTCTCCACAATTGAAACAAGCATTTTCCTCCTTTTGCAGTCTTTGACCAAATGACCCTCGCGTCCGCAATTATGACATTTCCTCTTATCTTTAGCCTTGTCATTCTTATTTTGTGTTTCATCAACCTTAGCCTCTTTCTTTTCACCTTTATCTTCCTCGTGCATTAATGCCATAACAACGAGCTTCTCAAAAGTTGCCTCCATCGGAATATGAGACATAGCCAACCCATGAAGGGGTTCATTCAATCCTCTAGCAAACCTCAAAGCTTTCTTGTGTGGGATATTCACTAGCTCCAAACCTCGCCAATTGATTGAATTTATTAACAAACTCTTTCACAGATATTCTTCCTTGCTTAAGTGCCAGAAACCTTTCCATTTGCATACTTTGCTCGGCTTGAGAAAGAAAGTTCATTTCGAATCTCTGACAGAAATCATCCCAAGTCTCCACTGGACGCCTTGCTTGCATCACTTCCCACCAGAACAAGGCCTCATCTTTCAGCTGCCAAATGTCCAACTAAATCTTCCTACGATCGTCAACCTCAAAAATCCCAAATAAGTCCTCCGTCTCCTTGAGCCAATTCCTTGCTTCTACAAAAGTCTCTGTCCGTCGGAATGGCTTTCTGCGCATAGCGCAGAAATCCTTACATATCTTGGAGAAATTATCTGCTTACAGAGGGGGAGGAGGACTAGCAGTTGCAGCTAGGGGAGGGGCGTCTGTTTGGCCTTCAGGTAGGTATCATAGCCTCGATTTACCTACGAAGCCAAGTCGGTATCTGAATGCCCTCAGGAATATTAGATTCCCCAGATATGTTGAAAAGAAAAGGAAAAGGGATTCAAACAAAGAACCGAAAGATATTTCATATAGCTTTGGGAAATATGTTTTTCAAAATAGACTTTTCTTTTAAAAATGCTTTCCTTTTAAAACCTCTTTGAAAACAATTTTCAAAATCTTTTATCTGATCTGGTAACCATCAACTCTGATACCAAATGTGAGACCCCACATCCGTTAATGTCACTCTTTATTAGAATGCATTAAGTTTCGTGATGCTTTATAGATAAAAAGAAATAGAAATATTACAAGACAGATATAAAATAACAACGGAATAAAAACTATATTTAATAGAAAAGATTCGTGGTTCAAAAACAATTACATAATAAGTCTAGAATACTGAAAACACAAAACTTCTGCCTTGTACATAAATCATCATCAGAGTAAAATAATACATGAAAGAGCATAATCCCCAAAATATAGCCATAGTAGAGAAGATACAAAATCAAGAAGTACATCTAAGCAACTCCAAGCAGAAATGAAGAATCCTGATCAAGCTTGAGTATTCCCACCCTGAGAACCTAGGGGGAAATGGAAGAGAAAGAAGAGGAAACAAAACGGGTCAGATAAAAGTCTGGTGAGTCCAGTTACTTTTAGCATATAAATAAGTAAAAGCATCATGACAGGCATATAGGTTGGAGAGAGAGATAACAGTGCCGTAAGGCAAGTATAACAAGGTAAACAGGATAATCAGAACAGAACATGCTTTGCTCTTCTTCAATACTTTTCTCCCTATACACCAATACTAGTATAACCGGAACAAGATGATCCCAACAAGTACAAGATGGTAGACATAGGTGTACTTCTAGTGAGAGGTTTTACCCCCATACAATAATAGGTAGCCCAACAGAACTGACCGGTGATACCCCCAAGGATAATAATGGGCTCCTAAACATGCGAGACTAGTTGTACCCTAATTACTACCCTAATTGATCGACTCCCTAACCCGTAGATACCCATGTTGGCCCCACGGTAGGATGTTACACTTTCTAAAGTGGAAACTCCGTTATTTCCAAGGTGCACAACTATATCTATTGATGTTACAACGTCTTATTTTCCTAAGTAGGCGGACCCATGCACGCACATGACCCCAATGGAACGCGTCGTCAGACACCTTTCTCCTAAGTGGCCTCTTATAACCAGCTCAGCAAGTGTGCCCTGACACGGACCTAGTTCGGGGTTCTCCGTTTGATACCAATATAGGTTACTAACTGATACGGGTCCCACGCACCAGATGATGCAAACTTCCCCCAGGCTTGCATCCCCACAACTAGGATTTCAACAGGTTATGCCTAATAATTTAACAAGAACGCATAACCCCAACAGGTTAAGTTTGTCGGTTTTATATGTATAAACCGAAGATTAACTTAACCCACCCACTGATTCAAGCAAGCATACATCACCCCTACTCAAGTTAATTTCTTTATGTAATCCTTATGGTTTCAAACATGATAAGTATTTCAAGTTAATTACCATTTACACATTTATGGTTACAATGCGCTAGACCTCCCGCATTAAGTCTATAACTCGTGGATGATGGATATGCCATCCAGACAGATTTCTTCCACAAGTCGGACTTAACCTCGTGTCTTATCATGTTATATGTTTGTGCACTTAGACCCCTCACATTAGATTTACCACTTGTGGACGCTGGATATGTCGGGCGATGTCAGGTAGAATTCTTACACAAGTGTAATCTAACCTCGTATCTAACCGCGTAGTTTCTAATTACTGTAAATCTAGGCATTTTCACTATTAACCAATTTCCATGTCTATAATGCCCCAAACCCCCATCTAATTCAAGATACAAGTTATGCCCTAGTTGAGATTTAGATCAAGATATAGATTATGCCCCAAATACGGAGTTTGGGCTCAAGGTACAAATTATGCCCAAAATTCCCAATCATGTTTACAATATGAATTATGCACCAAATTTATCATTCCCAATCGTTCCAAAGTTCGTGCGTTCACATATTTTAGCGATACGCCTAGGCTCGAAGGTATCCTGGCTATAAAAACAAAAAGGGAAAAGGGGAAGAAGAGAAAAAGAATAAGCATAGTAAATAAAATGGCATTAGGTGACATAATTGGTCATTCTACAGAATAGGTATAGTGACATGATTAGGCAAACTAACATAATAGAAATATGGTGACATAATTATGCAAACTAACTGTAACGAACCTAGTTTTCGCGATGCTGAGTAATCGAAATATAACCCAATATCGACTATCAAGCATCGGAAATACCGGATAGTCCATGAAAGAAATTAGAGGGTGAGAATAGATAAGATAAAAACTTAGAATAGAAGAAGAAGAAGAACATACATCATCAGAGTAAACACGAATCTCACAGCGGGACAAATAATACATAATAGACACATAACTTCAAAATAAAACTAGTATATGTATACAGTAACGTTATCAGAGCTCAACATTTACAACACAATGGAAATAACAGTAGCTATAAAATCCTGAGGCCTCCTGCTCCAAGCTTTCCAAGTATATCTGTAAAATCCTGACTACTTGACTGCCCGTAAAAAATTGGGCACCCAAGAGTTTAGAGAAAACAAAACAAAATAAACTCTGGGTCAGTTATGGGACTGGTGTGAGTAAAACAGTTCAAAACAGTTTGAGTAGTTAAACGATATCTCATAAGACCATGCCGTATAACGGAACGGGTTTTTCCCTTACGAGAATCCAAATCAATTTGATTTAACTTTCAAATCATTTTATAAGAAACAATGATCTTTTATATCAAAACTCTTTTGATAATATAGTAGTGTCTATCAACCACAATATAATAATTATCTTGCAGAACGCTTTCATTGCACGTTCCACATAAAAAGTATGAAATCAAAACCGCGAGCACTTATTGGGTAATGGATTTCCAACTATGACAAGATATGGAACCACCTTTCGATAGTGTACCTCTGGAGAGGAATACACTGGGTTCAACAAGAACATCTTGCAACCCGGCCACACATGACCGACCACTCATTTCGCTTGAGTGTATCGAATGTATATCACCAACGGTTGGGATCAGCAACCGATTCCCGATTGGGACAACATCGACAATAGATTATAGAATGAAATGAATATCTCTAGATAGGTGATAATACACCCTAATTGGCAGCCAACCACATAGCCATGCTGCCTGCCCAATTTTTTTCATTTCCCGGTTGTAAGGCTAGAGGACACGCTTATCTTTTACAGATCACACAATTATTCACTTTGAATGACACATCGTCATACCCGCCAAATCACAAATTGATTCCCCCAAAAATACAACGGTATACAACTAAAAGAAATGAATTCCTCCACTACCAAACGTATATACGTTTGAAGAGATCAACTTATGCGATCTATTAAATATACTCTGTCAGACATTCTTCTATATAGGTCATCCTAGGACTGGACAAACCGAAGGTACTATTCTGTAAATCCATCTTAGGCAATTTCTACCCAGGATCGCTAGAACAGCCCTCGCATCACTCCGTCTTAATTATCTTCATCATATTTGATTCGCAATGTTAATGCCCATACAGAGTGGTTTTCAGATAATGAATCTGATCCCGATCTCTCCGTATTGACGACGGAAAAAGGGTCAAAAACTTCAATCGTCGGTGAGTTAACTATCAAAGAAAAACATGTGTTCAAACAACGGTCGTATTTCCAAAAGGAAATCTTATCGATCAATCATCAATCAATACTGATCCACTTTAATTTAATTTGTCATTCAATTATCCATTTCCATATTCCTGTTTCCATATATTCAACATTTCTTATTTTCTAAATTTAGAAAATATTCGTTATTAACAATGGAAAACATTTCCATTTCTTATTTTCTATATTAGAAAACGTTTCTGATTCTTATTTGGAAAACATTTCCAAAACTCCAACAATTGGATTTAAACGGATGTTTTAAATAAAACATCGTTATGCCAACTCAAAACATTACACTGATTAACTAATTTCCCTTTTACCAACCTTCACTGTCCAACCTTAACCATTCCTTAGTTAAAAACAAAGCCAATCAAGTTGGGGTATAACTACCTCTCAGACCTTAATTTTATGAACAACATTTTCGAAACAGACAAGGTTCACCTTTTAAAACTTTAACAAACATCCTTACATAACTCTCTTTCGAATAAATCTCTATTCGATAACTCTTTCCTTCGAATAAACTATATTCGATAATCACTCTACGAATATCCATATTCGATTAACTCTATTCAATTAACACTATTCGATTAACTCTAATCGTTTACTCTTATCAGTTAGCTTTATTTGATTAACTCTATTCTATTAACTCTATTTGATTAACTCTATTGGATTTACTCGAATTAATTAACTCTTATCAATTAACTCCCATCGATTAACTCCTTTCGAATAAACTATATTCGATTAACTCCTTTCGAATAAACTATATTCGATTTACTCCTTTAACTCTATTCGAATAAAATATATTAGATCAACTCCTTTAACTCTATTCGAATAAACTATATTCGATAACTTCTTTCGAATAATTAATATTCGATTACTCCTTTCGAATAAACTATATTCGATTTACTCCTTTAACTTTATTCGAATAAACTATATTCGATTAACTCCTTTAACTCTATTCGAATAAACTATATTCGATTAACTCCTTTAACTCTATTCGAATAAACTTATTCGATAACTCCTTTCGAATAACAAATGTTCGATAACTCCTTTCGAATAACTAATATTCGATAACTCCTTTTCGAATAAACTATATTCGGTTAATTTTGTTCTTCGAATAACCTTATTCGATAATCTCTATTCGGATAACTAATATTTGAAAATCTCTATTTGATTAACAATGTTTAATTAACTCAAATCAATTGACTATATTTGATTAACTCTAATCGATTAACTCTATTTCGATTAACTCTATTTGATTGACTCCTTTCAATTAACTCTATTAAGTTTGATTTCGTACTTCAAAATAGTGTCCCATTTCCAAATTCTATTTATACTTCTATCTATAGAATTATTCATACGAAATCTCCATTTTATTTCTAACACTTAAATCTCACTTAAAATTTCCTTTTATAACTGCTGAGTTCACATTCCATTTCAAATATCGGTGTTGAAATCGATTCTGCTTCTCTATATAAGTTCTGACTTATATATTCCATTTATCACATGATAAGTGTTTTATTTAATTTATAAAACATTATTTATAAATTAATCTTCTCTGTTTATCTATCAAAACAGATTTCTATTAAATATTTACTTTAAATCCTAATCAAGTTATAACCGTGTGCGAAGCACGGGTCTAAACTTTCTTAATGTAAAATTCTCTTTTTATAAAATTCTATTCGTTTTATAAATATTTCCTTTTCTATTTGATACACAAATATTTCCTTTTATATTTGTTTTACAAATATTTCCTTTTATAATTGTTTTACAAATATTTTCCCTTTTAATCCTATTTGTTTTCCAAATAAATATCCTTTATAATATCTTATTTATTTTCTAAATAAATATTTCTTTTATAAAATTCTATGATTTTATAAACATTTCCTTTTATAAAATCTTTTGATTTTATAGATAATTCCCTTTAAAAAAATCTATTCGTTTTATAAATATTTCGCTTTATAAAATCCTTTGATTTTATAAATATGTTATTTTCAATATACACTTTGAAAAATCCCTTTTTACATTTCAGTATTTCTTATGGTATTTAAAAATACCAAAAAACAGGACCAGTATCATCATAATCAAATCACATATTATATTTCACATCCTATATCACAATATATGAAAACAAACAGTATTATAAATATTGAGGGATCCTATTGGATCCCTCCAACATGTTTCCATGTATTCACAGATGTTAAACAATATAATTAACATCAACTTCATTTCAATATGAAGTATTTTGATAAACAGAATCAATATAAAATTAACGATTTATATTATATAACTATATCTATATTTTTAACTAATCAATCAGCAATTCAATCAAACAGTCAACACACAGAATCAACCATCATCTATCAGTTCTAAAAATACGTTATTAAAATATAACTGATTGAGTTGGTGAGTTTTACTCACGTTGGACAGTTATCGATAAATAACGATTAACTATCTTTGATTCTGACGGACAGTTTATTTTGCTATAAATTGTAACGAGCTCCAATCCACTCCCAGTCATTTCCAGTGCATAACCGCCGTCCATACGATCCCAACGGATCTTGTTTCGTGAAATTCGGATAATGTATGCTCAAGTTATACATTATACAAGTTTCTATAGAAATAATTGAATGGATTCTAAATTAAACTAGGCTAATTATTTTGAAACGGGCTTCACCATTTCCTCACAACGGCCCACTACCATCCACAGGCCCACCCGTTACCCCCCTCTTCTTCCTTTTGATATATCATCTCATGCTTCCAGTTATTACACCATTGCTCCAACTTTTGATCTTACTGCTTCTTCCCCAAATTTCCGTTCCTCATTTCGAATTGACCATCGGTCATCTCATCCAAAACCTTACTGCCTCCAACCCAAAATGTTAAACCCGCTTCATCCTTATGAAATGCGACCTCGACCCATCCTGAAATTGTACAGGAATCATGTGACACATCCTAGCACGGAACCACCCAAAAATCGAGCATAAGGTGCTAAACTACTTCCCAATCCCAAAAATAACACTGAAACTTGAATCCATACTTGTATACCTTGATATTTCGAACCCTAGTCTCCGTGCTGAGAAGTACAGCGAACCCGACTACCATCGCGTGCCTCAAAATGTATATGAAAATGAAGAGAATCACTCAGGGAATTCGAAGATAAATGTTTGGAGATTTATAGATTTTTGCTTGATTTTGTTTTGATTTTCAAAAATTTATTTTACTGTTTATAATTTCCCCTGAGGTAACGGCGCCTTGTTTGACTTTTGGAGAATGAAATTTAGGTTTAGAGAGGCATGGTATATTTATATAGTGAGTATATTAATTTTATATTCATTATTTAATTGATTTATAATGAACTACTACTTGTATTGGTCTTCTAAAAATTCATATGATCACATGCGATACCCAAAAATCATGAAAATGGGCATGCAGCTGTAGTTGGACATTACGGACCCAATAAAACTAGTTTCATCGAATTCCGACTCCGTTTGCTCATCCAACGTATTTTTAACTGTCAAAATACCGAATGTTTTTCACGCTAAAATTCTATACGGCCAGAAACTAACTCCAAAAATCATGAAAGTTGGAATCTAATAATAATTTGATATTACGGATCCAACAAAATTAGGTTCGTCGAAAACGGAGGTCGTTTGCAAAACTGGCTATTTTTAAAGCTCTAAATAACCCATTTAAATATATAAATATATTTAAAAATAATTAAATTAAATATTTAAAAATAAATATTATCGTATATATTCACAATAGAATATCATACAGCTCCAATTGGATTTATAACTCGATATTCCAATCTCGGTTGAATTGATATTCAATTTATATTGAAAAACTCATTTATAATATAAATAAATCCTTTATAAATTATGAAGGAATTCCATAGCGACTTTTCGAAAATTTGATTTGGACATAATCAAAATCTACACGACAAAATCCCGATTTTTCTCTTCCATTAGAAAAATATACTTCACCAGCTCTGAACGTTTCTTGTTTCATGGAAATTCGGCTTAAAACGGATTTTGTATATTTGTTTAAAGTTCAAATCTCCAAATTACGAACTATCGGGCCATTTCGAGCTCGATTATAATTATATTATAGTTCTACATGCAAACTGTCGTTATTTAAATATATTCGTTATTCTAATTTGATTCTAAACTGAATTAAATATTATAAATGATCCAATTCACACAGTATTGTGAATTCAGTTATTTTCGACCAACTCGGAATTATAATATATTTATATATTATAAATATTAATTAAATATTCAATATTATTTAATTAAACCATTTTAATCTCTAAATTATTATTTAAATAATTAAATATACTGTAAAAATACGGGACATTATATTCTACCCCCCTTAAAATAATTTCGTCCTCGAAATTGCTAAAGTAGAAAACAAACCCTATTAACTGAGTTAACAATTATTTGTTTACTTTTTAACTTCAGTCTCGACTGAACCAATTTAATTTCAATTAAATATTTATTCATTCCTACTAACAAAAATTCTGAAAATTTCCTAACACCTTAACTTTTCGAAAAATTTCGCCAGCACCTCCTTTGTATTGGTCAATCGGTACAGCTACAACTCGCCTCTCTAGGCCTTCTTCAACCAAAAGAAAATCAAACAGCCAACAGGCTTGTCAAATCGGCTCATACAAATATCATACCATATTAAATATAAACTTGTACCTTTTTGTCGGCATATCATTCCATCTTTCATATCTGCTACTAATTCTACATATACAGATGCCATCCCAATCAAACTCAAATCACTTTTATCTCAAACACCACCATTCGCTTATATCTAAACCAAATATCATTTCAAACTCGAGTTTCATTTTCGATTCCAAACTCTTAACTTGATTATCAAATTACACTTCAAATTCGAATCTGACAATCCAATTTGTCTTAATATCATTCTAATTCAATTTCAGTTACCACTTAACTGACTTTAATTATTTTAATTCCACTTGGCCTTCCCAAATTTCTACTCAATTTTATTTTAATTCATACTGCTCTTTCCCTGGGAATTTTTAAACCATTTACCATATCAAAAATCAAATATTCCCTTTCGGAATCAAAGCAACTTGTTTTCTCAAAACATTTCCAAAAACAAAATTGTTGGTAGTAATCTGTCACTTAAAACTCGAAAATGAATACTGATGATGCTGCAGTCATTATCAGAATTATTTTCCAGCGATAATACTATATCACTTTTCAAAACCATTTATAAACATTTCCACTTTGAAATATATTTCAAAATATCATTCGCAATGCTTGTAACAAATTTAAAATCTCCCAGGATTTTAAAATTCTCTTACATCAATTCAACTCCATTTACAACACTTTTCATGTTTTCATAGTTTCAAATTCCAAATTCTAATTTAAATTTAGATTTAGTTCATTTCGTAACACTTACACGAATTCTGATTGGTTATTTATTTGGCCATTTAAATTATAATCTTATCTAATTATAATCTCAACCAACACATCCAATATACTATAATATTTCAAATATCTATACTTTGTTTATATCAAAATATAATTTGGGTAAAATTATTTCATTTACCCTCTTTTCAAAACATACTGTGTCGGTTTATCGTATTCGAGTGTTTATAAACCCCTACTGATATAGTGGATCAAACTGATCGACCAAAACTCATAAACAACTTAACCAACAAATCTCCACAATATAAAACCATTTTATATCAAATAACAAATACGTTACTCGTATATATACACTCAACTTAATCTAGGGTATTGCTAACCCCATCTCTACCGAGTCACGCCACAGACCCAAGGTAATACTTAACCTTCAGCTCTAATACCACTGTAACGACCCAGGTTTTCGCAATCCTGAGTAATCGACATATAACCCAATGTCGACTATCAAGCATCGGAAATGCAGGATAGTCCATGAAAGAAATTAAAGGGTGAGAATTGATAAGATAGAAAACTAGAATAGAAGAAGAAGAAGAACATACATCATCAGAGTAAACACGAATCTCACAGCGGGACGAACAATATATAATAGATACATAACTTTGAAATAAAACTAGTACATGTATACAGTAATGTTGTCAGAGTACAACACTTGCAACACAGCGGAAATTACAATAGCTATAAAATCCTAAAGCCTCCTACTCCAAGCTTTCCAAGTATATCTATAAAATCCTGACTACTTGACTGCCCGTACAAAATTGGGCACCTAAGAGTTTAGAGAAAACAAAACAAAATAAACTCTTGGTCAGTCATGGGACTGGTGCGAGTAAAACAGTTCAAAACAGTTTGAGCAATTAAACGATATCTCATAAGACCACGTCGTATAAGTGAACGGGTTTTTTCCTTATGAGAATCCAAATCAATTTGATTTAACTTTCAAATCATTTTGAAAGAAACAATGATCTTTTATATCAAAACCCTTTTGATATTATAATAGTGTTTATCAACCACAATATAATAATCATCTTGCAGAACGCTTTCATCTCACATTCAGCATATATAGTATACAATCAAAACCGCGAGCACTTATTGGGTAATGGATTTCCAACTATGACAAGGTATGGAACCACCTTCCGATAGTGTACCTCTAGAGAGGAGTACACCGGGTTCAACAAGAACATCTTGCAACCCTGCCACACATGACCTACCACTCATTTCGCTTGAGTGTATCGAATGTATATCACCAACGGTTGGGATCAACAACTGTTTCCCGAATGGGGCAGCATCGACAATAGATTATAGAATGAAATGAATATCTCTAGATAGGTGATAATCACCCTAATTGGCAGCCAACCACTTAGCCATGCTGCCTGCCCGATTTTTTCCATTTCCCGGTTGTGAGGCTAGAGGCCACGCTTATCTCTGACAGATCACACAATTATTCACTTTGAATGTCACATCGTCATACCCGCCAAATCACAAATTTATTTCACTAAAAATACAATGGGTATACATCTAAGAGAAACGAATTCCTCCGCCACCAAACGTATATACGTTTGAAGAGATCAACTTACGCGATCTATTAAGTATACTCTGTCAGACATTCTTCCATATAGGTCATCCTAGGACTGGACAAATCGAAGGTACTATTATGTAAATCCATCTTAGGCAATTTCTACCTTGGATCGCCAAAACGGCCCTTACATCACTCCGTCTTCAATTATCTTCATCATATTTGATTCGCAACGTTAATGCCCATACGGAGTTGTTTTCAGATAATGAATCTGATCCCGGTCTCTCCGTATTGACGATGGGAAAAGGGTCAAAAACTTTGATAGTCAGTGAGTTAACTATCAAAGAAAAACACGTGTGCAAATAATGGTCGTATTTCCAAATGGAAATCTTACCGATCAATCATTAATCGACACTGATCCACTTTAATTTAATTTGTCATTCAATTATCCATTTCCCTATTCCTGTTTCCATATATTCAACATTTCTTATTTTCTAAGTTTTGAAAATATAAATTATTAACAATGGAAAACATTTCCATTTCTTATTTTATATATTAGAAAACATTTCTGATTCTTATTTGGAAAACATTTCCAAAACTCCTACAGTTGGATTTAAACGGATGTTTAAATAAAACATTGTTATGCCAACTCAAAACATTACACTAATTAACTAATTTCACTTAACCAACCTTCACTATCGAACCTTAACCATTCCTTAGTTAAAAACGAAGCCAATCAAGTTGGGGTATAACTACCTCTCAGACCTTAACTGAACAACATTTCTAACTTCGAAACAGACAAGGTTCGCCTTTTAAATCTTTAACAAACTTCCTTACTTAACTCTCTTTCGAATAAATCTCTATTCGATAACTCTTTCCTTCGAATAAACTATATTCGATAATCACTCCTCGAATAGCCATATTCGATTAACTCTATTCAATTAACACTATTCGATTAACTCTATTCAAATAACACTATTCGATTAACTCTAATCGATTTACTCTTATCAGTTAGCTTTATTTAATTAACTCTATTGTATTAATTAACTCTATTTGATTAACTCTATTGGATTAACTCTAATCAATTAACTCTTATCAATTAACTCCCACCGATTAACTCCTTTCGAATAAACTATATTCGATTTACTCCTTTAACTATATTCGAATAAACTATATTCATTTAACTCCTTTAACTCTATTCGAAAGAAAAAAAATTCGATAACTTCTTACGAATAACTAATATTCGATTACTCCTTTCGAATAAACTATATTCGATTTACTCCTTTAACTCTATTCGAATAAACTATATTCGATTAACTCCTTTAAATCTATTCGAAAAAACTATATTCGATTAACTCCTTTAACTCTATTCGAATAAACTATATTCGATAACTCCTTTCAAATAACTAATATTCGATAACTCCTTTCGAATAACTAATATTCGATAACTCCTTTTTGAATAAACTATATTCAATTAATTCTCTTCTTCGAATAACCTTATTCGATAGTATCTATTCAGATAACTAATATTCGAAAATCTCTATTCGATTAACTCTGTTTAGTTAACTTAAATCAATTAACTATATTTGATTAACTCTAATCGATTAACTCTATTCGATTGACTCCTTTCAATTAACTCTATTAAGTTTGACTTTGTACTTCAAAATAGTATCCCATTTCCAAATTCTATTTGTACTTTTATTTATAGAATTATTCATACGAAATCTCCATTTTATTTCTAACACTTAAATCTCACTTAAAATTTCCTTTTATAAATGCTGAGTTCACATTCCATTTCAAATATCGGTGTTGAAACCGATTCTGCTTCTCTATACAAGTTCTGACTTATATATTCCATTTATCACATGATAAATGTTTTATTTAATTTATAAAACATTATTTATAAATTAATCTTCTCTGCTTATCTATCAAAACAGATTTCTATTAAATGTTTACTTTAAATCCTTATCACGTTAACTGTGTGCGAAGCACGGGTCTAAACTTTCTTAATGTAAAATTCTCTTTTTATAAAATTCTATTCGTTTTATAAATATTTCCTTTTCTATTCGTTTTACAAATATTTCCTTTTATATTTGTTTTACAAATATTTCCTTTTATAATTGTTTTACAAATATTTACCTTTTTAATCCTATTTATTTTCCAAATAAATATCCTTTATAATATCTTATTTATTTTCTGAATAAATATTTCTTTTATAAAATTCTATGATTTTATAAAAATTTCCTTTTATAAAATCTTTTGATTTTATAAATAATTCCCTTTAAAAAAATCTATTCGTCTTATAAATATTTCGCTTTATAAAATCCTTTGATTTTATAAATATATTATTTTCAACATACACTTTGAAAATTCCCTTTTTACATTCCAGTATTTCTTATGGTATTTAAAAATACGAAAAAAAAGGACCAGTATCATCATAATCAAATCACAGATTATATTTCACATAAAAAATCACAATATATGAAAACAAACAGTATTATAAATATTGAGGGATCCTGTTGGATCCCTCCAACCAGTTTCCCTGTATTCACAGATGTTAAACAATATAATTAACATCAACTTCATTTCAATATGAAGTATTTTGATAAACAGAATCAATATAAAATTAACGATTTATATTATATAACTTTATCTATATTTTTAACCAATCAATCAGCAATTCAATCAAACAGTCAACACACAGAATCAATCATCATCTATCAGTTCTAAAAATATGTTATAAAAACATAACTGATCGAGTTGGTGAGTTTTACTCACATTGGACAGTTATCGTTAAATAGCGATTAACTATCTTTGATTCTGACAGACAATTTATTTTGCTATAAATTGTAACGAACTCCAATCCACTCCCATTTAATTCCAGTGCGTAGCCGTCGTCCATACGATCCCAACGGATCTTGTTTCGTGAAATTCTGGTAACGTATGCTCAAGTTATACATTATACAAGTTTCTATACAAATAATTGAATGGATTCTAAATTAAACTAGGCTAATTATTTTAAAACGGGCCTCACCATTTCCTCACAACGACCCACTACCATCCACAGGCCCACCCGCTACACCCCTCTTCTTACTTTTGATATATCGTCTCCTGCTTCCAGTTATTACACCATTTCTCCAACTTCCGATCTTACTGCTCCTTCCCCAAACGTCTGTTCCTCATTTCGATTTTACCATCGATCATCCCACCCAAAACCTTACCGCCTCCAACCCAAAATGTTAAACCCGCTTCATCCTTATGAAACACGACCTCGACCCATCCTGAAACTGTACAGGAATCATGCGACACATCCTAGCATGGAACCACCCAAAAATCGAGCATAAGGTGCTAAACTACTTCCCAATCCCAAAAATAACACTAAAAACTCGAATCCATACTTGTATACCTTGATATTTCGAACCCTAGTCTCCGTGCTGAGAAGTACAGCGAACCTTACTACCATCGCGTGCGTCAAAATGTATAAGAAAATGAAGAGAATCACTCAGGGAATTCGAATATAAATGGTTGGAGATTTATAGATTTTTTCTTGATTTTGTTTTGATTTTCAAAGGATTTATTTCACTATTTATAATTTCCCCTGAGGTAACGGCGCCTTGTTTAACTTCTAAAGAATGAAATTTAGGTTTATAGAGGGATGGTATATTTATAGAGTGAGTATATTAATTTTATATTCGTTATTTAATTAATTTATAATGAACTACTGCTTGTATTGGTCTTCTAAAAATTCGTATGATCACATGCGATACCCAAAAATCATGAAAATGGGCATGCAGCTGTAGTTGGACATTACGGACCCAATAAAACTAGTTTCATCGAATTCCGACTCCGTTTGCTCATCCAACGTATTTTTAACTGTCAAAATACCGACTGTTTTTCACGCTAAAATTCTGTACGGCCAGAAACTAACTCCAAAAATCACGAAAGTTGGAATCTAATAATAATTTGATATTACAGACCAAACAAAATTAGTTTCGTCGAGAACGGAGGTCGTTTGCAAAACTGGCTATTTTTAAAGCTCTAAATAACCCATTTAAATATGTAAAAATATTTAAAAATAATTAAATTAAATATTTAAAAATAAATATTATCGTATATATTTACAATAGAATATCATACAACTCCAGTTGGATTTATAACTCGATATTCAAATCCTGGTTGAATTGATATTTAATTTATATTGAAAAATTCATTTATAATATAGATAAAACATTTAAAAATTATAAAGGAATTCCATAACGACTTTTCAAAAATTTGATTTGGACATAAATCAAAATCTACATGACGAAATCCCAATTTTTCTCTTCCATTAGAAAAATATACTTCACCAGCTCTGAATGTTTCTTGTTTCATAGAAATCCGGCGTAAAACGGATTCTATATATTCGTTTAAAGTTCGAATCGCCAAATTACGAACTGGCACGCCATTTCGAGCTCGATTATAATTATATTATAATTCTATGTTCAAACTGTCATTATTTAAATATATTCGTTATTCTAATTCATTTCTAAACTGAATTAAATATTATAAATGATCCAATTCACACAGTATTGTGAATTCAGCTATTTTCGACCAACTCGGAATTCTAATACATTTATATATTATAAATATTAATAAAATATTCAATATTATTTAATTAAACCATTTTAAATCTCTAAATTACTGTTTAAATAAATAAATAACTTAATTATTATAACGTAAAAATACGGGACATTACACTAACATAATAATGATATCATAAACAGGCATGACGAGATCTAAACAACGAATTAGATATACAAATATTGGCAGATCTGTTATGATTCAAGATTACTAATATGCGTAGGCTTAGATCTAAACTTATAACCATGTCAAGATTACATTCTAAGTGTTTATATATAAAAATAACATAGACTCACTGTGATTGGATCTAAAGAACAGAAGATTTGATTGTAGTTGTTGTAGTACAGATCTCTGAATTTGTATAACTTGTTTGAAGAAGAAGAATAGGCTAGAGCAGACTGAGTTGTGGCAGCACCTTGTTGTCGCCATTGATTTAGATGAATAAAAAAATGGGATTTAGGTCCTTTATATAGTCTAGGGTCAACAAATTTGGTCAGAAAAGTGGTCCACATACGCAGAACCGAATCTGGCTCGAATCTAGGGGGTGTCGACATGGGCGTTGACCTGGGTGTCGACACCCCTATGTGGGTGTCGACACATGGGTCGACACCTCTTGGCTGGGGTTGACACCCCTTGTTTGGGGTCGACCCCCAATGAGTCTGATTCCTGCATTTGTTCCCGTCTTCGAATTTCGAACTGATTTGAATTCTGGATTTTATTTTATTCATATATAAGTGGCTTATATGTTTATAAACTTCAGACCTTTATATCTTCTTCATACAATGTCCGTTTTATGCAAACTAAGAGTCTATCTTAAGTAGAATTCCAAGACGAACTTAATGGCACAATCCGTTTTACTTAATTATCAATATTTAATTAAGTATTCTTTAGTTTATCATTTTAATGTGTTATAAAATTACGGGGTGTTACATATATATTTCCAAATACAATTCTTAAATTGTTATTATTACTATTAAAACAAATTTAAACCTACATAAATTTAAAATAAATCTCCAGTTAAGTTTAAAAATCAAACTTATAGATTCTTAAATAAAAATATTTCAATAAATGTTAAAATACTACTATCGTTAAATTAAACAAGACAAATTAAATTTAAAAATTAAATTTTAAATTCACACTTATAAATCAACTAAAAATAAAGTTAAATGGACTAAAATTATAACAAATATAAATTTTTTAAATACCAAATTCAAATCAGTTTCATAATTTTAATCGTCAAAAATCTTGGTTCGTTACATATGTACTTGGGAAAAAATATAGTTGTTGACATCGATTCTAAATTTCAAAGTATTGTTTGTTTCAACTACATAAGAAGAGTGCTTCTTTGTTTGTTTTGACATTAAGCTGAACAATTTTCAAGTGGAAACATCAATGATGTTTCTTTTTCACTTTCAACTAATGTTTCAATGCATTCTTCGCGTAGTGTATCTTTGGGTTCAAATAATGTCGTGCATAGGAAAAGTTACTTGAAAGACTTGATGAAAAGAAATTCTACATTAACAAATTCCGATTGTATTGGTTTTTGTTTTGGAGGGACCAATGATTTTGAATTCTTAATGGCATACCAAATTCAAATGTGTCATGAGTTACGTTTTCTTAAGAATAGTTCTACTAGGATTACACCAGTTTGCTCTTCGTCTTCAGCTGGATGTCCGTTTAAAATGCATGCTTCTTGTAATTCTGGGCATCTTATTAGGTTTTTTATTCGGACTTTGGTTGTTGAGCATTCTTTGGTGGTGGTCTTAGAAATTTGAACAATCCTCGTCTTTCTAGCTCATTTGTTAAATCTTTGATAATAGATGAAATTGGAGATCACCCGAGTAAGAAACCTAAATATATCATTGTCAATTTTCATAGAGAGTTTAATCTTCAATTGTCTTACTCTTTTGCTTACGGTGGGAAGCAACTTGCTTTAATAGAATTGTATGGTAATGGTGCGATGTCTTATAATGATTTGACTTGGTATTTATGTCATGACCCGAAATCCCCCGATCTATGGAGAGATAGAAAAGGTCGGATTGTTTGAGAACACAATGCACCGGAACACAGAACAACAAAACTTTTAATTGCTATTACAACAATTTACATTAGAGTACAAGAATTACAGAGCACGAAAAATAAATATACAGAGAAAATACAATTATTACTGAATAAAATAAATTACATAGCAATGGAAATATGTAAATACAATGCAATTAAAAATGCAGCGGAAAACTTCATCAAAGACAGCTAAAGGAAATACACATATACAGAGCTTTCCGAATATAGCTCCATCCGTAATCCAAGATCCTGTTAAATAAAAAGAATCAGCAAAACCAAAATTACTGACTGCCCGAGTGGAAAATATGGGCACCTAAAGTTTATGTTGAAACAATAAACTCTAGTTTAGTCATGAGAGTGGTGTGAGAGCTAAAAACAGTTATTAAAAACTTTACTTTTAAAATAAGGTAATATCAGGGACCACTCCGTATGACACGGAACAAGTTTACTCCACATGAATATCAATTTAAAACAAAAACAACGTAGCGCTTTTGAAAAATGAAGCTATTATAAGAATTAGGTCCCATCACACAATGCAACGCAAGGTGGAGGAAAGAGTTTTACCTTATAATGGCCAAACAAGCTTGGTACATGTTAAAACAAATATTTTGGTACTATTATAAGTGCACAGTGTATAAAAGAACTTTGAGTATAAATGTATCAATCATAGACGACATAGTACCCCTTCCTACTATGTCTCCGTATAATTTTACAACAAAAACTGAAAAGTCGCGTGTTGGAAATTGGATTTCCATCATGAGTCAAGGCAAGGGATGTATCCTTACCGAATTTGGATCACCTATAGCAAGATATCTCGGATCATGCCTATAGGAAACCTTTGGATCTTGCACTGCAGGTCCACACCTAACGTTTGTGGATTAGTTATTCCTGAACAAAACATTTCCGGATTCTATCGGACCTATCACCTGGTCAGTACGTCGACCATATGAGCCTTTTGCAGCTCTATATTCGAGGCGTCTCACTATCCATCATCCTCATAAGTAAATATGCTTGGGTTCCATACCATGGCACTAGCTCTAACTAGAAAGAAGTGCATGCAATCCCTGTAGTCCCTAATCTCATTTTTGACTCATACCAGGGTGTGAAGCTCGCGAATTAACTCTATTCAAGTTGTACTAATTAAGGTCGTGCTTTGATCAACATTCACAAGGCTCAGCTTTTCAACAAAAGCCTTGATCATTGCATCTTTGCATGCCACATTTTCAATCCATACCATACCATTGATTTCAATATATAATCTCTAAGTCCGTACATCTCAGAGAAGGGTGTTAAGCAAGAAAAAAAATTCTCCGCCACCAAACGAATATACATTTAGCAGAGATCAACGAATACAGCGTGCAGTACAATGTCAGAGATACAATTCATTTGCAAGTTTAGTAATGAAGTGAACTAGTTTTATTTCAGTAATGATGAAGTTAATTATAATTTTAATTAATAATAACTAAAGTGATTACTTCTTAAATGCAATTCATTTAAGGCAGTAATTAAGTTTGTAATGTGATTACTTGGATATTCATGAAAGTTTTGTAAAGAATTTTTTTTTCCAAATGTTATGGAAAGAGTTTATAAAGGTAATTTAAAGATAAAGTATAACTTTACAGAGGTGTTTAATTAATAAACTAAATTAATTACAGTGATTCAAATTGGAAGAAAAATGTCAAAAAGGCAAAGAAGAAGAACGTTAATGGTTTTGGGTAAAGAAGCCGATAAATGGATTTAGTTATAAAAATTCATAATTTAATTTTTGTAATATGATATTGAATGGTTCTGGTAAAGTATTTGGTAAATGTGTTATCATAATATAATTCAAGTTTGAGATGGAACTGTATTAAAGAATTTAAAGCTAAAGGTAAATTTTTAGTAAGAGTTACTTAATATTTAAATTAAGTAAAAACGATGCGTTGGGAAAAAAATTCAAAGATAAAAGGATTAAATGCTTAATGATTTTTGGCTAAGAGTTAGAAAAAGGAATTTGTTGTAATAAACCCAAATTGGGTTTTAAAATAGAAAGCGTAATGGATTCGAGTAAATATTCAATAAACGGATTTAAAAATGTAATCCAAATGGTAAGTAAGGTTATAAAAGAAATTTAAGCTAAGTGTTGACGTTTATCAAGAGTTTTACTGAATCAACAAGTTAAGTAAAAATAGTTATATTTAAAGGAAAGTTTTTAATCCAAGGAATGGTTTATAAAACCATATTTTAAATGGAATGAAAATGAGATTTATTTTGATATTAGATTTAATATCGGTTTTAGAGTTACAAACTAGTATCTATCTTAAAATAAGAACGTTGTTGATCGTGACCTGAGAGGTAAATTGAATACCCCAACTTTAACGACTTCACTATTATCATGGGATGATATTAGTTTGTAATGGTAGAAGATGTTGAAAATGGTTTGTTGTTCCCATAAGTGAAATATTACAGCTTATTACAAGATTTTGACATGTAATTGGTTCTCCTATAATAAACTGGATTGTTAAACAAAAGTTTAAATAGTGCAAATGGATTAAAAGGACATGTTCAAATATTTGCAAAAGTGTTGATAAAATAAGAAAATGATTAATGGTATTGAAAATGGATTTAATAATAATGTTTATGAATATTAAGTTTAACTGATTTGGTTAATAAATATACTTTTGTATAAAAAGAGTTTACTTCCCAGTTATTGATAATGAATAATAGTATTGGAAATGGAACTCATAATGTTGTTTTACAATGTTAAGTTGAACTAATTTTGATTAGTAAGATTATATTTTACAAAAAGGAACTTTGTTCCCAGTTTTAGATATTGAATAATAGTTTTAGCAAAGGTTTTCAGAAAGATGTTATTAAATGGAAAACTGGATATCGCTATGAGATATTTTCTAAGTATTGAAAATGAAGTGCCTTTGAGAATAATCTTAGGTTTAAAATAAGTGGTGAAATGTTACTTTTCATATATTGGAATATTTAATTAATCATCCGTTAATTGGGTTCAATAAAAGGGGGTTAAGTGATGCTATATACTGAACCAACGAATTCATTTTATTTTATGATCTAATGGTTATTTATTTGATAGTTAAATAACCAACTATCAAAATCTGGCCTATTATCGATTGTTGGTACAGAAAGGCCGAAATTGAATTTATATTCGAAAACCATTCCAACCAGCAAATACATAAGCGTGGAAGATATCAAAAGATGATCCAGATGGAGCATTTGAAGACCCGTAGAATTTTATAAATATAAGAACTAGTTATAATCCCTGGGTAGCTCATAAAAAGAGATATACTACGATTCTGTCGTGATTGAAATCTATGAATTTGCAAGGAATTCTCGCTGTTGAACCTTAGGGTGATTCCTATATAGGATGTGGTGGGAGGGTGCCTTTGGTTTATCCTATTCCTGGATGACTTATAAGGACGAATGTCCGACAAAGTATTCCCTAAAGGTCATGTACGTTGATATTTACAAATATACGAGTTTGGTGACGTAGAAGACATCTTCCCTTAGCTTAATACCCAGGGTGTATTTGTGGACGTCAATTTGTAATTTGATGGATTTCAGAATGTGGCATTCAAAGTTTGATGTGCTATTTTATAAAGGTAATCGTGGAGTCAAACCTCATTAAGCAGGAAAATGACAGAAATCGGGCAATCGACATGGCTATGTGGGTCATTCCTGTTAGGGTGTATTGTCACCATTTAGAGAAATTTTATTTTATTCTTCTTTAATTTATATATCTCCGCGGAATATGGTGGTTCGCGAACCATAGTGTGGCAATATATTCGATACACTCAAGTTGAATGAGTGATCGGTCAAGTGTGGCCGGGTTGCAAGATGTTCTTGCTTTACCCTGGTGTATTGCTCTCTAGAGGTACACTTTCGGAAGGTGGTCTCATACCTTGTCATAGTTGGAAATTCATTCTTGAATAAGCGTCATGCGGTTTTTAATTATATACTAAGTATGTGGAGCGTGAGATGCAAGCGTTCTGCTAGGTGGTCATTTATTTGATATAGACACAACTATAATATCATAGGATTTTGATATCAAAATGTTTTGGGTTATCGTATTGTAAAACCCATCCATGTTTATTTGTGGACTGGTCGTATGATTATCCTTTTTTTTCAAAAAGGATTTTTAAATTTAGATCAGTTGGATGACACCAAGAAACTTAGTGAGTTGTCTCACGCTGGTTCACCATACTTATCCGTTGCATTTGCAATGTTCGGGTCAAACCGAGTTTTAAAGGTTCAGGTTAGGAAGCTGCGAATTTTAGAAGACATGCTGGAGGGGTCCATACGTATTAATATTTATTCTGTTGTGTATTATGTATGAGAACAAATTATTATAACTATCCAGATGTATTGTTTGTCTATTGTACTCTGATGAATGTAAGTATTTTATGCAAGTTCTTTATAAAGATTTATTTCCATGTTATATTTGTTCTGCTATGATGTGAGACTCTGATTTTGTGTTGATGGACTTCTTCTTTTTCTTTCTTTTCTCACCCTCTACTTACTTTCTATTAACTATCTGGTGTTTTCGATACTTGGGTTTTGGCAAGTAATACGGAATTATGTATTATTGTTGGAATTCAAACGTCGAATTCTCGCCGGGTCGTTACAGTGGTATCAGAACATAAGGCTTAGTAATAACGTTGGCTCTCTGTGGCATAACTCAATAGAGATGGGGTTAGTAATTCCCTAAATTGAGTTTGAGTGTGTGTGTGTGTGTGTATATATATATATATATATATATATATATATATATATATATATATATATGAGAGCGTGTATTTATAATTAAATATAGAACTATTCTTATATTATTTTTACCCGGTATATTTTGTAAGAAGGTAAAGGTAATAATTTTCCCAAAATTATGATAGTATTAGTTTGTTTGATTGATTTATATGTAATTCAAATTGGATTTGGAATAATTTAACCAAAAGCGGAATTGCAAATATGAAATTTGAAAATAAAAACATAAATGTAAAATTCAACTTGGAACTTGACTTAACTTGGTTTAGTCAAGTTTGTTTAAGAATGCATATATAGATGTAGTTAAATAAAATAGACATGGAATTTGGAAATCGATTAAATATTAAAGTTGAATATTAATTGGATTCAACCAAACCAATTGAATACTAATATAAATTGAATGATTTAGATAAGTTGGTTGTGCATTGGTTGTTAGTTGTTTGTTAATGGGTTGAATATAATTTATCAGTGGATTGATAAAAAGTTGAATGAATTGAAATCTAAATAAATGAATTCTAGTATAACAAATTTTAATGGAACCGCTTATAAACTAAAACTAAATGATTTAACCTTATATTTGTGTATGTGATTGACATAGAAATGTGTTTATTTTATGCTCTTATATCTTATCTTTTGTATATAAATAAATATTACTTGGGTATTGTTTTGTTACTTTTACAGATATTCCAACCCAGCCCGCATGCAACCAGAAAAATAGAGAAATGGAGATCAGATTGCTATATATTTACATTTTGAAGAATTGTTGATGAAGATCTCACATCTAGTTGCTGTTGGACAAGAAAATGATTGGTAGAAAGACCAAGAATTTCTCAAATCAAGGGAAGCTTGTCAAAGAACCAAGAGGAAAAGAAGAAAGGCCAAAAATTTAATAGATTTAACTAAGGCCCATTTGAAACTCTCATTGTAAACTCTTTTGTGAATTCCCTAAGGCCCATCTATCATTGTATTTGGGTTAGGGTTTAGTTATCCCCTATAAATACCCTTGTAATGTCATTGTAGCCACCATCTCCATTTTTCTGTATTCTCTTCTCCATTAATAAAAGTTCTTCTTCTTTTACTATTTCTGCATTTTTCTTTCTTAGCAATCGGTGTTGTCTTCACAATTAGTTTTGGAAGGGCACCAATTATATTTTACATTTTTTGTTAGTGATTAGTCATCTGATTAGTTTTAACGACAATCCTAATTTAATTTTTGTTGTTCTCCTTTTCCTGCAATTTTACTTTCTGCATTTTATTTATGTTTTGCATTTTAATATCCAATTGATAATTGTGATTTGATCGTTGGTTCAATTAGATTTGTTCTGAATCGAATCGCAGTTTCAATTTTTATTGTTTTCAAAAACCAACCTCGAAAATCGTCTAATTCGCCCAAGAGATTAAATAAATAATAATTTTTAATTACACCTCCCTGTGTTCGACCTGTACACTACACACCTGTATGCTTGCAGAATTTAATTTAAATGTCGCGCTTTTCTGATTCATAGATTAGCGACGATCAAGTTTTTGGCGCCGTTGCCGGGGAGGTAACGATTAGATTTTATTATTTATTTAATTTCTGATTCGTGTTAGTTTTTTTTTTTTTTTTTTTTCCTTTTGTTTCTTGTGTATATAGAAAAAAAATCTTGATTGGTTAGATTTGGTATTATTCAATAATACCGTAATCTACCAAATAAGCAAAAAAAATATACTACCAAATTTCCTTGATTTTACCTTCTTATTTTTTCATTTATTTCTTTGCCTTTTTCAATTTTTTCCTTTTATATTTCTTTTTTGTCTTCTGCTTTCAAAACAAAAAAAACTTGCTTCTTATTTTCATATTTCCTTCCTTTTTCTCGTTCCTTTCCAATCAATACATTCATTTTCTTCCTATTACAAATTAAAAAAAAAATCCTATTTTACATTATTTCTTTCCATTACAAACCCTTCTTCATCACAACTCCCGGGTTTCGTGAGTATTTTTTTTATTGGGTTTACATCGTGTTTTATAATTGAGGGATACATTTGTTTCCCATTTTGTTTGGGATTTTCTGAGAAACAAATAAATTAATAAGGGCATGTGAATTTGTTGAACGCCGGAGTAGCCTATAATTTGGGTGCCTTCTTGTTTTGGGTTAAGTCATGAGCCATTTTGTACTGATTCTAGTTTGTTCTTAGAGTTCAAATTTTCTTTTCTTTTTGGTTTTTGTTGGGCTTATTTTTTTATTTTATTTTTTGCTAAGTTTTTTTTTGTAGTCTATTCAGTTTTCATTTGTTTTATTTCTTCCAAAAAAAAAAGAACAAAGGGCAAAGGGAACAGAGTTCAAGCAACCAACAAAGATATCGGAATCAAGCAGAACAAATAGCGGTTATTAACTGATCCGGATGGACTGCTACACCCCACTGTAAAATTTCTTCAACTCTACAAGTGCTCTGTTGAAAAGAAAAAAAATAATATAGACATTGCTTGTAAAAATCTTCTGCAAGGGCAGCGGCTTGCTATGTACAATTTTTAATTTCTGCAATTATTCTGTCTGATTGTTGTGAGTTGAAATTTCCATAATTACAGTCATCACTCTCATCGTTTTTCAACAATAAAATTTTGATTTTCAAAATAAAATAATTAAAAAGTGATGCTTTGTGAAGTTTATTGTCTCATATAATTGGATCGCGGATATATATTAGTTCAATTTATTGAACTATTAGCAAAAGAGGTTGCATACTACCCGTAAAACGTTGGTCGTATCCCTTAGTATTTATACTATACGTGAATGGCCACAAGACCCTCTTCCCCCTTCCAATCGAGTCAGTTAATTAATAGAGCGCAACTGAGTATTTTATACTATTTTGAAGTGAGAATAATTTCTGTTTTGCCGTGATTTCTTTAAAATGTCTGATTCAAAAAAATCATTGAGAGAAATGTGGGATAATAATCGGAGTAGACGTTCTCTTGAAGTGTATGATTTTGAATTACAACTCATGAAGCAAGATTTTCCAAAATTTCGTAACCCAAATGTCAACAATTTTCAAAATTTTCAAAATGACCATCATTTTCAAAGTTATGATCAAAATGGCGACTTCAATTCAAATTTCAAAAGTTTCGATTATGGGCCACAACCATATCAAAATAGCTTTGAATCCCAATATACCTTTGATCAACATCAATACGGGGTTGGAAACCAATTCAAAAATAATTTTGAAAATGAAAATGATTTTCAAATCGATCAAAATGTCCAAAGTTATAGCCCATATCAACATCTTGAAAATGACCAGAATTGCAGTTTTCCCTTGAATTTCGACAGTTTTGGTTCTGAACCTAATTTTCAAAATCAAAATGATTTCCAAGACCAATTTTCTGAAAATTCAAACAACTACCACATTGGAAATAATATTGATTGTGAAATTGATGTGGACTATAATTTTGAAAATCAAGAAATCCAAAACGAGAGCCCTCAAATCAATGATTCTGAAGAATATCACCTTAACATTCTTAGAGAGAGGGTAGAAAAGCAAAATAGACAGCTTTGTGAAAAAGATAGACAGCTTGATGAACTTCTTTGTTTAATGACGTCTTTTAAAGAACAACTCAAGCAACAAAATCAAATTCAAACATGCGATGATTCAGAAAATAATCCATTCTTTGCTGATATTGAAAATTTTCAGATTACAACTTTGGAAATTGAAAATGACGATCTAAATGAAGTTGTTCACAATTCAGTAAATGATTTGGACTTCAACTCCTTTCAGGAAAAAGATTTAAACTCAGATTTTGATCTTTCTCTTTCAGGCTGTGAGAAACTCAAAATTTTTGAAATTGAACAGAATAAAGATGTTGAATTTTTCAATTCAAAATTGGAAAAGGATTTTAACGAACATGAGTTCTTTGGATTGAATGAGGATGATTTGCCAAATGAGGAAGAAGTAGATTCATGTCACGAGTTCGAAAATTTTAACTTTGAGAAAATTTCAAACGAACTTGAAATTGTCAGTGTCGAAAATACGTTGTCAATTAATGATGAGAAATGTGATCACATAGTCTTGAACAACACTCAAAGTTTAAATTTCACGATTGCAACTGAGTTTACATACGATCACAAACTTTTGAACAATTACACTGATAAATTTGTTGAGCACATGAATTATTTTTGGAATGTTAGCTTGATTGAAAAACTTCATGTTAGGACGACCCTGAATAGTTATCTCCTGGACTACAAATCTAGGTTTAAAGATGAGATGGTTTTCAAAAACCTTTGCTTATTAGAAAACATGCCTAGACATAGTGGGAATGGGACTCATCGGGCAAGAACCAAGTGTGGGGGAAAAAAGATGGTGGCATTCTTTGCATCGCATGCATCGTAAACACATATATCATTGTACATATGATCCATTCTTACATATAGTTAGACTGCATTTCATTTTACAAATCATTTTACATTTAATCCATCTTTGGGTACGATCTTTCAAATTTAGGAAACGTGTTTACAGTGTGGACACTGTTTAATCCAAGTGTGGGGGGAGTCTGCATTGCATTCTTTTGATTTTTTCTTTAATTTTTCTTTCTTTCTTTTCATGCAGGACCATCATGCATTTAGATTGTAGTAACATGCCATTTTTTTCATTTTTGATTGATACAACAAAATAAGTTAAGGATTGTTAATCAGTTGATAGTATTTTTTCTCTCAACTTAGATCAAATAAGAAATATAATGAAAAGTTTAATTTTGAGGGATAATAGTGTAACCGGTACATAGGGAGATTCTTAGGTGATGGCCATGAAATCTATTCTATATTGTAGACTTTGTTTAAATAAGTGGAGAAATTAAAATACTTATATTGGCTTTTCGAATCTTTAAAACTAAGTTGTGTTAAGTTGAATTTGCGTAACTCTCTTTTGTGATTATATTTCCAATAATAATAATAGTAATCCAAGGGTATCCAACATTGCTCATATATCGAGCGTTGGTGTGCAAACCCGCCAAGCTCTATCCGACATGTTGTTGACAAAGTCAGCGTTGGAATATCTTGGTCTCATTTTATGAGATTGGACACCTAAGGATTACCGACACGTTGTTGACAAAGTCAAAGTCGGCCTGCACAATCCACCAAGCTCTTTACCCACTCTCCGTTAGTCCGCGAGGCAGTGCATGGGTGGTATACCTTGGTCTTCTAAGTTAGGTGTATGTACTTAATCATAAATTTTAAAATTATATAGAAACAGAGAATGAGCGATGATGCTCAAACATTTCTTGACCTTATTGATTTGAATAGCTATACACAAGGAAATTAGAATACCACTTTACAAACTGTGCCAAGCAAACTAAGAATCTATTTCATGGCTGCACTATGTTATCGACCGAACTAACTGGCCAAACTGGAATTTAACATTTGAAAACTTGATTTATATTGAAAATTTGTGACAAGTTGAGGTATCTAAAATAAAATCAACTGACTAGAAATTGTTAATTTAATTTGTTGTACCACTTCAGAAACAAGTCTTGTTTTCATTTTTGCTTTTATTTTGCATATGTCCATTGCATTCATGTAGTTTCATTAGAATCATAGCATACTGCATTTGGATTTTGGGGGTAGTATCCGCTGAAAACCCTCACGAGACACCACTCGTCCTACTAGGGACACCTAGAGGTTTAACGGCTTGTTGCATACGCTCAATGCAATCGTGTTTCCTACGAAAGTGCGACCTATCTAGTTAGTTTTTAATTTTTGTTTTACTCGAGGACGAGTAAAAGATAAGTGTGGGGGTATTTGATTGACATAGAAATGTGTTTATTTTATGCTCTTATATCTTATCTTTTGTATATAAATAAATATTACTTGGGTATTGTTTTGTTACTTTTACAGATATTCCAACCCAGCCCGCATGCAACCAGAAAAATAGAGAAATGGAGATCAGATTGCTATATATTTACATTTTGAAGAATTGTTGATGAAGATCTCACATCTAGTTGTTGTTGGACAAGAAAATGATTGGTAGAAAGACCAAGAATTTCTCAAATCAAGGGAAGCTTGTCAAAGAACCAAGAGGAAAAGAAGAAAGGCCAAAAATTTAATAGATTTAACTAAGGCCCATTTGAAACTCTCATTGTAAACTCTTTTGTGAATTCCCTAAGGCCCATTTATCATTGTATTAGGGTTAGGGTTAGGGTTTGGTTATCCCCTATAAATACCCTTGTAATGTCATTGTAGCCACCATCTCCATTTTTCTGTATTCTCTTCTCCATTAATAAAAGTTCTTCTTCTTTCACTATTTCTGCATTTTTCTTTCTTAGCAATCGGTGTTGTCTTCACAATTAGTTTTGGAAGGGCATCAATTGTATTTTACATTTTTTGTTAGTGATTAGTCATATGATTAGTTTCAACGACAATCCTAATTTACTTTTTGTTGTTCTCCTTTTCCTGCAATTTTACTTTCTGCATTTTATTTCTGTTTTGCATTTTAATTTCCAATTGATAATTGTGATTTGATCGTCGGTTCAATTAGATTTGTTCTGAATCGAATCGCAGTTTCAATTTTTATTGTTTTCAAAATCCAACCTCGAAAATCGTCTAACTCGCCCAAGAGATTAAATAAATAATAATTTTTAATTACACCTCCCTATGTTCGACCTGTATGCTACACACCTGTATGCTTGCAGCATTTAATTTAAATGTCGTGCTTTTCTGATTCATAGATTAGCGACAATCAGTATGCCTTCTAAAATGAATAATGCTACCTTCTTGGTTCTGGAAATTCGTGTAGTTACACATGTTAATCAATGAAATACTATTTTAAAATTCCATGCATTTGTTACTTACACGGTAAAATGAGTTAAGTGCAGGTGCCAGAGGCTTTGAGGATTGATTTTAGTTGCATTAATTGCACATAAGTTGAGCCAGTATGCTCAATAGCGCTTATATAATGTACACCTACGCGGAAATACAAATTTTGGTTTATGATTTGGGGTTGTTTTTTTTACCTTTTTCCGACCCTGTGGGTCAATATATATATATATATATATATATAGTCTTATTGCAATATTGCAGAAGTCCCTCCGTACAGGAGATACTCTACCGAAATTTTGCGAAAATTTAAAGTGTTAGAATATATTTGAGACTTTCATTAACATAAATGAATTGGTCATTATATTTAGAAAATAGAATGAAAGATTTTAACTGAATAGATTTTTGAAAATTAATGAGTTTGAAGCAATTTTCCTACCTTAGTAATTTCGAGGACGAAATTCTTTTAAGGGGGCAGGAATTTAACGACCCAGATTTTTACTGTTAAGTTTAAACAATTTAAAACTTGGTTTTAAATGTTGATTTGGGAATATAAAAGGATTTTTATTCATTTATTAAACGAAGTTTGAATTTATAATTTATATTTAATTTAAAACAAGCTCGTAACATCGCGGTAGTTCATAATGTTACCTTTTGAACTTTAATTAAATATACAGAATCCAATATAAGTCAGAATTCCTGGAAACAAGAATTGTCCTAATCTATTAGATTATAATCTTCTAATAAAAGAGAAAAATCCAGATTTTATATTATAGATTTTGAGTTATTTCTAAATCAAATTTTCAAACAGTCGTTATGGAATAGTTAATAAGCCATAATGATTTATTTAATAAAATAAATAGGGTTTTAATAAATTGAATATCGTTTTAACCTGAAATTTAATCAAAATGGTTTTTGTATAGTATATATGCACTATTGGAATATAATGGAAGTTAACAGAGTTTTAAATTTTGGATTAATATTGATTTAGCAAAAACGAGAATTTATATTAATTTAACCAAGTTAAAAATAGCCAGTTTTGAAACAGTCATGGATTTCAACAATATCAATTTCTTTGGATCTATAATGTTAAATTATTATATGAAAATAAATTTCATAGCAATTTGATATCGTATGTAATTTCGGTACCTACAAACACGAAGATATTTTGCGTAGTGATTAATAAAATGAATTTGATTTAATTAGAAGGAATTTGTAGATAATTTGAGCTAATGGTCAAATTAAGATGCATGACCTATTCTGTTGAATTCGTACTGACGTTTAGAATCAGGATATGTATGTAGTTCATTATTTTTGATGGTCAGGAAATTTGTTGTTCAAAATAGTGTCATTTTACTTGTAAAATATCATTCCATGAGAACAGTCTCGGAATACGAAGAAACTTGTGCCATTGGATTCGTATTAGTAAGTTATTATAGTATTTTGATTTTCGTATCGATAAGACTTACCATTTGATCATGCGAACGGTAAAGCCTAGATTTTTATTTAATCGTTTTATCGATTTAATATGAAACTTAAGAATAACCAATTTTCAAACAAACTCATATTTCAGCGAAATTAATTTTATTAAATCCATAATAATTAATTATTGTAAAATTTCAAGTTTCAAGTCAATCGGATTTATTTTGTGAACTTGCACAATTTAAACGCATATCACTTCACGATATGAATGTAATAAAGGATTACCCACCAACAGTTATTAAACTCCATATATTATGACCTACGTTGAATTATTGAAATTTTTGTGTAGGGAAGACAGGTTGGAGAAATCCAACAGGATTCCTCACTTATATTGATAGTGTTATTATATATGTTGAATATGTTTGACTGGATGTGAAATTTGATGAAATCACAACAAGAAAAAGACCTTTTTATAACGTTTAAATAACGCTATAAAAGGATACGACAGCGTTTTTATAAACGCTATATACCCACATGTTGTAATATGTCAGGGGTCTATAATAGCAAACTAATAATCGCTATAAAATACATGCTATAAATGATGTTATTCATAGCGTTTCAAAATTGCTATTAAATGGATGATTTGTAATATACAAATTCCTATCTATAGCGTATTTTGCTTGCTATAAAACTTTAACGTAGAGTTGCGGTTTATGTTGCTAATATTTATGACATCATTTAATTGTTATTTATAGCAACTATAAACGCTATAGATAAACATTGCTTTATTATTATAGCAACTACAAACGCTGTAGAAATTTCATAGTCTGATTATTATAGCAACTATAAACGCTATAGAAAGTTTAATTTAGTATTTTATAGCATTATTTATTTGCCATGAAAGATGTTCAATCGTTGTAGAATATTTTTATTGCACTAACATAATGCTATAGTCTGTATAGCCATTATTAAAAGTAATTCATGCACAATATTATGCATATAAATATTTATAATCAAAAGTATGTCATACAAAGTTCGAAGCATATAAATATTTGTGAACAGAAGTAACAATTCTTACAATCGTTGCTTACCAATACAATACGTACTAATAAGAACAATCCATACAACCACAGCTAACCAAAACGATACATAGAAAGTAAAGATGTATGAACATCATTGATGCAAAATACATTCGAAGGAGAATGAGCGCGACATATTTTTTCATGCCTTTCACCATAGCGTAAACCTAGAGCATGCCTATCAAAAAAAAACATACGTCTATTAGTCATAAAACGTATACATAAACTATCATGAATAGCAAAATATCGAGGAAAGTAATTGCGGCAAACAAAGAAAATACTCAAAAGTGATAGCTAATATATGTATGTTGTAGAAGCAATTTGATGTTCTGCTAAATGTTCATACATAAATGAGTTATCATCACACATAAGATGTATATGCATGTCTGGGGTGTGAATTACCCGAGAAAAACTAAATATTAGCATATGTAAACTTAGTTCATTTATATAAGCTAATTAAATTAACTTAGTTAATTTTATGAAATTTAGTTAATTTATATAAACTAATTAAATTAACTTAGTCAACTTTTATAACAATTTATCAAAGATTTCAAAATATAGAACATGTAATATTCATAATAATATTATTATTATAATATTAGTTAAATATTTATAATATTAGTTTATAAAATTATTATTATATTATACTATATTATATTATATTATTATATATTTATTTGTACACACTTTTATTCCAAATTATTACCAGGGCCTTTTTTGTACACAGGTGTAAAATAAAATAAATAGTCTAAATTAAATGAAAAGACTCATGTACAAATAATCCTTTCAAGGCATATGAGATTTCCAAATTTATAGAATTATTTTAAAAAATGGCTGCAGATCTATAAATAGTTAATGCTGTAAAATTATCTAAATATAACAAATTTTGCTAATTAGTTAAATGTTTTTAACATTCGATTTATTAATTAGCTGTATTTATTAACCTAGTTATTTTTATAAACTTAGTTATTTTTTGAAACTAAATTGTTTGTACAAGTTTATTTATTTTAGTACTTAGTTAACTTAGTTATATTCTTTACATATATGCTTTTTAAAATGCAGTTAGCTTTCAGGATAGTATTTATTTTTTATAAATCTTGGTTAACTTAGTTAAATATTACAATAGTTAAATTTTCATAAAACTTAATTTTTTAAAAAAAAATCCTTAATAAAACGTTGTTAACTTACTTAAAAATTTGAAAAACTTAATTATTTTTTATAATTCTGTTTTGCTTTTATAATTGTGTTCAATTTTAAGAAAACTTATCTAATATAGTCAACTGTTAACTTCTCTATGGATTTTTTGGCCAAGCTGAATGACATGTATGAAAATTGGTTAATGGAAAATGATAAGTATTCAACATACCTTTTAGAAGAGATATCATTTTGTCGCCCATAAGGTTTAGGACAACCAAATGTTCCTGCATCAATTGTATAACCACAATTTTGATTTCATTTTGTTGAAAATCAGTGGAACAGCATGACATGTGGTAGCTGAACATGATAGTGCTTGCAACCCCATCACAAGTAAGGTTCGATTTCCCTTCCTGTAAAACTGTAACTCCATCAGTCCTTATTAATGGATCATGTATTACATTATCAACTTAATATCAACAGTGCTTGCAAACAGATAATGCCAAATTACAGACCAAGTATTTAGGAACTGTACAGTGTATACCTATTTATAAGTTGTGAACTCAGGACGATATTTACCATACTAAACAACTAATAATAGTATAATGTGTTTTCCAGCCTCTAATGAGTTGCACTACAGGTCACTTGTAATCCTGTGGCTAAGAGTATCATGTGGGTTATATGAAATGATATGAAAATTTCAATCAGCAAGCAATATTCCTCACAGTACACTACAATACTCCTAGCAACACACTACAGTACGTCAACAATTCCTAAACAGTTCAGATTACTACCAAACACCGTTTCTTTGTGGCCTCACATATTTTCATATGCATCAAATTCCTAAACGAATTAGTTTCCATCTTTTATATTCTGCATACTTTTAAATTTTCATGAAAAGTTTTCTACTCTGGAAATTTTGAATTTTTTTGGCAAAATCTTCTTTGTATAGGGGAACATTTACAATTTCACAATTGTAAAACACATAATATACATAGACCACACGGTTGGTAACAAAATATGTATTTAGTTTTTCTAATTTTGCTGTATTTAATCCGAAAATGTACCTTTCTTTTAGCATTGTAAAGCATTTTCTTATCATAACGCAAGCAAAACAGAACCACTGCTGCAGCAAATCCAAATAAGCTTCAAAGCACCTATGTTGCACTTAGTTTTAAACATTATTTTCAAGTGATAAATTATGACAAGTACGCTTGAGTTTCGAGGCAAGCCAGAATGCTAGTGTGACACAAGAGCAACACATAAAATTCACATTTAGGTAGTAGGATGAAAAATATATGCATATTACACAACTTTCTATTACTAGATACTGTTAAGTTTAATTCATTATCTAGCTAAACTCTAAGGCAATTTACAATCATAATAATCTAAACAAGTTTCTAGTTTGATTATTTTGTTTACTTAGTTAAGAATACAAACATATGCTGAATGCATAATATAAAAGAGAACGCATAGACCCTGGATTTTTTTTCCTTTTTTTTTTTACATTTTTTTTACACTGCTGCGACTGCTAACAGTAGCAGCCTCTCTTTTTTTTTTACAATATTAAACTTTTTTTCATGACTAAACTGATGTTGCTGCAGCTATGCTGCTTTATACTGCTTCTCAAGTATCAAGATCCAAGAGCACAGAAAATTAAACTAGAAACTTCAACACAAGAACCTGCAATCAAAGTCCAGATATACGGAGAACAACTGATTTCATGGCGATTAGCATGTGTGCCAACTCACAGAAGGCAGTGACACACTAGTTGATTGCAAGGAATAAATTGGTTAGGTATCAAGCGAGTAATTACCTATTACCTTGACTAAATTGGACCTAGCCCATCTGGCATTACATTTAAAGATCATCACTGCTTGAATCACCCCATCTTGCATTATATTTAGCTGCGAGATAATGCTCTCCACCTGGTCCTCTACTTCCATCAGGATATAATTCGGGTGCAATCCTTTTCTCTTCTAGTTCTTCAGTGCAGGAGTGAAGAGAGCACAAGCAGCATCAAGTTCATCGCTTCTGATGAAAAGACGTCTCTCCCCTTTAGTTGCATCCAAAACCAGCTAGCCTCTCATACGCATCAGTAAAACGATCATTAATGATACATCGATAAGTAGATGATCTGTCTATTAACAATGGTAAATTTACCAATTCGTAAAGACATTAAAATACTGCATTAAGAATTTGATAATGATAAAATGTTTGTTTTGTTAAAGATTCAATCCTAATACAGGGTTATATCAATATTTTTATATATTTTAATTGACACGCAACATATTCTTGATTCCTCATACATTATTTATAACAGTATAATTATAGATTTTGAATTTAATAAAACTAGAAAGACGAATATCATCATGGATAATACTAGAATATATCATGGGTAATATAATATTATCATGGATAATACTAAAGCATCTTCCTATATTATATTTCTAAAATATTATCCGTTGTAAGTATCAATTAAAATGGAAAGAAAAAAATTAATATAACCGGCAAAATATCGTTACCATTGGTTCTGATATGTGTTTACTGCTACATTTACTGTTAACTAGTAAACCTACCATTACTGCACCGATAACAATAGCATAGTGATATAGCTCAGCGCCAACATCAGTATGATATTACTATGGTAAACGCTAAATTTACCGTAATCATAACAGCCATAGCTGACTATGGATTTTCAATCAACTCGTTTCTCTCACACCATTTGGGATACATATTGGAAATGCGGAAATGCAATACACATACAACTCGGCTTTAAGCTGAGTGAATCCCTTAGCTTTTCATTTTATCTGAAACTCAACTGAATAAGCAAGGAAAAAGCAGCAATTTGTGGAAAGTACAAGGCAACTTTCCCCCCCAAACAAAGTCAGCAAACATCAAAAATAATAATTTCAAACCACCGTGTTAAACTAACATGTAGCACACAAAGTTTATCTAATGTACTGCACCATGAATGGCGTTTACCAGTAAAGATGTTGCTTTGATATATTGTAAAGAAATGCTCTGGGAAGATGTAGATTATGTGCCCATAACTTTCGAACTTACTATTTTCTACTGAAAATGACAAGTAAATAACAACAGTGGGGACCGATTTGGATTTCGACTCAAAAAAAATGTCATGTAAACTTGGAACATTCAACAAAAGAAACTACAATTTCACTCACTATAAACAACCAGTAAAAATATTACCTTTATCAGGTTAAAACCTTCCATTTATATAGCGATCTGAATCTGAGAGTGTTGCAGCTTCAACAAGTGCACTATCAGACATGCCAACACCATGGTGGAGCTCATTCCTTTCACGCAACCCATGTAGTATAGAGATAGTGTTTTCAACTGAAAGTTGATCAACATAAATCTGTTGGAATCTTCGTTCTAACGCTGGGTCTTTCTCAATATATTTTTGGTACTTGTCTAGAGTTGTTGCTCCAATGCATCGTAGCTTTCCTCAACCTAGCATTGGCTTGAATAAGTTTACCGCGCCCATGGCACCATTTATTGCACCTGATAACAGGACATGGCAATACTTGTTAGCATCAAGCAGTCTCAAATGACTTTGAAGCAATTACAGTATTTTGAACAAGCTATACTAGCATTTGAATATAAGTGGATTAAAATTTTATAATCTCATCTCATGATCAAATTGAATGGGAAAGAAATCATCAAACCTCCTTACTTAAGTGTTCTGCCAAAACTATGACATGTAAGGATCAACATATGAAAAATATATTTGCATGATAATTATAAAAACTACAGATGTGACAACATGGTAACATAATTAGTGAAACATCACAGCCCCTTGATCATTTTTGACATGGGGTATGCAGGTACTACCATGTTATAGCATATTGCCTGTAATTGACAAGGATTCAAATAACCTAGAAAAATTAGTCAAGATAAAAAAAAGGCCAAGGAAATGGCATATTGTAATATGGCTCATCACCTAAAAAACACTATAATTGGAATCTACCTGCTCTAACCACTGTATGGATCTCATCAATAAAAAGAATAACTTGTCCATCTGAATCCGTAACTTCCTTAAAGACAGCTTTCAGCTGTCTTTAATTCCCCACAGAATTTTACCCCAGCAATTAGTGCACCCATTTCAAGGGAGATCAACTGCATAACATGAAGAAGTCAGAATCTGCCATCATTATCACCTAATTAACAAATGGATATGTTCATGATAAAGTTAAGTACTCTGCGGTTCATTTAAGCTTGTGGAACATCCCCTTGTACTATACTTTGTGCTAACTTGTATGGAAAGGAAAATGACATACATTGAGAATGCATTAGCTATACAAAATTGTTTTTATCATTACATAATTACTATTATCATTACATAATGTTAAAGGGTAAAGCAGCTGCAGGCATAAATAGAAACCAAGGAAACATTGTATTTGTAGAGATAGTTTATGAATAGTGTTACAGTTTCACGAACTACACAACTTTTAACATTAATAATACGTTCATGTTATTCAAATTTGAAGTGCTTAGTGCTGAACAAAGCAAACCATTAAACACTTAATGGAACAAGTGCGGTAATCATTTATAACTGTTAACATTTTTCACACTTTTTCATAATGCTTGCTACGAACATACAAGTGAAACTAGTCAGTATTTAACATTGAACAAGCCCAGACTACTTACAAATGCAACCCACATTTTGACAGAATAAATAGTTTATAGCATAACCTGTTGGGACCAGCGATGAGATCCAATAGCCAATGAAATAATCTATTTGGTGCACGAATTATTTAGGATGTTGCTTAATGCACCGCACTTATATATTTATTTTACCTCAGGTTTCATTCATGTACTGCCAGCCATCCCATACAAACTTCGCCAGAACACTACCAACAACATTATTAGTTATTATTTTACCCAAATTTCGGTCAGTGGTGTGCTATCTATCAGAATGGATAACATAGAGTCCATAGTGTGATGCGTCTAGCATCACCCATTATATTGCTAGAAACACATACTATGTCGTTTCTCCAAGTTAGCCGATGGTCCTACATCGAGAATTTACAGATAACCTGGCTATATATAATAACCATTAATGAAATGAAGTGTTTAAGTAGAATTTAATCATGGTACTAGGTCAAAATTCAAGTGGTATGAGTGTTGCACTTCTAATATAAAAAAGAATAAGACTTCTCGAAAACAAAGGCTCGCCCTATTTTATATTATCCCACTACACATGATACAAAGTGATATCCTTTTAACACATCATTTTGATAGGCTATAGTGTTAGGTTGTATTTTGATAGGCTAATTAATGACAGAATTCCAAGATAGACCCAACTTTTATTTCACGCGCTTATACCATTCCAGTAAGACATTTATTTTTTTATAGGTGGTCATACTTCTCTCATCTAATAATCAATCCACAAAGCAACCAAAAGCACAGTGCTTCACCTTATTGAAATTAAATTTGGCCTAACCTCCTACAATCTTTGCTTTATCAATTATGCAGCTGAATGTACACAATGCACAAGTGCATTCTACTCTCGACCAAATTGGAAATCCATTCATCCTGGCAAACCCACTGCATTTTTCTTCATATAGTCACTCACCGTGCGCTAATACTTTATTGCAAAATGCAAATAAATCTCCTAATTCAAACTACATAATATTTATGCAATAAGAAAAGCAAAATAAAGCAACACTAAAACTAACAAACAGGAGCGTAGAAAAATCGTGTGGTGAATCCAATTATTATATGCCACAGTAAATATCAACGCATATCAAAACAAATTAGGACTCTGATCCTTGTTTAAAAAGCTTTGTGATATTTTGTTCATTACAAGATTTTCCTAGAAAACTAGATATTGTCTAAAATATCAAAAGAGAGAATGAACCAAACATGAACTTTAATGAACCAAGGCTTGAAGTCTACTAACTTATTCTACAAAACATGGTATTTATTTTCTGTTCCATAGTAATACATACATTAACTTTGTTACTTGTGCTGATATAAACCAAACTGAAAAATTGTGTTATACACAAGCCAACCTAACTCCATTACCATTTAAAATGTGTTAACATAATACCAAAGAATCTATCTTACTTCATTACCATTTAAAAGCTTCAGTACAGCAAGACATTTCTTGATGTAGGATTGTCTGATGTTCTCCTGATGTAGGATTGTCTGAATCATTTATAGGCGGACGAATTTCAACCTCAAGCTATGCTTGTTGTTTCGAGCTTGCCGGTGCAAGCTTGCACCAGCAAGAAGTTTGTTGTTCCAAGCTCGCATGCCATCTTTTTGGTAAAATCCGTGCGGACGAATTCATTATCTTGTTAATATGTTATGTTTGGTCATTATTGCTCATCGTCACTCCGATTTAAGCCGCCTTCTGCAAAAGTGTAGTCACGGACATTTGAGGGTGGACTTTGTTTCCGACTCTTACACGTTGTGAACATTTCCATTGACTTCCCACTGTTAAATTTCCATTGTAGTCTGTTACGTTTCAATGTTCAATAAGAGGGACTACACAAAAAATTGGGTTCTGTCTTCCGTAAACAAATTGAAGACAACGCAGTTAGTCATTGGAACTTATTTTATATTTGACCAGAAAGTTTCCATTTATCACTTTCTTGATCCAGTTATAAAAATTCATGCATGGCTCTCATTCATCACTCATACAGACTAAGAAAATAAACGGTCTTAGTGATATTTCTTTATATGTCCCACATTCATTCATACATCAATTATTAACATAGTTAATTAAGGATATGAGGAAAGTAAAGTGAGAACACTTTGATTCTTTGGAATGTAAAATTTAGAAATTGTTGTGAGTGGCCAAATTGTTAATACAGTAACAAATGTCTAGATAAAGGGCTTTAACAGAATAATTTAAAGTGAAAAATATACAAATAGAAAGATTGTCAGTAAAATAAAACTTGAAGTATATGTGGTAAATCACAAATTGCTAATATTTATCATATCATAGTGTGCGACTGTCAGTAATATTAAAGCCTGCAGTTTTAAAACAAATATTTTTGACTAAAAACATGTACAACACACAACGTTCAGTCTTGTGGTAATTGAAGTTGAATGAATAAAAAAAGGTGAAAATACAAAAACATAATCATCAATATTCCTATTAACATATAAATTCATCACAAGTGGATTTATTATACTTGTCTATCTCAAAGAAACATGCCGAATGCCTGAACATAGCCAAATTAATATGTACATTTCACTGCATGATTTAACTAGAATACAATATTCTAGGCACAACAACACTGGGGTTGTGTGTTAGTTCAGATATATTATATCAAATTTTATAAGATTTCAAGCTATAACAATTTCAAAGAAGTTAAATGAATTTACATGATTCAAAATATGTTAGGGATAGAACAAAAATATTTTAGATATGGAAAAGATTCAGACATACTAATAACACTTTCAAATTCCATTTAAATTCCTCGAATTGTATAAAACTGAAATCAATGCAAATTCCAATTTATTCCAAATGAATTTATCAAGAATAAATTTAATTGGCTAGCAATACTTTTCACCTGTAGAAAGTTGAACCCAATAATTTATTGGTTTCTAACTGATAAAAATGAAAGAACATAAAATAGATTTTACTTATTTGGTTAGTATTCGGATTTGTTCATTGACAGAATCCACTGAGCTCCTCATCTTTTGCAATACCTGGATAAGCATAGAAGCCTCTCTGCATTTACAAAGATTAGGGATATTGAAATAAATATTATCATTCACCAACTTACTCAGCAAGTAAACCTACGTTGATCTAGAAAATATAGACCATCTGAATGCCAGATAATGACTCAACAAGTAAACCAACTCAACAATTAAATATTTAAAACATAAAATCCAAATTTACTACCTTCGAACAAGTTCAATCGAGTGAATTTACGCGTCTTTGGTTGCTGGCCCGTACCCTAGATTCTGCGGTGCTATCGTGCCAACAACTGTTCCTGCATAGAGAATCGCGAAGTGGAAGCCGCCGTTCGAAATTGGTTCGCCGCCGTTAGCTCATCGCTAGATGGAGAGCTAAAATCAGTATCCAGGTTCGTAGTTTCAATGATTTGCGATTTCTTCTCCAAGCACTGTATCGATCAAGCGGTGCCCTACGTTATTTGGGGGACTAAGCAGTTGCTTCACACAAAGGGCCAGGCTAGCGGGTTAAGGAGTAGAGTTCCGGCATGAGAAGAGATTCATGAGTAAAGAAGGACATGATGGGTGGTGAGGTTCGCTAGGGTTTCGGGAAGTGAAGTAAAAAGAGGGATAATTAGGCGGCTCACGAAAGTGGAGGGAATTTGGATTTGGGATGCGAAGTAAAAAGAGGGATAATTAGGCGGCTCAAAAAACAGGAGGGAGGGAACTTTAACAATGGACCGCCAATTTTTTCCGATCTTTAATGACAGCATGAAAACAAGTTATCATTTTCATCTAAATAATCACTAACCGCATAATTATAGCAAGGCAAATTTTTGTGCAATCCTTGTTGCTATCAATGTATCATTTTCTTGTAGTGAATAAACCCTTATTTCATAGTTTGGTATTTTAGTAGTAGTTTGGCCCTTTAATACCAATAATAAAATAAGAAATTATTGAATCAATTTTAAATCGAATCTGAAATGTTTTCAGTTATACATCTTTCTGGTGACGTTGATTGTCATTGGGCAAATTAATGAAGTTTAAGTTATAAAAGTTTGTTTTTATAACTGAAGCAAGATTACCAGTTATATTTTATACAAATGAAGATTTAGAAATAAATCGATATTCATAAATTGATTTTATAAAAATATTATAAAATGGTTATATAATAAGAATTTTACGTTAAATAAGTTTTATAAGCAAATAAAAATTTGATTAACTGACTGGTTAATACCTTAGGGATGGTTGTTTTTAACAAGACAATTAAGTGATATTATGAGATTGGTTATATTAATCTAAGAGGAAGAAGTAATAGAAATTAGATAACGAATTAAATGATGATTTAAAGTTGACTCGGTCGACTGTTTAGTTGAAACTAGCTATTAGGTTAATTCAACCTCAGTTAGTTTAATAGAAACAGTTTACCAAATAGTTGTTTTAATTTGATAATATTTCTTGAATATAATTTATCATTTAAAAACATTTATAGATTATTGATGGCCATTGTGTAGTAAGTCATTGTTAATAATCTAACTTTTTAAAATAACTTATTTTCAATTAAGAATAAAGTAAATTGATTTTATTTCAGTAATGATGAAGTTAATTATTATTTTAATTAATAATAATTAAAGTGATTACTTCTTAAATGGAATTCATTTAAGATAGTAATTAAGTTTGTAATGAGATTATTTGGATATTTGTGAAAGTTTTGTAAAGAGATTTTCTTCCAAATGTTACAGAAAGAATTTATAAAGGTAATTTAAAGCTAAAGTATAATTTTAAACATGTGTTTATTTAAATAATTAAACTAAGTACAATGAATCGAATCAGAAGAAAAATGTCAAAAGGCAAAGACGAAGAATGTTAATGGTTTTGGGTTAAGAAGGCGATAGATGGATTTTAGTTATAAAAATCCTAAATTTAATTTTTATAATACCATATTGAATGCTTCTGGGTAAAGTATTTGGTAAATAAGTTATCGTAATATAATTCAAGTTGGAGATGGAACTGTATTAAAGAATTTAAAGCAAAAGGTAAAGTTTTAGTAAGAATTAATTAATATTTAAATTAAGTAAAAACAATGTGTTGGGAAGAAATTTTCAAAGATAAAAGAATTAAATGCTTAATGATTTTTGGTTAAGAGTCGGAAAAAGGAATTTGTTGTGATAAACCCAAATAGGGATTTATAATAGAAAGCATAATGGATTTGAGTAAAGATTTGATAAACGGATTTAAAAATGTAATCCAAGTGGTAAGTAAGGTTATAAAAGAAATTTAAGCTAAGTATTGATGTTTATCAATAGTTTTACTTAATTATGAGTTAAGTAAAAACTGATATATTTGAAAGGAAAGTTTTCAATCCAAGGAATGGTTTATAAAACCATATTTTAAATGAATTGAGAATGAGATTTGTTTTGATATTATAATTATTATCATTTTTAGAGTTACAAACTAGTATATATCATATGATAAGAACGTTGTCGATCAAGGTCTAAGAGGTAAACAGAATACCCCAGCTTTAACGACTTCACTATTATCAAGGGATGGCATAGAAGATGTTGAAAATGTTTTTTCCATAAGTGAAATATTGCTGCTTATTGCAAGATTTTGAAATGTGATTGTACATGTTATATTTAAAAAAATAAAATGTATAATTCAACATTGTTTGGCCTAAATATAAAGCGTGACCACACTTACACCATTCGGTTAAGTTATACCACTATTATCTTCTAAGCAATGAAAATAGTATGGTTTCCAATATTAAAGTTATAAGTGGGAATACATATAACTTAAATTATATAGGGAAGAGTTATTAATTGGTTTTCCTATAATAAAAGGGATTGTTAAACAGAAGTTTAAATAGTGCACATTAGTTAAATGGACATGTTTTCAAATATTTCAAAAGTGTTGGTAAAATAAGATAAAGATTAGTGATATTGAAAATAGAATTCATAATGATGTTTATGAATATTAAGTTGATCTGATTTGGTTAATAAATATACTTTTGTATAAAAAGAGTTACTTCCCAGATATTGATAATGAATGATGGTATCAGAAATGGAACTCATAATGTTGTTTTACAATGTTAAGTTGAACTTATTTGGTTAGTAAGCATATATTTTAGAAAAAGGAACTTTATTCCTAGTTTTAGATATTGAATAATGGTTTTAGCAAAGGTTTTGCGAATGATGTATTAAATGGAAAATTAGATATGGCTATTAGATATATTCTATGTATTGAAAATGAAGTTGTTTTGAGAATACTATTATATTTAAGATAAGAGGTGAATGTTGCTTTCCAAATATTGGAATATTTAATCAATCATCCGCTAATTGAATTCAATAAAAGGGGGCGAAGTGATGCTATGTACTAAATCAGTAAATTCATTTTATTTTATGACAGAGTGGTTTTTTATTTGATTGTTAAATAACCAACTATGAAGATCTGGCCTATTATCGATTGTTGGCACAAAAAGACCGAAATCGAATTTACATTCGAAAACCATTCCGATCAGCAAGTACATAAACGTGGAAGATATCAGAAGATGATCGAGATCACTACGCTATAAACGGCCTAACGCAACGGAAAAAATTGTTGGCACAAGCCCAAAAAATGTTGGCATAGGTCTTTGGCAATGTTTTTAGGGTGATACAATTTTCACCGTTGCTACAAACCTCAAAGGCAACATTTTGACTATCTACGGCAACACAACAAATATTGTTATAGTAGAACCCTATTTAGGTCCATAGCAACATCCTTTGGTGTCTGTAGCAACATTCCAAAAATGTTTCTATATATATATATATTTAAATATATATATAATATAACATAAAGGAGAATTAAATGCAACTACATAGAATTAAATATTCAAACAGTATTTTTATTTAAATAAATATTTTATTTCAACATTTGAAATAATACATATTTCTAACTTCACTATTTACAGTTCACCATTAATAACATAGTCAATCACATATACAGATGTTCCTCACAAACTTCCACTCGATTCACTCAGTTATACATACTCAATTACATATACATTCACTGACACTGACACACTAAGTCTTCTTGTGCTCCATTCCAGTCCAGTTACATGTATACCTGTCACGGAAGCATACACAGTAAATTGGAATAAAAATAAATTTAAATACAAGTCTCTAAATGTATACATATGTACATAAGCGTACATATGCATATATATGTGCAATAGAACAGTGAAAAGCAATGAACCATAAACTGGATATATGCATAAGTGTACATGTACCTATACCATGTTTTCCTTTTATTCTCTTTCTTTCTTCTCCACCCCAACATGAATCACAAACTAGGTCGAAGCAACCTTTTTGGTGCAGTAGCCATAAAAGCACTATAACTGTTGTAGCACATTCATAAACATATTTAATTACTAGAAACATGTACAATGAATGAATTACATTAGTAGATGACTGTACCAAAAAATCTTGCATATATGTATTGTATGTGGCAAGCTATATCAAAAAATCTCGAGCATTTGTTTCTTTTCAGAAAAATACCCTGATGAGTAACCTATCAACTTAAATTTACTGAAGCTCAGTCACTATTTTGCACTAATCTTTTCTAATCTTAAAAATAGATATATAATCAAAGGATGAGAAAAAAAATGCATACCAACATGGTTTGCCTGTAAAGAAATCAACCAAACCATGCAATAACACCATGAAAAAACTCTTGATTATCATGAATCGATCACTACGAACAAGTTGGCTCGTGGATGCAGGCCATCTTCCTTGAGAGACATAGAGTGCTTTTCCGGTATGTATAAGACACGAGGAAAAATTAAAACCAGTGTATATTTTTCTGTATTTAAGCAATCCGAAGTGTCGACATAGTCATACAGAGACTTCACTGCCACATTGCAATGGAACCTCCTCTCTTTCCATTCTCCATTCGAAAATCGAACAAGAACTTTGTTCCTAAGTAAGTCACATGAATATTCATCCAAGTCATAAATAAGTCACTAATAAACAAGAACTAAAATATTCGTTGAATAGTCATCCAAGTTTCTGCAATGTTCATATCCAAGTTTCTATAATGTTCATTTTTTGGAAACAGATAATGCATACTCTTTTATCTGATGTTTATTTCCCCATGTCAGAATTGAATTATTTTTAAATTTAGCATTTAACTATGTTTGATGCTCTAATAAAACACGAAAAAACACTTGAATTTTGATGTCTTGGAAAGTGATGCTCTTAGAAGATAACTAGTAACCACGGTTTACGTAGAGTATGAGAAAACGACCTTTTTCTTTACTTCTGACCATGACAAATAAATAAGGTTCAGCCTAAGATAACACAACTTAACTTCCATTTGGCTACAAAACACTCATGTAGCCATGCACTTAACCAAATTTGGCATGAGCTAATCACAACAAATAAATCCATAGATAACGGTAGGATTTGAGAACGTATAGTGTAAAAGATGTTGTTTTACCATAGCAAAAGCTACGCAACCAATTAGAACCTGAATGTATAAGTGAATCTATAATGACCGGCTTTCACCCGGACTTAATCAATCGCAAAATCGACCAAGACCGTTCAAAATCCGAATACGCTAACTCCGGGAATACAACACATTGGAACAAAAAAATAGAAGACTTTTATTACATCATAATAATGGAACATCAGAGTACAGAACATCAGAGTACATCGAATATAATAATACAGCGGAAGATAAATTACAATGAATTTAATACAATGTATTGGAAATGAATAAACTAGCTCAGCGAAAGACTATCAATGCTCTGGACACATCTTTAAGCTTCGATCCAGAATCCTGCTCAATATATCTGCAAAATAAGCTACTCGACTGCCCGTGTGGAAAAGAGGGCACTCGAGTTTGCAAAGTGAAACAAAATACGGGTCAGTCATGGGACTAGTATGAGAAATTTTTAGTTAACTTAACTAGTAATAAGGCTAATCATAGGACCACAGCGCTAACGCGGAACGGGTTTACTCCATTGGATTGCCAGTGCATAAAATAAAGTAAATCGTTAAACAACGCAATGCTTTTTAGAAAAATGAAACCATTGTAAGACCCAGGTCCCATCACACAATGCAACGCAAGCAGGAGGATAGAGTTTTACCTTATAAGGGTCAAAAATGCTAGATACGATAAAATGGATTTGATATTATTAGTAGTGTATATATGTTTCAAAAACATTTCAATCATAATGTATCAATCATAGACGGCATAGCTACCATATACAATGTAGCCATACTAGTTCTACAATCAAAACCGCATGATGTCGTATTGGGAATTGGGTTTCCAACAAGAGTCAAGGCAAGGAACGATCTCCTTACTGATTTGAGACACTCTAGCAATGTCTCAGGATTCGGACGCCGGCGAACCCTTGGATCCTGAAGGGCCGGTCCACAAATACTTTAATGGATTAGTTATGCCTGAACACACGCTTCCCGGTCCTATTGAAACTATACTTTGGCCATTGGCGACCAAAAAAAAAATCCGAGGCCTCGAAAATTCCATCATCCACATAAGTTAAATGTCAGGGCAGGCAAGTAGCTGACACCACTTCTAGCTAGAAAGAAACGTGCACACTCCCCACGTTCCCTTGCTCCGTTTCTGACTCTTACTGGATGTGAGGCTCGCGAGATAACATTATACACAAAGCTATGCCGAAATAGGCTATGATTTGATCATCAACCACAAGGCTCTGCTTTTCAACAAAAGCCTCGATCATTTGCAATCTTGGCATGCCACATTGACAATTTATGCCATGCGATTGATAACTACCAATATATAACCTCTGAGCTCGTACGTCTCAGAGAAGGGTGTTGAGCAAGAGAATAAATACTCTGCCACCACAGATATATATTAAATAGAAATCAATTTAATTTACATTGAATGAAATTCAATGTCAGATACACATCCATTTAAAAGTTCGCTCTGGGTCTTAACGAAACCAGAGCCACCTTATTCCTCGTCCCGTATGTTCAATACGGAAGTGAGGTGCTCGCATATCCGGACAATCAACAAGTACGTCCGGACAAACTACCACTTCAACCCTTTACTGGTAGCTAGCCAATGTCGGGCATCAGTAGTCATCCATTTGATGTGAAGATCGCCTGTCTTTAACCACCGTCTTCATCTTCGACTCTTAATCGTCGTAGTAATTATTCAGAATGGGCAAAATCCAGTCTTTCCGAATAACTCGCGTATTTTTAAAATTAAAAATCAAGTGTTATAAAAACACATCAAACGCCTCATTCAATCTAGAATATCCTTTTAACAAAATATTCTCATTATTCTATCTAAGATAAGTTCTTTAAATTTATTCTTAAACCTTTCTTCTTAAAGATTTATTAAAACTCCAATTTAGTTTTAAATATAAAAAATCATCATTTAATGATTATTTAAATTTTAAGAAATTAATCTTATCTTTAACTGGGTTAAAGAACTAATGTCATTTAAAACACAGTTCACGGTAAACCCAAAATCGTTTTCCATTAAATATGGAATTTTCATCGAAATCAAATCAATACATGATCGATATAAATTTCTGTATCAGACCAATAATATAAATGGAATAATGGCAAAGCCTCTTAAATTCCATATAGTATCGGTCTTTTTTTACTAAAGATTATCTCGATTATTATTAAATCGAATTCCATTTAATTCCAATTCAATATATTAAATTGGAAAACATTACTTTGGAAAATTACCATTAAATCTAAATAAAAGATTTATAAATTCCAAATTACATTTCCACTGTCAATTGGGTTAAAGAACAGATGTCGGTTAAAACACAGCTCATAGTAAACCCAATTCACATTTCATTTTATTCTAATTACTAAATATAATTGAAAACTCTAACAATCTAAATTAAAAGATTTATTCTTTTCTCAACTGGGTTTAAGAACGGTGTTATTGAAGACACCATTCACGACAAACCCAAAAATCCAATTTATTTAATTCCAAATAAATATTAATTAATTGGAAAACTCAATTAAATCTTGATTAAAGATTTATCTATTTCTTTATTAAAATAATGTTTTCAAAATATTAGATTTTGGAAATTACTATTTTTTATTCGATCCATTATAAAATGAATAAAAATGATCGATAAACCCGTTCGGGTTAAAATGGCATTTCAACTTATAATGGGCTAAATAGTCCAATTCATTACCATGTCCATTTATGGTTTATAATGGGCTAAATTACTACTTTCCATTTAATGAATTTTCATTTGTTTAAATTATAAATAAATATTTATAATTTAATTTCACTACCATAATAAAATGATAATGTTTTAATCTAGCAGAAATCATATTTTAACTTATGATCAATTTTCTAATAAAATGACATTTCTAATTAAATGACCTATTTATTTACAAAATATGTTTAAAACTAAATGACAAATTTATTTGACAAATATGTTCAAATCTAAATGACATATAAAAATGTAAATTTTAATATGTATACAAAACTAATGTATTCATGACATATAAAAATGTAAATCTTATCTTTGACATTTCTAAATGAATATAAATGACATTTCTAAATGAACATAAATGAACTTCATTTTCTGACAATTCTAAATGAACGTAAATTACATGTTTAAACGAACATAAATGAACTTCTAAATGAACATAAATGATACTTCATTTCTGTCAATTCGAATGAACATAAATTACATTTTTATTTTACAAAACATGATCCTAAATAAATGACATTTTTTGTTTTAATATATACTAATAGAATGACATGTTTTATTTAACAAACAATATGCTAATAAAATGACATGTTTTATTTAACACATCAAATACTAACAAAATGACATGTTTTGTTTTAACATAACATATACCAATAAAATGATGTTTTATTCTAATGTAACATTTGCTAACAAAATAATGTTTTTATACTAACGTAACATTCTATAACAAAAATGATATTTTTGTCAAACTTAACATTTTGTAACAAAAATGCCATTTATTTCTAATGCAACATTTTAAAACAAAAATGTTGTTTTTATTTCTTTGCAGCATTTTATAACAAAAATGTTATTTTATTTCTAATGTAAACAATTTTAATAAAAATGACATGTTTGATCTAAATAAACATTTCTACTAAAATGACATGTTTAATCTAAATAAACTTTTCTAATAAAAATGTTGTCTTTAATTTAAATAAACATTTCCTCACAAAAATGTTACCTTTAATCTAAATGAACATTTCCTAACAAAAATGATCTTTTTATACGACAATTCAAATTTAACATGAAAATGGTATTTTTATATGACAATTCTGACTCGACATAAAAATGGTATTTTATAATGCTAACATTTTATAACAAAATGTGATCATTATTTCTGATATAGCATTTTTAACAAAAATGACATTTCTATTTACAACCTATGATTCTAACTAAATGTCATATTTTATTTACAAAGTATGATTCTAACTAAATGTCATGTTTTATTTACAAAATATGATTCTAACTAAATGTCATGTTTATCAAAAATGACTATTTTTATTTAACTAACATGTTTTGATAAAAGGGTTATTTGTATTTTCCATTAAAATGAAGTGAACAAGAGTACATTTTTGTTACAACAAAAATTAGACGAACAAAAGTATATTTTTGTTAAAACAAATTGAGAATGATAAATGTTTCATTTTTGTTTGCAAAAAAAAATCATATGAAAGTAAGTTTCATTTTGTTACAATAAAAATAACATGAAAATAAGTTTCGTTTTTGTTTCAATAAAAATATCATGAAAATAAGATCCATTTTTTGCCACAACAAAAATAACATGAATAAAGGTTTTCATTTTTATTACCACAAAAGGGATATAAATAAAGGTCTCAATTTTATTACAACAAAATGACATGAAATAAAAGTGTATTCTCTTTTCCAATACAAATCATATGAACAAAAATCAAATTTTGTTTTCAAGCAAAAATTCATATGAGCAAAATTTTATTTTTGTTTTCTAATAAAAATCATATCAAACAAAATTCTGTTTTTGTTTTGACAATAATTCCTATCAGTAAAAGTGATATTTTATTGTGACCAAAAACCATGACAGCCAAAGTGACATTTTTATTTTGACAAAATCACAAAGGTGACATTTTTATTATGGAAAAATCATAACGACCAAAAATGATATTTGTTTTCTATTTTGTTTCATCACAATTATCATATTAACAAGATTCTAGTTTTTATTTTTTCAAACTAAAATCATATGAACAAAATTATATTTTTGTTCCTATTGTTTTCAACACAATTGTTTCATCGATTCAGCAGATCTATACAATAACATCAATCAACGCAACAAATCGTGAATAACAACAACAGAATTTCATACATGATTTCAGATATTTCTAAGATGCGATAATAAATTATTTTTAATAATTAAAAAAATGGATCTCACATAGATTTGTTTGAATTTTTCAAGGTGCCCCGTTTCAAATCTGGTATGTTCCATTACGTAGATCTAGATTTCACAATTCCAACGGATCGAACGGCACTCAATTCCGAGGATATTTGAATAAGTTATTTATTTTATAAACTTACACAATTTAATTAAGTAATTAATTTTAAATTAAACATTAATACATGGATTTGCAAAACAAGGTCGCTATCTTCTTCCTCTTCTATGTGTGCCTGCTACCGTGAACCCAATTGCTCCCCACTCCACGAAAATTGATGCGAACACTGCCACTTTGAAGCACGATTTCCCATAAATTAGCGCACAAGAATTAATCTCAACCGTTGGTTGTGACGCGCTCCCCTAGCTCTATACCTTTCCCTTTAGAAATTTTGGAAACCGTTGAATAGATTGAAAGAAAAATGAGGAAGAACGAGAGAGCATTTCAGCCATTGAAAAGAGAAGGAGCGGCGGCTACGTTTGTCTTCTGAAATTAGGGTTATGGATTAATTTTAGGGTATTTATAAATTTATTTAATTCTCTTTTTTTATTTAATTTTTTTATAAAACTAATTGCGACTTAAATTTATTTAGAGATGAAACTTCCCATTTCCTTTCGTTTACTGTAATCAATTGATGAGGGACAGAGAAAAACATTTCATTTCCTTTCTTTAAATTATTTAATTATTTTCTTTTTAACCCCTTATGTTTTATTCTATTTAATTATTTCTCATTCAAATTTCAAAAGTAAATAACAAAGAGAAGAAAAGGAGAAATAAGTGGAATAGTCTTGTTTCTAAATGAATTTGAACCATTTCATACATCTTTAATTATTCATTTAATTTACTTAACCCTTTTATGTAAATAAATAAATATATGACGTGTGTTTCCAAAATTAAAAGGGTAAAAGTTTCACATAAATGGAAGAATATAAAACATGGCTTGCATTCATTTAGGACATGGAGCGCATGCATTAAATTTTTAATAAAGGAATGAATGTATTGCGTTTAATAAAAAACCGTCCCAGAAAATGAAAGGCTGGAATAAAGTAGCTTATAAATATATTATATGACATAATTTCCATTTATAAAATAATATAAGCATACTAAATACTAAATCAATATTACAACGTGTGCTTGACTTTGTAGCATTATATCAAGTTCTTGCAGCGTTGGCATAAAAGGATGTTTTGCCATGTTTGATCGATAAAGAATTAAGAATGTGTCTAAATATAATGAATAAGTTAGTGAAGAAAATATACTTCTTTTGGAATAGTAAAGTAGGCAGGGATGGAAAAAGATGTTGCATAATATGTGATTAGTTTATTATATTAGGAAAACTTTTGACATGGTGACAAACTCATAACTCTACATTTACATGTACTTTTAATAGTGGAGTGATTGATTAGTATTAATGTTTTATGGTTAATAATTTTTTCTTTTCCTTTCATATTGATAATCTAGAAAAAGATTATTCTAATTGATATTAATTCATCCTATAATTATTTCTCTCTGTTTTTAGGTGCAATAATTTTTACTTGGAAATGTTTCTAGCAAAAGTCAGTTCTTGCCATTTCAGCGCCATTAATTTTGATTTTATAGTGCAACATAGGCAACTTACCATTTTCAGATATTTTTATAGTATCATGGATTAAATGGATTTAAGAAAGGGAGCTGTTTTTAAAATCAACATTAAAGGGAGAGGGCAAAGTGACTATATATAAGATTTAATTAATTATCCTTTCCAATCAATCTGTTTACTTATGTAAAAAATGATGTTAGGATCAGTATGATAGTTTTAACCATATTACACTGGGTTTTAAGGATTAAATTACCCCACCAAGAATTTATTGTGGCAAAATTAGATGCTTACATTGAGAATTTAAATTCACATTAAGAAAAGAAATTTTATCGTATACACTTTTTTTTCCTTTTTTTTAAAAAAAAGTAACTTATTTATACTCCATATCCCTCAAAATAGCTTAAATTAAAATTTAAAATTCGTTCTGAAATTCTTAGTTGTTACAGAATCAGGACAAATAAAGAGAAATGACACAGTCAATCTATGAAAGTAAAAGTAATTTTGCAAAGAGGAAGTAAACCAACCTTATCAGCAAGTGGACCCAAGTATGATCCATACACTGAACTAATTCCCATCCTTCTCGTAAGAGATCCATCCAGCTACAGCATGAGAGTTGAATATTTTAGTTCCTTAAAATCCGAAAAACTGTAGCTCGGGTATTGCATTCAGTAAGTTAATCATCTTAAGTATGTATATTCTAAGTATCAAAAGGTTCAACTACACATTATCATCCATATATGGAACAAGTAGCGATGAAGGCAATCAACTGGCCAAACTCTATCAATCTTCCGTATACATTAGATTTATATCCGAAGTCAGAAGATTTACATAATATAAAGAGCTTACAACATTGAATACAGGACGATGAGAAGAATAAGAGGACAATGAGACAGGTTATTAGCTGTTGTGCCATGGCCCGTTGTAATTTTGGTTTTGTGTGGTTTTTGTGTTATGGAAGCCGTAGGTAGTTTTGATTTGTTTGACTGCTTCTTAAGCTTTGACTCCAACAAATGAGAATCTTACCCTTTTCTTCTTCCAATATCTCTTGCAATTGCAGGCACTTCATAGTTTACATTCTTCATCGAATAAACCTCTAATCGGGCGATGTTCAAAAACCTTGAAAGGGAAACTAGTACAAAAAAAATTAAAATGAAAACTCCTCAAATTTGAATAGTGAGAGAAAAACCAGACAACGAAAATGTTGAGATCTAAGTGCTTTAGAGAAGGAGTGAAAACATGAAATTTCAGAAATAATAGGAAATCGCAAAACCCTAAGCAAGTCGCCACCGTTATTTTCTCCAGAGAAGTAGAGAAGGGTTACCGATTCGGAGGGAGAACGAAATGAAAGGAAGCGCGTGAATGAAAATGTTAGCGGAAATCATAGGAAGGTTTGTAGATAGTGGTTGGACGACTGAGATTTTGTTTTAACTAATGGTGTGGATCACCACATAAGACATGGAAAGGTCTACTATAGCAACATTGTATAAAATGTTGCATCGTGTTACACTTTTTATCTACAGCAACACAATTTTATAGCTAAGGTAACACCAAAAATAGAACGTTGCAGTAGGACCAAAATAGTATAGCTATCCTGACACTTTGGCTGGCAACATCTTGCAAACTCGTTGCATTAGGTCGTTTATAGCGTAGTGGACGAAGCATTTGAAGACCCGTAGGATTTCATAAACGGAAGAACTACTTATAATCTCTAGGTAGCTCCCAAAAAGAGATACACTATGATTCTTTCATGGTTGGAATCTATGGATTTGCAAAGACTTCTTGCTACAGATCCTTAGGGTGATTCCAATATAGGATCTGTTAGGAGGGTGCCTTTGGTTCATCCTGTTCCTACATGACTTGTATGGACGAATGTCTAACAGAGTATTTCCTAAAGGTCACGTACATTGATTTTTACAAATATACCGATTTTGGTGGCGGAGAAGACACCTTCTCTTAGCTTAACACCCAGAGTGTATTTGTGGACGTCAATTATTGATTTGACGGATTTGACAATATGGCATTCAAAGTTTGATGTGATGTTCTATAAAGGTAATCGTGACCTCAAGCCGCATCAACTGGGAAAATGACAGAAATCCAGCATGCAGCATGGCTATATGGGTCATTCCCATTAGGGTGTATTGTCACCATCTAGTGAAATTTCATTTTGTTCTTTTGTTTCTGTATCTCTGCGGAATACGATGGTTCATGAATCGTAGGGTTACATTATATTCGATACACTCAAGTTGAATAAGTGGTCGGTCATATGTGGTCGGGTTGTAAGATGTTCTTATTAAACTCTAGTGTATTGCTCTCTAGAGGTAAACTTTCAGAAGGTGGCCCAATACCTTGTCATATTTGGAAATCCATTCTCCAACAAGTGTCATGCGGTTTATGATTATATACTAAGTATGTGGAGTGTGAGATGCAAGCGTTCTGCTAGGTGGTTATTTATTTTATATAAACACTACTATAATATCACAGGATTTTGATATCAAAATGTTTTGGGTTATCGTAAGGTAAAATCTGTTCGTGTTTATGTGTGAACTGGTCTTATGATTATCCTTTTCTTTCAAAAGAATTCTTAACTTTAAATCAGTTGGATGACACCTAGAAATTTAATGAGTTTTCTCACGCTGGTTCGCAAGACTGATCTGTGGCGTTTGCAATTCTCAGGTCATACCGAGTTTTATAGGTTCGGGTTAGGAAGCTGCAAACTTCAGAAGACATGCTGGAGGGGTCCAGACGTGTTAGTATTTATTCTGATGTGTATTGTGTGCGAGGAAAAAATATTATAACTGTCCAGATTTATTGGTTTCCTACTGCACTCTAATGAATGTTAATATTTTACACAAGTTCTTTATAAAGATATATTTCCATATTATATTTGTTTTGCTGCAATGTGAGACTCTGATCCTGTGTTGAAAGTCTTCATCTTTTTCTTCTATTCTAATATTTCTTTCTTTTTTTATCCTCTAATTTCTTTCTATTAACTATTTGGTGTTTTCGATAATTGGGTTGTAGAAAGTAATACAGAATTATGTATTATTATCAAAATTCGAGCATCGACTTTGAAACGACTGGAATCCCCCTTACGGGAAAGCCAGGATTGCTTTGAGAACACAACTCATCAGAACTCAAATAGTAGAACAATTCATTGCTATTACAACAATTTACATTAGAATACAAGAATATCAGAGTACATTACACAGTGGAAAAATAATATCAAAGATTAAAAATTTACATAGAAGAGGAAAAAAAATGTATAAATACAAAGCACAACGGAAATACATCAACTAACATAACTGAATGAAATACACGGATACAAAGTTTTTTTGAATATAGCTCCAGTTGTAAACCAGGATCCTGTTAAATAGAAATCTGCAAAACCAAAACTAGTAGCTGCCCGTGTGGAAAATATGGGCACCAAGAGTTTAGGTAGAAACAATAAACTTCGAGTCAGTCATGGGACTGGTGTGAGAACTAAAACAGATATTAAACCTTACTTTAAAATATGGTAACTCACGGGACCACGCCGCATGTCACGGAACGGGTTTACCCCAATGAATACTAGTGCATAAGCAATAACCAATATTAGTCATACGGTTCTACAATGCATCATACAACATGCAAATTTCCAATCTAGCCATTTAGTCTTAAACCCCAAACTTAGATCTTTCGAAATCCAATTCACTTTACAGAAATTATTCCTTTGGACTTTATTTCCCGATTTCTAATTTTGAATCATTTGAAATACATATCTAGCTTTATATCAAAGTAGATTTCACTTCGGGATCCCAAACCGAAATCTTTGGAAATATGAATTCTAAAACATCACAATGCATACAAACAAGTATGCAACCTGTTATCCCTCAAAAAATTCATACATATTAGATGATTAAGTATGAGTTAGAGGCACAAGAAAAACACTCGAGTCCGATGAGCATTGTCTGAGTATGTTCGCACATAAGTTAAGGGTCGAGCATGATATAAGAGAAGTCTCCCATTCCTATATTGAAAAGGTTGGTCATATAAGACAAGGAGAAGAATTGGTTCTGGTCACACGTTCCACTCTACAGACGTTTGTTCATACTACCCCGATCGATCGTACGTAGCAGGGAATGCAAAGATGCCAGAGGTCGCATATGCATCCCATGATCGCTCATAAATTGCAACCCTATTCGCTCGCTCAGTCCCCAATCAGTCACTAGTGCTTCAGTCATATGCTACCAGACATCAATTTTAGAATGATCGCACATATGTCTGCTCTACAAGCCTCGGTCGGTCGCGCGTTCATTTACAATCAGATACAGATGCTCCAGCCAGGTATTATCTGTCGGTCATAAAAAGCTTAACATGATGATCTGGTTGATCGTTCTTATACCAACCAAGAAGTTTCGACAAGCCACCTGTGCATTCATCACCTGTCCGCCCATTTAATGTGCTCAGATCTGTGCAAACGCTCGCTCCCATAAAGCCACTCGTACAGAACAGCTAAATTTAACTGTCGACAGTTGGCTACATCTAGGCGATGACATTTTCGTAATTAATGAGACCAATGACCAATAACCTGCATATATGAATTTCAGCTCATTTCTTCAGGGGAGCTCGCCTATAAGTAGGCCATGGCTTCCACCATAAGGGGGGACCTGGCGACCACGAAGTGCTACCGATTCTTTCCTCCATCATTTCTTAAGCATTTCAACCGTCATCATGATCTCCGTTCAAAGGTTATTCATCCATTCGGCCATGACATTCATTAGAATCCTATAAGTGAGAAAACATCAAAGACGTCTTCCTTCTCCATCGCTCACCCATCCTTCTCTTCTCCTTCATGGATTCCACCATTCCTCCATTGAATCCCACAAATTTAAGTGAGACGTGTATGTGAGAGTGAGAATATGTTGAGAGAATGAGAAATTGTATGAACGAAGAGAATTTATATGCTCTGTAATCATTGTCGTGATAATGCAAGCAGCCTTCATAGTGGACGTAGGCCTAGCTTAGGGCTGAATCACTCTAAAACCTTTGTCTTCATTTTATTTTCCTCATTTTTGGCTTGTGATTGCAGCTCCATCTATTTTCTAACCACAATGGTGAAGTACAATTCTCGTATCATTGGTGTTTGAGCTATTTTTGGTGAAAATGTTTGGCACCCACCATATGGCCGTGTTTGCATCTCCTTCCTTCGCACTTCTCTTTGATTTCAAAAGCCTACCCTTGAATTTCTAAACTTATACCATAGATTTCGCAATCTCGCAACTGGGACACACCCACAAAATTTCATCTAATTTGAGACCTTATCCGAAATCATGACTAAGTCTAAGAAGACCGCTAGCAAAGCTGGAGAAAAGATAACTACGTTACTGACAATGAGATTTTTCCACTCACCAACCATTTCGAAGTAGGGGAATCCTTAATGCCATCCTTGACTCAAGAAAAATTGAATGTCGCTATAACTGACTTAAATGGAAAAATGGATGTCATGACTAAAATGATGATGGAAAAAATTGATGCTCCGCTTAATACTCAAGCCATTCCTCCACCTCCAAAAATAATGGCCAATGTTGATGAAAAAGAGGACTTCTCTGCCTCAGACCCTAGTCGATCCCACTTTCCAGGGGAAGATAAAGGAGAGGCCGACATGGAGAACTCTAAGGGTTAAGTACGATGTCATGAAGAAAAACGCACGACTCGGAGCACCATAAATCCAACCAAGGGAGCACTTCCCAAAGATGTTGCGGGGCAACGAAGCTTGAACCATGGTTACACCGAAAAAAGAACTGAAGCTCGCCCCATGGAACGAGACGGTGATGAGAAGTGTATTTCGGATATAATCCAACAATTAATGAAAGAGAATGTGGCCGTCAGGATGATGAAAAAGAGTGGAAGTTTTCTCGTAGTAAGAATCCGTTCACAACAAAGATCCACCAAGCGAAATTACCTAAAAAATTCACACCTCCAACCATAGCACCTTATAGTAGAACTGGAGGCACATGAACGGAGCCAGGGCTACTAACGAAATAAAATGCTTATACTTCCCCATGTGTTTGGAGGGTGTAGCTTCACTAGATTACTTACCAAATGTGTTGATCAATTTGCTGACCTGACAAGGAGGTTCCAAGACCAGTTCGTCTACAAACTACTAGAGCAAGAGATGTAATGACACTAAGAGATATGGAACAAATGCCTGGAGAAACAATTAGAGCTTTTCTTACCTGATTCCACGCTGCAGCTGCTGAAGTGATAGAACCCGAACCTTGGTACTTGTTGGTAGCTCTGAAAGGTGCTATTGACAAAAAAACGAAATTTGGGAAATGGCTCAAAATGAAGAAACCTAAAACTCTAAAGAGGTTTTACAGGAAGGCCGAAGAGTATATGAGCATAAAAGACGATCCATCTAGTATCCGGAAGGCTGTAGAAGCTAGTATTACCGAAGAAAGGAGATACATCGAGGTTCAGACTGAGCAAAAGAATGACTCAGGGCAGAAAAGGGGAAATGAGGGGAAGGATAGCAAAGCGCGTAAGAAGGCACGATTCTTCAAGCAGACAGAGTTGACTACCCTAAATGAAACCCCAAAGAGAATTTATTCCACTACAAAGGACTCAGGCATTTTTCCTCAGGTAAAACCACAAAGAGTTACAGAGCAGCAAGCCAACACCGGAAAATTTTGTCAGTTTCATAATCAGCTAGGGAACAACACCAATGAATGCTGACACTTAAGGAGCTTGATTGAGGAGCTTATCCGGAAGAACCAACTACAGCAATATGTCAGGAATCCTCAAAACGCTCTGGCTATCCAAGGGCAGAGTAATGCTGCCAGTGAGCACGGACCACATAAGAAAGCTCAAGCTCCTGTAGACCTACGACCGATCATCGACTGACAACCACTGATTGAGGAGCTAAGAATAAGAAATCCCCATCTCTTTTACTTTTACTTTACTTTGCTTTATTACTTGCTATATTCTTGCAAGAAATTGGCAATGATTTACTTACGTTATATTAAACAAAGGCCTTATAAATCAAAAGTTATGTGCTTAACTAAGTAACATACTTGTAAGCTCATACTAAAAGTCGATTTCTTAAATGTAGGCAAAGTAGAAGCAATCGCTCATTTACAACCCAACCATAACAGAAAGCTTCCCAAGCATATTCTAGGTGAAGCAACTCGAGAGCCAAAAAATCATGCGAATTAAGCAAGACGAATAAGCACATCGCTTCAAGAGAATAAGCTATTCTGGGGCAAATAGTGAAAAGCGTAGTAAACAAATACCAAGTCAGAAAGCTGCACTTTTCACTATGAAAAAGGCCAAGTCTTTAGCAAGCATCCATTGAAGGGATTGGCGTCAAACTTTGAGAAAAATACAAAGGTGATATCGAATTTGTCCCACAGATAAAAATTGCCAATCCCAAAAGAGGCACTTTATTAGGTGCAGGACACAAATTCTTTAAATAGAAATAAAGCTCGATAAGAGGAACTAGTGTCCACCTCCCGGGATGATGCATAAAGTTGGAAGGACCAAAAAAAACCTATGTTGGAAGCACCAGTCCTAGTGCCGGAAGGACAAACAAACATGCTGGAAGGACCAGCGCAAACAAAAATCCTAGCCGAAAAGGGGTAACAGAAATCCTAGCCGAAAGAGGGTAACAGAAATCCTAGCCAAAAGGGGGTATTTAATAAGGTCCTTTTTGATTCCAAAATAACCAGATCAAACAGGGCCAAAATTGGATCGAAACTTAAAACTCAAGTCATCCCCTGGGGGCACGTACTCAAAACCAGTCTCCGAAGGACTTGGGTCACCGAGTTAGTGAGATATGGGGTTGAATACATTCTAATAAAAAAACAATATGTATATATACGTATATGTATTTAACCAAGTCTCCATAGGGCTTGGGTCACCAGGTTAGTGAGAAACATGGTTAAATACATCAAGAACAGAAACGTGTGTTTGAATCGAGTCTCCGAAGGGCTTGGGTCACCAAGTCAGTGAGAAACACGATTAAATGCATTATAGAATAAAACCCCTTGAAAGGGAGCAATACGAATAAAGATTACAAGAATACAACGAACTTTGGTGCGTGGGCATAACCATAGCGTAAAAGCAAACCAACGATACTAACTGTACATACCATAAGTCTGTTATAATCATACGATTAACAAAGTGTTTCATGATACAAATTAATTGTGATAAAGGTATGATATGCAGCGTACCAGCGAAAAGATAACAAAGCTGAATAAAAGGTTGTAGTACAACAAAGCAAAACACGAATTCATCACAGAGACACAAGGTCACAAAGTTGGCAACGTAAGCATAAAATAGCAAGTGAGGACTGGTGCTCGCATATACAACCAGCCTAAGAATCATTATTTTTCTTTACCATCTCCAGTACATTGCTTGGTGGTATCTTCCTGAACAATATGATCATTAGTAGAATGATCCTCAGTAGCATTTCTATTAACATGAATAACGAGAAGATCCACAGGAGAAATCTGAGGGCTTGAGGCCTCAGCAATAGCGAGACAGGGAATATGAACAGAGACAACATCCAGAGCCTCTTTCCCAAGGGATTGGGCTTGTTATGCTATTATTTTTATACCCTCTGCTAAAGCTGCACGATCTTCCGCTTCTAGGAGGGTCTCTTGGAGAACACTGTCTTCTTCACCTTTCAAATATTTAAGCACTTGTTCCTAGACGAGAGCCAATGTTCGATGAAAATACTTGTTCAAAAAGCTTAGGATTCCACGATTTATAATGCTAAAAATGTAAAATTGGAACAGAGTTTCGTCGGTTTTTACCTTGGCTCGCTCAAGATCACGGGTTAACTTTGCTTTATCCTCTTCTAGTGTTTCGAGGGATTTACTTTGAGAAATAATCTCCTCTTCAAAAACTATCTTCTCCCATTGGTGAGAAGCTACAGTCTTCTATTCCAAAGCCAGTCGAGATTCAGCAGATTCCCGGCCAGATTGAGCCTCGCAGACTTGCTTTTTTGCAGCCTCAATCTCCCCCTTAAGCTTCTCATTTTCTGTTTCTAAGCTGCTTATCCTACTATCTCCGCCCTACAAAGATGCAATTTAAGATTCTTGAGATTTAATCACATGGATTAGTCCGGCTTTGTCATTTTCAAGAAGCTCAATGTGCTCAAGGTGTCGAGTGTTCAACCTTTGAAATTCAAAGCAAAATTTGTTCCATGACTCAAGTCGTCTTCCGGTAGTTTCCTTAGCCTCGTCTAATTACACTTTATGTTGACTCTTAGCAATGTAAAGTTGGGTGGTCATATAGTTTTTTATAGCACTCAACTCTCTAATGACATTCTGGTCATCATATGGGTACAAATCTAAATCAAAGTCCATTCCTTTTAAATCCCAGCCTCCAAATCAATCCTTCAGCTTTGAATTACCAGGGACAATTTCGTAAGGATGCCTGTCATGGATCGCTTGGATCTGGATAGAAGTAGGGACAATAGATTGAGATGCTGCAAGGGGTTGTTCCGGAGAGACAAGAGGATTGGGGTTCAAGAGCTCAGCCGATTTATGAGATTCCCATGGCTCTTCCCCACCTCACTCATTGTTACCTTTTTTCTTCTTAGCATCCTCCGGGCCCTGTTCCTTGTCGGTAACCCCTTTTTCAGATATATGTAAAGGATCATGTTTCCTCTTCTTCCATTGATTAGCCAAAGAAGGTTCAGGAGCATGTTCGGTTAGGGAATCTGAAGGTATCCGGGGGCACTTCAAGTAGCGAGAATGACAGAATTGTAGAAGATTTTGTGGACTAACAAGACCGGCCTATTGGGAAAAGTTGTCCTATAAAGAAGATTTCATTCCTGAATCTAGAAAAGAGAGAGGAAAAACTTTAGTACCTGTACGAAAAAATACTAAAATAAGATGAAAAAGGAAATGTGCTAGGTATACATGGAGGAACTAAAGCAATCCCTAGCTTTACGAGATATTTTCCTAGCCTAGAAATGGGAGCTTTGAGAATTCCTGTATTTAAGATTTGCGGTTTAAATATTTGAACGATAGTATCACCTTGAATAAGGTCTTTAGCTAAATCAAGAACACTGAGATCCTTAAAAATTTTGAACCACCCTTTTCTTGATTACCCCGAACGGCAAAACTTTCACAACATCCAAAGCTTCCTTAGAAGTTACTCCAGCTTCATCGAACTGCTCATTCTCTTTCACCGGATTTGAGGTAGTTTTTGAAGAGGTCACACTTGCGTCATCCTGATTGGTTTACCCTAAAGAAGGACCCTCCTTCCCAGTCTGGTCCGACAAAATCACGAGATCTTTACCCTTACAACGCTTGGATATTACCTTTTTTTGCAGAAACCGATTTGAATTTAAGTGTTGCGTTACTGCTTTTTGCAAGGCTGGAATGCTTCTCTTTTGGGGCCCTTTTGGCCGGAGACTTGCTAGTAGCACCTATCTTATTAGAAGAATCCACCACAAAAATACGCGAAGGAGAAAGTAAGTTTTAATGAGGTAGGAACTCTTCGGTAATAAAAAATTTCCTGTTCCTCTCACCTTCCTCAACAGCCAGAAGAGAATTACAGAGATCTTGATTGAGAGCGATACTCTGATCAGGAAGCACTGTAATATAATAAAGACTTAAGTAATAGATAAAAAGGAGTAAAGAGGGGCTTGAGAAGTAAGTATACTCACCGCCTTCCATCCATAAGCCACAGAAACTATTAGGGCATCGAATGCAGAAATACTGATTAGGAAATCCTCGAACACTCTCCACTAGGCCAGTAATTATTTTGAAACCCCGACTTTCAATAAAAACAATTGAAGGGCGTTGATTTTGTGATGACCCCAAAACCCTGTATCCACGGTGGTAAGGGTAATCTTTGGAATATAACACATAAACAAAAACAGCAGAACAGAATTAAATAAATACTCCAGATAATGTACAAATAATACACTGGATAAACATAATCATCAGAGTTACACAGTATACTAAATCATACTTAGTACAAAATACAGTTCAGCTATACATAAATGTCTACAGCGGAAAACAAAACATAATATGTACAATAGGAGCTGAACAACATAAAAAGAGATAAATGATAGAATCCATCTTCAGCTCCAGCTATCCAGAAAGAGCCTGCTAAAACCTAAATACAAGGCTGCCCGTGTAGAAAGAGGGGCACCCGAGTTTGCAAGTGAAACAAACTACGAGTCAGTCATGGGACTGGTATGAGAAATCTACTTAACACATTTTATAATATGGCTAATTACAGGACCACGCCACTTTCGTGGAACGGGTTTACTCCATTGGATTGCCAGTGCTTTACAACAAGTAAATCTTTTAAACATCGCAATGCTTTTTATAAAAATGAAGCCATTATAAGACTCAGTTCCCATCACACAATGCAATGCAAACCGGAGGATAGAGTTTTACCTTATAATAGCCAAAATATGCTTGATACGAATAAAACAAAAGAATTTGATATTATTACTAGTGTTTATATGTTTCAAAAACAATTTCAAATCATAAGTATCAATCACAGACGACATGGGTACCATATATCATGTCGCCATATATAGGTATACAATCAAAACCGCACAGTCACATATTTGGAAATTGGATTTCCGTCATGAACCAAGGCAAAAGATAGTCCTTACCGAATTCGAGACTCTCTAGCCCGAGCCTCAAGGCAAGTACTTAGTCAAACCCTTGGATCGTCAGGGCCGGTCCACCAATGTGGATTAAAATGCGTAAACACTGTGTTTCCCCGCCCTTTGGGGGCGTAAATGAGTCCTATGAATCCATCGGCTCCACATAGTCACCGATATATCCGAGGCGCCTCGCAACAACAACAACCACACAGGTGAAAATAACATAAATGTCAGGGCTGGTAGGTCACTGACACCACCCTAGCTAGAAGGAAACACATACCCTCCCTGATGTCCTCTTCCGTTTCTGGTTCATACCGGGGAGTGAGGCTCGCGAATCAACGTTACACACAAAGCTATGCCACACAGGCCGTGCTTTGATCATCAACCACAAGAATTTGCTTTTCAACAGAAGCCTTGATCATTTGCCACTCAGGCATGCCACACAGGAAATTCACTCTATGCGACTGATTTCTATCAATATATAACCTCTGAGCTCGTACGTCTCAGAGAAGGGCGTTAAGAAAGAGAATAAATTCCCTGCCTCCAATCAGATATATATTTAATAGAGATCAATCAGCACATAACAAAATCCAATGTCAGACACAAAGTCCATTTACACGTTTGTTCTGGGTCTGAACGAAACCGGAGGCACTATATACCTCGCATACCCATCGATCTCCACGTACGTCTGGACGATCACCACTTATTATCTATATTTCGGGATGCCTCCCAATCAAGACATCAGTTATCATCCAGCCGAGGTGAAGATCTTCGGTCTTCAACCACCGTCTTCATCATCGACTTCTTACTGCCGATCAATTATTTGAAATGAGATTTAACTCGGCCTTTTCAAATAATTCACGTATATTTAGAATTTAAATCAATTCATTTCAATGGTTAAATTATTCGACAACAATTCACGCCACACACATTCAACCATCAAATATTCACTAAACCGGGTAAATTCGGTTTATTTCCATTCCATATCATTTATAATATTTTATAACGAATTTATCGCTATTTTTGTTTATTTAAAAATAGCCAATTCATTCAAACGACGCTTCAGGCTATAACTCGGCCGTGGCGCTGTTTTTCTTCAGATTTGATTTACACATATCTGAAAATCTAACCATTGGATCTTCATAACTTTTATATCATTAGAAAGATCTTTTCAAAACAAATCCAATGGTTTCAGTTTTGGGAAAATCCGACGGTCGGATCTCCCGATACACTCGTTTGAAGTTTTGATTTCAAAATACGAACTACAACGTTGTTATTCGATTTAATTTAATTATATATATATATAATCGATTCTGGCGTTGTTTTTCTTCAGATTTGAATTAGACATTCCAGACAATCCAACCATTAGATTTTCACAAAGTGGGTATCGTTGGAAAGATATTTCCAAGGCGAACCCAACGGTTTCGATTTTGGGAAAATCCGATGGTCGGATCTCCCGCACTAATTGTTCGAAATCACGGTTTCAAAACACGAACTGCAGCTTCGTTATTCGATATATTTTAATTATATTTTTAGATATATATATATATATATATATATATATAATCGATTCTTCGACTTCAAAACCATTTTCACTTCACATATTTGATAAAAACGATATTTTTATCCAACAGATATTTATTTCAACACACGAATTTTGTTTATTTTATTTTTGCACAGGAATTTCTATTCAACACATGAATTTTATTTATTTTATTTCCACACAGGAATTTCTATTCAACACATGAATTTCTATTTAACCCATGAATTTTATTTCAACATTCAACACATGAATATTTTCTATAGTTTATATATATAATAAAAATGTGATTTTTATTGCAAAACAATTTATTTCAAAACACGATTATTTTATATATTTTATATGTAAGGTAAAAATGTTATTTTTGGTGTTAAAACAATTTATTTAAACCACTAATATTTTATATAGTCTATATATATGATAAAAATGTTATTTTTATCTTTCAAAGAATTTATTCAATACACGAACTCCATTCAACACATGAGTTTTGTTTCAACATTCAACACATGACTTTAATTTCAACATTCAACACATGAATTTATTTCAACACATGAATTTTGTTTCAACATTCAACACATGACTTTAATTTCAACATTCAACACATGAAAATAAATCAAACACAGAAATATTTCAGAAAATTTCGGCAGCATAACGGCAGGGTAGTTAAAACTGGCACCGTCCCTAGTACGGCTCCTCGCTCTACCTTAAAGCCTCGCAGCTTTTGACAATGGGGATTTTCATTATCTAGTTCGTACGCAGACGAATTTTCCCATATACTAATCCTATTGGGATTTCAACAACAATCATTTATTTCAAACCAACCATTCATGATATTCACCAAATTTTCACATCAACCAATAATCCAAACAATATCACAACCAATATATATCATCCATGGTCTGTGGACGAGGGGAGTATATATATATAGATATACATATATAACTATATTTCGATTTCATTTCAATATCATTTCAATTTATTTCAACGAACATATCATTTTTACAACGCATATATAACTTATACATCGAACATACAACTTATACAACGCTTATACATGTGGCGTACAACGCTTATATAACTCATACTTCGACTATATAATTTATACATCATTGTTTTCCATATCATTTATAATTTAGAAATCTCACATTGGGTTCCACTCCACCAAAAATTGCAGATGGCTCAGAAAAATATCCGGTCTCTTCTAGAATGTAGAAGACGTCTGCACGAGTCCACTATCTCTTGTTTCACCGGAATTCGACAAAATAGCAAAAAGATATATTTTTACAAGTTTGTAACGGTTTTAAAGAGTTAAAACTGTTTTAAATTAACAAAGCCGATTACCTCAGCAAATTGATCGAAACTAGGTTTTAATTTAACTTCAAATCCGTGAAGTAGGAAGAGGATCAGGCTATGAAGCATCGAAAGGGGAGGAGTGGCGCTCAGGCGCGTGGGGGAGTGGGCCCACTTGGCGGCTCCAGGTGCTGCCGGCGGTGGTTGAAAGGCTCCGAATTTAGAGGCTTGGATCTCACGATTTACTTGACGAGAGGGGGTGCTCTTGGTACTGATTTGAAGAGGGGGAGAAGCTCTAAAAATCCTCAACATCGGCCTTGAATTTTATTGAGTGGATTGGCCAGAAATCAAGAGAGAAGGGGGATGTTCTTTTCCGCCGTGCGTCGATCGGGGAGAGAGAATGTCGGGGGAGAGAGAGAGAGAGAGTGAGCTGGCCAACAGAATTTTTTATATATTTATATATTTTAAAAATCAAAAAATGCCCCTTATCTCATACGAACTCCAATCCAAACCCAACGACTGTCGTCCCTAGCTAAATACCCTCATTCCGAACACAATGGGATATGTTTCGAAGGCCCATTCAACTGTTTCAGTCAGTTTTCCTTAAAATTAAAATATAAAACATTCAATATTTAATTTGAACGTACATTTCAATTTGTCGGGGCCATATACTGATCCCAAAAATTCCAAAAAAATAAATCTAGCTATGTTTTAACGATACGGTCCCAACAAAACTAGTTTCGTCGAATTCTGAGACCGTTTGAAAAATGGCCTTTTTCTAGTCGATCCAATTTAACTGTAATTGACCAAACAAATTTTCCTTCGTCACGCTCACATATTAACTTCAAAAATTATGGAATTTGAAACCTAGCAATAATTTGACATCCCGGATCCAACAAAAGTGGTTTCGTCAAATTCTGAGGTCGTTTGCAAAATGTCTATTTTCAAGGGCTATATATTCTCTATAGCGACCTTTCTGAAAATTCATTTGGCCATAACTTTTGCTTCCCGCTATGAAACTTCAGTTTTTCAGATTCGTTAGAAAGATATTCACTAACATATTTAAATATTTTTAGTTCCACTAAGATCCGTTTTATTTTGCACCCGGTACAGTCAGTCAAAATTTGAATTCAAAATTTGAAACTACCGCACCATTTTAGGCCTTGTTTATAATTAAAAATAATTATATTCATTTTCAAACATCGATTCAAACACACTTTTCGTCGTTATTATTTAAAATATTTATTTTAAATATTTAAAATTCACTAAAATAGCCAAATTAAAAATTTTAAATTGGATCAGATTTTCCGGGTTGTTATAGATTCCATCTCTTAAAAGAATATAAGGAACATATATCTGCAAATTAAGGAGCGCGTTGTTTCTCTCTCATGAAGAGGATATAAAGGCTTATTAAAACGGCATAACCGTTCGGGTGTAATTAAAACGAGGCAATAGCCAAGTTCTGGAGAATCATTTCAAAATAAGGATTAAAAGGGGGAATCACCCTGCTCATCAACATACCGCGATTAGGAGGAACATCCGCAAAATCATTCTTCTCGGGCAACTTGGCTTCTTCCTTTTTCGAAATTCCAAACTGGTTGCACAATTGTTGAAATGAGCTAAAAGAAAGCTCTTTCACATTCCTCTCATAAGGTATGCTAGAAAGTACAAGGGTTTGAGGAAAGTTTTGAGTAGCATTTACGCCAGGGGAAGGATCTGGTGTGGTATCAGCTGTTTAGTCAGAACTTCTAGCTTGGCCAGGCATAGTTTGGTTCTTGGAACTCTGGTGTGATTGATGATGAGTTAGCATTTCTACATAAATAAATGTTATGTCACTAAAAAATTAGTACCACCAAAAGGGCAGAAGTTGAACAAGTGCAAACCAAAATGAGGCCATGCACGACCGACCCTTACAGGACAGATAGAAACAATCCAACCGAGTTTGAGGCATAAGCAACCCAGATATCCGACCATTCACAAAGGTTTTTGACCCGCTCGCATGTGAATAACCAGATTCCAGATCAACACTCATACCGACCCTGACCTGGTTGCAAATAACCATATCATGTCATCTACTCAAACTCGAGTCAAGGCGGTCGCACATATTTAGTCAGAATGAGTCGTTCGTGACCAACCCCATATAGAAGTTGGGCAAGAACAACCCTTGCCAAATTAAAGTTGAACGACCATAAAGGTCGAACACGACGATGCACGACAAAGAAAAAGGAAAATTTCCAGACCAAATATAGGGTCAAAAAAATGTAGATGACGAACGGTCTGTGCAAACCCCTCAATTTCACAGTACAAAGGCAAAGACGGTTGCCAATTCGAGTGACAGTCAACAAAATCATATTAGTAGCAATATGATCATACAAGTATGAAACAAAGGGATATCAAAGAGCATTTCGACAAGCAACTTACAGGTGTGTTACTGAAAAATTATAAATTCAAAAGGCTATATGTACTCGACAGGAAAAATGTTTACATGTATAACCCTACAACGACCTAGTTAAAATCACAAGAATCCTCAAGAAAATCCATGAGAGACAATCTTGGTTAGTATTAAGGTCCTTCAAACTACACCTAAGGTTATCAAATTCATACATCGGATTAAACCAAAGCAAGATTAAGGAGATAAATTTACCTGCCAACAAGAGGATAATCTCAAATCTAAGCGAGTAGGCTGCCCTAATCAATCTTGAAGTTGCAGAGCTTTGGTGAGGGTACCACGCACGGCTGTAAGTCGAAACTTGGGAAGGAAAAATATAATTGAAAGCTTCGAAGGTAATCGAAACAGCAAGTAAGATTGTCTAGAACAATACCACCATTAAAAGCTTCTCTGGAGAAAGATAAAAGAAATAGGAAAGGGAAAAGTAAGAAGGCAGTATATAAAGTAAGAGGAAGGCTAAAAGGCCCAACAGGCCAAATCAGCGCGTCAGCTCGCTCGCTCGACTATACTATGTAAACGAATGACCTCAAATTCATCCAATCATATCAGCACATGAGCGACCGAGAACCCATTCAAACATACATATATGTGAGCCATGTGAAAGCACGACCGCCAAGGGTGGAAAGTTTGACTTAATCCATCGAATGGTTCCACATTTAATTATTTCGAAGCTTGAATTTTTTTACAAAATTACAAACTTTGAGGGGCAAATGTTATCCCTCAAAAAATTTGTACACACATTAGATGGTAAGTATGAGTTAGAGGCACAAGACAAACACTCGAGTCGGATGAGCATCATAGCGAGTTTGCTCGCACATAAGTTAAGGATCGAGCACAATGTAAGAGAAGTCGCTCATTCCTACATCGAAAAGGTTAATCGTACAAGACAAGGAGAAGATTTGGTTTCGGTAACATGTTCCACTCTGCAGAGGTTGTTCATACTACCCTGATCGATCGTACGTAGCAGGGAACACAAAGATACCAGAGGTCGCACATACATCCCATGATCGCTTATAAATTGCAAACCCAGTCGCTCGCTCAGTCCCCAATCAGTCACTAATGCTGCAATCATATGCTACCAGATGTCAATTTCAGATTGATCGCACACATGTCTGCTCTACAAGCCTCGATCGGTCTCCCGTTCATTTACAATCAGATACAGATGCTCCAGCCAGATATTATCTGTCAGTCATAAAAAGCTTAACATGATGATCCGGTCAGTCGTTCTTATACCAACCAAGAAGTTTCGACAAGCCACCTGTGCATTCATCACATGTCCTCCCATTCAGTGTGCTCAGATCTGTGCAATCGCTCCCTTCTATAAAGCCGCTCGTACAGACCATCTAAATACAACTATCAACAGTTGGCTACGGCCAAGCGATGACATTTTCGTAATTAATGAGACGAACAACCCGTAACCTGCATATATGAATTTCAGCTTATTTCTTCAGGGGAGTTCGCCTATAAATAGGCTATGGCTTCCACCATTAGGGGGATCCTAGCGACCACGAAGTGCTGCTGAATTCTTTCTTCCGTCATTCCTTAAGCGTTTCAACCATCATCATGATCTCCATTCAAAGGTTATACATCTATTTGGCCATGCCATCCATTAGAATCCTATAAGTGAGAAAAAAAATCAAAGACATCTTCCTTCTCCATCGCTCACCCATCCTTCTCTTCTCCTCCACGGATTACACCATTCCTCCATCGAATCCCGTGAATTTAAGCGAGATTTGTATGTAAGAGTGAGAATATGTTGAGATAATGAGAAAATGTATGAACGAAGAGAGTTTATATGCTCTGTAATCATTGTCATGATAATGCAAGCTACCTTCATAGTGGACGTAGGCCAAGCTTAGGGCCGAACAACTCTAAATCCTTTGTCTTCATTTTATTTTCCTCATTTTTTGCTTGTGATTGCGGTTCCATCTATTTTCTAACCACACTGGTGAAGTACGAATCTCGTACCATTGGTGTTTGAGCCATTTTTGGTGAAAATACAACCAAATATCGGGCTCCCCTTAGACAAGGCAAAGGGTACGCACCTCACCAACTTGATATATATATATATATGTGTGTGTGTGTGTGTGTGTGTGTGTGTGTGTGTGTGCGCGCGCGCGCGCGTGCGCACCTCCCACGATGGCACATGCTACACTGACGATGCACAATTCCATGCCCTCTGGGACTACACCGCCATCTCACACATACTTTTAGTTGTCCGGATTACCAGAATCTTTAGCCACATACTAAATCATTTTTATATCCCGAAGTAGGGAAAATCATTTCACAACATAATAATCATAAGTACTTTACATTAGCAATTCACACATATGATCAGTCACTATTAATCACATAACCTTTGAGCTCGTACGTCTCAAAGAAGGGTGTTAAGCAAGAGAATAAATTCTCCGCCACCAAACAGATACATCATCAATAAAAACTAATCGGTTACGTGATGAACCACAATGTTAAACACATAATACATTTTGAAATCATTTCGACAACATCGGGTTTAGGCCTCAAAATCCTTTCTGTTTTATAAAACATTTTCATAAAACATTCCCTGTCCAAAATCGGGAATACATTTCTTTTCACTTAAAAAATATATATTTCAAAATCATTCATTAAATTTGAAATGAACTCAACAACATCCTGAACATCTCATAGTCAAATTCACAAGATGTTAGCATATAAATATTTCTACCCAACCCGATGCTAAATGTAAAAGCATATTTTGCTTATAAACTGGTCGAGCACAGTCCAAACAATCAATCAATCATAATCCATATCCATAACCCAGTACATTTGGTTTAAATCATACCTCAAGTTTTGGTAAATTCAATTACCATTCATTCATTCAAATCTAATTAAAGATTTATTAAAACTCTAGCTCAGTTTTAATTTCATAAATCATTACTTAATGATTATTCAACTTTTTGGAAATTAATCCTGTCTTTTACTCGTGTTAAAGAACCAATGTCTTTTAAAACAACGTTGACGATAAACCAAAAATCACCTTCCATTTAATATGGAACCTTCACGGAAATCATAACAGCATAAAATCGATATAAATTTCCGTATCAAACTAATACTATAAGTGAAATAACAGCAAAACCTTTTAAATTCCATATATAGTAATGGTCTTCCTTTAAAGAAGCTCATCTTGATTATTACCAAATCGAATTCCATTCAATTCCAATTTAATATATTAAACTAGAAAATTTTACTTTGGAAAATTCCATAATACTAGTAAAGTATGATTCCAATTAAAATAAGATTCTTATAAATAGTTAATTAATAACTAATAACAAATTTCATAGATTTTTTTTTACTTAGATTGAATTTACATGTGTCTCACAATCCAAAATTGGGGGAAAGAATGACATTTTGGGGTGGAGAAAATGCCAAAGAAGCTCAAGAGAATCTTAATTAAAAGATTATAAATTCCAAATCATAACTTCACTATTCATTGGGTTAAAGAATGACTGTTATTTAAAGCATTGTTCACCATAACCCCAAAATCCAATTTGATATTAAGTATAAGGCTCTGAATAGAAATAATATTGACTTATATTCAACATCAAATTCTGAAACTAACGGATATCGTATTGGGTCTATATCTTCCAAAATCCTCAACAATATCTGCATAATCACGGAATCCATTATCAAAATATTCCAAAGATTATTTCCATTCCAAATCCATTCCAATTTATGAATTGGAAAACTCTGGTTATTTTTAACCTGTTTTCAATCCAATTTATTATTTCTAAAAATAATTGGATTATTATTCGAGTTATTAATTAGTTCATTTCGATAAAATATATTTTTATCTTTTCAAAACTTTGAATTTTTCATCCAAAATCTTTCCAAATCATTCATTATAAATTTACACAATTTTTCCATATTTTTAATAATTTTAATATCGCCATTTCAGTCGGTTTCCAATAGCAACCACCGAACTACATCCATAGCTACCTTTTCTGAAATTGATTTGGACATAATTTGAAATCCAACCATTCAAATTTAAATCTCTTATATTCATTGGAAAGATCTTTTCAGTACGAACCCAGCAGTTCCGGTTTTAGGAGAATCCGACGGTCGGATCTCCCATAACATCATTTCGAAGTTAATGTTCAAAATTCGCGAACGGTCATTGTGCGGCGCACTTCTATCCAAGCCATTAAATATATATAGTATATACATATATCATCGATTTCCATTTAAAACATATTTTATAAATCATTTATAAATTCGTTTTAAAAATGATTCCAACTTCCATTTCAATTTTAAATCAAAATTGAATATTTCATTATACGACAATTTTATACAGTGCATATACATGTTAAAAATTATATTATTATTAATCCAATAATTATTCCATTACATGACAATTTTATATATCTCATATATAAGCAAAAAATAATCATTTTAACCAATCAATATTTATTTCATTACATGACCATTTTATATATCTCATAATATTTTTAGCAAACAAATATTTATTTCGTTACATGACCATTTTATAGATCCATATATAATCTAAAACTAATATTTTTAGTGAACAAATACTTAATTCATTACATGAACATTTTATATATCGCATATATAAGCTAAGAATAATATTTTAGTGAACAAATATTTATTTCATTACATGACAATTTTATATATCGCATATATAAGCTAAAATTAATATTTTTAGCGAACAAATATTTATTTCATTACATGCCAATTTTATTCATCGCATATATACATTAAAAATTATATTTTTAACCTTCCAAAAATTATTTCATTACATGCCAATTTCATTCATCGCATATGTACGTTTAAAATTATATTTTTAAACTTCCAATAATTATTTATTACATGCCAATTTTATCCATTTCACATATATGTTAAAAAATATATTTTTAACGAACAAATATTTATTCTATTTCATGACCATTTTATATATCGCATATATATGATATACACAACGCATATATATAATTTATACAATGCATATATACAATTTATACAACGCATATATATTTTATACAACACATATATATTTTATACAACGCATATATATTTGAAACATCACAATCACAAATCATCAAATCATCCATATAAATAAATACTCAACTACCCAATGCCATTTACGGGCCACAAGTGATACGCGGAGTATGAAATGCGAGTGTCGCTAATATCCATACATCGCTTCCAATTCAAATAAGTTATGCAAATTCATGTGTTGAACTTCAAAAACAAATAGCATACAACAGATAAAAATCAATACTGGCATATAATTTCAGTTATAAAATAAATAACTATACAAATATTACAGTGAGAGAGTTCTCACGTTGGGTTCCACTCTGTCATTCTTTATTTTGAATTGTTTTAATAAAATTAAAAGCTGTTTAATTTTATTAGAATTTCCAATTGCCTCCATTTCTGTTTTGGCCTACTCTCAAATGTAGTGCTCGTTGTTGCGAATCCAACGCAACTGATTTCGTTCGATTGTGATATTGTATGAAAGAGTTATTAATTTTACAAGATTTCACTATTATTATACATTTAATTTCAGATTTAAATATATTATTTAACCTATTTATCTCTACCGTTCAAATCTTGGATCAAGGGCCACTATTTCTTTTCCTCTATCGTTGAATTCATGCTTCTAGAAAATTTCATAACCGAACCTATCATCGAAATAAAAAACCTACAACACGTGCGGCCTACACGACACTGGACCTCGATCCACATACCCACCGTCGACCGACTTCAAAGCTCCTCCCACCACCATGAGCAGGAGCCCGTTCGCAACCCCCTTGCTTTCGGAAAAACAGTTCGAACTTGGCATGTTTGAGAGACGAATTCTTCCAATACATTCAGCTAAAAGTGATCATAGCTGTACCAAACTGACGAGTTCGCATAGTTGTTTGATTTTCATTTCAGGAGTCTTGTGATTTATTGATTAGATTAGGAGAAAAATGGGGAAAATTTTTAGAGCAAAATCGGCCATTAGTTAGGACCTGGCTGCGGATTTCCTGAGTAGGGTTAGGGTTTTTAGTGGTTAAGGGTATTTATACTATTTAATATTAATATTTAATTCGAGTATCTTGTTTACTGTTCCGAACTCCAAATCAACACCAACGACTGTCGTTCCTAGCTAATTACCCTCATTCTGGACACAATGGGATATGTTTCATAAGCCAATTCGGCTGTTTCGATTAGTTTTCATCAAAATTAAAATATAAGTCAATATTAGCGGTCAATATTGAATTTGAACGTACATTTTAATTTATCGGGGCCACATACTGACTCCAAAAATTAAAGAAAATTTAATCTAGCTATGTTTTGACGATACAGTCCTAACAAAACTAATTTCATCGAATTTGGAGACTGTTTGAAAATGGCCTTTTTCCGGTCGATTAAATTCAAACTGGAATTATCAAACACATTTTATTTCACTACGCTCACATATTAATTTCAAAAGTTATGAAATTTGAAACCTAACAATAATTTGATATTTTGGATCCATCAAAAGTAGTTTCGTTGAAAAGTGAGGTCGTTTGCAAAATGACAATTTTTAAGGGTTATATATTATATTAAAATATATATAAATTCCATAGCGACTAATTTAAATTTTAAACTGGACATAACTTACAATTTGTATTATGAAATCTGAATTTTTCACATTCATCAAAAATATATAATTAAACAGATTCTGATGTTTCTTATTTTACTGAAATCCGATTTATTTTGAATCCTATATATTCAATTAAAATTTAAAATCGAATTTTCAAACTGCTACGTAATTTCGAGCTTGTTTTATAATTGAAATAAATTTATACGTTCTAACTTCGATTTAAATAAATTTTTAGTCATTATTATTTAAAATAAATCATTTTAAATATTGAAAATCCATTAAAATAACAAAAATAAAAAATTTAAATTGTTTCAGAAATTCTGGGTTGTTACAGACTTCTTGCCTGTCATTACACCATGTTCCTTCTTTTGTCTCTTAAAGAATCTGCAGTCTCTTTTGAAATTCCCTGGTTTTATACAGAAATAACGGTCTTTTCCCTTTTTGATTGGATTATTTCTGGTTGTTATCCCTTTTTAGTTTTCCAGTTTCTTTATGCCCTTTGTGATTGTTAACCACTGCACGTATATTAGAATCATTCAAATGTCTTCCTTTCATGGATTTTGGTTTCTTCTTTGATGTAAAGATGCTTTTGAGTTTGTTCCATGGAGAAATCCTCGGTTGAGTACATAAGTTTCTTTCTGTAATCACTCCATGTTTGAAGGAGTTTGGCGATAAAAGCCCCAACTTTTAGTGGTTTAGGAATATCAATTTTAACATCCTTCAATTTGTTAAATATAACCTGTAACTCTTGTACTTGATCCAGAACCGAAGCATTGTCAAGCATTTTAAGATCGAGAAATTCACAGATTAAAAACTTATATGTGCCTTTCTTTTCGTTACTGTACTTAGTTTCCAACGTCTTCAATATTTCTTTCGGATACTTAACAAAGGTGAAAAGATCATAGAGCCGGCCAGAGAGTATGTTGAGAATGTGTTCCCTGCATGCAGTTTCATTATCTTCGCGCTTCTTTCTTTGGGCCACAATCTCTGGAGAGTCTTTGTCATAAGACGGTGGGATAGATGTTATATTTCCATCAAGTACGTAAGCAATCTTTAATGTAGTCAGAAGGAACATGATTTTATCTTGCCAACGAGTGCAGTTGGTGCCATCAAAACGGTCAAGTTTTGTGAATTCCTTATTTATAATCTTTTACATGGAGTCAGAAGCAACATGATAGTTCCTTAAATTTGTTGGTAAATGTTGTGAATGAGGAATGAAAACCAGGAAGCAATATTTGAGACATGTGGACATAACATTTTCCTTAAGGTATTGTTCTCCCTCACTACTACAGAAATTGTTGTAACAAATAAAAAGTAATTATTTACAGAAGTAGAGAAGGAGAAGACAATCATAAGTTGTTCTTAACCAGGAATGAATGATGGCTATACACAGCACCGGAACAGACATGACTATCATGACCAGTAGAATAGACGCGTCCGTATGTTTGAAATAATTTGCTAAAAAATACGACTATTGCCAACTGTTGAATCCCTTCCGTACTATCGTGCACGTGCCCACATGCCTTAAGTGCCCAAGTACCCTTCTTTGGCTCACAATAATATTTTATAGGCAAAAACCTCATGTATTCAAATCCAAGCCCAAGTTATTTTTAATTCATAATATCCCAGACAAAACATTTCTATATACATAGGAATAGTTAATAAAACTTGGTGATGTGGGACAAATAATTTTCCAATCTTCCAATAATCCCACACAAGATTGTAATATTATTTATGCATAGAAGACAGTAGCTTTTTGGTTTCAACTTTTCTTTTTATTCCATGTATTTAAATTTCAACAGAATGTTTGGTAGTGTATACTTAAATCAAAATTTTATGTGATGAAACGACATATATGAACACATAAATGTTATCATGCTTCTGCAAAATGTCATAATCATAGATTGGTTATTGATTTTCTCCAGGTTTTCATGAATATGTATAAAACTATATCCAAATTTTACTGAAATATTATTTCTTATACTCATCTAGTTGTCCATTCTTTTCGTCCTTGTTATTATAGACAAATGATCACCACAAAACGTAACAATATAAATATTTTAATGTTTACGAATCACTTTTCAGCAACTTGTTATTACCATTTAAATCTTAGTCAACTAAAAGTTTAGTTTCAATTGTAGGTGACTAAAATGGCTTTAGACCCTTTGTACTACTAATAGTTTTCGTCATTTCTCTTGTTAATCCTTTAGTTAGCGGGTTTGCCAAGTTCACTTTCGATCTTACAAATATAAGAATAATTATACCATCTATAACTAATTTTTTGACGTATGCATGTCTCATATTTATATGTCTAGACTTTCCATCATAAATTTTATTATAAACTCTAGACACTATAGTTTCACTATCACAATACACAGAAATGGTTGACTTTGGTTGTGGCCACAACTCTATTTCTAATAATAAATTTCTTAGCCATTTTGCCTGCTTACCTGTTGCATCGAAGGCAATAAATTCTGCTTCCGTTGTAGAATGTGTTATAACTGTTTATTTCTTGGTGGCCCAAGATATAACACCTTCTCGAAGAGTAAAAATCCATAAACTAGTTCCTCTATTCCCATTTTTAGGTGTTGCACCACTTGTGTCTGTATATCTTTCCAGAACTATTGGGAAATTTCCATAATAAAGTCCTAATCCCATGGTTCTTTTAAGGTAACCAAGAACTCTATATATTTCTTTCCAATGTGAAGTGCCTAGTTTTTGTGTATATCTAGATAGTTTGCACATAGTGAAAGCAATATCCAGAAAAGTACAATGCATACATGAGACTTCCAATAATGCCTGCATATTCTAGTTGAGCTATTGCCTTTACATAATTAGCAAATAGTTTAATTGAAGAATCATAAGGACTGCTTGTTTCTTTAATATTTAAGTGTTTATATTGAAGAAGCAATTTTTCAATGCAATAAGATTGACATAATGCATTTCCACCACTATGTATCTTTACTTTGATTCCAAATATAGTTTCAACTTCATTTAGATCTTTCATTTTAAAAAATGAAGATATTTTTGTGTCTTGTTAATGTCTTCCATATTAGTGCTAAATATTACCAAATCGTCTACATATAAGCATATTATAATACCATATCTATCAGTGAATTTGAAATATATACATTTGTCTACATTATTATGTTATAAACCATTAGATAAAATTACAGAGTCAAACTTCTCATGTCACTGTTTAGGTGCTTGTTCCAATCCATATAATGATTTAATAAGTTTGCAAGCTATGTGTTCATTTCCAAGCATAGTGGAACCTTTTGGTTATTCCATATATACTTCTTTATTTAGATTACCATTTAGAAAAGCAGTCTTAACATTCAATTGATGTACGTGTAATCCATAACTAAAAGAAAGTTCAAATAGGACTCTAATGGATGTTAATCTTGCAACAGAAGCATATGTATCGAAATAATCAATACCTTCCTTTTGCCTGAATCATTTAGCAACTAACCTTGCCTTAAAAGTTTGTATTGATCCATCCATATTGTACTTTATATGAAATACCTGTTTACTTCCATTTTTTTTTGATCCATTGGGTAAGTCGATTAATTCCCAAGTATTATTAGATATATTTAAATCCACCGCATCTTGTATTGCTTCTTCCCAGGAAGAAGCATCCCTAGGCTTCTTTAAAAGTTTTAGGATCATCTTCTGTACCTAGGACATAAGTTATATCATAAATAATATCTTTTCTATCACCTATGACGAGATGAACTGCATCATCAAATGAAATGAAATTAGGTCCTAACTCTTTAGATTTCTTTGTTCTTTGACTTCTTCTAAGTTCTTCTGATATATTAGAAGATTTTCTTTTATTAGAAGAAGTTTGTTCAGATTTTCCATTATCTTTGTCATGGGCAATTTGAGTAGGAATTAAGACTCGACTAGAATCACATATAAACTTATTTTCAACAAATTCTACACCCCTTATTTCTGTAATGATATTAGAATCCAAGTCTAGCACCCGAAATGCTTTGGAATTCTCAATATCCAATAAATACACCTTTTAAATATGTTGGTCCTAGTTTATTCCTTTTGGGTCTATTATTTGAAAAAAGATTAGACGACTCCAAACTTTCAAGTATCTCTAAACAAGTTTTTCTATCTCTCCATAATTCATATAGAGATACTTTTGTTTTTCTTGATGGAAGTCTATTATGCAAATGACATGTTGTTAGAAGTTCCTGCACCCATAAATTTACATTTTGTTTGGCATTTAAAATCATAACATTAGTCATCTCGACTAATGTTCTATTTTACCGTTCAGCTAAACCATTCTGTTGTATATAGTGCACTTGATTGATGCATAATTCCATTTTCCTCATGAAATAAGAAAAACTCAATAGAGAAATGTTCTCCACCTCCATCACTATGCAATACTTTAATTTTTCTTTCCTTTCGATTTTCGACTGTGATTTTAAAATGTTTAAGCATATCAAAAGCCTGATATTTTGTTTCATTAGGTAAACAAATGTATATCTAGAATAATCAACTATGAAAGTAATAAATATTTATTCCCTTCTCTAATCAATATACCATTTAATTCACATATATGAGAGTGAATTAACTCAAGCAACTTTATATTTCATTCAGATTTAGGAAATGGCTTCTTGCATATTTTCGTTTCATTACATGTTTCGCATGTAAATAGTATTTTATCTTCATATGAGATTAAACCTTCTTTAGCCATAAACTTTATAGATTCAAATTTTAAGTACATTAGTCTACCATGCCATAAATCAATCGAGTCAAGAACATAAGCAAATTCATTTTATTGATACTTAATTTTAACATCCCGTTACAAGCATACCATTTTCCAACAAATATTCCTTTTGACAATATGAGACTATTATCATCAAGGACGAATTTGACACCCTTATTACAAATAAGACTTGCAGAGTCAAGGTGTAACATCTCGATATTTTGCGATAATTTAAAATATTAAATTAATGTGTTTTTGGAACAAAATTGCTTTAAATACTAAAATTAATGAATTTGTAAATTTTGGAATTTCATTTATGTTGGAAATTTTAGATTAATTTATATGGTAATAATATACATCCGTTGTTTGTGTAATGAAGGTCGACTAGTGTAACGACACGGATTTCGCCCGGACCTAATCGATCGCTAAATCGACCAAGACCGTTCGAATCCCGCATACGCTAACTCTGGGTATACAACACATCATAACAAATAACAGAAGACTTCTATAATTATATATAATTATGTTACATCAGAGTATAGAATATCAGAGTATCTCGAAAATAATACACAGCGGAAGATAAATTTACATAAATGTAATACAATGCACAGCGGAAGACTGTAAATGTCTGGACACAGCTTAAAGCTTCAATCCAGAATCCTGCTCAATACATCTGCAAAATAAAACTACTCGACTGCCCGTGTGGAAAATAGGGGCACCCGAGTTCGCAAGGGAAAAGCAAACTACAGGTCAGTCACGGGACTGGTGTGAGAAACTCTAAACAGTTATGATTTTACACAAATTATCGATATTTTTAATAATTTTATCAAGGCCCGTACAGTCGATTTCCATCAACGTTCATCGAACTGCACTTACAGCGACCTTTTTCAAATTTGATTTGGACATAATTCCAAATCCAACCGTTAGATTTCTAATTTCTAATATTCGTTAGAAAGCTCTTTTCGATACCAACCCAACGGTTCCGATTTCAGGAGAATCCGACGATCGGATCTCCCGCAATGTCCATTTGAAGTCAATGGTCGAAATTCGCGAACTGCCGCTGCGCTGCGCGTTCTATTCAGGCCATTATATTATATATATAATATATACTTCGTCGATTTCCTTTTAAAACGTATTTTATAAATCGTTTTAAATTCGTTTTCAAAACGATTTCAACTTCTATTTCAACTTCAAATCAAAATCGAATTTTCTAACATAAATTCATTTTCTTTTCATTTCGAATTGATTTAATTCAAATGGATATCAAATTGATTTTAATTCAATTCAATTTCAATTCGTTTTCAATTCAATTCAATTTGAATTCGTTTTCAATTCAATTCAATTTCAATTCGTTTTCCATTCAATTCAATTTCAATTTGAATTCATTTCTATTCATTTTCAATTTGAATTCATTTCAATTCAATTCGTTTTCAATTCAATTCAATTTCAATTTGAATTCATTTCTATTCAATTCAAATTTCAAATTCATTTCAATTCGAATTCATTTCTATTCAATTTCAATTCGAATTCATTTCAAAACGATTTCAATTCTAGTTCAATTTAATTCGAATTTCAATTCACTTTAATATTCATTTCAATTTGAATAAAATCGATATAAATATTGTTCACGTCAAAATGGCGTCAATCTATCAACACGGCTTCATATATTTTTATTTTCAAATATTCTATTTCAAATATTTCTATTTTCAAATATTTCTTTTACGAATATTTCTATTCAAATATTTCTTTTTCAAATATTTCTACTCAAATATTTCTTTTTCAAAACTGGAATGAGGCCCAAACAATTACCATATAATGTTAATTATATGGATTTTCTACAACGCATGTATACAATAACAACGATGAATAATCAACCATCATCCAAAGTGCATTCTACACTGTATAAGCATCAAATATAAATATTTAACGCTTATAACAGTCTGTCAATCAATCGATCGACATACAACTAATCAATCGGGATTAGTGTACGTCAAATATCATCCCAATACCCGTTTGGGGTTTCAAACAATCAAACACAGATTTTATTTGTGCAGTTGGGCGATGTGTAAAATTTATCGTCCCAATCGATATCAGTCAAATGTGTATATAAACAAATCGTCCGATTTGTTTATTTTATTTCATTTCATATATACGTTAAAAATTCTATTTTTAACTATAAATGATTTTAAACTATATAAATATTTTATTTCATTTCACATCACAGAATCAACTACACATCAAAATCAAACAAACAGGCATACAAGCCGTCCATGGTCTGTGGACGACGGGTGTCGGGTGCTACTAAACACCGTCTGCATCCTAGTATATATTTATATAACTAGAAAATAAATTAAAGGTGAGAAGTTCTCACAGAATAGCTAATCTAACGCACGACTCTTCTTAGGTAGAAATCTTCCCCGTTTCTTCTTTCGTCACTTTCATCATCCGTAATCACTACATAAATAAAAATCACATTTTTATTTCGCTATTCAATATATAAAAATCGAATTTTTACTTTGCTATTCAATATATAAAAATCAAATTTTTACTTCGCTATTCAATATATAAAAATCGAATTTATACTTCGCTATTCAATATATAAAAATCGAATTTTTATTTTGCTATTTTTTTAAAAGTCACTTCTTTTTCTAAATAAAATCACTACATATAAATTAAAAATCCAACTTTTCTATAAATTAAAAATCCAACCTTTAACTATTATACATATTTGTTAAACGATAATGTATATAACTTTCAGATTTTTTTAAGTAAATAGCCTAAAAAAATACGGACAAAACTCACATTAAAGCAGGAAGAAGACGCAGCTTCGTTGGGCCAGAAGAGGGGCCATGAGTGTGAATATAAGGCACTGGCCTTCGATTGGCCGGTAAAGACTTCGATGACCAGAGAAGGAAGAGGCTGCTGCGCCTCAGGTTGTCAGGAGCACTCGCTGGTCAACGAACGAGGTCGGCTATGTGCTGCTATTTGCCTTTTCTTCCTCTTCTTCAGGAATTGACGATGAAAGCAGAACCCTAGGGTCCGAAATCACCACCAACCATCGATCGGAGGTGTCCATGTTGACCGGCTACGCCGGAGCTCTCCACGCTAATGATAGCGTCGAACTCGATGCTCCAGGGGTCACGATAATCGAGGGGATAGGCGGCGCGGCTTTTTCGGGTGGTGGAAGGCTTTGGGTTTGGGGTTCATACGAAGAGGAGAGAGGCGCGTGGGGTGGTGGGTACGGCGGTGGCCAGAGGGGAGAGAAGGAGATCGGAGGGGGGGTCTGGAGAGGCGCGACGGTGATAGGTAGGTGGGCGGCGCGTCGAATCGGAGGGGGAGGATCATCATTTCTTTTTTTTCAGATCTGAATGGCGTAGAGAGAAAAGTAAGGGGAGGGGTTATATGCAAAAGGTTTTATATTTATTTATTTATCATTTTTAATCCATAAAGTAACTTTAAATTTTGATTTCAAAACGAGACCCACCGCCTGTCGTCCATAGCTAATTACCCCATTCTGAACACAATGGGATATGCCACGTAGGACAATTCCATCGTTTTGACCAGTTTCCTTTGAATTTTAAATATAAATCTTTATATATTCAATTTGAACGTACATTTCAATTTACCGGGGCCACATACAGCCTCTAAAAATTCTCGAAAAATATTTTCTAGCTTCGTATTGACGACACGGTCCTAACAAAACTAATTTCATCGAATTCTAACACCGTTTGAAAAATGGTCATTTTCCAATCGATTAAAATCAACTGAAACTGGTCAAACGCGTTTTCCTTTGCCAAGCTCACATATTGATTCGAAAAATTATGAAATTTGGAATCTAGCAATAATTTGACATTGCGGATCCAACAAAAGTGGTTTCGTCGAAATTCGAGGTCGTTTACAAAATTTCCATTTTTAAGGGCTTGAATTCTATAGCGACTATTCAGAATTTTCAACTGGACATATCTTTTTATCCCCGCTATGAAATTTTGATTTTTCGGATTCGTTGGAAAGATATTCTCAATTAGATTCAAATATTTTTAGGTTCCCTAAAATCCAGTTTATTTTGCACCCGGTACATTCATTTGAAGTTTGAAATCGAATTATCGAACTACCGCGCCATTTTCAATTCCTTTTATATATATAAATAAATATTTATATTCTATCGTCGATCTATATAACTATACACGTTCGAATTCTATTCAAAATAAATTTCTCATCGATATTATTTAAAATAATTCATTTTAAATAATCAGAATTCGCTAAAATTGCCAAAATAAAAATTTTAAATTGGCCCAGATTTTCGGGTTGTTACAATCTCCCCCACTTAAAACTTTTCGTCCCCGAAAAGGAACGAAGCCGAAAGTTGTTTAACTAATCAACTCAACTTTCATTATTTTCTTTATGGCTTAAGTTCTTCAACTTTTCAGTTTCTAAGAACTTTTCAAATTTTTCAAAAAATTGGCTAACACCCTAAATTTCCGAAAAATTTCGCCATAACCTCCCCCGCACCGGGAGCACGGGAAAATCCCGAAATTGCCATACAGGCCTTCTGATCTCAAAAAGAAAAAGAAAAAGCCAATCGGCTTATAAAATCATCATCACCCAAACAAAACAGTAAATTATGATAAACATGTACCTATTTGTCGGGCAAACAAATTTTATTCTCTGCTTTAGCCTCCTTGCAATGACCTGTTAAATGTAAGTACATGTATATGCAAGCAAATGCGACCAAATTTCAAATACAATTCACTATTTGATTCAATTTGTATACAATTTGGCCTAATTGGTTCCTTCAATTCAAATGTTGATTTTATTAGTTAACTAATAATCAAACAACACAACCAACAATCAATTAATTGATTAGATTTTTCAAATATATAACTTTCTATATATTCAAAATTCATATTTTCTAAAACCAGATTATATATATAATCACAAATACGTTATTTATAAACAAATAACTCTCGACTCATTCTAGGGCATTTCTAACCCCATCTCTAATGAGTCACTCATTCTAGAATGCTACTGATTCTATCTCTAATGAGGATTCTTTTATAGGACATTACTAATCCTACCTCTGATGAGTCTTTTGTTCAGTTCTAACGAGTTGTACCCCAAAGATTTGAGTTAACCAAAGCTCTGATACCATATGTAATGACACGGATTTCGCCCGGACCTAATCGATCGCTAAATCGGCCAAGACCGTTCGAATCCCGCATATGCTAACTCTGGGTATACAACACATCAGAACAAATAACAGAAGACTTCTATAATTATATATAATTATGTTACATCAGAGTACAGAATATCAGAGTATCTCGAAAATAATACACAGCGGAAGATAAATTTACATAAATGTAATACAATGCACAGCGGAAGACTGTAAATGTCTGGACACAGCTTAAAGCTTCAATCCAGAATCCTGCTCAATACATCTGCAAAATAAAACTACTCGACTGCCCGTGTGGAAAATAGGGGCACCCGAGTTCGCAAGGGAAAAGCAAACTACAGGTCAGTCACGGGACTGGTGTGAGAAACTCTAAACAGTTATAATTAACTTATTTAATAATATGACATATCACGGGACCACGCCGCTAACGCGAAACGGGTTTACCCCCATGAATGCTAGTGTATAAATAACAATCAATATAGATATATGGATCTACTATGCATCAATCAACATGCAATATCCCAATCTACTCACTTAGATTAATCACTACACTTAGATTTTCCAAATCCAATTCAATTTACAGAAATTATTCCTTTGGATTTTATTCCCGATTTCTTATTTCAAATCATTTGAAATATATATCTAACTTTCTATATCAAAGTAGATTTCACTTCGGGATCTCAAATCAAATCGTCTGGAAATATGAATTTCAAAACATAACAATGCATACAAACAAGTATGCAACCAAATATCGTGCTACCCATCGACAAGGCAAAGGGTACGCACCTCGCAACTCGATATATAAATGTGCACCTACCCCACATAGGAGTAGGCTACACCGACGATGCACCTCCCACACATGGCGAGCATACACCGCCCTCTCACCCATACTTTTAGTCTCAGGGTTACCCGACTCTTTAGCCACATACTAAATCATTTCATATCCCGAAGTAGGGAAAATCATTTCACAACGTAATAATCACAAGTACTTTCAAATATAGTACTTCACATCAGTAATTCACGCATATGATCAGTCACTATTAATCACATAACCTTTGAGCTCGTACGTCTCAAAGAAGGGTGTTAAGCAAGAGAATAAATTCTCCGCCACCAAACAGATACATTATCAATAGCAACTAATCGAATATGCGATGAACCACAATGTAACATATAATACATTTCTAAATCATTTTAGAAATCATCGGGTTTTGGGCCTCGAAATCCTTTCTGTTTTATAAAACATTTTTTATAAAACATTCCCTGTCCAAAATCGGGAATACATTTCTTTTCACTTAAGAAAAATATCATTTCAAAATCATTCATTAAATTTGAAATGAACACAACATCGCTAAACACCTTATCGTCAAATCGTGAAGTGTTTCACAAGGCGTTAGCACACAAATATTTTCAACCCAACCCAATGCTAAATGTAAATGCATATTTTGCTCATAAACTGGTCGAGCACAATCCAAACAATCAATCAATCAAATTTGACAATAAACATAAGGTTTTGAATAGAGATAATATCGACTTATATTCAACATCAAATCCTGAAACCAATAGATATCATATCGGGAATAACGATATCGATATCTTCCAAATTCCCATCACGATATCTGTATAATCACGGAATCCAATATCGAAAATATCCAAAGATAATTTCAATTCAATTCCAATCCAATTTATTTATTTATAACCATTTGATTATTTTTCTAGTTAATAACTAGTTCGTTTCGATAAAAAAAATATTTTTATCTTTTCAAATGTGGAATTTTTCATCCCAATTCTTCACAAATCATTTCTTATGATTTTACACAAATTATCGATATTTTTAATAATTTTATCAAGGCCCGTACAGTCGATTTCCATCAACGGCCATCGAACTGCACTTACAATGACCTTTTTCAAATTTGATTTGGACATAATTCCAAATCCAACCGTTAGATTTCTAATTTCTGGTATTCGTTAGAAAGCTCTTTTCGATACCAACCCAACGGTTCCGATTTCAGGAGAATCCGACGGTCGGATCTTCCGCAATGTCCATTTGAAGTCAATGGTCGAAATTCGCGAACTGCCGCGGCGCGGTGCGTTCTATTCAGGCCATTATATTATATATATAATATATACTTCGTCGATTTTCTTTTAAAACGTATTTTATAAATCGTTTTAAATTCGTTTTCAAAACGATTTCAACTTCTATTTCAACTTCAAATCAAAATCGAATTTTCCAACATAAATTCATTTTCTTTTCATTCCGAATTGATTGATTTCAAATTGATTTTAATTCAATTCAATTTCAATTTGTTTTCAATTCAATTCAATTTCAATTCGTTTTCAATTCAATTCGTTTTCCATTCAATTCGTTTTCCATTCAATTCAATTTCAATTTGAATTAATTTCTATTCATTTTCAATTTGAATTCGTTTCAATTCAATTCGTTTTCAATTCAATTCAATTTCAATTTGAATTCATTTCTATTCAATTCAAATTTCAAATTCATTTCAATTCGAATTCATTTCTATTCAATTTCAATTCGAATTCATTTCAAAACGATTTCAATTCTAGTTCAATATAATTCAAATTTCAATTCACTTTAATATTCATTTCAATTTGAATAAAATCGATATAAATATTGTTCACGTCAAAATGGCGTCAATCTATCAACACGGCTTCATATATTTCTATTTTCAAATATTCTATTTCAAATATTTCTATTTTCAAATATTTCTAGTCAAATATTTCTTTTACGAATATTTCTATTCAAATATTTCTTTTTCAAATATTTCTACTCAAATATTTCTTTTTCAAAACTGGAATGAGGCCCAAACAATTACCATATAATGTTAATTATATGGATTTTCTACAACGCATGTATACAATAACAACGATGAATAATCAACCATCATCCAAAGTGCATTCTACACTGTATAAGCATCAAATATAAATATTTAACGCTTATAACAGTCTGTCAATCAATCGATCGACATACAACTAATCAATCGGGATTAGTGTATGTCAAATATCATCCCAATACCCGTGTGGGGTTTCAAACAATCAAACACAGATTTTATTTGTGCAGTTGGGCGATGTGTAAAATTTATCGTCCCAATCGATATCAGTCAAATGTGTATATAAACAAATCGTCCGAGTTGTTTATTTTATTTCATTTCATATATACGTTAAAAATTCTATTTTTAACTATATAAATATTTTATTTCATTTCACATCACATCACAGAATCAACTACACATCAAAATCAAACAAACAGGCATACAAGCCGTCCATGGTCTGTGGACGACGGGTTTCGGGTGCTACTAAACACCGTCTGCATCCTAGTATATATTTATATAACTAGAAAATAAATTAAAGGTGAAAAGTTCTCACAGAATAGCTAATCCAACGCTACGACTCTTCTTAGGTAGAAATCTTCGCCGTTTCTTCTTTCGTCACTTTCATCATCCGTAATCACTACGTAAATAAAAATCACAATTTTATTTCGCTATTCAATATATAAAAATCGAATTTTTACTTTGCTATTCAATATATAAAAATCGAATTTTTACTTCGCTATTCAATATATAAAAATCGAATTTTTACTTCGCTATTCAATATATAAAAATCGAATTTTTATTTTGCTATTTTTTTAAAAGTCACTTCTTTTTCTAAATAAAATCACTACATATAAATTAAAAATCCAACTTTTCTATAAATTAAAAATCCAACCTTTAACTATTATACATATTTGTTAAACGATAATGTATATAACTTTCAGATTTTTTTAAGTAAATAGCCTAAAAAAATACGGACAAAACTCACATTAAAGCAGGAAGAAGACGCAGCTTCGTTGGGCCAGAAGAGGGGCCATGAGTGTGAATATAAGGCACTGGCCTTCGATTGGCCGGTGAAGACTTCGATGACCAGAGAAGGAAGAGGCTGCTGCGCCTCAGGTTGTCAGGGGCACTCGCTGGTCAACGAACGAGGTCGGCTATGTGCTGCTACTTGCCTTTGCTTCCTCTTCTTCAGGAATTGACGATGAAAGCAGAACCCTATGGTCCGAAATCACCACCAGCCATCGATCGGAGGTGTCCCTGTTGACCGGCTACGCCGGAGCTCTCCACGCTAATGATAGCGTCGAATTCGATGCTCCAGGGGTCACGAAAATCGAGGGGATAGGCGGCGCGGCTTTTTAGGGTGGTGGAAGGCTTTGGGTTTGGGGTTTATACGAAGAGGAGAGAGGCGCGTGGGGTGGTGGGTACGGCGGTGGCCAGAGGGGAGAGAAGGAGATCGGAGGGGGGGTCTGGTGAGGCGCGACGGTGATAGGTAGGTGGGCGACGCGTCGAATCGGAGGGGGAGGATCATCGTTTTTTTTTCAGATCTGAATGGCGTAGAGAGAAAAGTAAGGGGAGGGGTTATATGCAAAAGGTTTTATATTTATTTATTTATCATTTTTAATCCATAAAGTAACTTTAAATTTCGATCTCAAAACGAGACCCACCGCCTATCGTCCATAGCTAATTACCCCCATTCTGAACACAATGGGATATGCCACGTAGGACAATTCCATCGTTTTGACCAGTTTTCTTTGAATTTTAAATATAAATCTTTATATATTCAATTTGAACGTACATTTCAATTTACCGGGGCCACATACAGCCTCTAAAAGTTCTCGAAAAATATTTTCTAGCTTCGTATTGACGACACGGTCCTAACAAAACTAATTTCATCGAATTCTGAGACCGTTTGAAAAATGGTCATTTTCCAATCGATTAAAATCAACTAAAACTGGTCAAACGCGTTTTCCTTTGCCACGCTCACATATTGATTCGAAAAATTATGAAATTTGGAATCTAGCAATAATTTGACATTGTGGATCCAACAAAAGTGGTTTCGTCGAAATCCGAGGTCGTTTACAAAATTTCCAATTTTAAGGACTTGAATTCTATAGCGACTATTCAGAATTTTCAACTGGACATATCTTTTTATCCCCGCTATGAAATTTTGATTTTTCGGATTCGTTGGAAAGATATTCTCAATTAAATTCAAATATTTTTGGTTTCCCTAAAATCCGGTTTGTTTTGCACCCGGTACATTCATTTGAAGTTTGAAATCGAATTATCGAACTACCGCGCCATTTTCAATTCCTTTTATATATATAAATAAATATTTATATTCTATCGTCGATCTATATAACTATACACGTTCGAATTCTATTCAAAATAAATTTCTCGTCGATGTTATTTAAAATAATTCATTTTAAATAATCAGAATTCGCTAAAATTGGCAAAATAAAAATTTTAAACTAGCCCAGATTTTCGGGTTGTTACAATCTCCCCCACTTAAAACTTTTCGTCCCCGAAAAGGAACGAAGCCGAAAGTTGTTTAACTAATCAACTCAACTTTCATTATTTTCTTTACGGCTTACGTTCTTCAACTTTTCAGTTTCTAAGAACTTTTCAAATTTTTCAAAAAATTGGCTATCACCCTAAATTTCCGAAAAATTTCGCCATAACCTCCCCTGCACCGGGAGCACGGGAAAATCCCGAAATTTCCATACAGGCCTTCTGATCTCAAAAAGAAAAAGAAAAAGCCAAGCGGCTAGCCAATCGGCTTATAAAATCATCATCACCCAAACAAAACAGTAAATTATGATAAACATGTACCTATTTGTCGGGCAAACAAATTTTATTCTCTGCTCTAGCCTCCTTGCAATGACCTGTTAAATGTAAGTACATGTATATGCAAGCAAATGCGACCAAATTTCAAATACAATTCACTATTTGATTCAATTTGTATACAATTTGGCCTAATTGGTTCCTTCAATTCAAATGTTGATTTTATTAGTTAACTAATAATCAAACAACACAACCAACAATCAATTAATTGATTAGATTTTTCAAATATATAACTTTCTATATATTCAAAATTCATATTTTCTAAAACCAGATTATATATATAATCATAAATACGTTATTTATAAACAAATAACTCTCGACTCATTCTAGGGCATTTCTAACCCCATCTCTAACGAGTCACTCATTCTAGAATGCTACTGATTCTATCTCTAATGAGGATTCTTTTATAGGACATTACTAATCCTACCTCTGATGAGTCTTTTGTTCAGTTCTAACGAGTTGTACCCCAAAGATTTGAGTTAACCAAAGCTCTGATACCATATGTAACGACACGGATTTCGCCCGGACCTAATCGATCGCTAAATCGAATAAGACCGTTCGAATCCCGCATACGCTAACTCTGGGTATACAACACATCAGAACAAATAACAGAAGAATTCTATAATTATATATAATTATGTTACATCAGAGTACAGAATATCAGAGTATCTCGAAAATAATACACAGCGGAAGATAAATTTACATAAATGTAATACAGTGCACAGCGGAAGACTGTAAATGTCTGGACACAGCTTAAAAAAGCTTCAATCCAGAATCCTGCTCAATACATCTGCAAAATAAAACTACTCGACTGCCCGTGTGGAAAATAGGGGCACCCGAGTTCGCAAAGGAAAAGCAAACTACAGGTCAGTCAGGGGACTGGTGTGAGAAACTCTAAACAGTTATAATTAACTTATTTAATAATATGGCATATCACGGGACCACGCCGCTAACGCGGAACGGGTTTACCCCCATGAATGCTAGTGTATAAATAACCATCAATATAGATATATGGATCTACTATGCATCAATCAACATGCAATATCCCAATCTACCCACTTAGATTAATCACTACACTTAGATTTTCCAAATTCAATTCAATTTACAGAAATTATTCCTTTGGATTTTATTCCCGATTTCTTATTTCAAATCATTTGAAATATATATCTAACTTTCTATATCAAAGTAGATTTCACTTCGGGATCTCAAATCAAATCGTCTGGAAATATGAATTTCAAAACATAACAATGCATACAAACAAGTATGCAACCAAATATCGTGCTCCCCATCGACAAGGCAAAGGGTACGCACCTCGCAACTCGATATATAAATGTGCACCTACCCCACATAGGAGTAGGCTACGCCGACGATGCACCTCCCACACATGGAGAGCATACACCGCCCTCTCACCCATACATTTAGTCTCAGGGTTACCCGACTCTTTAGCCACATACTAAATCATTTCATATCCCGAAGTAGGGAAAATCATTTCACAACGTAATAATCACAAGTACTTTCAAAATATAGTACTTCACATCAGTAATTCACGCATATGATCAGTCACTATTAATCACATAACCTTTGAGCTCGTACGTCTCAAAGAAGGGTGTTAAGCAAGAGAATAAATTCTCCGCCACCAAACAGATACATCATCAATAGCAACTAATCGAATATGCGATGAACCACAATGTAACATATAATACATTTCTAAATCATTTTAGAAATCATCGGGTTTTGGGCCTCGAAATCCTTTCTGTTTTATAAAACAATTTTTATAAAACATTCCCTGTCCAAAATCGGGAATACATTTCTTTTCACTTAAGAAAAATATCATTTCACAATCATTCATTAAATTTGAAATGAACACAACATCGCTAAACACCTTATCGTCAAATCGTGAAGTGTTTCACAAAGCGTTAGCACACAAATATTTTCAACCCAACCCAATGCTAAATGTAAATGCATATTTTGCTCATAAACTGGTCGAGCACAATCCAAACAATCAATCAATCAAATTTGACATTAAACATAAGGTTTTGAATAGAGATAGTATCGACTTATATTCAACATCAAATCCTGAAACCAATAGATATCATATCGGGAATAACGATATCGATATCTTCCAAATTCCCATCACGATATCTGTATAATCACGGAATCCAATATCGAAAATATCCAAAGATAATTTCAATTCAATTCCAATCCAATTTATTTATTTATAACCATTTGATTATTTTTCTAGTTAATAACTAGTTCGTTTCGATAAAAAAATATATTTTTATCTTTTCAAATGTGGAATTTTTCATCCCAATTCTTCACAAATCATTTCTTATGATTTTACACAAATTATCGATATTTTTAATAATTTTATCAAGGCCCGTGCAGTCGATTTCCATCAACGGTCATCGAACTGCACTTACAGCGACCTTTTTCAAATTTGATTTGGACATAATTCCAAATCCAATCGTTAGATTTCTAATTTCTAATATTCGTTAGAAAGCTCTTTTCGATACCAACCCAACGGTTCCGATATCAGGAGAATCCGACGGTCGGATCTCCCGCAATGTCCATTTGAAGTCAATGGTCGAAATTCGTGAACTGCCGCGGCGCGACGCGTTCTATTCAGGCCATTATATTATATATATAATATATATAATATATACTTCGTCGATTTCCTTTTAAAACGTATTTTATAAATCGTTTTAAATTCGTTTTCAAAACGATTTCAGCTTCTATTTCAACTTCAAATCAAAATCGAATTTTCCAACATAAATTCATTTTCTTTTCATTCCGATTTGATTTAATTCAAATTGATTTCAAATTGATTTTAATTCATTTCAATTTCAATTCGTTTTCAATTCAATTCAATTTCAATTCGTTTTCAATTCAATTCAATTTCAATTCGTTTTCCATTCAATTCAATTTCAATTTGAATTCATTTCTATTCATTTTCAATTTGAATTCATTTCAATTCAATTCGTTTTCAATTCAATTCAATTTCAATTTGAATTCATTTCTATTCAATTCAAATTTCAAATTCATTTCAATTCGAATTCATTTATATTCAATTTCAATTCGAATTCATTTCAAAACGATTTCAATTCTAGTTCAATTTAATTCGAATTTCAATTCACTTTAATATTCATTTCAATTTGAATAAAATCGATATAAATATTGTTCACGTCAAAATGGCGTCAATCTATCAACACGGCTTCATATATTTCTATTTTCAAATATTCTATTTCAAATATTTCTATTTTCAAATATTTCTAGTCAAATATTTCTTTTACGAATATTTCTATTCAAATATTTCTTTTTCAAATATTTCTACTCAAATATTTCTTTTTCAAAACTGGAATGAGGCCCAAACAATTACCATATAATGTTAATTAAATGGATTTTCTACAACGCATGTATACAATAACAACGATGAATAATCAGCCATCATCCAAAGTGCATTCTACACTGTATAAGCATCAAATATAAATATTTAACGCTTATAACAGTCTGTCAACCAATCGATCGACATACAACTAATCAATCGGGATTAGTGTACGTCAAATATCATCCCAATACCCGTGTGGTGTTTCAAACAATCAAACACAGATTTTATTTATGCAGTTGGGCGATGTGTAAAATTTATCGTCCCAATCGATATCAGTCAAATGTGTATATAAACAAATCGTCCAATTTGTTTATTTTATTTCATTTCATATATACGTTAAAAATTCTATTTTTAACTATAAATTATTTTTAACTATATAAATATTTTATTTCATTTCACATCACATCACACAATCATCTACACATCAAAATCAAACAAACAGGCATACAAGCCGTCCATGGTCTGTGGACGACGGGTGTCGGGTGCTACTAAACACCGTCTGCATCCTAGTATATATTTATATAACTAGAAAATAAATTAAAGGTGAGAAGTTCTCACAGAATAGCTAATCCAACGCCACGACTCTTCTTAGGTAGAAATCTTCGCTGTTTCTTCTTTCGTCACTTTCATCATCCGTAATCACTACATAAATAAAAATCACATTTTTATTTCGCTATTCAATATATAAAAATCGAATTTTTACCTTGCTATTCAATATATAAAAATCGAATTTTTACTTCGCTATTCAATATATAAAAATCGAATTTTTACTTCGCTATTCAATATATAAAAATCAAATTTTTATTTTGCTATTTTTTTAAAAGTCACTTCTTTCTCTAAATAAAATCACTACATATAAATTAAAAATCCAACTTTTCTATAAATTAAAAATCCAACCTTTAACTATTATACATATTTGTTAGACGATAATGTATATAACTTTCAGATTTTATTAAGTAAATAGCCTAAAAAAAATACGGACAAAACTCACATTAAAGCAGGAAGAAGACGCAGCTTCGTTGGGCCAGAAGAGGGGCCATGAGTGTGAATATAAGGCACTGGCCTTCGATTGGCCGGTGAAGACTTCGATGACCCGAGAAGGAAGAGGCTGCTGCGCCTCAGGTTGTCAGGGGCACTCGCTGGTCAACGAACGAGGTCGGTTATGTGCTGCTATTTGCCTTTGCTTCCTCTTCTTCAGGAATTGACGATGAAAGCAGAACCCTAGGGTCCGAAATCACCACTAGCCATCGATCGGAGGTGTCCCTGTTGACCGGCTACGCCGGAGCTCTCCATGCTAATGATAGCGTCGAATTCGATGCTCCAGGGGTCACGAAAATCGAGGGGATAGGCGGCGCGGCTTTTTCGGGTGGTGGAAGGCTTTGGGTTTGGGGTTTATACGAAGAGGAGAGAGGCGCGTGGGGTGGTGGGTACGGCGGTGGCCAGAGGGGAGAGAAGGAGATCGGAGGGGGGGTCTGGTGAGGCACGACGGTGATAGGTAGGTGGGCGGCGCGTCGAATCGGAGGGGGAGGATCATCGTTTTTTTTTCAGATCTGAATGGCGTAGAGAGAAAAGTAAGGGGAGGGGTTATATGCAAAAGGTTTTATATTTATTTATTTATCATTTTTAATCCATAAAGTAACTTTAAATTTCGATCTCAAAACGAGACCCACCGCCTGTCGTCCATAGCTAATTACCCCCATTCTGAACACAATGGGATATGCCACGTAGGACAATTCAATCGTTTTGACCAGTTTCCTTTGAATTTAAAATATAAATCTTTATATATTCAATTTGAACGTACATTTCAATTTACCGGGGCCACATACAGCCTCTAAAAATTCTCGAAAAATATTTTCTAGCTTCGTATTGACGACACAGTCCTAACAAAACTAATTTCATCGAATTCTGAGACCGTTTGAAAAATGGTCATTTTCCAATTGATTAAAATCAACTAAAACTGGTCAAACGCGTTTTCCTTTGCCACGCTCACATATTGATTCGAAAAATTATGAAATTTGGAATCTAGCAATAATTTGACATTGCGGATCCAACAAAAGTGGTTTCGTCGAAATCCGAGTTCATTTACAAAATTTCCATTTTTAAGGGCCTGAATTCTATAACGACTATTCCGAATTTTCAACTGGACATATCTTTTTATCCCCGCTATGAAATTTTGATTTTTCTGATTCGTTGGAAAGATATTCTCAATTAGATTCAAATATTTTTGGTTTCCCTAAAATCCGGTTTATTTTGCACCCGGTACATTCATTTGAAGTTTGAAATCGAATTATCGAACTACCGCGCCATTTTCAATTCCTTTTATATATATAAATAAATATTTATATTCTATCGTCGATCTATATTACTATACACGTTCGAATTCTATTCAAAATAAATTTCTCGTCAATATTATTTAAAATAATTCATTTTAAATAATCAGAATTCGCTAAAATTGCCAAAATAAAAAATTTAAACTGGCCAAGATTTTCGGGTTGTTACAACTAGTAATAGGTGTCATTATTTATGTAGATTTAAAATATAAATTACAAATTGATTGTATGGTAATTATTGAGGGTTATTTGGATTTAATTAAGTCAACAAATTTAGAATTAAATTTTAGATATTGAAATTGTATTAATGCATGGTGGAAACTTAAATAAATTGTTTAAGTGATTAATTTTAACTTATTTTGATAATTATAGCATGTATTGATTGTAAATAATTTTGTGATCTTGTTTATTGGTTAACATGGAATGTTGGATTTTAATATTTATATATTTAATGAGATTGATTGATGTAATTAATAATTTATAATTAAAATAAATTTGATTTACCAAGTTAAAATTAAATTTATTTTGATGTGAATAAGGTTGATTAGTTTTTGAAATTTAATTTAAGATAATTATATGAATTGGGAATTCATTGCGAATTTCATACGAACGTTAATTTAACAGGTTTCATATGTTATTTTGCTCGCATTAACACATTGAACACAACGATATTTTATTTTTTGTGTTTGAACGTTCGGTTTGAAATGCGCGACGTTGTTTCGAACTAATAACGTTCACATTTTAGAATCTTGGTTAGTTATTTGTTGGTCTATATTAAGTATAACCAAATAAACCAAAATTTTGTTTTAATATTTTCTTGCACATGAATTAAAGAAAGGATAAATATTTATTGCCATATTGTGAAATTTATTGTCATGCATGTATGTAGCTTACTTTTTCATGTACGTGTGAAACCAAATTTATGGATAGAAAAATAGAAATTTATGCATGCATTTAATAAAGTGTGAAAGGAAGTTATTGCACTTATACTTTTTTTTTTTAAATCTTCTTTTCTTAATGCTGAGCATTTCATGGTATATATATGAAACAAAGGATGGCAATGTATAAACCTGCATGAAGCAGACTGTTGTGGCACTTGACATTAATGTTTCATGCGCAATTACCACAAAAAATGAACAAATGAATACGTAAATATATAAAACAAAGAGTTAGTGTGTGCTATGTTCAGTCGGAAATCGGTATGTAAAGCATTTAGGACCTATTTGGACATAAATGAAATTTATGAACTTTTAAATTCGAAAAAAGTGAATATATAGCAATTGAAATAAATGTTATATGCATGTGTAAATAAATGTTAATTGTGTCCATTAGAAAATTTAACTAGGTTTTGGTTCTAATGGAAAGGCTGTATTTTAGGTAACATATAATAAGTGATGAACATGGTAAGATTGAACGTTTGAAGTATAAATAAATTTTAATTTCAGAAATCCAAGCGTCTTACGTTTGCAAATTCATTACATTTTATGGTCACCATAACAACCATCCTACATCAAAATAAAATCAATAGATGGCATCTTGTTATTTCTTTCATATAAATTAGGCTAAGTTCTCTGCTAACCTAATTCATTCTTTCCTTTAACTAAAATAAGGAGGATGCCACTATTGTTCTGTCTTAAGAAAAAAATGACCGAAATACTCAACGAAATCACACGATTTTAGAATCGGTGAACTGCTATATTCGAGAGCTTCAAGATGGTATACATCTAAATGGGTGAGAGTATGTTTTATTATATATATATATAAATTGAATTCAAATGATTAAAACGTCAATAACTTCTTCATACGAGGTCGAATTCGAGCGCGGTTTGTTGCGTTGGGATCATGGTGAAATTGCGGACTTTCTAAAATTAATCTGGCTGCATTTGGAGATAGAAAAATGTTGGCCTTGGTTGGACGTTTGATTAACTAAAGGCCTAAAGGTGAGTGGATTTCTCGCTCACAGCTTACTGAATTATTCCCGTATTTGTTAAATTAAATTATGAAATAAGTTTGTTGTATGGTTGAAATTGATTGTTTATTGGTTGCTTAAAATTTTGACATGCAAATGTGTTAATGTGCAAATTGAGATTGATAAATAATTATTTTAATTAAATTAATCTCTAATTGGAATCCCGAACTTTATTAACCAATGAAATGATTTAAATAATTACCATTTGAATGAAATGGTTGTGATGAATGCCTTGATTTGTTGACTGTTGGACTGTTATTGACACTAGAACGTTCATTGAATTTGTTAAGGCCATTATTCCAAAATAAATTGGGAATTTGGAAATGTGATTTAAATATGACATCTATTACTCATATTCAATCGTTTAAAGCTGAATTTATTAATTCTCTTTAAATTTAATTTAAATAAGAGTATTCGAAGATACCTAGAATGGTCGAAATTTGAATTGAATACGAATTTAAAATCCCATTTATTTGAAAGGTAAAATTTTAATGTTATTTGAAATCAAGTTATGGAAACGAAATAAATTATATTATATTTATAAAAATTATGTTTTTAAAATTAGTTAGCTGTATATATACATATGGATTTTGAAATAAATTATATTTATTATATAAAGATTATTTTAGTAAAGCATTTAATATATATATACACCTATAATTTGAAATAAAGTAAATTATATTTTATTATTTATTATTTATTATTTAAATTTTTTAAATCATTTAATATATGTATATATGTAGTGATTCAAATTATTTTATTATATTCTAATTATTTTATTATATATTTTCAAAAAAAAATAAGTTTTATTTATAATCATCTTTTTTTCAAGTTATTAATAATGTTTATTAAATTGGAAAATTTCTCGATTTAAGCCCATTGATTCAATTTAGATTTGAAATATAAATATATTTCCCTTTTGAATAAAAATCGATGCTCAAATAATCATGATATTGATATGAAATTTCATTCTAATTTGAATATGAATTTGGAGGAGATTTAAATGGGAAATCCATAATGATCAATAATAACTGTTTTAAAAATGCGCTTATTATTTGGGAAGAGCAGGATCGAATATACGCTCGAAAACCATTCCAAGTAATAATACGACATGAGAAAGAAACTGAAGACTTGGAGATCGATAAGGGAAGAACGAGAATCCTTGAATAGTTTGGATTGACTGCTGATGCCTCGATTGGGCCGATCACCCAATACGAGCATATAAGTGGCACAAGATCTGAATATATTTAGAGATTTTCGTATTTTGTTCCGTTCAAACCTAGAACGGGCTTGTATGGATTGTGTGTCTGACATTGTAATTGACTGCGTAACACTAACTTTTATTAATATATATATCGGGTAGTGGTAATTAATTATTCCCATCTCTAACTTTTACTTGCTTAGAGGCTATGTATTGATGGAAATCAATGACATGTTGTAAATTGACAATGTGGCATACTCAAGTTATGAAATGAGCTAGTGATGATAGAATTGTGTACATCGTGACTTCAACGAACCTCACACCCCGGATTAATGGTAAACTGGTGGTTAGGTTGTATACATTTTATTGAAACTTGAAAGCTTCGGTGGTAGATCTACTTAGAAACTTGTAGAAAAAAGGGTATGTTCGGTGTCTGTGTCTGGATGTTAGCCGGTGATTTACCTGGTGTTTGGTGTCCAAGCCTGAATGAAAACCATGAACCATGAGGTCGCACCTAGTTCCTGTTTGATCTTTCGTGTCAGGAATCATCGTATTGGAACACAACAACCAATACGAGCCTTTCGTTTTGTATGTAAACTATGTATGTAGGCATAGTCACTATGCTTGCTAAGATTAATATATTTATTTGTGAAATGGTTTTCAACACTATGCACTAATAATAGTATTAAAAGAAGATTTTCACGTATGAAAGCATGTTTGGTTATCATAAGACAAAACTTGCCCATTTGGTGTGCGCTTACATTGTGTGATGTGGGACGAGCTTATGATAGCTTCATTTTTCCAAAATCATTTGCAAATTTTCCATAATACTTCTTTAGATTACTGCACCCATAACACTCATGTTATTTCAAATTTTAGTTTTACTAAGTGAATTATTTAGTTCTGATCCAAGTGTTTGTTGTGTTTCTTTTTATGCAATACGCTCGGGTCAGCCGAAGTTGCAATTAGCGAAGATTACCTTTCCTTGAAGATACTATTATGAAGATGGAGCTCAACAAACGTATTATTATTACTATTCCACTGCAAAATTATTGGTATGTTGTATAATAGTTAACTCTGATAATTGTTGTAAAATATAATCAAATATATAGTTTAACAGCTTCATGAACTGTTATTTATTTATTATATTTTGTCCTTCCGCTGTGAGATTCTGTATTTGTTTTCTTCTTCTATTCTTTTTCTTATATAAATCCCAATAACTATTCGTATTTTTTATTTGTTTAAGTTGACAATTGAGGATCATTGTCAATTTGAACAGTCAAAAATCCTGGATGTTACATTTGTTATCAGAGCTTTGGTTTAACAAAACCTTGTCTCTGTTTGGGATTAACTCATTAGAGATAGGGCAGGAATACCCTACAATGAGTTTGAGTGTATATGAGAGAGCTTACTTGTAATTTTGATATAAAATGATTTTATGTTATGTTGGTTTGTTCTGTTGAGTATTTATGAATTCTGGTCGATACTTGGGATGCCAATGCATCGATAGGGATTTCTAAACACTCGATTAGGGCTTGTTAACATAATATTGTTTTGAATTATATTTTTCTATATATCGAGAATTTTAAAATATATTAATTTTGATGTTATTGATGATAGTATTAAATTTTCATCATTTATTACGCGGTTAATCAATAATTTAAAACTATTGGTTATTGAATGGTTTAAGAAATAAATATTGAAAATAAATTGACAATAAAATATTGAAAATTAATTGGTAATGAAATAATAAATTAAATATGAATTTAAGAATTTAATTTCGGATGGTTTTGTAATATCGTTTTACAAATGGTTTGAAATAATATATTTATATTTTAAAAGTTGTTTCATGTAGAATTGTTTTCAAAGAAATTTGAAGCAAGTGCATATTTTTCCCCTTGCCTATAGAAAATGATCTTGGTAACAATTGCACGCATTACCGACATTATTTTGAAGAGACTAAGTAGGGAGAGACCACTTAGAGTTTTTACACTTTGTTGGGAAATTTGGATTTCAATTAAATGTTTTAAATTGTGGTTTGATATAAAAGATGAAATATATATATTATTTTAAAGTTAATTTGGAAACGAACCCGAAGTTGGAATTTTATGTTCTTGAATAGTTAATGAATTCCAAATTATTGAAATGAACAAAAAGGGAAATTATGGAAATTTCTGAATTATATGAATCCAAGAGAGTTATAATTAAAATAAAACTCCTAGCAGTTTGAAATAATCAATTCAAAATAAATTGAACTATTGAACTTGTATAAATCACACATTTCCATAGCATATATTTATAACTTACCCTATGATCAGAAGTTAACATGTTATTGGAATAAATTTTGATAATATACAAGTGGTGGTATGAATAATGAATGCTGGAAAACTTTGATGGGTTATAAATATGTATGAAATTTAAGTTATGGAAGGAACGATATATACTTGGTTACGTATGAAATTAAATTCTACTACGTAATGAAGATAAACCAAATCGATGAAATAAACTAGTAAAATAAATTGTTTAGTTATGAATTATATTGAATTGCTATTGACAGTTAGATATTCGACGGCTTAAGATAATCGATATTTCCAAGTCGAAAATAAGTGTTTAACTTGTTTTGTGAAAATAAAAGTGAATTGGTTTATAATTTATAAATTTAACGAAGATTGAATGAATTAATTAAATTAATTAAAACGAGCTCGTCGCGAAGCTGCAGTTCGTAATTTTTCGAATAAAAGTTTAAATGAATATATAGGATCCAAAATAAGTCTCCTTTGAAACAAGAATCCTTCGGATTTGTTTGAATATATTTTTCTAATGAAAGAGAAAATTTTAGATTTCGACTTGTAGATTTTAAGATATGTGTAATTCAAATTTTTAGAAAAATCATGGTTTGGTAATTCATGATTCTGAAATAAAATATTATAAAATTGGTTATGTAAACTAAAAACGAGACAAGTTGGATAAGATATTATATGGCGAAACATATATAAATTTACAATTTCTTACTATGCCTTTTCAAGGACAAAAAGTTTTAAGTAGGGGAGAGTGTAACATCCCGATATTTTACGATAATTTAAAATATTAAATTAATGTGTTTTTTGAACAAAATTGCTTTAAATACTAAAATTAATAAATTAATAAATTTTGGAATTTCATTTGTGTTGGAAATTTTAAATTAATTTATATGGTAATAATATACATTCGTTGTTTGTGTAATGAAGGTCGACAGCTAATAAGATAGATTTAAATTATAAATTGATTTGTATGGTAATTATTGAGGGTTATTTGGACTTAATTAAGTCAACAAATTTAGAATTAAACATTAAATATTGAAATTGTATTAATGCATGGTGGAAACTTAAATAAATTGTTTAAGTGATAATTTTTACTTATTTTGATAATTATTGCATGTATTGATTGTAAATAATTTTGTGATCTTGTTTATTGGTTAACATGGAAGGTTGGAATTTAATATTTATATATTTAATGAGATTGATTGTTGTAATTAATAATTTATAATTAAAATAAATTTGATTTACTAAGTTAAAATTAAATTTATTTTGATGTGAATAAAGTTGATTAGTTTTATGAATTTAATTTAAGATAATTATATGAATTGGGAATACATGGCGAATTTCATATGAACGTTAATTTAACAGGTTTCACATGTTATTTTGCTCGCATTAATACATTGAACACAACGATATTTTATTTCGTGGGTTTGGACGTTCGGTTTGAAATGCGCGACGTTGTTTTGAACTAACAACGTTCGCATTTTAGAATCTTTATTAGTTATTTGTTGGTCTATATTAAGTATAACCAAATAAACCAAATTTTGTTTTAATATTTTCTTGTACATGAATTAAAGGAAGGATAAATATTTATTGTCATATTGTGAAATTTATTGTCATGCATGTATGTAGCTTACTTTTTCATGTACGTGTAAAACCAAATTTGTGGATAGAAAAATAGAAATTTATGCATGCATTTAATAACGTGTGAAAGGAAGTTATTGCATTTAAACCTTTTTTTATCTTCTTTCCTTAATGCTGAGCGTTTCATGGTATATGTATAAAACAAAGGATGACAATGTGTAAACCTCTGCGCATGAAGCATATTGTTGTGAAACTTGACATTAATGTTTCATGCGCATGGACCACAAAAAAAATGAACAAATGAATACGTAAATAAGTAAAACAAATAGTTAGTGTGTCCTTTTCGGTAGGAAATCGGTATGTAAAGCATTTAAGGACCTATTTGGACATAAATGAAATTTATGAACTTTTAAATTCGAAAAAAAAGTAAATATATAGCAATTGAAATAAATGTTATATGCATGCGTAAATAAATGCTAATTGTGTCCATTAGAAAATTTAACTAGGTTTCGGTTCTAATGGAAAGGCTATATTTTAGGTAATGTATAATAAGTGATTAACATAGTAAGATTGAACATTTAAAGTATAAATAAATTTTAATTTCAAAAATCCAAGCGTCTTACGTTTGCAAATTCATTACATTTTATGGTCACCATAACCACCATCCTACATCAAAATGAAATCAATAGATGGCATCTTTTTATTTCTTTCATATAAATTAGGGCACGTTCTTTGCTAACCTAAATCATTCTTCCCTTTTACTAAAATAAGGAGGATGCCACCATTGTACTATCTTAAGAAAAAAATTCGGCCAAAATACTCAATGAAATCGCACGATTTTAGAATTGATGAACTGCTATATTCGAGAACTTCAAGATGGTATACATCTAAATGGGTGAGAATATGTTTTATTAATTATATATATATATATATATAATTCAATATATATATATATATATATTGAATTCAAATGATTAAAACGTCAATAACTTCTTCATACGAGGTTGAATTCGAGCGCGGTTTTTTGAGTTGGGATCGTGGTGAAATTGCTGACGTTCTGAAACTAATATGGCTGCATTTGAGGACAGACAAATTTTTGTCCTTTGGTTGGATGTTTGATCAACTAAAGACCCAAAGATGAGTGGATTTCTCGCTCACAACTTACTGAATTATTCCCGTATTTGTTAAATTAAATTATGAAATAAGTTGGTCGTCTGGTTGAAATGGATTGTTGATTGGTTGCTCAAAAGTTTGACATGCAAGTGTATTAATATGGAAATTGAGATTGATAAATAATTATTTTAATTAAATTAATCTCTAATTGAAATCCCGAACTTTATTAACCAATGAAATGATTTAAATAATTACCGTTTGAATGAAATGGTTGTGATGAATGCCTTGATTTGAAATTGACTGTTGGACTGTTATTGTCACTAGAAAGTTCATTGAATTCGTTAAGGCCATTATTCCAAAATAAATTAGGAATTTGGAAATGTAATTTAATTAGACTTTTATTACTCAAATTTAATCGTTTAAAACTGAATTTATCATTTCTCTTTAAATTTAATTTAAATAAGAGTATTCGAAGATACCTGAAATGGTCGAAATTTGGATTGAATATGAATTTAAAAGCCCTTTTATTTGAAAGGTCAAATCTGAATGTTATTTGAAATCAAGATATGGAAACGAAATAAATTATATTATATTTATAAAAATTATGTTTTTAAAATTAGTTAGCTATATATATACCTATGGATTTTGGAATAAATTATATTTATTATTTAAAGATTATTTTAGTAAAGCATTTAATATATATGCCTATAATTTGAAATAAAGTAAATTATATTTTATTATCTATTATTTGAAGATTTTTGAAAGCATTTAATATATGTATATATGTAGAGATTTAAATTATTTTATTATACTCTAATTATTTTATTATAAATTTAAAAATAATGAGTTTTATTTGTAATCATCTATTTTTCAAGTTATTTAAATATTTATAATGTTATTAAATTGGAATATTTCCCGATTTAATCCAATTAATTCAATTGAGATTTGAAATAAAAATATATTTCCCTTTTGAATAAAAATCGATGCTCAAATAATCATGATATTGATATGAAATTTCTTTCTAATTTGAATATGAATTTGGAGGAGATTTAAATGAGAAATCCATAATGATCAATAACTACTGTTTTAAAAATGCGCTTATTATTTGGGAAGACCGGGATCGAATATATGTTCGAAAACCATTCCAAGTAATAATTCGACATGAGAAAGAAACTGAAGACGTGGAGATCGATAAGCGAAGACCGAGAATCCTTGAATAATTTGGATTGACTGCTGGTGTCTCGATTGGGCCGATCACCCAATACGAGGTTATAAGTGGCACGAGATATGAATATATTTAGAGATTTTCGGATTTTGTTTTGTTCAGACCCAGAACGGACTTGTATGGATTGTGTGTTTGACATTGTAATTGACTGCGTAACGCTAATTATTTTTTTAAATAAATATATCGGGTTGTGGCAATTAATTATTCCCATATTTAAGTTTTACGTGCTTAGAGGTTATGTATTGATAAAAATCAGTGACATGTTGTAAATTGACAATGTGGCATACTCAAGTTATGAAATGAGCTAGTGATGATAGCATTGTGTATATCGTGACTTCGACGAACCTCACACCCCGGATTGATGGTAAACTGGCGGTTAGGTTGTATATATTTTATTGAAACTTGAAAGTTTCAGCGGTAGATCTACTTTGAAACTTGCGGAAAAAAGGGTATGTTCGGTGTCCATGTCTGGATGTTAACCGGTGATTTACCTGGTGTTTAGTGTCCGAGCCTAGACGAAAACCATGAACCGTGAGGTTGCACCTAGTTCCGGATTGATCTTTCATGTCAGGAACCATCATATTGGAACCTAACAACCAATACGAGCCTTCCGTTTTGTTTGTAAACTATGTATGTAGGCATAGTCACTATGCTTGCTAAGATTAATTTATTTATTTGGGAAATGGTTTTCAATACTATGCACTAATAATAGTATTAAAAGAAGATTTTCACGTATGAAAGCATGTTTGATTATCATAAGATAAAACTCGCTCATTTGTTGTGCGTTTGCATTGTGTGATGTGGGACGAGCTTATGATAGCTTCATTTTTCCAAAATCATTTGCAAATTTTCCATAATACTTCTTTGGATTACACCACCCATAACACTCATGTTATTTCGTATTTTAATTTGACTAATATGTGAATGATTTAGTTCTGATCTGAGTGTTTGTTGTGTTTCTTTTTATGCATTACGCTCAGGTCAGCTGAAGTTGCATTTAGCGAAGATTACCTTGCCTTGAAGATACTATTATGAAGATGAAGATGAAGATGGAGCTCAACAGACGTTTATTATTACTATTCCGCTGCAAAATTATTGGTATGTTGTATAATAGTTAACTCTGATAATTGTTGTAAAATATAATCAAATATAGTTTTTAACAGCTTCATGAACTGTTATTTATTTATTATATTTTGTCCTTCCGCTGCGAGATTCTGTATTTGTTTCCTTCTTCTATTCTTTTTCTTACATAAATCCCAATAACTATCCGTATTTTTTATTTGTTTAAGTTGACAATTGAGGATTATTGTCAATTTGAACGGTCAAAAATCCCAGATGTTACACAAGGCTCTTCCTAATATCTGGGACATGTAAAACATTCACAGGTACAATTTTCTTTCCATAAGTGAATTCCAATTTTATGGTTCCCTTTCCATTGACATTCGATGTATTATGGTTGCCAGTTAGCACCTTATTATCATTGGAAACTTTCTCATAGAACTTGAACCTTGATCTGTTGTTGTCGACGTGTACGATAGCCCCAGAATCACACCACTTACCAGTATCCTTGGCGTTATCGGCCATGTTCAATTCTATCACCATATCAATGTTTAACTTTGATATCATTGCAACAATTTTGGACTCGTCTTATGGAACCATATTTGATTTGTGAGAAGAATTTGAGTTCTTCTTTCCTTGATTTGATGTTTATCTATGTTCCTTCTTTTGTCTCTTAAAGAACCTGTAGTCTCTTTTGAAATGCCTTGCTTTTCCATAAAAATAACAGCCTTTTCCCTTTTTGTTGGATTATTTCCGACTATCATCCCTCTTTCGCTTTTCAAATTCTTTATTCCCTTTGTGATTGTTAATCACTACATGTATACTAGAATCAGATTCAAATATCTTCCTTTCGCGGATCCTGGTTTCTTCTTCGGTACGAAAATGCTTTTGAATCTGTTCCATGGAGAAATCCTCAATTGAGTGCATAAGTTTCTTTCTGTAATCACTTTATGTTTGAGGGGGTTTGGTCATAACAGCCTCAACTCGTAATGGTCCAAAATATAACCTCTAACTCATGTACTTGATCCAGAACCGAAGCATTGCCAAGCATTTTAGATTCAAGAAATTCATAGATTAAAAACTTATTTGAGCCTTGCTTTTTGTTACTGTACATGGTTTCCAACATCTTCCATATTTCTCTTATAGACTTAACAGAAGTAAAAGATAGTAACGGAGAGTGTGTCCTATGCATACAATTTCATCGTCCTCGCGTTTCTTTCTGTGGGTCATAATCTCTGGGGAGTCTCTGTCAGGTGGGATAGATGTTAAATTTTTATCAAGCACATAACCAATCTTCAATGTAGTCAGAGGAATATATGTTTATATTGCCAACGAGTGTGGTTTGTTCCATCAAAACGGTCAAGTTTTGTGAATTTTTGCTTTTATAATCTTCTACGTGAAATCGAAATCAACCATGATAATTCCTAAAGATTGTTGATAAATGCTGGTTATGAGGAATGAAAACCAGGAAGCAGTATTTAAGGCACGTAGACAGAACATTTTCCTTAAGCAATTATTCATCCCCACTGCTATAGAAACTGGAGTAAGGTTGATGGCGAAATTCCTATAAGATACAACAAATATAAATAATTATTTACAGAAGAAGAGAAGGAGAAGACGATCAGAAATTGTTCTTAAACGGTCAGGAATGAGGGATATATATAGCAGTAGAATAGACATGACTGTTGCCAACAGTCATGACAAGTAGAATAGACGCGTCCGTGCATTTGAAATAATTTGCAAAAAATATGATTGTTGCCAACAGTCAAATCCCTTCCGCAGGTCACCTATGCTCCCTAAGTGCCTGTCTTTGACGTAATAATATTTTATAGATCCAAACCTACGTGTATTCAAATCCAAACACAAGTTATTTTTAATTCACAGTATCCCATATAAAACATTCCTATACATATAGGAATAGTTAATACAGCTTTGTGGTGGAACAGATAATTTTTCAGTCTTCCAATAACGCATAGCAATAAACTAAATGAGATACTATTTATTAAAATTCAATAAAATAGAATACAGTGTATATTTTAATGTATGCTAAACAAACATACTTACATCGTCAAATTCAATCATATAGGCGAAAATGAAATGCAACGTAGTATAAATCTAAGAAAATCAGTTCTATTAAAAGTTGGACAATTATGCTTATTGTAGCCCTGCTGCTTACATACAACAAATATATTTTGCATGTTAAGAAACTATGCAAATTCTCGTCTACGTTTTACCAACAAATCAACGGTAACACCCCCAATTTCTCAAAATTAAGAATATGCTTCTTTAAATTCATATATATTATCCTCAACATTATTCAAAGTCATCCATATTTTTAGAAGAAACTATACCCATGGATAAAAAATAAAAACACGTAAAATAATAATTTAAAAAAAATGTTAAAACAAAATAATAGACGATCAACCTAAAAACCAATACTAAAAAGTTGCTGTTGATAACTAAAAACTGAAAACTAGATCCTAATACCATATAACCTGTAAACCAATACCAAAAATCTAGTACATAAATTAATAAGGAAAAAATGATAATTAATCATTTCAGCATTAATACGTCAAAGTGGGTAGATACTCGTAAAATGAAATTTTGTTAGTGTGCTGAGTATCACAGTTGTCTCCGTTCATCGTCTGGCGGCCAAAGCTGAAATCTGCAACCAACAATCGAACTCACGTCGAGATGACTTTTGAGTTTGTCAAAATTTCACAGGGCTAAGATTGATTATGGGTTGACCATTCGTCAGAAGCAAGTAAATTCAATGGAGAATATAATGTTTAATTTTGTGGTCAAAGAAGGAAGAACGAAGTAAATGAAGAGATCAAAGAAGTAGAGAAAGCGCATGATGATTATGGTTGTTTAAAATATGTTAAAGTGCTTGTCCTAAGAGCATCTCCAACGGTTTGTAGATCAATTCTTCATAATAGGGCAATTACAAAATTTAATCAAGTGCGCAACCAAACTGAATCCAGGGTAGGGCGCCTGTTGAACAGGCGCCCGTACATAGGGCACTTGTTCAACAGGCGCCCAAAAAATGTGGGGCGCCTATTGAATAGGTGCCCTATGCTTGGGCGCCTGTTCAACAGGTGCCCTACTTTGGGCGCCTACATATGGCCGCTTCCCCACTTTTTTATTCATTTTTATTCATTCCAAACTTTTCACCTCTTCCTTCCTCTTCTTCTTTAAATAGAAATTACCCTGAAATGCCGCCAAAACGAGCTGTAAAGGTTGGTCGATGTATGGTACGATACATAGATAATGACGCTGTTGGACCGGTGCATAATCCTCCTAATCCGAACATGACTGCAAATGATATACGCGTGATTCATGAGCTACCATCCCCTTTCTCGCATCGTCTCGCTGAAAATGATCGTTTTCATTAAAAATACCATATTATAATGCAGCAACATACTATTTAAAAATATGAATACAAATGTAAATACAATTAATCATCCTGTTCACGTCTATGCCACAAAATTTCTCTCTTCCTAACTTCTGTATATTCTCTATGTTCCTTAGACATGTTCGAGGTATCAACGAACATTACTGTATCTTCATCTCTCTGCCTGTTTGTTGCCAGTAGCCGATCCATTTTAGACATTCTTTCCTGATGCTGAGTAACTCGAAGTTCGATAGCACGATTGTAACGCTCTTCCAATTCTAAAAGTAGTTTCTTTATTTCAAGTTGATCACTACCACACGCTTGTTTCTTTTTGGCTGCTTTCGCCCCCATTGGTCTTTCATAAGTCTCTTCTATAGGAGTTATATCTTTATTCGACGTTGTCCCCTCGGTCCCGAACTCTGTTCCAGGACTTGAGCATTCCCCAGTTCGAGCTGTCTTGCCACGAGCACGACTACTCGATTGAACATCTTTTACGGTTTTCTGTAGTGATGATTTCCATTTAACATGCTCCACCAAAAGGTCGTAAACATGCATGAACTGGTAAAATGAGGTGCTTGCTTGTTTTTCGCTTTGTTAATAGTCTTAAACAGTTTATTGGCTGCCATCCTCTACAAACAGAAAATGAATAAGCTTTAAATAAACGTATGTACAACAGTAAGTTAAATTTTAAATAAACTAACCAAATGAGTTTCACTTCCAAATCCACTTGGATTTATTTGTTTGAGCTTAAAAATCTGTGAATCAAATGTTTGCGTTTGACGGTTGATTTTGCCGAAATGCCCCTTTATCGACGAAAGCGATCTTTTACGATCCATATTTTTCCAGTTGAAGGAGTTAGTAACTCTGCCCCAATACATATCAGTACTTTGATCACATCCTCGAATTGAATCGGACGACAACGTGCACCAAATATAGCATAAATCATAGTCCTCAGCCGCCGACCAAGCACACTGGAAGAGAATGCTCCACCAATCAGAACTGTTGCATCTTCAAAATTGAAATTTTCAAAACTGCATCTTGCGGAGTCGATATCGAATTCAGAATACATTATGTAATTACTATGTGGAGAGTCAGAAGATGATGAGAATGGAAAATTGAGTGTGTGGGGATAGTGTGTTTGTGCAGATTGCAAACCAAATATAGTAGTTGGATATGTAACCGTTGTGCAATGGATACATAATGTTAGGCAGCTGCACAACAGGCGCCCCAATGCTGGGCGCCTGTTGAACAGCTGCCCAGCTTGATTACATTTTTGTAATTAAAAATGCTGAATTCTGGACCATTTCAGAATGTTGTACTCTGTTGGAGGCTTGTTTGAGTGCAATTCTTATGAAAACGTAATAATGAACCACTGTTGGAGATGCTCTAACAAACAATATTTCAATATGTTGTTCTTGGGGATAAAAAAACCTTTAAGTTTGTTATTAACAGTATTTTTTTGTAATTTTAAGCGGACAAAAAATGGAAGCTATAAATGTTATCTAATGTTATTTTAAACACAAAAATATTTGTTTTTACCGTTCATTTAAGCATGAGTATAATTAAATTGAACATGAAATATGTGATGTGAATATAAATGTTTTTATCCTTTTCATTTGTTTAATATTCCGTTGGCGAAAGCGACTTATTGATTGCACAAAAAATTAGACACTTGTGCCTTGCACTCAAACAGAAGCAATTAACTTTGTAGATTTTATGAAATTGTAAATCCAGAAGTTAGGTTGAATTGATTTTTGTCACAAGGTAATAAGTTTTTTTTAATTTGTTAGGGAGGGAAACCGATTGAAGTCATAAAACCCTCCCTAGCGCACATAGCCTGATCTACGAGCACCACATAAGTGGTTGATCTTAGCGTATGGACATGGTAAGCTCTTAGCATGTCATTTTGGGTTTTGAACTCATGCCACTATCATCATGGTGCAATGTTCTTAACCGCTGGGCTACCGCTGCGGACAGGATAATAAGTTTATAAAACAACACTTTAGAATAATTACCTAGAATTACAAAGCATAAAAGAAATTATTGTTTTCTAAAGGAAACGATCAATGATAAAAGATAAGAGAATTCAACTTTTTTCTAAAGCAACATGATAGATGATAAATGTTCTTTAAACTAATTATTATGAATGTACAAGTCTAGAAATATTGGATTATAAAGCTTTTTAAGCAAAAATCCAGAATATAAAATGAGCTCTATTTAGTCTTTCAACTTTTTTAATTATTCAAATCGTCAACCAATTTGCTTGGTATCGAAATATTATAAATGTGTTGAAAATATTACATCATGTTTATCTTTTTTCCCCTTTTCCACTGTTATCAATCGATTGTCGATCGTGATGTTATTATACATCTATTATTCATTTACTAAAATATGAATTCAATCATATGTAATGTTCTCAAAGACATTATGTATATTTCATCTCGTTACCCACTTCACAATTTACGGTAAAAAGTACAATAGTTGTTACTATGCATTAGTAAGTACAAACAAAATTTCATGAACCGATGTGCATTCATGAACTTGCGAACCAAGCAACCCATAAGGATGGGGTGCACATAGCAGGATTTAAGCAGAGCAAATTTGAGGGCTTTCAAAATTGCAACCGACCCATTTATCCAATCCAATTACCCATGAATTAATTGGGCTAGGTCATACCCAATTAGTAGGATGGGTTAATTGGGTTGAACCGTTATGCCCAATCACTTATACGGTTTACACGGTTCTGACCCATTATACCCAATTTTCTGTTCAATCCATTTAATCTGTTAAGAAAATATTTTAGGTTTCCCTCTTTGCTCTGAAATTAGTTGCATGAAATTACCATCATATGTCTTTTTCGTAATTGAATTATATGCAGCTTTTACTTCTAATTGTCCAGACCATGTCATTTCTCTGTTAGATTTCCAAGTGCGTACTAATTTCATTGAACACTGATTAATAAAATTGGACATTTTCCCTAACCTTCTACATAGTTGAATACTTTTCCCTCAAAAATTTATGTTTGCTAGATGCCTAACCTTTTAATATTAATTTTGGTAATAAGCAAGCCAAAGAAAAGAATTAACCTCTTCTTTTTATCTATTATCGTACATCATCTCATTTTTAGGAAGCTTCCGCAAAAAGTAGTATATCATGACAAAAATTAAATTAAATTCACAGATATATTAACATGGGATTTTTATCTACGTCTTTGAAACCAGACTATCATGATGTAAAATTTAATACTGTATTACAATCTTATAGATTGAGTGTTTCATATCTCTAACATTCCGCTGTTCTCAAATTGTGAAACAATTTATAGATGTCTGTTGACATGTACTTAAAATTGTAGGAGAAATTGACTTGGCTTCTTCTCACATTTTTAAGTGCAATTTATTCACAGAAGTATATTTAAGGTTTACCTACTTTTTTAAATAAGTAGTGGTTGATTGACTGTAATTTTAGTCACAATTAATTTGTCTTCTCCCATTATTGTACTGAATTTGCAGTACACATAGTATTTAGTGGACATAAAACATGAACCTTAGACTGGTCCTGACTCTAAAAGTTTATATACGGTTTACTTTATTATTCATGATTTCTTTTTTTTACTCATAGCATACGCTTTTACATATTATACTTCAAAACGTTGCACAACCAAAGCCATGGCTGCTATGGTCTGATACACATAATGATTATGCACTTTTTTGAGCTAAATATTTACTGATGCCAACCTGAACACTATTGCAACTTACTGATTATATTATTTTATAGTCTTCATTGCAGAATCTTGAAGTATAGAAGATTGTTTACTAATCAAGTGAAGCTTCAGTCGCTGAATGTTTTCTACTGAGAAACCCTATTATTTTAGCCATGTTATTGACAGTTATGAAATTGTAACTTGGTTTTGTTAATTTTGTAGATGTATCTCAATCATATTTTCTTCCAATAAATATGTTATTGCCAGACCTTGTTTGAAAACTTTTAAGCCTGACAATGGTCAATAGCTTCACATTTTTGAAACGAAATAAAACTAGGAAAATTTGGTACTATGTGAAAACATCGAAATGTTATGTTTGCGCGGCCCTTTTATGTATGCATTCAAGATCGGTTTCCAGCTTTGAATTTGGAATGCCAGCCAAAATTAAGTCCTTTTAGAGGAAACTGATCAGATCTTAATCAAAGCATGAAATAGAAATGTGCAAACATTAATAAAATTGATTATGAATTGAAAAACTCAGTTGTAAATTATAAAATATAATAATTTATAGGGGCTTGATCAAATATAGTGTTTAAGTTCAGTTTGCTTCCCCTTTTATTGCTGATTTATATACAATACAATTACAATTATGTTTTTTTGTCCAGTGAAAACCCAATGGGAAAGAATTGGGTCAAAGCTGTGCCAGATAACAAGTCATTGAAATTTGCATCTTAAGTTGTTATATTGTATTTAAAGGTATCAAAAGACTTTTAACTTGTGCATGTCTTCTCATATTTATAGGTTTGGAAAATGGAAATCCATTACTGGCCCTGAAAATGGTGGGAAAGGTCAGTTAATCCAATATGCAGCTTAAAAGCAGTGGAGAATATGGGTATAGCTGCTTAGCCTGCTTTGACTTGTCAAAACTAATGGTTCATTTTTGATCGAATATCTGGTTATCCTTTTGCTTCGACATTAATAAGTTATGTCCCATTTAATACTTGCCTCATCCTAGTGTGTAATTTTAGGTGTACTTCATGAACTTCATAGCTAGCTAGCACATACGTCATTTGCAACATATCATAACATCAGCAATTTCTACATACCAAAAATGACTTATTGGCTGAACTGAAAGCTCACAACGTTGCACAGCAGCTTCAGACTTTCTCAGAGCTAAGATATTAGTGTAATATATATATATATGAGTGTGTGTGTGTGTATATCAGATAGAGGGCGTAAACTTTGTGTATGTCCTCAATCCAAGAATAGTCTTATCCCTCTCTTCTAATTGTTCTTTCAAAACATTCATCCTCTCAGTCAAGTGTTTGATGGATAAATTCTGATGTAAGATCTTCCTTTCATGGGACATAGGAAGAATCCCTCTCGTCGGAGATGCTCCGCCCCGAGATGGAAGAATCCCGAGTTGATCAACCTGCTCACAGACATACAGGAAAGTAGTTATAATTTCATTTTCTTTTCAATTTACAAGAATTACCCCCCCCCCCTTCCTTGTACATCTCTGCATGGGTTAAACCCGAAACCAACCTACAATGACACATAGACGGGAAGGTGAATTATAAATAGATCGCTTCTGCATACATTTATTGTTTATATAGCGTCTTAACATGTTTAATCCTAAACTCTTTAACATAGATTCATGATCCCCTCTCAAAAAATTAAAGGAGAGCCGAGGAAATGCAGTGTAAGCGCACTTAAGTCCCTCGAGGAAACGCTTTTCCCTAAAAGCATGAATAGACATCAGTCGGAACTCTTTTCTCAGTCTACAAATCACACATAATGCATCCTCATAGTAAACTAAACTCTGACATAATGCAAACAATCATATTAGCATTTACAAATAGTAAAGGGGAACCCCATACAAGTGTTGCATAGGTTGCGGAATTAAATTTACAAGTGTGTCACCTGCCCTTCATAAAATGGTTCGAACTTTTTGTAACCTAACTCTGCTTAAGGAAGGAAAATAGTTTTTCTCTTGTTTATTGTGACGACAGGAGACTATTCGAAGTCAAATATCTATGAAAAGAGAAAAACGCGTCTAGAGTAAAAACTATACCCGAGGGGAGGTGTAATAACCCGTATTTTTAAATAACATGTTATAACATAAATCAAGGCAGAATTAAATGATAAACTCTAAATCAAGGGAAACGGGCTATGCCATTGCGTTCGTCTCAGAAAAATACGCGAAATAGAGTCCGAGTTTTCGAAAATCGAAGTCCGTATGACCAAGTTATGGCCCGTCAAAGTTTTCAGAAAATTTCAAGTTCAAATTTGAATTCAGAAATTCAAATTCAGCTGGGCAGGACAGGCGGGAAAAGTTCCCGCCACCCCAAGTCGACTGGGGAGTCGACTTGGGAGTCGACACACCCCAGGCTGTGTCGACTGCCCAGTCGACACCCCTGTCGACTTGGGTGGTCGGCCAGTCTGGCCTGGGTGCACCTGACTTGTTTCTCAAGACATGTTTGGAGGCTTGTGACGGATTTTAATGGCCCAGATCTGAATTAGGGTTAATCCTATGGTCTAAACTAGCCTAAACTTCTATAAAAGGACCCTAATACCTAGCCTAAACCATCATAAATCAATCCTACAACTAGATTATGCCAAAATGTTTAATCATGGCCTCCACCCTCTTGTCATAGCCTCCACCTTCATTCGTATGAGAGTTCCTAAGCTTGTTTGAGAGTTTTTAAGCTTGATTCAAGGCCAAAGTTCAATCTTTCTTCATCAAAGCAAGGATCTTCTTCTTGGGTTTTCATTGGAGCTTATCATTTGGGAGTTTTAGAGTTGCTAGTGGCTTCGTCTCAATCTTATTTATATTTTATAAGTCTTCATAGCATTGTAAGCCCTATACTACTCTTAGATTCTAACTATGAAGTTAAATGTAACATGTTGCAAGTTTGAGTTTGGGCCTAAGTATGACTTGTGCTTTGATTCTATCATGTTATGCATAGATTTATTCTATGCATGTTTGTAAAGCTATCACCTTGACCTTGTGCATAAAAAGCTATGAGCTTTGAATTGAAGTGTTGCATAAAGCAACATAGAAACTCTCATAAACCTTATGTTATCTTGCATATGATGTTATATGCGAATCACTAGCTATCATCCTATGTCATTTATAATCATGTTTCACCTATTTGCTAAAGTTTTATACCATGCATGATTTGAGGCTTATAATGCAATATGCAAGTTTATGATCTCTCATAAACCTTATGTTATCTTGCATATGATGTTATATGCGAATCACTAGCTATCATCCTATGTCATTTATGATCATGTTTCACCTATTTGCTAAAGTTTGATATCATGCATGTTTTGAGGCTATAATGTAATATGCAAGTTTATGAACACATATGCCACCATGTTTAACTTGTGGCCAAACCTTATTAATTATGTCATGCTTCTAAGTTCACCTCTTTGAGATCTATTTGCGTTTATGCGAACTTGCATGCGATGGGGCTACGTTATGGGTAAACTAAAATGACATAAAAACATGACTTGAAAAGATGACATGAAATATGACATGTGATTATGCTTGAAACATGAACATGAACTTGGACATGACTTCTAGAAAACATGAGAATGGCCAACTCGAGGTTGGGTTGAGTTTGTAGCATAAATCTACCCGGAACCGACCGGCTTAACTAGTGGCTACAATTAATAGGACCCAATGTGAGTAGTTGGTCATGTCGCACTTGAAACCCGAGGTTAGACTAAGTTGTGGTGTAAAGCTACCCGGACCCGCCCGGCCTAACTAGTAACCACAACAAGGTCTAATGTGAGAGGTTGGGTGCATTAAATTAATTAATGCCACATGATAGGGTTAAGTCATGGACCACTTAAATACTTAACCAATTAAACACGATAGGTTGATGGGGTTAAGTCATGAACCTTGGGTACACTTAACCAACTTGATACTTGATTGGATAGGGTTAACCACATTTAACCCGTTAGAAACCCTAGTTATGTGGTCCTTTTCACCAGTAACCCTCTTGATTGTATCATGGTACCCTAGGGACTAGGCTAGGGTGGGGCACGATTACTGGGCTGACATGTAAGCGACCAAAACGACGGCTGAGTAGGTGCGCCGGTGTAGGTTCAGGCGGACTATGGTCGTGCACATAGTCCGGAGTTGAAAAAGCAGACATGGGCACCAGTAGGTTTAGACTGTGCGTGCTTGATTTGTGTCCGTGGTTGACACCCTAGGGCTTGATACACCCTAGGGTGGACCTAGCACAGTTTGACTACACTTCGTGGTTGGGCCGTATGACACCGACACTTGACGAGTTAGGCTTTTAGGGAGCCGATCGACTAGACCGTATTGTTGGACCTTGATTAGGTCATCTCGTGATAGTGGGCCAAGATTGGGCCAAGGGATCACTTCTTGTTTGTACTTGACATGAGTTGGAATACTAGTACACTTGGTGCAAAAACTTAACCTTGCATATGCGATGCAACACTTGATCTATCTTGTTAACTTTTCACCATGCCAGTTATCACCCTATGTTTCATCTCTGTTTTACATGGCCAGTTAACTTTATTAGTTTTTATACTAATAGTAGATAGGACTTACCAGTCTTTTGACTGACCCGTTTTCTTTCACCTATTTTCTTTCGTTCCCCCCCCCCCAGCTTTACAGGGTGGGAACACCAGCACCTAGCTTGGATCTTTAGCTGCTTTTTCTGGACAGCTCATGTACGGTTTGGACTTGAGCTTGCTATGGCTTTATTCTACCTTGGGGATAGTTACTTTATGATTTTCTTTCTAGTTTTCAGTTGATGTTTCTAGACTGTGTTTTATGGAAAACAATGACCAAGTACTTTGATGTAACCTGACTATGGTTTTGAAATGTTAGTTTTATCCGCTGCTTTATTTACTCTATTTTTTTTACTTATATGTTATGTCTTGTGATATCTGCATGCATGTTTACCTTGTTTAACGCCCCTCCAAAGCTAGTGTGCTTGCAAGAGTGTCATTGGCGGAGGTGGGGTGTTACATTTGGTATCAGAGCATAAGGTTTTACTAGACCGGACAAAGGTTTTAAAACTTACCTTTTGAAAAACTATTTTCAAAACCAATTAAGTATTTTCCAAGAAAAGTCTAGTTATTTTAAAAGGCTATTCCCCAAAAGCCATTAGCACTATCCTTTGTCTCCTCATTCTAAATCTATCTTTTCCTTTTTCAGCATGGCCGATCTTAATCTTCCCGAGGGAGTAACCATTCCCGGATGGTTCCGGAGGTACTTGGAAGCTAGGGCCAACGATGTGGGCCCGGCAAACACCCCCACCGTAACTGAGGTTCCTCCTCCTCCTCAGCATCCACAAGCAGACTTCGCAAAGGTTTGTAAAGACTTTAAGGCGATGGGGGGCAAGAATTTTATTGGGACGGAAACTTTTGTGGAGGCGAGAAATTGGTTGAAAGAAACCGAAGATCTCTTCGCCATCTTTGATGTGGAAGACCGTAGAAAAGTTCTATTGGCAGCATGGCTATTGAAAGAAGAAGCTGCTTATTGGTGGGAGGTCACCAACGCTACTAGGCCTATAGAGACTTGGGCCGACTTTAGGACGAGGTTTGGGCTTAAGTTTCTATCATCTGCTGAGGCAAATCTGCAATTGGAGAAGTTTATATCTTTGAAGCAAGGGGACATGACAGTGAGGGAGTATGTGAATAAGTTTAACCAGCTTGCTCGATTCGGTTTGGACATGGTTAATACTCCCCAGAAGAAGGCTTTACGCTTTGCATGAGGGTTGAATGATCCATTACAAGGTTTAGCCCTGTCTCATATACCCATGGGGGCCACTTTTGAAGGCCTAGTAGACATGGCATTGCTTCAAGGAGACGATAAGAATGGCAAGAAAGAAGTCAAGCCTAATGAGACTCAAACCAAGAAGACAGACTCCAAGTGGGGAGGAAATCAGAGCAATCAGAACAACAAGAACAACAAGAACAACAAGGGTAATAAGGCCAATAACAACAAGGCAAAGGACCCAAGAAAATGCAACTTCTGTGGGATTGTTGGGCACATAGCCAAAGATTGCAGGAAGAAGAAGAGGAAGTTGGGCGAATGCTTTCATTGTGGAGAGCCTGGACACCTTAGCAAGGATTGCCCCAAGAAGCAAGGACAAGGGCAAGGGCAAGGGCAGACTCAGCGTGCAGGACCTTCTGGAGGGCAAGTGCATGCTCTCAACACAGCTCCAGTTCAGGACCGAGGTAGTATTTCTGTAGAAAGCCTTGTTTATATTTCTGATTTTCCTGTTCGCACCTTATTTGATTCTGACGCATCACACACCTTTATTTCTTCTGACATTGTTGAAAGTTTGCACCTAAGTACTAGTCTAGTTGAAGATCCCGTTAGTGTTTCAAATCCAATTGGGGGTTCAGCCCATCTATCTATGATTTGTGTGGATTTGAAGATTTCTATCTTGACCATAGAATTCGCGTGTAATGCTTATGTTCTCGGGTTCACGGGATACGGGTTGATCTTGGGCATGGATTGGTTGTCCAGTTATGGAGCCAATCTCGATTGTGAGCATAGGGTGGTGAGGCTCATGACTCGCCTCGGTAATACCCTAGAGATTTCTTGCAACCCGCTGGATCCCGTCATGTTATGTTATCTTGAATCTCTTGACTCGTCCATCGATGATCTGCAATCTGTAAGGGTGGTCCGAGACTATCCTGATGTCTTTGAAGAAGTTAAGGGGTTACCCCCTAAACGAGAGATAGATTTCCGCATTTAACTTGTTGATAATGCCAAGCCAGTTTCATTGCCCGTTAGGCAAATGGCCCCACGAGAAAGAAGGGAGCTCAGTAAGCAAATCAAGGAGTTTCTTGAGAAGAATTTTATTAGGCGAAGCATTTCTGAATGGGGTGCTCCTGTGGTATTCGCTACTAAGACGGATGGTTCGCTACGTCTATGTGTTGATTATCGAGAATTGAACAAGCTGACAAAGAAGAATAGGCACCCGTTACCGAGGATTGATGACCTCTTTGACCAGCTTGTTGGTTCTTCTGTTTTCTCTTAGCTCGATCTAGCCACCGGATTCCATCAGCGCAGAGTGGCTGAGGATAGTGTTGATAAGACTGCGTTTAGGACTCCAGATGGATTCTTTGAATGGCTTGTCATGCCATTCGGTTTGACTAATGCACCCGCCTACTTCGTAGATTTGATGAGTAGGGTATTTAGGGAGTTCCTTAACAAGTTTGTGGTTGTCTTCGTGGATGATATTCTGATCTTCTCAAAGGATGAGGAAGAACATGCTAGACATCTCAAGGAAGTGATGGATACGCTTAGAGCCCATCAGTTGAAAGGCAAGTTCTCCAAATGCCATTTTTGGAGAAAGGAAGTTCGGTTTCTTGGACATATAGTTTCTAAGCAAGGCATAGCTGTGGATCCCGCGAAAGTGGTTGCGGTTCAAGACTGGAAGACTCCTAATAATGCAACTGAAGTAAGAAGCTTTCTCGGTCTGGCAGGCTACTATAGGAAGTTCATTAGGGACTTCGCTAAGATTTCAGCCCCTCTTACTAAGTTGACGAAGAAGAACTTAGTCTTTGCATGGGACGTAGAGTGTGAGCTTGCTTTTCAAAGGCTCAAGAGGGCCCTTACCACAGCTCCAGTTTTGGCATTACCCGATGGTGGTAAGATGTTTACCGTGTACACCGATGCATGTGGCACGGGGTTAGGTGCTGTTCTGATGCAGGAAGGAAGAGTGATATGTTATGGGGGTAGGCAACTTAAAGTTCATGAGAGGAACTATCCCACTCATGATTTTGAGTTGGCGGCGATCGTCTTTGCACTCAAATCCTGGTGCCACTATCTTCTAGGCGAAAGGTTTGAGTTGTATACTGATCACAAGTCACTCAAGTACCTTTTCTCGCAGAAAGATCTGAATCTAAGGCAGCAAAGTTGGATGGAATTCTTGGCATCATATGACTTCGAGATAGCTTATACCCCTGGCAAGGGTAATATCGTGGCAGATGCACTAAGCAGAAGAAGGTTGACTTTGAGTCCCTTGTTTGTTGAGATGGGGAGCCTAGAGTTCTTAGCAACCTTTGATTTCACAACGGTTGTTGAGTCGATGACAGGTTCGTTAGCATCCCTTGAGCTTAGACCCACACTTCTTGATCAAGTAGGGGCTTCGCAGAAGAAAGACCCGCAGGTAGTCGAGATCATGGACAAGTTGATTCGTGGTGAGACGTCTAGTCATCTTGCTAGATATACTATTGATGACAAGGGTTGGCTAAGGCGTGATGGAAGGCTATGCGTTCCACAAGTAGGAGACTTGGTGCATAAAGTTCTCGAAGAAGCGCATCACTCGAAGATGACTATACATCCTGGAGGAGATAAGATGTATAGGGATATGAAGCGCATTTTCTTTTGGGCTGGAATGAAGAAGGATGTGGCAGAGTATGTTTCAAAGTGCATGGTGTGCCAACAAGTGAAAGCTGAATCGAAGAAACCCGGTGGGCTATTACATCCATTAGAGGTCCCGCATTGGAAGTGGGAAAGTATCTCTATGGATTTTGTGGATGGATTGCCTAGGTCATGGAAAGGGAATACGAGCATATGGGTCATAGTTGATAGACTTACAAAGAGTGCTCATTTCATTCCAGTGAAGAGCAAGAGGACTGCATCATGGCTAGCATCTGTTTATCTTCGAGAGATAGTACGGTTGCATGGAGTTCCTTCTAGCATAGTTAGCGATCGTGACCCGATTTTCACTAGCCAGTTCTGGAATAGTTTGCAAGAAGCGATGGGTACGCGATTAAACCTAAGTACAGCCTATCACCCCCAGACGGATGGCCAAACCGAAAGGGTGAATAGAGTGCTAGAAGATCTTTTGAGGCTGTGTGTTCTTGACTTTGGTGGTACTTGGGAAGACCACCTTCCTCTTGTAGAGTTTGCTTATAATAATAGCTATCAAGCTAGCATAGGGATGGCACCATTTGAAGCCTTGTATGGAAGGCCGTGTAGGTCACCATCTTGTTGGTGGGAGACAACGGATAGGCTTATACTTGGGCCCGATATGATACGGGACACATCCGAGAAAGTTGAATTGGTGAGAAGACGGATGAAAGCGGCCTAAGATAGACAGAAATCCTATGCTGACAAGCGAAGGACAGATTTGGAATTCGAAGTTGGAGATATGGTTTCGTGAAGGTTTCTCCTTTGCGTAATGTGGTTCGTTTTGGAGCAGTTGGGAAGCTGGCACTAAGGTTCGTAGGACCCTTCCCTATCATAGAGAGAATTGGGAAGATGGCTTATAAGGTGGAATTGCCCGAGAAGTTGGCCGGAGTGCATAATGTCTTTCATGTCTCGCATCTCCGAAAGTGCCTACATGAGTCCGCTGAGGTGGTTGAACCTAGCATTCTTGAAGACGTGGAGGTAGAGAAGGAGGCAACCTTGAGGAGAGCTCTGATTTGTATCTTGGGAACGGAGATCAAGAAGCTAAGAAATCGAGAAGTCAAATTGGTGAAAGTTCAGTGGAGTGAAGCCGAAGAGGATGCAAGTTGGGAAACCGCGGAGAAGATGCGTGGGCTTTATCCATTTCTTTTTTAGGGTACATTCTCGATCTCTTTTCCTTTTTAGCATATCTTCCTTTTTGCTATCCATATTTATCCTGTTTATCTTGTAACTTCGTTAACCTTGTCATGAGAACCTTAGGTAGAAACCCTTTGGATGAAACATGTATTTGAAACATGTTATGCTTGATGTTTGCAAATGGTTGCAAGTGTTTGCAAGTGGATACTCGTGGATGCATGATACACATTAGGCACTAAGATTGGCTCACACACTTTCATATTGCATATGCATGAGTGCTCATACTTATTCATGGTTGAAACTTGCTATGTTATCACGTGGATGTTGCATATGGATGAATGTTATGTGCACTCATGTAGAGATTATAAATTATGTTAGGAATTTGCATACATATGGACTCATTTCACTAACATACTTTGCATTAAGGAGGTTTACTGAATCAGTAACCGCCTGATTTTCGCATTAGATAAGTACATATACACACAACTTTCGCATATGATCATACAGCATTTAGAATCTTTTAAGAACAATGACTGCTCGTGGATGATGTTTTGAGTAGATGGATGATGGATGGTAGGATACGTTCTTCCTAACTTAGAGATTTCGGGGACGAAATCCTTTAAGGAGGGGAGAATGTAATAACCCGTATTTTTAAATAACATGTTATAACATAAATCAAGGCAGAATTAAATGATAAAATCTAAATCAAGGGAAACGGGCTATGCCATTGCATTCGTCTCGGAAAAATACGCGAAATAGAGTCTGAGTTTTCGAAAATCGGAGTACGTATGACCAAGTTATGGCCCATCAAAGTTTTCAGAAAATTTCAAGTTCAAATTTGAATTCAGAAATTCAAATTCAGCTGGGCAGGACAGGCGGGAAAAGTTCCCGCCACCCCAAGTCGACTTGGGAGTCGACACACCCCAGGCTGTGTCGACTGCCCAGTCGACACCCCTGTCGACTTGGGTGGTCGGCCAGTCTGGCCTGGGTGCACCTGACTTGTTTCTCAAGACATGTTTGGAGGCTTGTGACGGATTTTAATGGCCCAGATCTGAATTAGGGTTAATCCTATGGTCTAAACTAGCCTAAACTTCTATAAAAGGACCCTAATACCTAGCCTAAACCATCATAAATCAATCCTATAACTAGATTATGCCAAAAAAATTAATCATGGCCTCCACCCTCTTGTCATAGCCTCCACCTTCATTCATTTGAGAGTTCCTAAGCTTGTTTGAGAGTTTCTAAGCTTGATTCAAGGCCAAAGTTCAATCTTTCTTCATCAAAGCAAGGATCTTCTTCTTGGGTTTTCATTGGAGCTTATCATTTGGGAGTTTTAGAGTTGCTAGTGGCTTCGTCTCAATCTTATTTATATTTTATAAGTCTTCATAGCATTGTAAGCTCTATACTACTCTTAGATTCTAACTACGAAGTTAAATGTGACATGTTGCAAGTTTGAGTTTGGGCCTAAGTATGACTTGTGCTTTGATTCTATCATGTTATGCATAGATTTATTTTATGCATGTTTGTAAAGCTATCACCTTGACCTTGTGCATAAAAAGCTATGAGCTTTGAATTGAAGTGTTGCATAAAGCAACATAGAAACTCTCATAAACCTTATGTTATCTTGCATATGATGTTATATGCGAATCACTAGCTATCATCCTATGTCATTTATAATCATGTTTCACCTATTTGCTAAAGTTTTATACCATGCATGATTTGAGGCTTATAATGCAATATGCAAGTTTATGATCTCTCATAAACCTTATGTTATCTTGCATATGATGTTATATGCGAATCACTAGCTATCATCCTATGTCATTTATGATCATGTTTCACCTATTTGCTAAAGTTTGATATCATGCATGTTTTGAGGCTATAATGTAATATGCAAGTTTATGAACACATATGCCATCATGTTTAACTTGTGGCCAAACCTTATTAATTATGTCATGCTTCTAAGTTCCCCTCTTTGAGATCTATTTGCGTTTATGCGAACTTGCATGCGATGGGGCTACGTTATGGGTAAACTAAAATGACATAAAAACATGACTTGAAAAGATGACATGAAATATGACATGTGATTATGCTTGAAACATGAACATGAACTTGGACATGACTTCTAGAAAACATGAGAATGGCCAACTCGAGGTTGGGTTGAGTTTGTAGCATAAATCTACCCGGAACCGACCGGCTTAACTAGTGGCTACAAGCAATAGGACCCAATGTGAGTAGTTGGGCATGTCGCACTTGAAACCCGAGGTTAGACTAAGTTGTGGTGTAAAACTACCCGGACCCGCCCGGCTTAACTAGTAACCACAACAAGGTCTAATGTGAGAGGTTGGGTGCATTAAATTAATTAATGCCACATGATAGGGTTAAGTCATGGACCACTTGAATACTTAACCAATTAAACACGATGGGTTGATGGGGTTAAGTCATGAACCTTGGGTACACTTAACCAACTTGATACTTGATTGGATAGGGTTAACCACATTTAACCCGTTAGAAACCCTAGTTACGTGGTCCTTTTCACCAGTAACCCTCTTGATTGTATCATGGTACCCTAGGGACTAGGCTAGGGTGGAGCACGATTACTGGGCTGACATGTAAGCGACCAAAACGACGGCTGAGTAGGTGCGCCGGTGTAGGTTCAGGCGGACTATGGTCGTGCACATAGTCCGGAGTTGAAAAAGCAGACACGGGCACCAGTAGGTTTAGACTGTGCGTGCTTGATTTGTGTCCGTGGTTGGCACCCTAGGGCTTGATACACCCTAGGGTGGACCTAGCACAGTTTGACTACACTTCGTGGTTGGGCCGTATGACACCGACACTTGACGAGTTAGGCTTTTAGGGAGACGATCGACTAGACCGTGTTGTTGGACCTTGATTAGGTCATCTCTTGATAGTGGGCCAAGATTGGGCCAAGGGATCATTTCTTGTTTGTACTTGACATGAGTTGGAATACTAGTACACTTGGTGCAAAAACTTAACCTTGCATATGCGATGCCACACTTGATCTATCTTGTTAACTTTTCACCATGCCAGTTATCACCCTATGTTTCATCTCTGTTTTACATGGCCAGTTAACTTTATTAGTTTTTATACTAATAGTAGATAGGACTTACCAGTCTTTTGACTGACCCGTTTTCTTTCGCCTCTTTTCTTTCGTTTCCCCCCCCTAGGTTTACAGGGTGGGAACACCAGCACCTAGCTTGGATCTTTAGCTGCTTTTTCTGGACAGCTTATGTACGGTTTGGACTTGAGCTTGCTATGGCTTTATTCTACCTTGGGGATAGTTACTTTATGATTTTCTTTCCAGTTTTCATTTGATGTTTCTAGACAGTGTTTTATGGAAAATAATGACCAAGTACTTTGATGTAACCTGACTATGGTTTTGAAATGTTAGTTTTATCCGCTGCTTTATTTACTCTGTTTTTTTTACTTATATGTTCTGTCTTGTGATATCTGCATGCATGTTTACCTTGTTTAACGCCCCTCCAAAGCTAGTGTGCTTGCAAGAGTGTCATTGGCGGAGGTGGGGTGTTACAAGAGGGAATGTCATGACCAACAGCTTTCTTCTCTCCCGAAAGATCTAAGGGGCCACCTTCTCTAAGCAACAACGATTCAGAATTGTGGACCAAATGCTCGCCTAAGCAGCCGCTATCCCTGGGACCGTTACCCCCATTCTCCGTACTGTTATCAACAGAAGCGAGAGCCTCCCCTTCCTCGCCTAAATCATCTTGAAGACGGTCAATATATAAAATAGCCTCGATTGTGGATGCACTCCTGCGGTATCTCGGTTCCTTCTTCACCCAACTTAATACTTTCCATGACCCTATCCCGGATGAAGGAAAGAACTTGGGTGGTTCGGAGTTTAGGAAGATTTTGAAGGTTGTCGGAAAGAAGGTGGAATAAGGCATCTTCATAGCAGTTAGATTTAATCTGTGGGAGGTAGACTTGCAAGAAATTGGAAATTCTGTCCTCGACTGCGCAGATTATCTGGGCAGCATGAGAAAGCTTTTCATCCTTCTTCCGAAGCTCATCAACATGAGTAACCATGTCCTCCGCTATCTGGTGCTCTAAGGCTGACACCTTGTTGGGTGTTGCATCCCTAGCCTACCTCTCCTTCTCTAAAGCTGATTCAACATGTTCCAAGGAAGCCTTCAACCTCTCACACTCGTCGCTCAAGACCACGTTCGCTTCTCGAAGTCGAGAGATTTCAGTAACAGAGGAAGAAAGAATGGGCTTAGACAAATGTCATTCCTTAATGGTCTGGGAAACTAGAAGCATTCAGCATACAATTGCAACAAATGGAAAGCTCAAAGTAAAAAGAGAATGTTGTACCACAAGTTGTCGAATAATCAAAAACTGATAGAAATCCACTGGATCAGAAGAAGTGGAGGGCAACGAGACATCAGAAAATTCAGGTCCAGAAATAACGAGTTTCACAAGATCAGTAAAATCTGTCAGAGAATCAAGAAGCCCCGAAGATTCAACAGGCTGAGAAGCAGGGGTACACGGCATAACACCTACATCCGCTCCGGATGTACCTGGAAGGGATGATGGGAAAACGCCACTCCCTGATTCTCTACCGGAAGCACCCCCGGAAATCACAGAGGTGGGAATATTAAGCTTCAATCTCTTAGCTGGCGGATCGACAGGTAATTCGGCCTGCCTCTTAATAGCGGCAGCGGTAGATCGATTCAAGGCATTAATAAGAACAGGGGCCTCCAAAACTGAAACTCCTAGTCAAATGAAAGACTAAAGAAAAATTCAAGAATGTGGAACATTCGTGTCAAAAAAAGACCTCTATAAAGAAACTATCAATTCAGTAAAACATACCTGGAAATAAAGGGGCCGAGGGAGCGAACACTTCTGAACTTGCCAATAAACGTTTAGATCCAGGAAGATGGACAGGGGGACACCCCAAGGCCTTCTGTCCGATAGGAAGAAGGTTATAAAGACACAGCTTATCTTTGGTTAACAGAGTGGACCGACCTGGCGGCTTTTCGAGTAGTCTCAAAATAAGCTCAGATACACGGGATTCACTTTCGGTTAAGGACATTCCTTCCGAAGCAAAATCTGAAAGAAAGAAATTAAAGATAAGTCACAAAATGAAAAAGTAACCACTCGCGGAGGGTTAAGAAGACTAACTACGGCCAGCAAATTGGCCATAAATACCGGTAGGACGTTTAATGAAGAAAAATTGATCTTCCCAGGGTATAGCCTTGCCCACACCATCGTTGACGATCTTCTGCAAGGGAGTAGCGTGGAATATAGGGAAGTCAACACCCCTAGAAAAATGCATCAGGTGTCGAATGAGGTTCAAAGTCAGAGAAGCCTGACCCGATTCGGGAACAAGCACTTCCATACATAAGAGCAATGTGTAGGTGCTTGGTAAAAGTTGAATGGGCGCAATCTTCAAATCCCGTAGAAGGTGAAATACAAAGAAAGGAAAAGGGAAAAAACCTCCATGCCAGATATGTACAGATGTGTAGGCGAAATATCCTTCAGAAGGATGCATGATGTCATCATGACAGGTAACGGGAATAGCCTCCACACCACCCATCCCAAAGCCGACAAGAATGTAATTTACTTCATCTTGAGAAGTGATTAACGACTTCTTCAAGATGAGAGACTTCCTCCTCGGAGAAAAATCACAAGCATCATTGGATGATAGACCGGGACTCCTTTTATCAGACATAGTGTTGCCAGGTGAAATAATTTCGTAAACATGTAAAGTTCATATCCCATTTATTAGAACATTCAAAAGCGATAACATATAAATTTATTAGCGATGGATAGTCAGAGTAATGAATGATGGGACAACTCTACACACCATTCCACTCCTTAATTTAAGGAATAGATTCTTTTATGCAACTGTATGTCCCAAACCCTAGAATTAATATTTGAAAAAAAGGCATATGAACGAATCGCCATGAATCGCATCTGAGGTTATTAAAATTCAAACAATCTGTATCTGATATGCAAAACCCTATGAAATTGTAAATCCAGAAGTTAGGTTGAATTGATTTTTGTCACAAGGTAATAATTTTTTTTTAATTTGTTAGGGAGGAAACCGACCGAAGTCATAAAACCCTCCCTAGCGCGCATCGCTTGATCTGCGAGCACCACATAAGTGGTTGATCTTAGCGTATGGACATGGTAAGCTCTTATCATGTCATTTTGGGTTCGAACTCATGCCACTATCATCATGGTGCAATGTTCTTAACCGCTGGGCTACCGCTACGGACATGATAATAAGTTTATAAAACAACACTTTAGAATAATTACCTAAAATTACAAAGCATAAAAGAAATTATTGTTTTCTGAAGGAAACGATCAATGATAAAAGATAAGAGAATTCAACGTTTTTCTAAAGCAACATGATAGATGATAAATGTTCTTTAAACTAATTATTATGAATGTACAAGTCTAGAAATATTGAATTATAAAGCCTTTTAAGCAAAAATCTAGAATATAAAATGAGCTCTAGTTAGTCTTTCAACTTTTTTAATTATTCAAATCATCAACCAATTTGCTTGGTATCGAAATATTATAAATGTGTTGAAAATATTACATCATGTTTATCTTTTTTCCCCTTTTCCACTGTTATCAATCAACTGTCGATCGTGATGTTATTATACATCTATTATTCATTTATTCAAATATGAATTCAATCATATGTTAATGTTCTCAAAGACATTATATATATTTCATATCGTTACCCACTTCACAATTTACGGTAAAAAGTACAATAGTTGTTACTACGCATTAGTTAGTACAAACAAAATTTCATTAACCGATAGCTTTTGTAACCCTCGATTGCTCGTTGTTCTCTCAGATTCCAACCCTAATCGGCGACTTCGTGAAATTGTAGGTGATGATATTTCTAGTAGTTTCAGCTTTGATTTCGATTTTGGGCTAATTTGTTAGTTATTGTTTAGTAATTTGATAATCAGAATGTTGACATAATCTTAATTATGAAAGAATATTTGACAGTTTTCTCGCTTATGGAATAATACATACAATGATACAAATTTGCAGCTTCAACCTTCATTTGCATTTATGAGTTGTCATTTCACTGGTAGATGTTGGTTCTCTTAGTTGCATGAAATTACCATAATATGTCTTTTTTCCTAATTGAATTATATGCAGCTTTTACTTCTAATTGTCCAGACCATGTCATTTCTCTGTTAGATTTCCAAGTGCGTACTAATTTCATTGAACATTGATTAATAAAATTGGACATTTTCCCTAACCTTCTACATAATTGAATACTTTTCCCTCAAAAATTTATGTTTGCTAGATGCCTAACCTTTTAATATTAATTTTGGTAATAAGCAAGCAAAAGAAAAGAATTAACCTCTTCTTTTTATCTATTATCGTACATCATCTCATTTTTAGGAAGCTTCCGCAAAAAGTAGTATATCATGACAAAAATTTAATTAAATTCACAGATATATTAACATGGGAGTTTTATCTACGTCTTTGAAACCAGACTATCATGATGTGAACTTTAATATTGTATTACAATCTTATAGATTGAGTGTTTCATATCTCTAACATTCTGCTGTTCTCAAATTGTGAAACAATTTATAGATGTCTGTTGACATGTACTTAAAATTGTAGGAGAAGTTGACTTGGCTTCATCTCACATTCTTAAGTGCAATTTATTCACAGAAATATATTTAAGGTTTACCTACTTTTTTAAATAAGTAGTGGTTGATTGACTGTAATTTTAGTCACAATTAATTTGTCTTCTCCCATTATTGTACTGAATTTGCAGTACACATAGTATTTAGTGGACATAAAACATGAACCTTAGACTGGTCCTGACTCTAAAAGTTTATATACGGTTTACTTTATTATTCATGATTTCTTTTCTTTACTCGTAGCATACGCTTTTACATACTATACTTCAAAACGTTGCACAATCAAAGCCATGGCTGCTATGGTTTGATACACATAATGATTATACACATTTTTGAGCTAAATATTTACTGATACCAACCTGAACACTATTGCAACTTACTGATTATATTATTTTATAGTCTTCATTGCAGAATCTTGAAGTATAGAAGATTGTTTACTAATCAAGTGAAGCTTCAGTCGCTGAATATTTTCTGCTGAGAAACCCTATTATTTTAGCCATGTTATTGACAGTTATGAAATTGTAACTTGGTTTTGTTAATTTTCTAGATGTATCTCAATCATATTTTCTTCCAATAAATATGTTATTGCCAGACCTTGTTTGAAAACTTTTAAGTCTGACAATGGTCAAGAGCTTCACATTTTTGAAACGAAATAAAACTAGGAAAATTTGGTACTATGTGAAAACATTGAAATGTTATGTTTGCGCGGCCCTTTTATGTATGCATTCGAGATTGATTTCCAGCTTTGAATTTGGAATGCCAGCCAAAATTAAGTCCTTTTAAAGGAAACTGATCAGATCTTAATCAAAGCATGAAATAGAAATGTGCAAACATTAATAAAATTGATTACGAATTGAAAAACTCAGTTGTAAATTATAAAATATAATAATTTATAGGGGCTTGATCAAATATAGTGTTTAAGTTCAGTTTGCTTCCCCTTTTATTGCTGATTTATATACAATACAATTACAATTATGTTTTTTTGTCCAGTGAAAACCCAATGGGTAAGAATTGGGTCAAAGTTGTGCCAGATAACAAGTCATTGAAATTTGCATCTTAAGTTGTTTTATTGTATTTCAAGGTATCAAAAGATTTTTAACTTGTGCATGTCTTCTCATATTTATAGGTTTGGAAAATGGAAATCCATTACTGGCCCTGAAAATGGTGGGAAAGGTCAGTTAATCCAATATGCAACTTAAAAGCAGTGGAGAATATGGGTATAGCTGCTTAGCCTGCTTTGACTTGTCAAAACTAATGGTTCATTTTTGATCGAATATCTGGTCATCATTTTGCTTCGACATTAATAAGTTCTGTCCCATTTAATACTTGCCTCATCTTAGTGTGTAATTTTAGGTGTACTTCATGAACTTCATAGCTAGCTAGCACATATGTCATTTGCAACATATCATAACATCAGCAATTTCTACATACCAAAAATGACTTATTGGCTGAACTGAAAGCTCACAACGCTGCACAGCAGCTTCAGACTTTCTCAGAGCTAAGATATTAGTATAATATATATATATATATATATATATATATATATATATATATATATATATATATATATATGAGTGTGTGTATATATATGTATGTATATATATCTTGTTAAATGTAAGTACACCAGGATAAAATGTGCAAGTCGTGCTTCGATAAACTCATAAATGAAGATATTTCTGTTTTGCAATTGGATGAGGAGCCGATAATCAATTGTAAGTACATTTATGGTCTTTCTTTATGATTTGAGCCAATATGCCAAACACTTTTACATTCTATTGCTAAAGATAGTTGACTCAATGTCATTTTACGAAATAACGTTTTTATTCACTCCTTATAAATTGGACATTTTTTTCCTTAAATGGTCAGTTTAATTTTATGTATAATTTGAACTGATCAATTTACAGGCAAACATCTTCTGATTAATCCTAAAAACATGGATGATGTTGTTTTATCCAGTCTATTACCATTTGTTACTACCAAAATCAACAGTGAAGCGAGCTGGTGGCGAAGGGGTATCAGATGATCGAAAGCTCACTGAAAACTCTTTAGAAAGTAGGGTCAAGTACTATGAGGAGCTAAGGGTAGGAAGAAATCACCCAAAGATCTGCGTCAACCAAAATCCTCTAAGGAGAAAGGATCGTAAAAGCTATAGGATATAACCGGTGGGGTCTATCCGCCGGGGTCAGTCCGACAAGATCCCTCCGACAGTATCAGTCCAATAGAAAATTCTGAGGTAAAGAGTCATCCTAATCTGAAACCAAAGAAGTCCGAAGCAATAGTCCCGTCAGATGAAGCCTGAAGGAATCGATACACCTGAAGGCGAGGGCGTTAAAGGTATCAAACAAAGAAAGCGCAAGGACCACCCTGAATTAGCTTCCAGAGCATCTACCAAACGAATACCGAAAGGCTGCATTCACAAATAACAGAAGCGTCACAAGAAATCACCCTCCGGGAATCCAAGCTACCGCAAAAGCTCCGTCAACAGACTAACCGGGACCTAAGCAGGGATATAGGTTACCGTATTAATTTATCTAGTACCGAAACCCACAGCAGCTTCGAACTGGCAATTATCAACATACATTATGAGGGAGGTCCCCTCTAAGTATTCACGATGAAGTCGGAGGCCTACATCCGAAAGCTTACGTCCGAGAGCCTACACGCGGGAGCTGTTACCAAAGGCTCAAACACCGTTCAAAGACCATAACTGATACACCAAAGACGGCTAGATGCTAAGCACCCAGAATGAGGGAAAAGGAGGCCGACAAAGGTCCCATAAGCCTAATAGCCCAGCAGCGAAAGTAGTCCAGGACCCTTATAAATAAGACCCCAGGGATCACATTTGAGGGGATCAACTTTCCTTCAGACTAGTACTCTTAAAAGAAGCTTATTGCTTAGATAAACGGGAGAAGTTCCCCTATTGCATTCATGTACCACCAATGAAAGTTTAATAAAAAGGAATCTTCTCATGAAAAACTGCTCTATAAGTTTATATTATTATTTCCAATCATCATTGTTGTAGTTTACTGCTCGTTTTTCAGATAAGTTTGGATTCCCATCTTAATATGTCCTCGAATGGGAAGGTATATCTCCTTCTCAGAGTTTAGACCCATTCTGATAGTCTTTAACGATCCCACTCCTTCAGATTCCGATATCTAAGGTGGAGATCCAACTTAATCCAAAAATAGCCGAACCACCCACCTTTCCCTTTAGATCTTCCTTAGTTGATCCATTTCCGGTGTTGGCGAAAAGTATCGTTAACATTTTGGTGTTAGGAGGGGTTTGAACCTCTGATCTTTTGGTTAACCCCACCACATATCAACCTGAGTTGTTCCGTTCCGGATTGGACTAAACCTTGAAGAGGCGAACATTATGGATAAAAAATCTCTACCACCTGCCGATGGATTTCCCATGGTCGGGTCAAGTATAGACGAGCCATGGGCAATCGAAAGGTTAAAATTGGAAACTCTCCATACCCAAGAGAAAGAGAAGGATGCAGAACCCTACGACCATGATCGATGGAGCATTAACCCCTTCCACGTAGGATCAACTCCGATTTTTGCCCTTTACCAATCCTTGACGGAGAGATATAATTCTCACAAAGGCTAGAGGAACCATATTCGAGCAAAGCGTTGAGAAAACTTCCATCTCTCTGGCTAATAAAAGGTCTGGAAAAGACATACCCCAAGTCGAAAGGCAATAAGGAAGTGTAGAGAAAAAGGAATGACAAGATTGAGTAATAAAAAGGCCAAATGCAGCAGCGAATGAAGAATTTCGAGTCAAGGTTACCAAAGGGTTGTAAGCTCACTATATAGATTGAAGGCATCTATTTCTTAACCATACATGAGTTGGACTTTTGGTCGTCACTAAAGAAGAAACCCAAGAATAAAGCTAAGAGAGAAGAGTCGTATTGCTACTATCATATGGTAAACGGCCACGAAACAAACCATTGTAGAGTTTTAGAGGGAATGATCGTCAAATTCTTAAACCAACGAAAATTACAAAAATATGTAAAGAAAGCATATGAAATCATGAACCTTCTAGAAATGATAAAGGAAAAATCATTCGCCGGGTTGAGAAGAAGACAAAATTCACAAAGAAAATGACCAAGGAAGGGTCGAGTCACAAATGGATAAAAGAGAAGAAAAACCCTTGTCAGCACTAAATTGGTCCGGGCAAGGCATCCCACGGAGGGGATGGTGTGTTAGTCTTTCTCCATGCCCAAATCGGAGGGGGCAGGGTTAAAGCATCAAAAGCGTAAGCCTCCGTTTCACACCAGAAATGGTCGTGGCGGTGCATCTAAAATTAGCACGCCCTACCTCTACTCGTAGAAGAGTACGCCCTGCCTCTGCTAGAACTAATCACGTCCTACCTCTGCTCAAAGAAGAGCACGTTCTACCTCTGCTTATGTTCCGCGTTACCCGCAGAAGGGAACGCAAGCCCCTATCATCGCCTATGATGGTCAGGATAGGGCACCCCTCGGAGGGGGTGGTGTGTAAGCCTCTATCAGTGCCTACGATGGTCCGTATAGAGTGTCAAAAGAGTAAACCTAAGTTTTGTGCCTAGGATGGCCCCATCTAAGTTTCTAAGACCTTATCATTGTCTACGATGGTCAGGATAAGGCGCCTCCTGGAGGGAGATCGGGTAAGTCCTTGGGCCCTGCTTGTGGATAAGCTAGCCAAGCGCGCCGGACGCACAGGCCCAGTGAGTGGCCAACAAAGCACGTACATTCTCTGCTTTGACACCGAAAGCCCAAGAGGTGGCTCGAGAAGTATGAACAACGTTTGCTTCACAAATCAAATCCGAAAAGGGGATACTAAAATAACAAATATTTGAGGAGGTTCCGGTCTCCTATATATCAATACACGAATCTGGGTCGGTTCGGTGCTTCGTAAATACCGGAAGCGGTTCTGGTCTCCGACATATTAATACCCGAATCTGGGTCGGGTCGGTGCTTCACAAATAACGGAGGAGGTTCCGGTCTTCTATATATTGATACCCGAATCTTGGTCGATTCGGCACTTTGCAAATACTAGAGGGGGTTCCGGTCTTCTTTATATCGATGTCTGAATCTGGGTCAATTCGGCGTGTCACAAATACCAGAGGAGGTTCTGGTCTCCTATATATTAATATCCGAATCTGGGTCGATTAGACGGTCCAGTCTCCTATATGTTAATATCTGAATCTGGGTCGATTCAGCGCTTCGTAAATATCAGAGGAAGTTGCGGTCTTCTATATATTAATACCCAAATGTGGGTCGATTCGGCGCTTTGTAAATACTGGAGGGGGTTCTGGTCTTCTTTATACGATGTCCGAATCTGGGTCGATTCGGCGCTTCATAAATACCGAAGGGGGCTCTGGTCGTCTGTATATTGACGACCGAATTTGAGTTTGGTAGGCTCTTCACAAGCATGGATGTACTCACGGGAGGAGGGCCACAAAAAAAAATTGGAAAGTTGACGGAGAAGCTCATCGTCATAGGCAAATCCAAATAAAAAGGATTGTCTCTCCTCTTAACCAAAGAAACTTTTTAAATCATTCATTATGCAAACAATTGTTATCCATATCATACATTAATAATTATTTACATAATAGACATTATCAATACACAAATACGTTCACCAAAAGTTACATTTTCAGTACCCTGATTATGAGTATAATTATATATCCTCATTACAAAATGCTACTAAATATCTAGGTCCTCTCCATCCTCAGACAAAGGAGGGTCAATGGCATGGCGAAGTGCAATACCTAGTAATTTGTTAAGTCTTCGCACCTTCCTGCTCGTTTCATCTAAAAGACCAGAAGGTTTAGTCTGGAGGTTCAAGGGTCTATTATAAGCCCTACACATTACCTTGAGAGACTTATTTTCCTTTTCCAATTCAAAAACGTCCAAACGCAAATTATGCCTTTCTTCTTGTAAGCGTCTAAGTTGGTCAGCGTACCCGACGACACGATTATGGGAATCATTAATCAACTTAGTATCATAAGTCCTTTTCATCTCGGCTATCACTCTTTTGCACCATTCAAAAACGGCTGACTCCTTTAGCCCGGGGGAGAGTTATTCAAATAACAAAACTTCTAAGGAGTAAGGGTCTCACGAGAGGTCGCAACCCCAGAAGATGAAGATCCTGTCATAATAGGAATATTCTTGAAACAATATTCCCACGTCTTGCATTTTGCTATGGCGTTGTTCAAATCAACTTCCAAATCAGCACTACGTTGACGTAAATGCTTCAATTCCTCTTCATACTCGATAGAGGGCGTAAACTTTGTGTATGTCCTCAATCCAAGAATAGTCTTATCCCTCTCTTCTAACTATTCTTTCAAAACATTCATCCTCCCAGTCAAGTGTTTGATGGATAAATTCTGATGTAAGATCTTCCTTTCATGGGACATAGGAAGAATCCCTCTCGTCGGAGACGCTCCGCCCCGAGATGGAAGAATCCCAAGTTGATAGACCTGCTCACAGACATACAGGAAAGTAGTTATAATTTCATTTTCTTTTCAATTTACAAGAATTACCCCCCCTTCCTTGTACATCTTTGCATGGGTTAAACCCGAAACCAACCTACTGCGACACATAGACGGGAAGGTGAATTATAAATAGATCGCTTTTGCATACATTTATTGTTTATATAGCGCCTCAGCATGTTTAATCCTAAACTCTTTAACATAGATTCATGATCCCCTCTCAAAAAATTAAAGGAGAGCCGAGGAAATGCAGTGTAAGCGCACTTAAGTCCCTCGAGGAAACGCTTTTCCCTAAAAGCATGAATAGACATCAGTCGGGACTCTTTTCTCAGTCTACAAATCACACATAATGCATCCTCATAGTAAACTAAACTCTGACATAATGCAAACAATCATATTAGCATTTACAAATAGTAAAGGGGAACCCCATACAAGTGTTGCATAGGTTGCGGAATTAAATTTACAAGTGTGTCACCTGCCCTACATAAAATGGTTCGAACTTTTTGTTACCTAACTCTGCTTAAGGAAGGAAAACAGTTTTTCTCTTGTTTATTATGACGACTGGAGACTATTCGAAGTGAAATATCAAGGAAAAGAGAAAAACGCGTCCAGAGTAAAAACTATACGCGAGAGGAGGGAATGTCATGACCAACAGCTTTCTTCTCTCCCGAAAGATCTAAGGGGCCATCTTCTCTAAGCAACGACGATTCAGAATTGTGGACAAATGCTCGCCTAAGCAGCCGCTATCCCTGGGACCGTTACCCCCATTCTCCTTATTGTTATCAACAGAAGCGAGAGCCTCCCCTTCCTCGCCTAGATCATCTTGAAGACGGTCAATATATAAAATAGCCTCGATTGTGGATGCACTCCTGCGGTATCTCGGTTCCTTCTTCACCCAACTTAATACTTTCCAAGACCCTATCCCGGATGAAGGAAAGAACTTGGGTGGTTCGGAGTTTAGGAAGATTTTGAAGGTTGTCGGAAAGAAGTTGGAATAAGGCATCTTCATAGCAGTTAGATTTAATCTGTGGGAGGTGGACTTGCAAGAAATTAGAAATTCTGTCCTCGGCTGCGCAGATTATCTGGGCAGCATGAGAAAGCTTTTCATCCTTCTTCCGAAGCTCATCAACATGAGTAACCATGTCCTCCGCTATCTGGTGCTCTAAGGCTGACACCTTGTTGGGTGTTGCGTCCCTAGCCTACCTCTCCCTCTCTAAAGCTGATTCAACATGTTCCAAGGAAGCCTTCAACCTCTCACACTCGTCGCTCAAGACCACGTTCGCTTCTCGAAGTCGAGAGATTTCAGTAACAGAGGAAGAAAGAATGGGCTTAGACAAATGTCATTCCTTAATGGTCTGGGAAATTAGAAGCATTCAGCATACAATTGCAACAAATGGAAAGCTCAAAGTAAAAAGAGAATGTTGTACCACAAGTTGTCGAATAATCAAAAACTGAGAGAAATCCACTTGATCAGAAAAAGTGGAGGGCAACGAGACATCAGAAAATTCAGGTCCAGAAATAACGAGTTTCACAAGATCAATAAAATCTGTCAGAGAATCAAGAAGCCCCGAAGATTCAACAGGCTGAGAAGCAGGGGTGCACGGCATAACACCTACATCCGCTCTGGATGTACTTGGAAGGGATGATGGGAAAACGCCACTCCCTGATTCTCTACCGGAAGCACCCCCGGAAATCACGGAGGTGGGAATATTAAGCTTCAATCTCTTAGCTGGCGGATCGACAGGTAATTCGGCCTGCCTCTTGATAGCGGCAGCGGTAGATTGATTCAAGGCATTAATAAGAACAGGGGCCTCCAAAACTGAAACTCCTAGTCAAATGAAAGACCAAAGAAAAATTCAAGAATGTGGAACATTCGTGTCAAAAAAAGACCTCCATAAAGAAACTATCAATTCAGCAAAACATACCTGGAAATAAAGGAGCCGAGGGAGCGAACACTTCTGAACTTGCCAATAAACGTTTAGATCCAGGAAGATGGACAGGGGGACACCCCAAGGCCTTCTGTTCGGTAGTAAGAAGGTTATAAAGACACAGCTTGTCTTTGTTTAACAGAGTGGACCGACTTGGCGGCTTTTCGAGTAGTCTCAAAATAAGCTCAGATACACGGGATTCACTTTCGGTTAAGGACATTCCTTCCGAAGCAAAATCTGAAAGAAAGAAACTAAAGATAAGTCAAAAAATGAAAAATTAACCACTCGCGGAGGGTTAAGAAGACTAACTACGGCCATCAAATTGGCCAGAAATACCGGTAGGACGTTTAATGAAGAAAAATTGATCTTCCCAGGGTATAGCCTTGCCCGCACCATCGTTGACGATCTTCTGCAAGGGAGTAGCGTGGAATATAGGGAAGTCAACACCCCTAGAAAAGTGCATCAGGTGTCGAATGAGGTTCAAAGTCAGAGAAGCCTGACCCGATTCGGGAACAAGCACTTCCATACATAAGAGCAATGTGTAGGTGCTTGGTAAAAGTTGAATGGGCGCAATCTTCAAATCCCGTAGAAGGTGAAATACAAAGAAAGAAAAAGGGAAAAAACCTCCATGCCAGATATGTATAGATGTGTAGGCGAAATATCCTTCAGAAGGATGCATGATGTCATCATGACAGGTAACGGGAATAGCCTCCACACCACCCATCCCAAAGCCGACAAGAATGTAATTTACTTCATCTTGAGAAGTGATTAACGACTTCTTCAAGATGAGAGACTTCCTCCTCCGAGAAAAATCACAAGCATCATTGGATGATAGACCGGGACTCCTTTTATCATACATAGTGTTGCCAGGTGAAATAATTTCGTAAACATGTAAAGTTCATATCCCATTTATTAGAACATTCAAAAGCGATAACATATAAATTTATTAGCGATGGATAGTCAGAGTAATGAATGCTGGGACAACTCTATACACCATTCCACTCCTTAATTTAAGGAATAGATTCTTTTATGCAACTGTATGTCCCAAACCCTAGAATTAATATTTGAGAAAAAGGCTTATGAACGAAACGCCATGAATCGCATCTGAGGTTATTAAAATTCAAACAATCTGTATCTGATATGCAAAACCCTATCAAATTTGGGCAGAAAAATTCAACCTCTAAATTAAGGATTAAAGCAGAGATACTTACCAGAGGTTTAAGCAATGAGTTCCCCACAATAAACTTCAAGTCCTCGGAGAACAAATAATCTGGTGCGAGAAATTAATGTTGCAGGTAAAAAGTGAAGAAGGAGCAATGGTAATTATGCAAGAGGATTTACCCAAAGGCCTACCGTACAAACGAAGACCAATCAGCGTTCCCTTGTTAAGGAAGATCAAAAGAGTCTGACATGCCACCTCGAAAAAGACCAAGAGTTTGACTTGGAAAGCCGAAAATACCCCTTCACTATGTGGGCAAATATTGCTACCGAAATCAACAATGAAGTGAGCTGGCGGTGAAGGGGTATCAGATGAACGAAAGCTCACTAAAACTTTTCAGAAAGTAGGGCCAAGTATTATGAGGAGCTAAGGGCAGGAAGAAATCACCCGAAGAGCTGCGTTAACCGAAATCCTCCTAGAAGAAAGGATCGTAAAAGCTACAGGATATAACCGGCGTGATCTATCTGTCGGGGTCAGTCTGACAAGATCCCTCCGACAGTATCAGTCCAACAGAAAATTCTGAGGTAAAGAGTCGTCCTAATCTGAAACCAAGGAAGTCAAAAGCAATAGTCCCGTCAGATGAAGCCCGAAGGAATCTTCAGTAATGACCTGCTTAACTACTGATACACCTGAAAGCGAGGGCATCAAAGGTATTAAACCAAGAAAGCGCAAGGATCATCCCTAATTAGCTTCCAGAGCATCTACGGAACGAATACCGAAAGGCTGCATTCACAAATAACAGAAGCATCACCAGAAACCACCCTCCGGGAATCCAGGCTACCGCAAAAGCTCCGTCAACAGACTAAACGGAACCCAAGCAGAGACATAGGCTACCCGTACTAATTTATCTAGTACTGAAACCCACAGCGGCTTCGAACAGGTAGTTATCAACATACATTATGAGGGCAGGCCCCTCTAAGTATTCACGATGAAGCTGGAGGCCTACATCCGAAAGCTTACGTCCGAGAGCCTACATTCGAGAGCTGTTACCAAAGGCTCAAATACCATTCGAAGACCATAACTGATACTCCAAAGACGGTCGGAAGCTAAGCGCCCAGAACGAGGGAAAAAGCGGCCGACAAAGGCCCCATAGGCCCAATAGCCCAGCAGCGGAAGGAGTCGAGGACCCCTATAAATAAGACCTCAGGGATCACATTTGAGGGGGTCAACCTTCCTTCAGACTAGTACTCTTAAAAGAAGCTTAGTGCTTAGATAAACGAGAGAAGTTCCCCTATTGCATTCATGTACCACCAATGAAAGTTAAATAAAAAGGAATCTCCTTATGAAAAACTGCTATGTAAGTTTTTATCATTATTTCCAATCATCACTGTTGTAGTTTACTGCTCGTTTTTCAGATAAGTATGGATTCCCATCTTAATATGTCCTCGAATGGGAAGGTATATCTCCTTCTCAGAGTTTAGAACCACTCTGATAGTCTTTAACCATCCAACTCCTCCAGATATCGATATCTAGGGTGGAGATCCGAGTTAATCCAAAAATAGCCGAGCAACCCACTTTTTCCTTTAGATTTGGCTCAGTTGATCCATCTCCGGTGTTGATGAAAAATATCGTTAACACCATTTACTTAAAATAGCATGCATTCAACTAATTGTTTCATGTTTGTCTCCCAAACTATTCCAACCCAATTCCATATTTTACTAGATAAGTTTTATTGATTAATTTTTGGCTCCATGCTAAATTGATAGTTTAGCAATGGTTTTGCCTTAATTGGAGAACTAATATGCATTTCCCGAATGTAGTGTATGTATGTGGATACTGCTGATTTGCAAGCTGATCCATTGTAATTTACCTATCTGAAAATGAATTTCTATTTTTTTTGTAAGCATACTAAAAGTTATTTACTTAATAGCATATTAGGATGACTTATGCTTGTTAATTAAAATGAATTTAAAATAAACATGCTTGTTGCTAATAGCAGATTAGGCAAGCTCAAGATTCATAAAATGAATCTAAAAATAAATATGTTCAATTGTTAATGTTTTCTTTTATAGTGAACATTAAGTACATCACCACGTTTTGTTATTAACCAAATGAAAAAATAGTATTGCATGTGGTTTGATGTGAAAGATGCAAACAAAGAGAAGTGTAGATGACTAGGAGATTATAGAAGTCAAGGTAGATATTTTGTATAGCCACAATTGTAGATACAGAATGCATAGTTGAATTGTGAGATAAGAATATTCACATACATCACTGGCCAACAAAAGGAGCAATTTATGCTTAGTTGAACATGCATTTGAACTGACTACCGACTATGTATATTCATGTGGAAATGATTCTACAGGCTTTGGAGTAAGAAATAATTATGTCTTCCTGATGATTCATGTTACACTATATATATGTAATTTCCATTCCATTCTATAATCTGACATATTAAACCATTTTATATTGTATCTTTTACATGTTGCAGATATGGGAAGGTCTTGGATGAATTCTTTATTTCCACAGCAGGTATTTGAATTCAAGTTGTTGAAAATGGTTTGAATTCAAGTTTTTGTGTAACACCCCGAAAATTCTATAACTGTGAAATTAACAAATTAAAGTATAATTGATCTGAAATCAAAGAACTAAGGGAAACGGGATACGCCATTGCGTTCGTCTCGGAAAAATACGCGAAATAGAGTCCGAGTTTTCGAAAAACGGAGTCCGTATGAAGAAGATATGGCCTTCGGAAGTTTTGAATTAAATTTAAAATTCAAACAGAATAAAATAATAATTTTGAAATGGGGCCCAGTGGGCCAGGCGGAGAAAACACCCGCCTAGCCACCCAGGTCGACTGGGCTGTCGACCTGGGCTACCCATGTCGACAGGGCTGTCGACAGCCCTGTCGACAGGGGTGTCGACCTGGTCGAGCCCAGTTAACCTGGCTGGCCAGGTCTGTGTTTGGTCGAATTTCAGTGGTCTGCTTTGTCATTAGGGCTAGGTGGCGGGTTTTTATTGGTCTCTCTTCCTCATGAATGGCTATGATCTAACCTAGCAACATCAAGGGTCCTAATTAGTTCCTAACCTCTATATAAACAACCCTAGACTAAACCCTAATCTATTCATTAAAAATTAAGAACATAGCCGCCATGTTGCTGAGGAACGACAAAGCATAGCCGCCAACTAAAGAGAGGATTAGGGAGGAAGTTCTAAGGCCTAAAGCAATTCAAGCAACCTAAAGCTAATCAATTCAACAAAGGAATTTGCGTCTTCAATCCCTAAACTAGAGAATTCATCAAACCATTGTAAGTAGAGTATTACTTTGGTATTAATAAACAACTGTGTTGATGTGTATGCTTGAATTGTGGCAATGGAAGTAATTCATATTTGTGCAAAATTATGTTATTCATTATAAAGAACTACATGCGGTAGTTCTATGCAAGTATACGTTTGGAATATTGCGCAAATTGTGTAATCTATATTGAAGCTACATGTATGTAGTTAATTGAAATTCATGCAAGTTTGGGGCTTTGTTATTATGCCATTATGATGTATGTTTTTGTGCATAAATCATTTTGCAAGTAATTGAAACAAGTTTGGTTATTATAGTTCATATGAAACTATGTGGAATTTTGACACCATAATCCATGTATTAGTCATGCTTTTGCAAACTTATGAATATGGCTAGGAATGATATTTGGCATAATTGAAACCCGTGATTAGGTCTATCTTGTTTTAAAGGATTATATGATGACATGGCTAGGTTGGATTCAAAAATCCCCTTTTTGCAAGTTTAAAGTAAACACCATAATTAGGAATATTTATGCATAAGTATGTTAAGTGATTAGATTTAAATCATGATTAAGTTGAATTATGCTTTTGTATTGGTAACAAAGTATTCCCTTTGTAAACATGTAGAAACCTTATGAATATGACATGTTTATGTTTATGCCATGAACAAAATTTAACTTTACTTATGCCATGCTTATGTTTGACATTATGCCATGATTATGCCAAAAGTATTTACGACATGCTTATGTTTGACATTATGCCTAAATAAGAATATAGGTTCATGTTGTAGTAAAACCTATGCAAGTTCATATGCTTTGACTCATGTCACCTATGTTACCACTATGCAAGTACATCAATTTCTATTATGTATTTTCCAACGTCATATGCAAGTTCATGCGCTCACTTTCCCCTCTTTGTGTATACGCCATAAGCCTCCCCTTTCGCAAGGCTAAATTGGGCTTTAAAAGGCTAAGCCCAATATATATGAACGGACGTGTAAAACGGGGGAAAACAACGTTGGGTTAAAATGAATTAATAAATGAAAATATAAAATAGAAGGGCCCAAATTCAAGTATGGGTTGGGCCCGTGGTTGGTGTAATCCTTACACCATTAACTTAATAATGGGCCGCAAATATTTACATATAAATAAAGAAGAATGACAAAATATGTAAATGTAGAAAAGACGATGTGTTTAACCCGAGGTTGGATTGAGTTGTGATGTAAACCTGCCCGGAACCGCCCGGCTGTCCAGTAGTCACAACAATACCTATCCAATGTGGGAGGTTAAACATAGAGCCCAGCAAGGACCCGAGGTTAGACTGAGTTGTGGCGTAAGACTGCCCGGAACCAACCGGCAACAGGCAGCCACAACAATACCTGTCTAATGTGAGAGGTCAGGGCCTTAATAAGACAATTAAGGCTGAGTCAGGATTGATAGGATTAAGTGAACTAAAGACTTAATCAAAATGGAACATGCTAAAATAAACGGACTGGTGGGGTTAGGTTAGAAAACACTTAACCAACTTAGCATGTTGGCTAGAGATAGAAAACCTAGTAACGGGGGACCCTTTTCAGCAGTAACCCTAAAAGGTGTATCAGGATACCCTGAAACTAGGCAGGGTGGGGCACGATTACTGGGCTGATTGTAAGAGGTCAAATCGACGGCGGTGGTGTAGCAGTGTAGGTTCTAACGGTGTGCGGGCGTGCACGCACTCCGGCGCAGAAAAATAAAGCACTGGACACCAGTAGCATACCTTTGCACTCTAAGGTTGTGTCGGGTTGCCACTATGGGACTTGATACACCCCATGGTGGGACCAGCATAGGTAACTACAGACATCGGGGGCCGTAAGACACATGTAACTATGCGAGTAGGAGCCGATCATCGTAGAATGGATCACATCACCCTGATTATGGGGTGCAAATTGGAAACTAGTTTATATGGGTTCAGAGATTAACATGGGGTACGATAGTATATTCGACCCTAGATAACTTAACCAAGTTCATAATGTTGCCCACTTCCTGTTTTACTTATCATACCCAGTTCTTTATTCATAGACAAAGTAGTACTAGACTTACTCAGGCTTTATGTCTGACTCTATTTTTCTTTCGTCTTCTTTCTTCCGTTTCCCCCCCCAGGTCCTCAGGGAGGGAACACAGCAGCTTGACCAGCCTCGACATCCAGCTTGAAGAAGAGAAATGTATTGCTTGGACTTTCCTGTTTTGAACTATGGCTTTGGACAATCCACTATGGGGCTTTTGCAGTTTATCTATGTTTTATTTATGCTTCTTTAAAAATAATGTACTCAAGACAGATTATGAAAGTGTTATGTTATGTTTTGAAAGGATGTTGTTGTAACACGTATTTGACTTGATGAAATAAAGTTTGTTGTTCTTCCGCTGTTTACAAATATGTGTTCTTATATCTGTCTTGTATGTCTGTGACTTGTACTTATAAACCTCCACCAAAATTAGGGCATTCCCTTTGAGAGTGACCCTAACGGAGGTGGGGTGTTTCACTTGGTATCAGAGCATAGGTTTACCAGATAAGATAAAAAGTTTTGAAAAATTATTTTCAAATAGGAAATTTAAAGAAGCATTTTTAAAAGAAAAATATTATTTTATTTTTAAAAGGCAAAAGTCCACTCCCCAAAGCCATAGGAACTATCTCTTATCCTTCGTTTTGAATCTATCCTTTTTGTTTCAGCATGTCCGAAGATCTTAACTTGCCGGAAGGAGTACCCATACCTGGTTGGTTTAGACGTTTCTTAGAAGCAAGGGCCACTCAGCCAGGTCCTACCGTTCCTCCTCCTCCAGCTGAAGGGAATCATCCAGCCGCAGCAGTACCTTTTCCTCCACCTCCTCCACGGGGAAACACATTCGCTAAGATATGTAAAGATTTTAAAGCTATGGGAGGAAGGGATTTCCATGGAACTGAGTCCTTCGTGGCAGCTAGGAATTGGCTGAAAGAGACTGAAGACCTATTCATCATCTTTGAGGTAGAAGATAGACAAAAAGTACAGTTGGCAGTGTGGCTATTGAAGGGCGAGGCTTCCTACTGGTGGGAAGTCACTAATGCTGAAAGACCAGTGGAGACATGGGAGGACTTTAGGGCAAGGTTTGAGACTAAGTTTCTCTCAGATGCAGAAAGAAGTTTGCAGTTGGAAAAATTCTTATTTCTTAAGCAAGGAGACAAGACTGTCAGAGAGTATGTGAATCAGTTCGATGAGCTGGCTAGGTTTGGGCTTGACCTAGTCAACACCCCGCACAAGAAGGCTCTCCGTTTCGTCAAAGGGTTAAATGAGCCATTACACAGTTTGGCCATGACCCATATACCCATGGGAGCCACGTATGAAAGATTGGTGCAAATGGCATTGCTGAACGAAGAGGACAAGGGCAAGAAGGAGACAAAGGCAGAAAGCTCTCAAGGGAAGAAAGAGGGTTTGCAGCCTAAGAAGACAGACTTTAAGAAGGGCGGAAAAGGAAACAAAGAGAAGAGGAAGTGTAATTTCTGTGGCAAAGTGGGGCACTTAGTAAAGGACTGCCGGAAAAAGAAGGCTAAGGAGAATGGTGGGTGCTTTTCGTGCGGTCAGACAGGCCACAGGGCTAAGGACTGCCCAAGGAAACGAGGACAGGGGCAGGGCACTGGATCCACCCCAGGGGCACAGGTTCATGTGCTAGAAGCGCCACCATTGCAACAGCGAGGTATAAATACTTCTGTAGAAAGTGTAGTTTATCTTTATGATCACCCCGTTCGCACTTTATTTGATTCTGGCGCATCACACTCCTTTATCTCGTCTGCTTTAGTAGAATCTCTGCACCTAAAAACTAGTATGGTAGAGGACCCCTTAATTGTTTCAAACCCAATTGGGGGCCCAGCTCATTTGTCTATGATCTGTGTGGGATTGAAAATTTCTATCCTAAGTGTTGAATTTCTATGTAGTGCCTTTGTTTTGGGCTTTTCGGGGTATGGTTTGATTTTGGGTATGGATTGGCTATCCAGTAATGGGGCCATCCTTGATTGTGAGAAAAGGGTTGTTAGGCTCCTAACCCAGCTCGGTAATACTTTGGAAATTTCTTGTAATCCCTCGTACGCGGTTATGCTTAGTTATCTTGAGTCGCTAGATGCCTCTGTTGAAGATTTGAAATCAGTTAGAGTGGTCTGGGAATATCCGGATGTCTTTGAAGAGGTGAAGGGCTTGCCTCCGAAGCGGGAAATAGACTTTCGCATATATCTTGTAGATAATGCAAAGCCCGTTGCGTTGCCCGTTAGACATATGGCTCCACGAGAAAGGAAAGAGCTCAGTAAACAGATTAAAGAGCTTCTAGAAAAGGGGTTCATTAGGAGGAGCATTTCAGAATGGGGCGCTCCAGTGGTGTTCGCTACAAAGGCGGATGGTTCACTCCGTCTATGTGTTGACTATAGGGAGCTCAACAAGCTAACGAAAAAGAATAGGCACCCTCTCCCTAGAATTGACGATTTATTTGACCAGCTTGTAGGAGCGTCTGTTTTCTCCCAACTCGATTTAGCAACCGGTTTTCATCAGCTAAGGGTGGCTGAAGATAGCATTGATAAAACGGCTTTCAGAACCCCAGACGGCTTCTTTGAATGGCTTGTCATGCCTTTCGGCTTGACAAATGCACTTGCGTACTTCGTGGACCTAATGAGTAGGGTATTTAGAGATTTCCTCAACAAATTCGTAGTGGTCTTCGTAGATGATATCCTTATCTTCTCAAAGAGTGAAGAGGAACATGCTCAGCACCTAAGGGCAATCATGGAAACTTTGCGAGTCCATCAACTAAAAGCCAAATTCTCCAAATGCCACTTTTGGAGAGAAGAGGTGAGGTTCCTTGGGCACATAGTATCCAAACAAGGGTTAGCGGTGGACCCTGCTAAGGTAGTGGCGGTACAGGACTGGAAGACACCAAGGAATGCAACTGAGGTCCGAAGCTTCCTAGGACTAGCAGGTTTCTATCGAAAGTTTATAAGGGATTTTGCGAAAATCTCAGCTCCGCTCACGAAATTGACTAAGAAGAATCTAGTGTTCAATTGGGATTTGGATTGCGAGTTTGCTTTCCAACGACTGAAGAGGGCTCTCACAACAGCCCCAGTTTTGACGCTGCCAGATGGGAGCAAGATGTTCACTATTTATACGGATGCATGTGGGACAGGGCTAGGCGCCGTCTTAATGCAAGAAGGAAGGGTAGTAGCTTATGGCGGGAGGCAGTTGAAGGTGCACGAAAAGAACTACCCAACCCACGATCTTGAGTTAGCCGCCATCGTCTTTGCACTCAAGTCTTGGCGACACTATCTCCTAGGTGAGAAGTTTGAACTTTACACTGACCATAAGTCGTTGAAATATCTTTTCTCGCAGAAAGATCTTAACTTGAGGCAACAAAGATGGATGGAGTTTCTTGCCTCGTACGATTTCGAAATCTCCTATACTCCGGGCAAAGGCAACGTAGTGGCAGACGCGTTGAGCCGAAAGAAATTGACCCTAAGCCCGTTGTTTGTTGAAAGACAAAACCTAGAGTTTATAGCTAGCTTCGACTTTAGGCCCTCCTCCGATTTCGTACCGGGCTTGCTTGCATCTCTCGAAGTGCGCCCAACTTTAGTGGATTCAGTAGGGACAGCACAACGCGAAGACCCTCAGCTTGTGGAAATAATTGATAGGCTAATTAGGGGTGAGACTTCAAGTCACCTCAACAGATACTCCATTGACGATAAGGGTGTACTAAGGCGAGATGGAAGACTATGCGTCCCACAGACAAACGATTTAATAAAGAAGATTCTCGAGGAAGCACATCACTCCAAGATGACGATACACCCAGGCGGAGATAAAATGTACAAAGACATAAAAAGGACTTTCTTCTGGAACGGCATGAAAAAGGACGTAGCAGAATTCGTTTCTAAATGTATGGTGTGCCAACGGGTTAAGGCGGAACAGAAAAAGCCTGGCGGACTGCTACATCCTCTGGAGGTCCCGCAGTGGAAGTGGGATAGCATCTCAATGGACTTCATCGATGGGCTGCCTAGGTCTAGGAGAGGCAACACTAGTATTTGGGTAATAGTGGATAGGCTTACTAAAAGCGCCCACTTTTTACCTGTCAAAAGTAAAAGAACTGCCTCATCCCTAGCATCACTTTACCTCAAGGAAATCGTGCGACTCCATGGAATACCATCTAGCATTGTTAGTGACCGAGACCCCATCTTCACCAGCGAGTTTTGGCGGAGTCTGCAAGAAGCAGTAGGAACACAGTTATGCTTGAGCACGGCCTATCATCCCCAAACCGACGGCCAAACAGAGAGAGTGAACAGAGTTTTGGAAGACCTCTTAAGACTGTGCGTCCTTGACTTCGAAGGGACATGGGAAGACCACCTTCCTTTGGTGGAATTTGCCTACAACAACAGCTATCAAGCAACCATCGGAATGGCGCCCTTCGAAGCTTTATACGGAAGACCGTGTCGATCGCCCACTTGTTGGTGGGAGTCCACGGATAAGCTCATACTTGGACCAGACATGATCCGAGAGACCTCAGAGAAAGTAGACTTAATACGAAGAAGGATGAAGACGGCCCAAGACAGACAAAAGTCCTATGCCGACAAGAGGAGGACCGACCTTGAATTTGAAGTTGGAGACAGAGTTTTTCTCAAGGTATCACCGCTAAGGAACATTGTTCGTTTTGGAACCACAGGGAAGCTAGCACCAAGGTTCGTAGGGCCATTCCCTATCATCGAGAAGATTGGGAAAATGGCCTATAGATTAGAGCTACCCGAGAAGTTGGCTGGAGTCCACAACGTTTTTCACGTTTCACATCTCCGAAAATGTCTGCATGAGTCAGCTGAAGTGGTAGAGCCAAACATCCTCGAAGAGGCCGAAGTGGAACGCGAAGCAACCATAAGGAGAGTTCCTACCCGCATCTTAGGAACGGAAGTGAAGAGGCTACGCAACCGCGAAGTCAAGCTCGTCAAAGTTCAGTGGAGCGACGCCGAGGGAGACGCGACTTGGGAAACTGAAGATAGAATCCGTACAGCCTACCCTTTTCTGTTCGAGGGTACATCCTTGATCTTTCTTTTCCTTAAGTTGCGCTATTATCTATCTATCTTTTTAGGTATACTTCCTCGACCGTATTTTTTTTTTAGGTAGAAAACCTTTGGATGAAAACATGTAGTTGAAACATGTTATGTATGAATGGTTGCAAGTGGTTGCAAGTGATTGCTAGTGGTTGCTCGTGGTTGCATATACACACACAATCTAGGTTTTAGATCGGCTCAGTCACTTCATATTGCATATGCATATATGTTTGCATTCGTATATGGTTGAACATTAATGTGTTGTCATGTGGATGTTGCATTTGTATTGAATGGTTGTGCACTCATGTAGAATCATGAATAGGAAAATTTGCATACATAATGGATTCATGGCACTTACATAATTCGCATTAAGGAGGTCAACTGAATCAGTAGACCGCCTGATTTTGCATTAGATAAGTTCATGTACACACACACTTCGCATATGATCATGAAGCATTAGAAGTCTTTTAAGGACAATGGATGCTCGTGTTTGATGGATGAGTAGATGGATGATTGGATGTTAGGATTTACATTCCTCCTAACTTGAAGATTTCGGGGACGAAATCCTTTTAAGTGGGGGAGAATGTAACACCCCGAAAATTCTATAACTGTGAAATTAACAAATTAAAGTATAATTGATCTGAAATCAAAGAACTAAGGGAAACGGGATACGCCATTGCGTTCGTCTCGGAAAAATACGCGAAATAGAGTCCGAGTTTTCGAAAAACGGAGTCCGTATGAAGAAGATATGGCCTTCGGAAGTTTTGAATTAAATTTAAAATTCAAACAGAATAAAATAATAATTTTGAAATGGGGCCCAGTGGGCCAGGCAGAGAAAACACCCGCCTAGCCACCCAGGTCGACTGGGCTGTCGACCTGGGCTACCCATGTCGACAGGGCTGTCGACAGCCCTGTCGACAGGGGTGTCGACCTGGTCGAGCCCAGTTAACCTGGCTGGCCAGGTCTGTGTTTGGTCGAATTTCAGTGGTCTGCTTTGTCATTAGGGCTAGGTGGCGGGTTTTTATTGGTCTCTCTTCCTCATGAATGGCTATGATCTAACCTAGCAACATCAAGGGTCCTAATTAGTTCCTAACCTCTATATAAACAACCCTAGACTAAACCCTAATCTATTCATTAAAAATTAAGAACATAGCCGCCATGTTGCTGAGGAACGACAAAGCATAGCCGCCAACTAAAGAGAGGATTAGGGAGGAAGTTCTAAGGCCTAAAGCAATTCAAGCAACCTAAAGCTAATCAATTCAACAAAGGAATTTGCGTCTTCAATCCCTAAACTAGAGAATTCATCAAACCATTGTAAGTAGAGTATTACTTTGGTATTAATAAACAACTGTGTTGATGTGTATGCTTGAATTGTGGCAATGGAAGTAATTCATATTTGTGCAAAATTATGTTATTCATTATAAAGAACTACATGCGGTAGTTCTATGCAAGTATACGTTTGGAATATTGCGCAAATTGTGTAATCTATATTGAAGCTACATGTATGTAGTTAATTGAAATTCATGCAAGTTTGGGGCTTTGTTATTATGCCATTATGATGTATGTTTTTGTGCATAAATCATTTTGCAAGTAATTGAAACAAGTTTGGTTATTATAGTTCATATGAAACTATGTGGAATTTTGACACCATAATCCATGTATTAGTCATGCTTTTGCAAACTTATGAATATGGCTAGGAATGATATTTGGCATAATTGAAACCCGTGATTAGGTCTATCTTGTTTTAAAGGATTATATGATGACATGGCTAGGTTGGATTCAAAAATCCCCTTTTTGCAAGTTTAAAGTAAACACCATAATTAGGAATATTTATGCATAAGTATGTTAAGTGATTAGATTTAAATCATGATTAAGTTGAATTATGCTTTTGTATTGGTAACAAAGTATTCCCTTTGTAAACATGTAGAAACCTTATGAATATGACATGTTTATGTTTATGCCATGAACAAAATTTAACTTTACTTATGCCATGCTTATGTTTGACATTATGCCATGATTATGCCAAAAGTATTTACGACATGCTTATGTTTGACATTATGCCTAAATAAGAATATAGGTTCATGTTGTAGTAAAACCTATGCAAGTTCATATGCTTTGACTCATGTCACCTATGTTACCACTATGCAAGTACATCAATTTCTATTATGTATTTTCCAACGTCATATGCAAGTTCATGCGCTCACTTTCCCCTCTTTGTGTATACGCCATAAGCCTCCCCTTTCGCAAGGCTAAATTGGGCTTTAAAAGGCTAAGCCCAATATATATGAACGGACGTGTAAAACGGGGGAAAACAACGTTGGGTTAAAATGAATTAATAAATGAAAATATAAAATAGAAGGGCCCAAATTCAAGTATGGGTTGGGCCCGTGGTTGGTGTAATCCTTACACCATTAACTTAATAATGGGCCGCAAATATTTACATATAAATAAAGAAGAATGACAAAATATGTAAATGTAGAAAAGACGATGTGTTTAACCCGAGGTTGGATTGAGTTGTGATGTAAACCTGCCCGGAACCGCCCGGCTGTCCAGTAGTCACAACAATACCTATCCAATGTGGGAGGTTAAACATAGAGCCCAGCAAGGACCCGAGGTTAGACTGAGTTGTGGCGTAAGACTGCCCGGAACCAACCGGCAACAGGCAGCCACAACAATACCTGTCTAATGTGAGAGGTCAGGGCCTTAATAAGACAATTAAGGCTGAGTCAGGAATGATAGGATTAAGTGAACTAAAGACTTAATCAAAATGGAACATGCTAAAATAAACGGACTGGTGGGGTTAGGTTAGAAAACACTTAACCAACTTAGCATGTTGGCTAGAGATAGAAAACCTAGTAACGGGGGACCCTTTTCAGCAGTAACCCTAAAAGGTGTATCAGGATACCCTGAAACTAGGCAGGGTGGGGCACGATTACTGGGCTGATTGTAAGAGGTCAAATCGACGGCGGTGGTGTAGCAGTGTAGGTTCTAACGGTGTGCGGGCGTGCACGCACTCCGGCGCAGAAAAATAAAGCACTGGACACCAGTAGCATACCTTTGCACTCTAAGGTTGTGTCGGGTTGCCACTATGGGACTTGATACACCCCATGGTGGGACCAGCATAGGTAACTACAGACATCGGGGGCCGTAAGACACATGTAACTATGCGAGTAGGAGCCGATCATCGTAGAATGGATCACATCACCCTGATTATGGGGTGCAAATTGGAAACTAGTTTATATGGGTTCAGAGATTAACATGGGGTACGATAGTATATTCGACCCTAGATAACTTAACCAAGTTCATAATGTTGCCCACTTCCTGTTTTACTTATCATACCCAGTTCTTTATTCATAGACAAAGTAGTACTAGACTTACTCAGGCTTTATGTCTGACTCTATTTTTCTTTCGTCTTCTTTCTTCCGTTTCCCCCCCAGGTCCTCAGGGAGGGAACACAGCAGCTTGACCAGCCTCGACATCCAGCTTGAAGAAGAGAAATGTATTGCTTGGACTTTCCTGTTTTGAACTATGGCTTTGGACAATCCACTATGGGGCTTTTGCAGTTTATCTATGTTTTATTTATGCTTCTTTAAAAATAATGTACTCAAGACAGATTATGAAAGTGTTATGTTATGTTTTGAAAGGATGTTGTTGTAACACGTATTTGACTTGATGAAATAAAGTTTGTTGTTCTTCCGCTGTTTACAAATATGTGTTCTTATATCTGTCTTGTATGTCTGTGACTTGTACTTATAAACCTCCACCAAAATTAGGGCATTCCCTTTGAGAGTGACCCTAACGGAGGTGGGGTGTTTTATTTTGAAAATGGTTTGAATTCAAATTATTGAAAAGGGTTTCAAGAAGTCCCCATTGCACATCATATTTCATGCTTTTACTTGTGCTATTTAGTTTTGAATTAAATGTTGGATAATGTTGTATCAGATTCTGTAAACATTTAGTCTGGATTATATGTTGGATCAATTTTTATTTAAATGGGTTGGGTCAAATTTTGAACCAATCCATTTTTACCCAACCTAACCCATTTGATACCCCTAATTGCTATTAATAACTAAAAACTGAAAACTAAATCCCAATATCATATAACCTGTAAAACCAATACCAAAAATCTAGTACATAAATTAATAAGAAAAAAATGATAATTAATCATTTCAGCATTAATACGTCAAAGTGGGTTGATACTCGTATGAATGGAATTTTGTTAGTGTGCTGAGCATCAAAGTTGTCTCCGTACATCATCTGGCTGCCAAAGCTGAAATCTGCAACCAACCATCGAACTCACATCAAGATGACTTTTGAGTTTGTCGAAATTTCACAGGGGTAAGATTGTTTGTGGGACGACCATTCGTCAGAAGCAACTAAATTCAACGGAGAATATAGTGTTTAATTTGGTCGAAGGAAGAACGAAGTGAATGAAGAGATCAAAGAAGTAGAGAAAGCGCAGGACGATTATGGTTGTTTAAAATATGTTAACGCGCTTGTCCTAAAATAAATATTTTAACATGTTGTTCTTAGGGCTAAAAAAACCTTTAAGTTTGTTGTTAACAATATTTTTCTTGTAATTTTAAGCGGACAAAAAATGGAAGTTATAAATGTTATTTTAAATACAAATATATATGTTTTTACCATTCATTTAAGCATGAGTATAACTACATTGAACATGAAATATGTGATGTGAATATAAATGTTTTTATCCTTTTCATTTGTTTAATATTCAGTTGACGAAAGCGACTTATTGATTGCACAAAAAAATTAGACATTTGAGCCTTGCACTTAAACAGAAGCAATTAACTTTGTAAATTTTATGAAATTGTAAATCAAGAAGTTAGGTTGAATTGATTTTTATCACAAGGTAATAAGTTTTTTTTCTTTTCTTTTTTTAATTTGTTCGAAAGGGAAATCGATCGAAGTCATAAAACTCTCCCTAGTGCACATAGTCTGATCCGCGAGCATCACACAAGTGGCTGATCTTAGCGTATGCACATGGTAAGCTCTTAGCATATCATTTCGAGTTTCGAACTCACGCCACTGTCATCATAGCGCAATGTTCTTAACCGCTGGGCTACTGCTGCAGACAAGCTAATAAGTTTATAAAACAACACTTTAGAATAATTACCTGCAATTACAAAGCATAAAAGAAAATATTGTTTTCTAAAGGAAACGATCAATGATAAAAGATATGAGAATTCAACGTTTTTCTAAAGCAACATGATAGATGATAAATGTTCTTTAAACTAATTATTATGAATGCACAAGTCTAGAAATATTGAATTATAAAGCTTTTTAAGCAAAAATCCACAATATAAAATGAGCTCTATTTAGTCTTTCAACTTTTTTTTATTATTCAAATCGTCAACCAATTGCTTGGTATCGAAATATTATAAATGTTGAAAATACTACATCATGTTTATCTTTTTTTCCCTTTTCCACTGTTATCAATCAACTGTGGATCGCGATGTTATTATACATCTATTATTCATTTATTCAAATATGCATTCAATCATATGTTTATGTTCTCAAAGACGTTACATATATTTCATCTCGTTACCCACTTCACAATTTACGGTAAAAAGTACAAAAAAAGTTACGACGCATTAGTTAGTACAAACAAAATTTTATTAACTGATGTGCATTCATGAACTTGCGAAGCAAGCAACCCATCAGGATTGGGTGCAGACAGCAGGATTTAAGCAGAGCAATGCGATAAAATATGCCGTTTCTTGAACAAGAGGTAAACTACAGTGTGCACACCAATGTACGTATAATTAGCAATTGTTCTTTTAATCTATCTATAAAAATTACGAGAGCAACAACTTCTAAAATAACCCAGTAGCTACAGGCAAAAGATTTCTCTATGCCAATCTATGCAATTTGCTTTACAAAGCCTATTGCATATAAATTTCAAATTTACTACGGTCGGATTTACACACAAGTATATGTACGTGTATATAAGACAGGCTACACATTGTATGCATGCACAAACAAGTCAGTCTCTGCACTATAAATTACCAAACCATATTCATGCCACCAAAATAAGCAAATGAATCTCTTCTAAAGCTTACAATTAAGATTAAAATTTGTGAATCCAAGTACACTCTGATCCAGTTGAGTTTCAACATTGTTTATCAGAAACAAAATGTAAAATAATAGGTATGAAAAATATCACACAAGCAAGTTAGTTTTATACTAATGGTAAAATAAATATGTGCACTCAGTTATAATGTTCAATCATGCTAATCCAAAGAATCTCTTTGCTAATGAAATATCTAAAAGAACTTGTCATTACCTTCCTCTATGCCACTGCAAATAGAATCAACATAAGTTGACAGCTTGCATACTTGGGTTGAACAATGAATCAAAATAGATTATTTTTATTTACAACGAGATTCAAACAGTGAAACAGATTAACAGACAAATCTTTTCAGAGAATTACTGGAATTACTTTATTTTAGGTGTAACCACCATCTGCTAATGACAAACAAGTGAAAGAAATTACGGGAATTGGTTATACTGATTACTGCGTGCTGCCATTCTAGAATTGCTGAAAGTGGTCCTTCTGCTTTTATTCATTTGTTGCTTGCTGGCTAAGAAACCTTGCTGTTCTTCGAAGGGTACGTTTGGGACGGGTATGTGCATGTGTATCACCAACGACAGCTAGCAAATAGGTCTCCAAGCATTTATTCGCAACTTCAGTTTGGCCGTCCGTTTGCAGGTGGTAGTTAAGCGCTGCTCATTTTTAATTCGGTGCCATGAATGCAACAAAGTTCTTTTCAAAAGTGGCTAATAAATAGTCAGACTCCATCAGAAACAATTGAACGAGGAATATCATGTAGACGTATGTAACTCTTGGATAAAGTAGTGAGCTAGTTGGGCTGCAGAAATGAAGGTTGGTAAGGCGATAAAATAGCTGTATTTGGACAAGGGGTCAACAATGACCCATATGGAGGTTTTACCCAAGATGGTGATAAATGTGTGATAAAATCCATTGAAATATCTTCCCAAATGAGAGAGAAGAGGGGATTAGCAGTGATTGTGAAAATCCTTTGGGTGGCGTATACTTAGGTTTGGATTGCAAACATGTCGGACATTGACTGACAAATTCTTTGACAGAGGTAGACAAATTTGACCAGTAAAAATTAGAGGAAATGCGAGCGATAGAAGATTTTATACCTAAATGTCCGCCAAGCATGGAGTCATGAAGAGTAGCAATAATCTGTTATTGGAGATTTTGAGCTTCTGGAACAAAAATTTTGCGATTGTACAAAAGCAGCCCATTTCGAATTTGCAGATGAGGCGAACCTGTTGAAGCTTCTTGTATTAACTGTTGAGCATGAGAGTCAGATGCTATTGCTTCCTCTTACGCTTTATTTCCAGTTATTCAAGATATTTATACGACTAGTTGTTTCAAGGGCAATAGTAATCTTATCTGCCTATATCAATATCCAATAACTGGTGAAAGAAAGCAGCTACAATTGTATTCGGGTTGAACATTAAATTAATCTCATAATCATCAATTTGTCATCTTTCATCATTTTTGTCATTATCATTGTTGTTTTCGCAACCATAAGTAAAGTAGCCTCCATCTTAAATTTTTGAAAGACAATATAGCAATGCTGACACCTATTTCCTTTGTATAATCTAAACGCAGAGAACTGAATAGACCAAGAAAAAATACTATATCATACAAAATAAAATGACGGAAAAAGCTCTTATAATTCAGGTAGTTAACAAAGGCGAAAGCTTCATCATTTGAAAATCTTATATGATTGAAATGTACGCCAAAAATAGAGAGAAATATACATGCCCTCTTTGGACTAAAGAATGGTTATACCTTGAATTTAAAAATGAGGCAGACAAGCTCCTCCACTGTATTCTGTTTTGAACGCAGATCCAGGATATAATTTTAGCCCTCAACACAGCTTCGATATAATTTATCTAGTACGAACAGAATTTTAGGATTTTCAAAGGACAGAAAATTGAATAAGATACAGAGATAAAAAGTAACACTGAATTAAGTGGTTTACCTCATTATCGGAAACGATAGTAGAACAAGACGCACTGCCAGATTGGGCGAGCTTAAGGCGCGGGATATCAATTTAGTAGACAGCCGATGGCGGCGCCATTAACTGATCTAAGGTTTTCTTGGTAGGACTAAAATGTAAAGAGGTGAAAGGAATGCGTGGCTTGCTTTAGGGAGGTGCTAAATGCAGTAAACATTTGCTCCATGCAGTAATTAAAATCTAGTGTAATGTACTATTATATCCTTCCCTTGTTTTCTGTACACTCGTTGACCATGTGCTTAACCTATTAAATATTATTGCTTTATGCAATTGTTTTGCATTATATTACATAATTATTTGAATAAATATTATCGTAATCAGAGTCTTTAGTGGGAAACAGTGTCTACTTCATTAATGAGCTGCCAGGTTATTTAAAATTAGCAAGGGCTAATGTGTAATTGGTGATTACTGTAGGGAGCAAATATTTACTGCATTTAGCAGTCATGTTGCTTTATTACAGGAAAGCGGGTCGGATTTGTTTGAGCCGCATGACTTCGTACTGTGCATGCCATCGTTCAGTTGTATTTTTGGTGTATTTAAGTTTTTTATTTGTATTTTCTTGTTATTTTTTTTAGTATGTAAGTATGTGCAAGAGTTCTACATGTTCTCTTTTCCCTGAACTAAGCTTACAAACGACCAATCTTTAAAAAAGATGAATTAATTTCTACGGTAAATAAAATAACATTTTCTCTTAAATATTAAAATATATTTTGAACAAGACAACAAAATTTGAAATCAAATTAATATCTAAACTATTCAATATTTTGCCTTAGTGAAATAATATTAATTTCAAATGCAGATATGTCTTAGAACGGATACTTTCGGATGCGGATGGTGTCATATTCGTACCTGCATCCAAAAAGATTTTCGAATATCGGATGCACACATCCGCGAAAATGGACGGACATCGGATAATCATCGTATCTACTACTGACCAATGAATTAATAACTATTAATGAAAAGTATTAGTTTATTGTTAACGATTTTCAATTTCACTGATTATTAAAGTGTTAAAAATGAATAATAATATGATAATATATAAATAGTTCTAAGCAGTAAATATGCATTTTCCGCATATAAAATGAACTTCAAACTTAATAAATATTAATAAATGTTTTCCAACATACATAATTTAAGCTTTAATCTTTATAAAAATTACATTATAGACTTATAATTTTCGAATACAGATGTCGTCTTATAAGCGTTTGCATCTAATTTTTGGACAATGGTTATGATCTGCTTTTTAGATACGGATGTAGACGTATTTTGTATTTATCGGACATCCATTAACAACTCTGAATTCAGATTTATAAAATGCAAAATAAATTAACCTTTAATTATTTTGAAAGCATACGTATATTTTATTAAAATTATGGTTTTACCAAAATATTAAATGTATCAATGTCGACATGACAATTATGTTGTGTAGATAAGGTTAAAGATACATAAAATGTATCAATATCAAGCATATAAGCTATATTGGTACTAAAATAGATATATGATTGTTTGGGAGTAAGATATACCATTATTCATATCTGACACTATTATTAGAGAAGTATGACATACTATTGTATTTATCTAAATTTGATCGGTGTTCTAGTAAGTTTGCATTTTGCAAAATACCTACATACTACTTTTTATTTTGTGAGAAAATAATTCATAATGACTTTATTTTTTAAGTTCAATTCCAAATCTGCTATCATAATATGGAGAGTTATCGATAATTAACTGTACATCATACTTGGAATAATTATATATATGTAACAGCCAGGAAATTCTGAGCCAATTTAAAAATTTTATTTTGGCAAATTTGATGAATTTTGAATATTTAAAATGATATATTTTAAATAATAACGACGGGAAATTTAATTTGAATAGAATTAGAACGTATATATTTATATAGATCGTCGTTAGAATATAAATATTTTATTTTAATTATAAAAGGAATTGAAAATAGCGCGGTAGTTCGATAATTCAATTTCAAAGTTCAAATGAATGTACCGGGTGCAAAATAAAGTGGATTTTAGTGAAACCAAAAATATTAGAATTTATTTGAGAATACCTTTCCAACGAATCCGAAAAATCAAAATTTCATAGCGGGACTCAAAAGATACGTCCAGTTGAAAGTTCAGAATAGTCGCTATGGAATTCTGGCCCTTAAAAATTAAATTTTGCAAACGACCTCAGAATTCGACGAAATCACTTTTGTTGGATCCGGGATGTCTAGTTATTGCTAGATTCCAAAATTCGTCATTTTTCGAATCAATATGTGAGCGTGGTAAAGGAAAACGCGTTTGACCAGTTTCAGTTGATTTTAATCGACTGAAAAATGACCATTTTTCAGACGGTCTCAGAATTTGACGAAATTAGTTTTGTTAGGACCGTATCGTCAATACGAAGTTAGAAAATATTTTTCGGGAATTTTTAGAGTGAGTATGTGGCCCCAGTAAATTGAAATTCGCTTTCAAATTCAATATATAGAGTTATATTTTGATTTTGACGAAAACTGATCGAAACGATCGAATCAGCTTGCGATACATATCCCATTGTGTTCGGAATGGGGGTAATATGCTAGGGACGACCGTCGGTGGGTTCGATTTTGAGTTCAAAAGAAAAGTTGCTTTTTGGAGATAAATTAAATAATATATATATGGGCCCCTCCCTTTCTTTTCTCTTTCCCCTTCAGAAATCAAAATCGAAAGAAAAAAAACCCAAACCCGTTACCCCAATTCACCCAGACCCCGTCGACTTCCATCGTCGCACCCCAGGCAGCATCGCCGTCGTCGGGACCTCGCCCCCCTCCTTCCTCCAGCCGGTGCCTCCATGGACGTTCCCCCCCTCTCCTTCGATTTAGAAACTCTTTTTCCCCCAAAGTTAGGACGCCGCGGCCAACACCCCAGCCACCGTCGTCCTTCCTCCGACGCGTGGGACCACTGACGACAAGAAAAACCTCCCCTCTGCCTGTGTTCAAATGAAGACAGCCAACCCAATTTCCAGATCCGACGTTGTGAGTTTTCAGCTTTGTTTTATTTTATATATGTGAGTAGCGAGATGAGAACACGATATTTTTATAATGAAAAACTTTAGATTTATAAATAAGAAAAGAATAGCTTTGTATATGCGAAAAGAATAGCTTTGTACAAAAAGAACAGATTTTTATATTTTTAACGAAAAGATATAATTTTTTATGTGATAAAGGTTCGATTTTTAAAATAGACATCGATACAAAGATGTGATTTTTATATAGTAATAATATTAAAGATGTGATTTTTACATAGTGATAATATTAAAGATGTGATTTTTATATAGTAATAATATTAAAGATGTGATTTTTATATAGTAGAAATAATATTAAAAATGTGATTTTTATAGCGATGATATAAAAATTCGACCTTTATATAAGAAGTAGAAATATAAAAATATAATTTTTAAATAGAAAGTAGCGTTATAAAAATATAATCTTTATAGTGAAAACATCGTGTTAAAAATGCTATTTTTATCATTTTGAAAGCGTTGGAAAAATATATGAAGTAGAAATAAAAAAATGATTTTTATTTATTGGAATAAAGCAATAAAAATATAATTTTTATTATGAACAGCGGGACAAAGACTGCATTGGAATTTCAAACAGATCCAGACGGTTCAGCTGTTCAAAAGTAAAGCACGACGGAGTGGAACCCTCTATGAGAACTTCCCACTTTTAATTTATATTTATAGTTAAAATATATACTAGGATGCAGACGGTGTTTAGCAGCATCCGACACCCGTCGTCCACAGACCATGGACGGCTTGTTTGTTTGATTGTATGTTGTTGTGAAAAATTGATTGTGTGATGTAGAATGAAAATAAATATTTTATAGTTAAAAATATAATTTTTAACATGTATATAAAATGAAATATATATTTATAAACAAATCGAATGATTTGTTTATATACACACATTTGGCTGATATTGATTGGGGCGATAAATTTTACACGTCGCCCAACTGCACAAACAAAATTCAGTGTTTGTGGATTGAAACCCCACACGGGTATTGGGATTGTAACACCCCACCTCCGCTAGGGTCACTCACAAAGGGAATGCACTAGGTTTGGTGAAGCATTATCGAGGTAAACATACACAGAAATATTACAAGACAGAACATATATAAAACAGCGGAAGTAAAACAAATTTCATTACCTTATAAAATAAGGTCTAAAGCCTTTTACATCAGAATACATCAAAACCTGTCTTGCAATAGTAAAGAAGCATAAAACCTTTTCATAAATTATTCCCCAAAAGAAAGCGGTGAAGCAGCCATTGCCAAGAGGAGACCAAGCTATACATGATGACCTTCAAGCATAATAGGTCCGAACTAAACAACATCATTTTCTCCCTGAAAACCTTGGGGGGGGGGAAGGAAGACAAAGAGGCGAAACAAAACGAGGTCAGTCATAAAGACTGGTAAGTCATATCTACTTCCAGTATAAAAACAGGTAAAGGTAACATGACATGCATAAACTGAAAGTAAACATAAGGATGACGACAAGATAGATAAGCTAAACCAAGATAACTGGATGAACTACTGTAGCAAGATAAACTAAGGTATCATGATAAACTACGGTGTCAAGATAAATCAAGGTATCACATCGTCAGGTTTCTATCCAGTATACTATCCCAAGGTATCTATCATGTATAACATCCCAAGGTATTTATCATGTATATTTGCTCTGCACCTCTCGTGCTAATATCCCAACCCGCGTCATGTGTTAACTATGAATGTCCCCTGCCCAATGTCATGTAATGGTCCATGTCAACCTAATATATAGCATATGTAGGTTTTCACAACTCGTATGTTTCTTTCCATGTATAAGTTCAGTCCTTTGCCGTAGGCCGTACGGGCTTTCCCATGTAAATCTATACCACTTCAACGTAGTACCATTTTATCCTTGAAGTTGTTTTGGACTGCTACCCTTGATCTGGTTATGTTTTCTTACCATGAACTATCGCGTGTTCACATAGGATTTATGCCACCCAGGACCACTAGGGATTATGCTACCTAATGAACGTATTCGTAACTTGGTTTGGGTTCAGGCCACCTAGGGTCACTAGGGATTATGCCACCCGTCAACCACGCCCTTTATCCCACGTATATATCGTGAATCGTTTTCCATGTCTAGACACATGTATCTCAATGTGCCATCCGAGTTCCGTGCCAGAGCAAATCGAGAAATACGGAACTTGGTCGGGAGCTTTAAGTCGTCTGCTGATGCAGATATCAAGGTCTGTTTTTGTATCCGTGGCTATGGTCCCACGTGACCCCTCCCTCAACTACTGAAAGGCAATCCAAGAAAAATCATGTATGAGAACCACATCCCGGCCCCACTATAGCCCCACTTTCCTATGGGCCAACCTCACCCATGACTCGATAGCAAGAACATGGTCTGTTGGGGGTTCTCTGCCTTTCTGTTCGTACACGATTGACTAAAGATGGTAGGTAGTCGGCGACGTGCTATCCAGGGCAAAAACAAGTATCGACGACTCCACGCTAATCCATCCCAGTCTTTAGGTCGCTCGCATAGCAACCAAGGCATACTCTTGGCCCTTCTACCGCAGACCTTAACCTCTGTGAGGCCAGGTTTCATGGACCATCTGCCACCTCACAGAGGGATACCAAGAGTACCCTCACGTCCCTCGAAGCTACCGCTTCGTTACCCAGTTCGTTGGAGCCTTTATCTAAGTCAGATAATTCGCTCCTCCTCGTGTTTTAAGCGATGACCTACCGTATCGGGTTACTCATCTATCTGTGAACTGGTCCAAATTCCTCGGCTAAGAATTACTACTTAGTTTCCCAAACTAAGGTTTACCACTTAGTCTCCTTTCCCGTTATCCTTGTTAATCCCGGTTTTCCACCTAGTCCCCTGAACTAGGGTTTTGTCTAATGGGTTAAGTATTGTCATTTAAGTTTATGACTTAACCTGCCTACGAATCATGTCAAGATTTGGCTAAGTATTCAAGTCCAAGACCTAGCCCTACAAGTTGGTTAAGTATGCCAAGAAGCTCATGACTTAACCTTATTCAATCATCAAGTCAATTTGGTTAAGTATTTGTTTATCTTAACCCTATCAGGTTATCGTGTTAGATTGGTTAAGCATAGATTATCTTAACCTCATCGGATTATCGAGTCGGATTGGTTAAATATAGGTTAACTTAACCCCATTCACTAATTGTATTATAATGGTAAAGTATATTTAAACGGCCTCGTGACTTAACCCTATCAAGCTCTCATATTAGATTGGTTAAGCCTGGTTGCTTAACCCCATCAAATCATCATGTATAATTGGTTAAGTATAAGTTACTTAACCTCATTGAATTACCAAGTTTAGATTGGTTAAGGGTTTAACTTAACCCTATCGAATTACCGTGTTTAGATTAGTTAAGTGTAGGTTACTTAACCCAATCTAATTACCGTGTTTAGATTAGTTAAGTGTAGGTTACTTAACCCCATCTAATTACCGTGTTTAGATTAGTTAAGTGTAGGTTACTTAACCCCATCTAATTACCGTGTTTAGATTAGTTAAGTGTAGGTTACTTAACCCCATCTAATTACCGTGTTTAGATTAGTTAAGTCTAAGTTACTTAACCCCATCTAATTACCAAGTTGGATTAGTTAAGTGTAAATTACAACCCCATTCCCTAATTGTCTTGTTTGGTTAAGTGTCATTAAGAAATCAAGTCCGGTTCCACTTAACCTACCCATTCGTGTCATATCGGTAAAGTGTCATTAGTCAAAATTACTTAACATTTTCATGTAGCATTAATTAGATTAATGCACCTCAACCTCTCACATTAGACTTTGTTGTGGTTACTAGTTAAGCCGGGCGGGTCCGGGTAGATTTACACCACAACCTAGTATAACCTCGGGTTTTAAGTGCTATATGACCAACTACCCACATTGGGTTCTATTGTTTGTAGCCACTAGTTAAGCCGGGCGGGTCCGGGTAGATTTATGCTACAAACTCAACCCAACCTCGAGTTGGCCACTTTCATGTTTGGTCTAGTGTCATATTACACTTACAACCCATACATGTCTAGTTTCAAGTCCCATGTTTACCCCACATGTCATGTCCCCGTTTAGATGTATCATGAGTGCCATATTTTCATGAAATCCCATGTCAAATTATCATGTCATAATCACGCTCGTCTATCCTACCCCAAATCGTGTTTCCAACCCAAGTAAAAGCGAGTCAACATAGTAAGGATACTATGCTACATATTGGCCTCAAAACATGCACGATGCCAAAAAGGGGTTGGCCACAAATATGCACGGTATCATAGGTGGGTTTGGCCTCAAAATATGCATAGCATCTTAAGGGGTTTTTGGCCACAAACATGCATAGTATCATAAGGGAATTTAGCCACAAACATGCATAGTATCATAAGGGAATTTGGCCACAAGCATGCATAGTATCATAAGGGAATTTGGCCACAAACATGCATGATAACATAAGGGGTTTGGGTTCATTTACATGCATAAGCCCCAAAGTCAAATCTTTGCCAATGTTTCACAAGTCAAATGGTTCCCAAAGATTCATGCTAATATTCCATAGATAAAGATTCAAACTTGCAAGATATACTAGGTTAAACATAACATGAGTGGCATGATTAAGTCGCTAAAACTTAGCCCAAGGTCATAGATCATAGAAAAGGGGCAAAATTAGGTTCACATAGGCTAGCACACTTATGTTTCATCGCATTTTATTCCATGTCACATTAGAACCACCGTTAGAATCTACAAGTAGCTAGAACTTACATAGCGAGGCTTAGGGAAGGATCACGCATCGTCTTGACGAAGAAAGGTGGCTCCTTTGTTGAAGAATCGTCATGAAATTGGCCTAGCAACGTTGATCCACTCCCTTGATTTGATGTAGCAAGCTAGCACCTTTTGATTTGAACCCGATTTGAATGCATAAGCCCTTGGAGTTGGAGATGGAGGCCATGATCAAGATAGATTTTGGCAGCACTTAGTTGTAGGATTGATTTTTAGTGATTTAGGTTAGGTCCTAGGGTGTTTTTATAGAGATTAGGAGTAGTTTAGGCCCTTAGATTAACCCTAGGATAGATCTGAACCCTCAAAACCCGTCACAGGCCAATAGACCAGACCCCAAAAGCATGTCTTGAGGAACAAGTCAGGCACACCCAGGCCAACTGGCCGACCACCCAAGTCGACAGGGGTGTCGACTGGGCAGTCGACACCACCTGGGGTGTGTCGACTCCCAAGTCGACTCCCCAGTCGACTTGGGGGTGGCGGTAATTTTTCCCGCCTCTTCTGCTTGGCTGAATTTGAAATCTGAATTCAAATTTGAACTGTTTTTGAACTTGAAATTTTCTGAAAACTTTGACGGGCCATAACTTGGTCATACGGACTCCAATTTTCGAAAACTCGGACTCTATTTCGCGTATTTTTCCGACAAGAACGCAATGGCACAGCACGTTTCCCTTGATTCAGATTTTATAATTAAATTCTGCCTTGATTCTCGTCTTAGCATGTTGTAAAAATCCGGGTTGTCACATTCTCCCCAACTTAAAGGATTTCGTCCCCGAAATCTCCCAGTTAGGAAGAACGTATCCTACCATCCATCATCCATCTACTCAAAACATCATCCACCGGCAACCATTGTCCCTAAACGATTTCTAATGCCATATGAACATATGCAGAACGTGTGTGTATATGCTCCTTAGCTAATGCTAATGATCAGGCCTGAATGATCTTTCTAATGCAAAATATGTTTAGTGCCATGAGTCCAACATGTATGCAAATAGTCCTAATCATATAAACACTACATGTGTGCACAAACATTCATCTACATGCAACATCCGCATGATAACATATTCAATTTCTTCCATAAACAAGTATAAATACTCGTGCATATGCAATGCAAAATGTGAGTGCGTCGATCTAGTATCTAACGTGTATTCGCGCATCCACGAGCAACCACTTGCAACCATTTGCAACCATATCAATCATAACATGTTTCAAATACATGTTTACATCCATAGAGTTCTACCTAAGGTTCCCAAGATAAGATCAAGGAGATAAACAAGGCAAACTCATTACGGGGTTTGCAACAGAAACAGGACCGAGCGGATATCCACCAAGCGATAGCATGCAAGCAAGCTCTACAGGAGAACCAGGGATCAACGATATACTCTTAAAAAGAGATATGATGCGCGTGTCTAAGCCGCATTTCCTTGAGCTTAATTCCATTGTGCCTTGACCGCCTTTGACTTCATGATTTCGTAGCTCCTTGATTCCTATTTCCAAGGTATGAGTTGGAACTCATTTCACGGTCGCCTCTCGTTCCACTTATTCTTTCCCTAGTATGCTCGGCCCAACCATATCTGCGTACTCATGCAAGCTTTCCAAAATTCACTAGTGAATTCTGGATCTCGTTTACCGATGTCAATCCATGTTACCAAGCGTACCTACTAGGGTGATTCCTATAACCCATGCTTAAGCGGAATGAACCATCAGCCTTAGTGGCGAACGTTACTTGATCGGATCAGAGATTTCCGATAAATACATCAAGTGATTCTAGGTAACTAACCATGACAAAGCCCAAAAGGTTACACAAGGCTTCGAGGGTATTACCAAAGCAAGCCAAGAGTCTGACAACCCTCTTTTCAAAACCGAGAATGGTATCCCTTACTGGATAACCACTTTACCCCTAGAATCCATCCATAGCCCAACAAGTCTTGAATAAATGGACCGATCTTCCAACCAGATTTTGGGACAAAAGTGGGATCTTCTACCATGATAGTACTAAGGTGCAGAGACTTAACTATCGAAGCAGACTTAATTGATGCGATGATCAAAACAAAGTCTGGACGGGATGATAGAAAAGAAAGGCTAAACCTTTAACAGAAACGGTACCATTCCTCTTAGGTACGCTAGAAATGAGAGCATACAATTGCCCTCTCGCTGATCTTGTCCTTATCTTCCTTTGTGGATCAAGCCATACCAACAAGTTGCTTATTCTTAAGCCCGTGTCCTTTATCCTTGCTCTTATTATCCCTTCTTATAACTTCAGTGACAGGTCTCTCGAGAACTTCCTCCATCGCACGGGAAAACACTTACGTAGCTAGACAAGGATTAGTCGCAGTTAAAACTACTGTGACTACAGATGGAGGAAAGAAAGGAAAAGAGGTTCAATCAAGGAAACAAAGGATAGTGCTAATGGCTTTTGGGGAATAGCCTTTAAACACTTTTCTTGAAAAATGCTTCTTTGTAAACGGTTTCTCAAATAGTTTTCAGAAGGTTTTAAAAAAAAAAAAAGCCCAGTCTGGTAACCTTCTGCCCTGATACCAAATGTAACACCCCACCTCCGCTAGGGTCACTCACAAAGGGAATGCACTAGGTTTGGTGAAGCATTATCGAGGTAAACACGCACAGAAATATTACAAGGCAGAACATATATAAAACAGCGGAAGTAAAACAAATTTCATTATCTTATAAAATAAGGTCTAAAGCCTTTTACATCAGAATACATCAAAACCTGTCTTGCAATAGTAAAGAGGCATAAAACCTTTTCATAAATTATTCCCCAAAATAAAGCGGTGAAGCAGCCTAGCCAAGAGGAGACCTAGCTATACATGATGACCTTCAAGCATAAGAGGTCCGAACTAAACAACATCATTTCCTCCCTGAAAACCTGGGGGGGGGGGGAACGGAAGACAAAGAGGCAAAACAAAACGGGGTCAGTCATAAAGACTGGTAAGTCCTATCTACTTCCAGTATAAAAACAGGTAAAGGTAACATGACATGCATAAACTGAAAGTAAACATAAGGATGACGACAAGATAGATAAGCTAAACCAAGATAACTGGATGAACTACTGTAACAAGATAAACTAAGGTATCATGATAAACTACGGTGTCAAGATAAATCAAGGTATCACATCATCAGGTTTCTATCCAGTATACTATCCCAAGGTATCTATCATGTATAACATCCCAAGGTATTTATCATGTGTATTTTCTCTGCACCTCTCGTACTAATATCCCAACCCGCGTCATGTGTTAACTATGAATGTCCCCTGCCCAATGTCATGTAATGGTCCATGTCAACCTAGTATATAGCATATGTAGGTTTTCACAACTCGTATGTTTCTTTCCATGTATAAGTTCAGTCCTTTGCCGTAGGCCGTACGGGCTTTCCCATGTAAATCTATACCACTTCAACGTAGTACCATTTTATCCTTGAAGTTGTTTTGGACTGCTACCCTTGATCTGGTTATGTTTTCTTACCATGAACTATCGCGTGTTCACTTAGGATTTATGCCACCTAGGATCACTAGGGATTATGCTACCTAATGAACGTATTCGTAACTTGGTTTGGGTTCAGGCCACCTAGGGCCACTAGGGATTATGCCACCCGTCAACCACGCCCTTTATTCCACGTATATATCGTGAATCGTTTTCCATGTCTAGACGCACATGTATCTCAATGTGCCATCCGAGTTCCGTGCCAGGGCAAATCGAGGAATACGGAACTCGGTCGGGAGCTTTAAGTCATCTGCTGATGCAGATATCAAGGTCTGTTTTTGTATCTGTGGCTATGGTCCCACGTGACTCCTCCCTCAACTACTGAAAGGCAATCCAAGAAAAATCATGTATGAGAACCACATCCCGGCCCCACTATAGCCCCACTTTCCTATGGGCCAACCTCACCCATGACTCGATAGCAAGCACATGGTCTGTTGGGGGTTCTCTGCCTTTCCGTTCATACACGATTGACTAAAGATGGTAGGTAGTCGGCGACGTGCTATCCAGGGCAAAAACAAGTATCGACGACTCCACGCTAATCCATCCCAGTCTTTAGGTCGCTCGCATAGCAACCAAGGCATACTCTTGGCTCTTCTACCGCAGACCTTAACCTCTGTGAGGCTAGGTTTCATGGACCATCTGCCACCTCACAGAGGGATACCAAGAGTACCCTCACGTCCCCCGAAGCTACCGCTTCGTTACCCAGTTCGTTGGAGCCTTTATCTAAGTCAGATAATTCGCTCCTCCTCGTGTTTTAAGCGATGACCTACCGTATCGGGTTACTCATCTATCTGTGAACTGGTCCAAATTCCTCGACTAAGAATTACTACTTAGTTTCCCAAACTAAGGTTTACCACTTAGTCTCCTTTCCCGTTATCCTTGTTAATCCCGGTTTTCCACCTAGTCCCCTGAACTAGGGTTTTATCTAATGGGTTAAGTATTGTCATTTAAGTTCATGACCTAACATGCCTACGAATCATGTCAAGATTTGGCTAAGTATTCAAGTCCAAGACCTAGCCCTACAAGTTGGTTAAGTATACCAAGAAGCTCATGACTTAACCCTATTCAATCATCAAGTCAATTTGGTTAAGTATTTGTTTATCTTAACCCTATCAGGTTATCGTGTTAGATTGGTTAAGCATAGATTATCTTAACCTCATCGGATTATCGAGTTGGATTGGTTAAATATAGGTTAACTTAACCCCATCCACTAATCGTATTATAATGGTAAAGTATATTTAAACGGTCTCGTGACTTAACCCTATCAAGCTCTCATATTAGATTGGTTAAGCATGGTTGCTTAACCCCATCAAATCATCATGTATAATTGGTTAAGTATAAGTTACTTAACCTCATTGAATTACCAAGTTTAGATTGGTTAAGGGTTTAACTTAACCCCATGGAATTACCGTGTTTAGATTAGCTAAGTGTAGGTTACTTAACCCAATCTAATTACCGTGTTTAGATTAGTTAAGTGTAGGTTACTTAACCCCATCTAATTACCGTGTTTAGATTAGTTAAGTGTAGGTTACTTAACCCCATCTAATTACCGTGTTTAGATTAGTTAAGTGTAGGTTACTTAACCCCATCTAATTACCGTGTTAAGATTAGTTAAGTCTAAGTTACTTAACCCCATCTAATTACCAAGTCGGATTAGTTAAGTGTAAATTACTTAACCCCATTCCCTAATTGTCTTGTTTGGTTAAGTGTCATTAAGAAATCAAGTCCGGTTCCACTTAACCTACCCATTTGTGTCATATCGGTTAAGTGTCATTAGTCAAAATTACTTAACCTTTTCATGTAGCATTAATTAGATTAATGCACCCCAACCTCTCACATTAGACTTTGTTGTGGTTACTAGTTAAGCCGGGCGGGTCCGGGTAGATTTACACCACAACCTAGTCTAACCTCGGGTTTTAAGTGCTATATGACCAACTACCCACATTGGGTTCTATTGTTTGTAGCCACTAGTTAAGCCGGGCGGGTCCGGGTAGATTTATGCTACAAACTCAACCCAACCGCGAGTTGGCCACTTTCATGTTTGGTATAGTGTCATATTACACTTACAACCCATACGTGTCTAGTTTCAAGTCCCATGTTTACCCCACATGTCATGTCCCCGTTTAGGTGTATCATGAGTGCCATATTTTCATGAAATCCCATGTCAAATTATCATGTCATAATCACGCTCGTCTATCCTACCCCAAATCGTGTTTCCAACCCAAGTAAAAGCGAGTCAACATGTAAGGATACTATGCTACATATTGGCCTCAAAACATGCACGATGCCAAAAAGGGGTTGGCCACAAATATGCATGGTATCATAAGTGGGTTTGGCCTCAAAATATGCATAGCATCATAAGGGGTTTTTGGCCACAAACATGCATAGTATCATAAGGGAATTTGGCCACAAACATGCATAGTATCATAAGGGAATTTGTCCACAAGCATGCATAGTATCATAAGGGAATTTGGCCACAAACATGCATGATAACGTAAGGGGTTTGGGTTCATTTACATGCATAAGCCCCAAAGTCAAATCTTTGCCAATGTTTCACAAGTCAAATGGTTCCCAAAGGTTCATGCTAACATTCCATAGATAAAGATTCAAACTTGCAAGATATACTAGGTTAAACATAACATGAGTGGCATGATTAAGTCGCTAAAACTTAGCCCAAGGTCATAGATCATAGAAAAGGGGCAAAATTAGGTTCACATAGGCTAGCACACTTATGTTTCATCGCATTTTATTCCATGTCACATTAGAACCACCGTTAGAATCTACAAGTAGCTAGAACTTACATAGCGAGGCTTAGGGAAGGATCATGCATCGTCTTGACGAAGAAAGGTGGCTCCTTTGTTGAAGAATCGTCATGAAATTGGCCTAGCAACGTTGATCCACTCCCTTGATTTGATGTAGCAAGCTAGCACCTTTTGATTTGAACCCGATTTGAATGCATAAGCCCTTGGAGTTGGAGATGGAGGCCATGATCAAGATAGATTTTGGCAGCACTTAGTTGTAGGATTGATTTTTAGTGATTTAGGTTAGGTCCTAGGGTGTTTTTATAGAGATTAGGAGTAGTTTAGGCCCTTAGATTAACCCTAGGATAGATCTGAACCCTCAAAACCCGTCACAGGCCAATAGACCAGACCCCAAAAGCATGTCTTGAGGAACAAGTCAGGCACACCCAGGCCAACTGGCCGACCACCCAAGTCGACAGGGGTGTCGACTGGACAGTCGACACCACCTGGGGTGTGTCGACTCCCAAGTCGACTCCCCAGTCGACTTGGGGGTGGCGGGAATTTTTCCCGCCTCTTCTGCTTGGCTGAATTTGAAATCTGAATTCAAATTTGAACTGTTTTTGAACTTGAAATTTTCTGAAAACTTTGACGGGCCATAACTTGGTCATACGGACTCCGATTTTCAAAAACTCGGACTCTATTTCGCGTATTTTTCCGAGACGAACGCAATGGCACAACCCGTTTCCCTTGATTTAGATTTTATAATTAAATTCTGCCTTGATTCTCGTCTTAGCATGTTGTAAAAATCCGGATTGTCACAGGGATGATATTTAACGTACACTAGTCCCAATTGTATAGTAGTATGTCGATCGATTGGTTGACAGACAGTTCAGTAGTGCACTCGGATGATGGTTGATTATTTGTCACTGTTGATATATACATGTGTTGTATGGAAATCCATAGAAATAAAAATCTATGGTAATTGATTGGGTCTCATTCGAGTTTTGAACAGAAATATTTGAATAGAAATATTTGAACAGAAATATTTGAAGAGAAATATTTGAATAGAATTATTTGAATAGAAATATTTGAAGAGAAATATTTGAATAGAAATATTTGAACTGAAATATTTGAACAGAAATATTTGAGAGAAATAATTGAACAGAAATATTCGAATAGGAATATTTGAGATAAATATTTGAATAGAAATATTTGAAAAAGGAATATTTGACATAGAAATATATGAAGCCATGTTGGTTAGATTTGCGCCATTTTGACGCGAACGATATTTATATCGATTTTATTCGTTTTTATAACGAATATCGAAAAAGAAGTGATTCCAAATATAATGTTTTGAAAATATTATCATTTTTAATGATATGGAATATTCAATTTTGATTTGAAATTGAATACGAAGTTGAAATCGTTTTGAAAACGAATTTAAAATGATTTATAAAATACGTTTTAAAAGGAAATCAACGAAGTATATATAATATATATATGATGGCCTGACTAGAACGCGCCGCGCTGCGCAGTTCGTGAATTTCGACCATTGACTTCGAACGGACATTACAGGAGATCTGACCATCAGATTCTCCTAAAACAGGAACCGTTGGGTTCGAATCGAAAAGAGCTTTCCAATGAATATTAGAAATTTGAAATCTAACGGTTGGATTTGGAATTATGTCCAAATAAAATTTGAAAAAGGTCGTTGTAAGTGCAGTTCGATGGCCGTTGATGGAAATCGACTGTACGGGCCTTGATAAAATTATTAATATTAATAATTTGTGTAAAATCATAATATATGAATTGGAAAGAATTGGGATAAAAAATTCCACATTCGGAAGGATAAAAATTGATTTTATCGAAATTAACTAGTTTTGAACTAGAATTATAATCCAATATTTTTAAATAAATAAAATTGGATTTGAAGTGATTTTAAAAATAACCAGAATTTCCAATATATGAATTGGAGTGGATTTGAATCGAAATCATCTTCGGAATATTTCGATGTTGGATTTCGTGATTATACAGATATGGTTATGGAAATTTGAAAGATATATTTATATCGTTATTTTCTATACGATATTTGTTGATTTCAGAATTTGATATTAAATATAAGACGATATATTTTCTATTCAGAGCATTGCATTTAATATCAAATTGGATTTTGGGTTTGTCATGAATGGTGTCTTCATTAACACTGTTCTTGAATCCAGTTGAGAAAAGATTAAATCTTTTTATTTAGATTTAATGAAGTATACCAATTAATTAATATCTAATTGGAATTGAATTGAAATTGATTTTTGGGTTTATCGTGAATGGTTTTTTAAATAACACTTGTTCTTTAACCCGATTAACAATGGAGTTAAGAGGATTAGAAACTAACTTTAGGTTAGTTAAGATGGATGGTTTCCTGGGTATTGATCTTATGTTGGTTTCGGCCTTCGGGGTTAATATTTGGGGAATTGTTCTCTTGCTAATTTACTATTAGAGACGGATAGAATGGAATGTGATTTTGGATTTATCGTGAACCGTGTTTTATATGACATTGGTTCTTTAACCCAGTTAAAGACAGGGTATTGGTTTTTGAGAAGATTAAAACTAAGGGGAGTTTTAATGAATCTATAATTAGATTGAAATGTGAATTGATAATTTAAATTATCAAATTTGGAAAGTGATCGAGAATGGAGTATTACTAGTTTTGCTCCAAAGCGAAAGTTAAATCTTTAATTAGATTTGAACGTGAAATGGTAATTAATATGTACCGGTAACACCGTGGTGTTAGATATGGAGTATTACCAGTTTTGCTCTATGGGATAAATAGGTTGGTATTGGGAAATAAAATAAATAATTACTTCGGTGTGGTTCGCTAATCCCGACTAGTTTCGAAAACCATAACATGGTTTGAAATGATATCCAAAGGAAGATTAAAGAATAAATTTAAAAGAATTTATCTTTGATAAAATTAATGGGACTCTTTCCCTAAGAATGTGAAATTGAGAAACTCACTGTAGGTTAGCTAAGATGGATGGTTTCCTGGATATTGATCTGATGTTGGTTTCGGCCTTCAGGGATTATATTTGGGGAATTGTTCTCTTGATAATTTACGGTTAGTGACTGATGAATTGGAATGAGGCATATGTTGTGTTTGTGTAACATTTGTTTATTATATACGCGGGTTATTCAGAAAGGCCGGGCTTATACCCATTTTGAATAACTGATTCGACGATAAGTCGAAGATGAAGATGGTGGTTGAAGACCGGAAGTCTACACATCGTTTGGGTGATTACTGATGATCTTGATTGGGCTGTACACCCAAGAGGAGGGAATTAGTTGGTGATCGTCCAGATGTACTTGGAGATCGATGGATATGCGAGGAAAGTGCCTCCGATTTCGTTCAGACCCAGAACAAACTTGTAAATGGACTGTGTGTCTGACATTGGATTTTATTCTGTGTTGATTGATCTCTATTAAATATACATCTATTTGGCGGCGGAGAATTTATTCTCTTGCTTAACGCCATTCTCTGAGACGTACGAGCTTAGAGGTTGTATATCGATGGACATCAGTCGCACGGAGTGAATTGCCTGTGTGGCATGCATAAGTGGCAGATGATCAAGGCTTCTGTTGAAAAGCAAAGTCTTGTGGTTGATGATCAAAGCACGAGCTACGTGGCATAGCTTTGTGTATAACATGAATTCGCGAGCCTCACACCTCGGTATGAGTCAAAAACGGGATAGTGACTGCAGGGAGAGCACGACGTTTCTTTCTAGCTATGGGTGGTGTCAGTGCTTAAACTGGCTGACATTTATATGTATCTTTACCTATGTGGTTATTGGAATGAGGCGCCTCGATTTTAGGTCTGTTAGGACCGGGAAACGTGTGTTCAGGAATAATTAATCCTCAAACGTAAGGGAGGACCGACCCTGAAGCATCCGAGGGTTACCCTGAGAGAGTAGTCCCGAGACATTTGCTAGGGTGTCTCGAAGCGGAGATGAGCTTGCCCCTTGCCTCGACTCATGACGGAAATCCAATTTCCAATATGAGATATTTCGGTTTTATTTGTAGTGCCTAGTATGGCGACATAGTGGGATGGGGCACTTATGTCGTCTATGATTGATACTTATGATTGAAATTGTTTTGAAACACTTATGCACTTGTTATAATATCAAATGATTACGTTTTATACATATCTAGCATTATTTGGCTGTTATAATTTAAAAACGTATCCTCCGGCTTGCGTTGCATTGTGTGATGGGACCTGGGTCTTATAATAGCTTCATTTTTCGAAAAAGCATTGCGCTGTTCATTTATATGCACTGGTATTCTTGGGAGGAAACCCGTTCCGTGTTATACGGCATGGTCCCTTGAATTACTCTCTTTTAAAGTAAAGTTTTAATAATTGTTTTAGTTCTCACACCAGTCACATGACTGACCTGGAGTTTATTGTTTTAACCTAAACTATGTTTGCCCTTATTTTCGATACGGGCAGCTAGTAGTTTTGGTTTTGCAGATTTATATTCACAGGATCCTGATTTACAGCTGGAACGATGCTCGGAAAGCTCTGTATCCGTGTATTACTTTCAGTTGTGATTTGTATTGTTTTCCCGCTGTTATGTAATTTATTGTAATCTCTGATATTTATCGAATGTATTTTATTTATTCATACTCTGTATATTCTTGTATTCTGATGGAATTGTTGAAATAAGCAATGAAATGTTCTTCTGTTTGCGTTCTGATTCATCTTGTCCTCAACGCAATCCGGGCTTTCCTTCACGGGGATGTTCGGGTCGTGTCAGTTTGGTATCAGAGCTTTGGTTTACAGAGCTCGAGAACAAGACACATAAGAACCATACGAAAGAATTCATCAGATATTGGATTAGTAATATCCAATTAGAATGACTCATTAGAGATGGGATCAGTAGTATCCTAGAACGAGTGTGAAGAGTATATTTTTAAAATATTGAAAACAAGTTTTATTTGAAAATTAAACCAATTATACGTATTTGAATATTTTGTTTATATTGAATTTGGACAATCGAGTATATAAAGATTTTGCATATACGCATCATGAACGTATATTCAAAGTTTTTATATAGTGGATAGATATAGAATCACATTCTAGACACCCCGGGATAATTTTGGTGATGCCCGGACATCATCAGTATTTATGTTCGTGTTTCGAAAGTGGGATTTTTATATATTTCCATTAGACTGGTGTGAGAACCAAAACTAGATAGGTTTATGTTGTGAATTGGCATCAAAAACATGATTTTCTATATATATATATATATATATATATATATATATCAAATTACGAATTTAAAACGATAATCCACTAATTGATTGATGGTTGTGTTGTTTGATTATTGATTTGAAATTTTGAACCATTTAGCCTAATTGAACCAAATAGTGAATTGTATTGAAAATTTATCGCATTTGCATGCATATACATGTACTTACATTGAACAGGTCATAGCAAGGAGGCTAGAGCAGAAGAATAAAATTGTTTGCCCGACAAATAGGTACATGTTTATTGTATATCTTTGGGTTTGGATGATTTTATGAGCCGATTGGCTTTTTCTTTTTCTTTTGGATTGAAAAGGCCATGGGAGACTATGTGAAATATCCCGAAGTCCCCTGTGCAGGGGAAGTTATGGCGAAATTTTTCGAAAATTTAGGGTGTTAGCCAAATTTTTGAAAAATTTGAAAATTTCTTAGATACTGAAAAGTTGAAGGACTTAAGCCGTAATGAAAATATTGGAAGTTGAATTGATTTGTTAAACAACTTTCAGCTTCGTTCCTTTTCGGGGACGAAAAGTTTTAAGTGGGGGAGATTGTAACAACCCGGAAATTCTAAGCCAATTTAAAAAATTTATTTTGGCAATTTTGATGAATTTTGAATATTTAAAATGATATATTTTAAATAATAACGGCGAGAAATTTATTTTGAATAGAATTAGAACGTATATATTTATAAAGATCGTCGTTAGAATATAAATATTTTATTTTAATTATAAAAGGAATTGAAAATAGCGCGGTAGTTCGATAATTCGATTTCAAAGTTCAAGTGAATGTACTGCGTGCAAAATATAGCGGGTTTTAGTGAAACCAAAAATATTAGAATCTATTTGAGAATATCTTTCCAACGAATCCGAAAAATCAAAATTTCATAGCGGGAATCAAAAGATACGTCCAGTTGAAAATTCAGAATAGTCGCTATGGAATTCTGGCCCTTTAAAATGAAATTTTGCAAACGACCTCAGAATTCGACGAAACTACTTTTGTTGGATCCGGGATGTCTAGTTATTGCTAGATTCCAAAATTCGTAATTTTTCGAATCAATATGTGAGCGTGGCAAAGGAAAACATGTTTGACCAGTTTTAGTTGATTTTAATCGACTGGAAAATGGCCATTTTTCAGACGGTCTCAGAATTTGATGAAATTAGTTTTGTTAGGACCGTATCGTCAATACGAAGTTAGAAAATAAATTTCGGGAATTTTTAGAGTGAGTATGTGGCCCCAGTAAATTGAAATGCGCGTTCAAATTCAATATATAGATTTGTATTTTGATTTTGATGAAAACTGATCGAAACGATCGAATCAGCTTGCGATGCATATCCCATTGTGTTCGGAATGGGGGTAATACGCTAGGGACGATGGTCTGTGGATTCAATTTTGAGTTCGAAAGAAAAAGTTGCTTTTTGAAGATAAATAAAATAAATTAAATAATATATATATATATGGGCCTCTCCCTTTATTTTCTCTTTCCCCTTCAGAAATCAAAATCGAAAGGAAAAAAAACCAAACCCGTTACCCCAAATCACCCAGACCCCGTCGACTTCCATCTTCGCGCCCCAGGCAGCATCGTCGTCGCGGGGACCTCGCCCCCCTCCTTCGTCCAACCGGCGCCTCCATGGACGTTCCCCCCTCCTTCGATTTAGAAACCCTTTTTTCCCCCAAAGTTAGGACGCCGCGGCCAATACCCCAACTACCCTCATCCTTCCTCCGACGCGTGGGACCACCGACAAGCAGAAAAACCTCCCCTCTGCCTGCGTTCAAAAAATGAAGACAGCCCACCCAATTTCTAGATCCGACGTTGTGAGTTTTCTGCTTTGTTTTATTTTATATATGTAAGTAGCGAGATGAGAACACGATATTTTTATAATGAACAAGTTTAGATTTATAAATAAGAAAAGAAAAGCTTTGTATATGCAAAAAGAACATATTTTTATACTTTTAACAAAAAGATATAATTTTTTATGTGATAAAGGTTCGATTTTTAAATTAGACATCGATACAAAGATGTGATTTTTATATAGTAATAATATTAAAGATGTGATTTTTATATAGTAATAATATTAAAGATGTGATTTTTATATAGTAGAAATAATATTAAAAATGTTATTTTTATAGCAATGATATAAAAATTCGACCTTTATATAAGAAGTAGAAATATAAAAATATAATTTTTATATAGAAAGTAGTGTTATAAAAATATAATCTTTATAATGAAAACATCATGTTAAAAATGCTATTTTTATCATTTTGAAAGAGTTGGAAAAATATATGAAGTAGAAATAAAAATATGATTTTTATTTATTATAATGAAGCAATAAAAATATAATTTTTATTATGAACAGCGGGACAAAGACTGCATTGGAATTTCAAACAGATCCAGACGGTTCAGCAGTTCAAAAGTAAAGCACGGCGGAGTGGAACCTTCTGTGAGAACTTCTCACTTTTAATTTAAATTTCTAGTTAAAATATATACTAGGATGCAGACGGTGTTTAGCAGCACCCGACACCCGTCGTCCACAGACCGTGGACGGCTTGTTTGTTTGATTGTATGTTGTTGTGAAAAATTGATTGTGTGATGTGGAATGAAAATAAATATTTTATAGTTAAAAATATAATTTTTAACATGTATATAAAATGAAATATATATTTATGAACAAATCGAACGATTTGTTTATATACACACATTTGGCTGATATTGATTGGGACGATAAATTTTATACGTCGCCCAACTGCACAAATAATATTTAGTGTTTGTGGATTGAAACCCCACACGGGTATTGGGATGATATTTAACGTACACTAGTCCCAATTGTATAGTTTTATGTCGATCGATAGGTTGACAGACAGTTCAGTAGTGCACTCTGGATGATGGTTCATTATTTGTCACTGTTGATATGTACATGTGTTGTATGTAAATCCATAGAAATAAAAATCTATGGTAATTGATTGGGCCTTATTCCAGTTTTGAACAGAAATATTTAAATAGAAATATTTGAATAGAAATATTTGAATAGAAATATTTGAATAGAAATATTTGAACAGAAATATTTGAAGAGAAATATTTGAACAAAAATATTTGAATAGAAATATTTGAACAAAAATATTTGAAAAGAAATATTTGAGAGAAATATTTGAACAGAAATATTTGAATAGGAATATTTGAGATAAATATTTGAATAGAAATATTTGAAAAAGGAATATTTGAAATAAATATTTGAAATAGAAATATATGAAGTCGTGTTGGTTAGATTTGCGCCATTTTGACGCGAACGATATTTATATTGATTATATTCGTTTTTATAACGAATATCGAAAAAGAAGTGATTTCAAAATATAATGTTTTGAAAATATTATCATTTATATATTAATGATATGGAATATTCAATTTTGATTTGAAATTGAATATGAAATTGAAATCGTTTTGATAACAAATTTAAAACGATTTATTAAATACGTTTTTAAACGGAAATCAACGAAGTATATAATATATATATATATATATTATATATATATGATGGCCTGAATAGAACGCGCCGCGCTGCGGCAATTCGTGAGTTACGACCATTGACTTCGAATGGGCATTACGGGAGATCCGACCATCAGATTCTCCTAAAACCTGAACCGTTGGGTTCGTATCGAAAAAAGCTTTCTAATGAATATTAGAAATTTGAAATCTAACGGTTGGATTTGGAATTATGTCCAAATCAAATTTGGAAAAGGTCGCTGTATGTGCAGTTCGTTGGCCGTTGATGGAAATCGATTGTACAGGCCTTGATAAAATTATTAAAAATATTAATAATTTGTGTAAAATCATAATATATGAATTGGAAAGAACTGGGATGAAAAATTCCACATTCGAATGGATAAAAATAGATTTTATCGAAGTGAACTAGTTTTGAACTAGAATTATAATCCAATGTTTTTAAATAAATAAAATTGGATTTGAAGTGATTTTAAAAATAACCAGAATTTCCAATATATGAATTGGAGTGGATTTGAATCGAAATCGTCTTTGGAATATTTCGACGTTGGATTTTGTGATTATAAAGGTATGGTTATGGAAATTTGAAAGATATATTTATATCGTTATTTCCAATATGATATTTGTTGATTTCAGAATTTGATATTGAATATAAGCCGATATATTTTCTATTCAGAGCCTTGCATTTAATATCAAATTGGATTTTCGTTTTGTCGTGAATGGTGTCTTCATTAACACTGTTCTTGAATCCAGTTGAGAAAAGATTAAATCTTTTTATTTAGATTTAATGAAGTATACCAATTAATTAATATCTAATTGGAATTGAATTGAAATTGATTTTCGGGTTTATCGTGAACGATGTTTTAAATAACACTTGTTCTTTAACCCGATTAACAATGAAGTTAAGAGGATTAGAAACTAACTGTAGGTTAGTTAAGATGGATGGTTTCCTGGGTATTGATCTGATGTTGGTTTCGGCCTTCGGGTTTAATATTTGGGGAATTTTTCTCTTGCTAATTTACGATTACAGACTAATAGAGTGGAATGTGATTTTGGGTTTATCGTGAACCGTGTTTTAAATGACATTGGCTCTTTAACCCAGTTAAAGATGGGATATTGGTTTTTGAGAAGATTAAAACTAAGGGGAGTTTTAATGAATCTATAATTAGATTGAAATGTGAATTGATAATTTAAATTATCAAATTTGGAAAGTGATCGAGAATGGAGTATCACCAGTTTTGCTCCAAAGCGATAGTTAAATCTTTAATTAGATTTGAATGTGAAATGGTAATTAATATTTACCGGTAACACCGTGGTGTAAGATATGGAGTATTACCAGTTTTGCTCCATGGGATAAATAGGTTGGGATTGGGAAATAAAATAAATAATTACTTCGGTATGGTTCGCTAATCCCGACTAGTTTAGAAAACCATAACATGGTTTGAAATGATATCCAAAGGAAGATTAAAGAATAAATTTAAAAGAATTTATCTTTGATAAAATTAATGGGAACCTTTCCCTAAGAATGTGAAATTGAGAAACTCACTGTAGGTTAGCTAAGATGGATGCTTTCCTGGGTATTGATCTGATGTTGGTTTCGGCCTTTGGGGTTAGTATTTGGGGAATTGTTCTGTAACACCCCACATCCGTTAGTGTCACTCACAAAGGGAATGCACTAAGTTCTGTGGAGCATTTAGGGTAAAAGATGCAGATAAATTACAAGACAGACAAAAATTAAACAGCGGAAAATAAAACTTTGTTTTATTGATAAAATAGTTTGTACAATGATTTATTTACAATATCAGAGTATCATCTGTCTTACAAAATAAAGAAGCATAAAAATACATTTATATTCCCCAATGTAGCAAGAACCAGCCATAGCATCTGAAAAGAGAATCCAAGCAAAACTTCGACAAATCTTCAAGCTGGGAAAGAGTGACAGTCCAACTTAACCTGAGCTATATTATTCCCTCTTTTACTACCTTGGGGGGGGGACGGAAGAAAAGAAGACGAAAGAAAAACAGAGTCAGACATAAAGCCTGAGTAAGTTCAGTAACTTCTAGCATGTGAACAATGGAAAAACAAAACGACATGAATTAACTGAATACAAGATAATACCATGATGATAGGGTTAGCAAGATTAGACAAGATTAACACAAGATATGCTAAGCTAAGATAAACTGGATATGCTCCAATACTTTCGCCGCTTCGCTATTTCCTTGTTATACTGGTTTCTATATCCCTGCACCGCCTAACTAGTGTCCCAACTAGTAACGATAACGTGATCCCAATCCCTGTAGTTTCCATTGCCTTCAGGCATACATTTATTATTTGTTACCTAGATCTAATCTAGGGTTTTCTATCAAGTGCTTTCTAGTTTCAACTAGAGCTTACGCTATCTGCTGAACGTTTCTCGGATTCAGGGTTTATGCCACCTAGTCCAACTAGGGATTATGCTACCTGACGAACGATGCCCCCAAGTCTAAGACACACTACCTAGAGTGGTATATGTTCCTATACTTCCCCACGCATGTATCGCGAATCGTCATCGCTTGTCTAGATGCACATGTCCTGTAATGTGCGGCCTGAGTCCTGTGTCAGGGCAAATCAAGGAATACAGAACTCGGTCGGGAGCTTTCAGATATCTGCCGATGCAGATGCTAAGGTCTGTTTTTATTCCAGTGGCTATGGTCCCACTTGACCCCTCCCTCAACTATTGAAAGGCACACCTTGAAAAATGAGAACTATACGTCGGCCCCTGGTGCCCCACTATCCTATGTCCATCCTCACCCATAACTAGATAGCAAGTATATGGTCTTTTGGAGTTCTTCGCCTTTCTTCTTCACGTGTCTCGATTGACTGAAGATGGATGGTAGACGACGAGTTGCTATCACAGGGCTACCGTTTTCTCGTCGAATCACGCCGGTCCATCCTAGTCTTTAGGTTGCCATATTTTGCAACCAAGGCATACCCTTGGTTCTTCTACCGCAGACCTTAACCTCGTGAGCCCAGGAGGATCAATTGCAGCCTCACAGAGGGATACCAAGAGTACCCTCACGTTCCCTCGAAGCCTCGGGCTTCGTAACCCAATTCGTTGGAGCCTTCGTTTTAATCAGACGGACGTTCGCTCATTCCCGTGTCACACTAAGAATTACTACTTAGTTCTGCTAACTAAGGTTTACCACTTAGTTTCCAGAGCCGTTGTTTCCTTAACTAAGGTTTACTACTTAGTTCCTTTTAACTAAGGTTTACTACTTAGTTCTCTTTCCCGTCAATTTGGATTGGTTAAGTCTCATTAGTCAATTCAAGCTAACTTAACCCTCTTCATTTGTCCTGTTAAACTGGTTAAGTGTTATCAGTGATTCATGTTGACTTAACCCCATCACAAACCAAGTTATATTGGTTAAGTATTTCTTGTTACTTAACCCTACCCATTCATCCTGTATTGGTTAAGTGTTCCTTTTTAACTTAACTTTGCCCGTCTGTTTTACCTAACATGTTATTAATGGTTAAGTATTATCACTTCATGTTCTAGACTTAACCCTATTCCTTTATCAGGATCTGATGGTTAAGTGTTCAAGTTTACTTAACCCTACGGTCTAGCCCAGCTAACATATCAAATTGGCTAAGTGTATTAAATTTTACTTAACCCCAACCTCTAGACTAGTTAACATGTTAATTTGGCTAAGCGTATTAACTTTACTTAACCCCACCTTCTAGTCTAGTTAACATGTTAATTTGGCTAAGTGTTTTCTTAGTTAGTTAACCCCTACAAATCTTGTCTTGTTACCATGTGAAGTTGGTTAAGTGTCCCTATGGACTTAGCCCTCCCATCCTAGCTTAACTGCGTTAAGTTGGTTAAGTTGGTTAAGCGTATTAACTTTACTTAACCCCACCTTCTAGTCTAGTTAACATGTTAATTTGGCTAAATGTTTTCTTAGTTACTTAACCCCTACAAATCTTGTCTTGTTACCATGTGAAGTTGGTTAAGTGTCCATATGGACTTAGCCCTCCCATCCTAGCTTAACTACGTTAAGTTGGTTAAGTGTTCCTATGGACTTAACCCTCCCATTCTAGCTTAACCCTCCCAGTCTGGTTATTATGTTGAATTGGTTAAGTGTCTTAGTTAAATTAACCCTACCATTCTTGTTGTAGCTTTAATTAAATAGATTAAAGCCGTGACCACTCACATTAGACAGATATTGTTGCGATTACTGGATGTGCCGGTTGGTTCCGGGCATATTTACATCGCAACTCAGTCTAACCTCGGGTTAGGCCTATTCGTGTTTTCTAGTTCAAAGGGTTTTGATTAATTTTCAAATCAGGTTTTGAAAGTAACCATCCCGTCCGTCGGATCAGTTAGGGATAGCCAGGGAGAGCAGGAAACTTGTATTTTCCAAACCCAAGCCTAGACACTATCCTCTCTGTCACCCTAGAACTTTCTGGTATATGTATTATTAAAAGAGATGTCGTTAAGAAACCTTTAATTTGTCTAAATTAATATTTTCTCATTTAGGACAAATTTTATAAGTAAATTATTCCTAATTTACTTATTTCCTAATTACTCTTTTAATGAAAATCGTCAACCTTTATTATTATGGCCCATTTTCCCCTCTATATCATACTTATGCTTTTTGGTATGTAAACTATACCAAATTAAGTGTCACTACCCATGATTTTGCTAAACATGACAGTTACTCCCAATTACGGCCAATCACAAATTTATGCCAATATACTTATTGTAACACCCCACACCCGCTAAGGTCACTCACAAAGTGAATGCCTTAGCTTCGGTGGAGTATTTAAGTGAATATAGAACTGAAAAATTACAATAAGACAGATATATGTAATACTTGAAATTTAAAACATCATTTCATTGCAGCAGAAGTTAAACATGTTTGATTACATCTCAAAAACCAACAAAGGTCAAGTACAAAATATCCATCTCGTTAAAATATAAGTACATAATCCCACTACATACTAATAGCCATAATAGAAAAGATAACCGAGCTTTTCTTCAAGAGACCAAGCTCCAAAAGATACATAAAGCAATATGATCCAAGTCCACTAGTGCCAGGCCCACTCTGAGAACCTGAGGGTTGGGGAAAAAGATAAAAACAACGGGGTCAGACATAAGTCTGAGTGAGCCCTATAACCTTAACAATACAATCATTAAAGTAATTAGGGTATGATATAAACCTGGTACGGTACGACTGGGGATAAATGACTACACTTAGTAGCCAACTCGACTTAGGATAAACTAAGATAACGGTAAAGACGCGCCTATCCACTCAAGGATAATTACTATATTGCACCACCCCAGATCTACCCACCCAAGGGTAATTCCTACACTGCACCACACCAGTTCTACCCACCAAGGGTAATTCCTACTTAAAGGTTGATCCCACTAAGTGTACTTAGAAATTTTACCCAGTAGTTTCTTGTACCCCTAGCTGACTACATAGGTGTCGTCTGCCCCTATCTCCACTAGGTGTACACACTACTCCCCAAGCGATCGGCTCCCTAACGTAGATACCCGTGCTGGCCCCACAGTGGGGTGTATCACTCCCCAAAGTGGCAACCCGATAATCAATGGTGCACGGCTTATACCTACACGATGCAACAACGTCTTACCTACCAGCCCGGGTCCACACACGCATATGAAACCCGTTGGACTCGTGTTGCCACCGCTACCCCGTTTTGGCCTCTTACAGTCAAGCCCAGTACGCGTGTCCCGTCCTCGACTTGGGTCGAGCCCAATAAGATACATATGGGTTACTGGTTGAAATGGTCCCCTACAAGCTACTACTTAAGCTTGTCATTTTATCTAGTGCATCCCACTTTACCCCTTTTTATAATCATGCCCACTTACATGTTAAGGTTTGGTTAAGTCATTTAATCATATTTTAATTGCCACTCAAGGCCCCCACAAGCTACTACTTAAGCTTGTCATTTAATCTTATTTCAATTGCCACTTAAGGCCCCCACAAGCTACTACTTAAGCTTGTCATTTAATCTTATTTCAATTGCCACTCAAGGCCCCCACAAGCTACTACTTAAGCTTGTCATTTAATCTAGTGCATCCCACTTAACCCCTTTTTCATAATCATGCCCACCTACATGTTAAGGTTTGGTTAAGTCATCTAATCATATTTTAATTACCACTCAAGGCACCCACTAGATTTCTACATGCCACCCAAGGCACCCACTTAACCCTTTAATCATGTTTAATTACATGTTCCACTTCGGTTAAGTATTCTAATCGTATTTTCTATGGCCACCCAAGGCAACTACTAGATTTTTCCACATGCCACCCAAGGCACCCACTTAACCCCCCATGTCCTCTACATGCTAATATGGTTAAGTGTTTCTTAATTGATTAAGAACGTAACCGTTGTAGAGACCTCTCACATTAGACTATCTCTCATGGCAGCTGGATTTGCCGGTCAAGTCCGGGCAGCCTTACGCCATAACCGAGTCTAACCTCGTGTCTTTACACTTGTCACGTATATAGTTTGTGCCTAAGACCTCTCACATTGGGCCAATCATTTGTAGCCGCTGGATATGCCGGTCGGTTCCGGGCAGTCTTATGCTACAAAAGGGTCCAACCTCGTGTCTTAGTCGATTAATTACACCTAATTAATCACCCCCATAATTTGTATTAATTATCCCTAATTAATTACAAATTTAACGATGTACATAATTGACTCAATTATGTCCATCCACTTTATGGTATGCATAATCATACCAACTTCACACCATTTCATTAACATGTTTATTAACCCCATCGTTCCCCACGTAATTCGCCAACATGACATAAAAGGGAAGATTCATCACAAATACAATGGGTTCAACTTGCATAACATTAGCATCAACATGGGTTTAAAGGTGTCAACATGCATATAGCATCAACCCAACTAGCATAAATAATCAACCCAAACTTGCATGAATCACATATGTCATAAAGAGGTTAACTTGCATAAGTGTCTTATATCCTTCAAAGGGGTAAACTTGCATATGTATGTATGACATACAAAGGGGTTAACTTGCATATGTATGCATATCATACTAAGGTGTAAACTTGCACATGTTACTTGCATATCTTCAAACACCAAACTTGCATAACATGTCATATGTGAACTTGCATATAATCATACACCAAACTTGCATACATATCATAGATGAACTTGCATATAATCATACACCAAACTTGCATAACATATCATGTATGAACTAGCATATAATCATACACCAAACTTGCACATCATGGTGTCATAATGGATCAATGTTTCTCATATGACTTGCATATCTTGCATAACATCATAAACACCTAGCATATGACTTGCATAACTTGTATAACATCATGAACATGTATCATATGACTTGCATAACTTGCATAACTTCATGAACATATATCATATGACTTGCATAACTTGCATAATACCTCAAACACATAGCATATGACTTGCATAACTTGCATAACATCATGAACATGTATCATATGACTTGCATAACTTGCATAACTTCATGAACATATAGAACATAACTTGCATAACATGCATAACATCATTAACACATAGCATATAACTTGCATAACATGCATTGATCCACATTCATAGCCATAACCTCATCATATCCTATCATAATCACTTCAATAATTGGTCATTAAGGCTATAGAAAACTCACAACTTGTTGATTAGCCTTCTTATGAATATATTAAAAGATTGAGACGAAGCCACTAAGCTATCAACTCAAAAACTCCAAATAAGAATGCTCCAAATGAAAACCCTTGAGCCAAATCAATAATAAAGATCCTAGCTTTGATGAAGAAAAGCCTTGAATCAAACTTAGAAACACTTAAGCAAGCTTAGGAACTCTTATACTTCTTTAGAAACTCTCTCATATGATTAGAGATGGAGATTATGACAAGAGGATGAGGGTGGAGGCCATGAGAGAACATTTTGGCATAGTTTAGCTATAAGATTGAATAATGAGCATTTAGGTTTAGGTTAGGGGTCTTTTTATAGAAGACTAGGATAGTTTTAGCCATAGGATAAACCTTAGTTTAGATCCTAGCCATCAAAGCATGTCTTGGGGAAGAAGTCAAGTGTAGGAACCATCTAGGGCCTTTAGATTAAAGCTGAACCATGAGAACCATTCAAATGCAAAATCTGCATTTGAGCGAATCGACCCACGGGTTGACAGCCAAACACCCTGGATTAACCCCTAGTCGACCCAGCGAGCTCGGGTCGACCTCAAAAATTGGCCGGTTCGGTTATTCCCCTCTCCCAATTCGCTATTTTGAACATTTTTGCATATTTATTTATTTAATTTTCAATTATATATATATATATATATATATATATCAATATATATATATTTCTCTGCGCAACCCATTTCACTTAATTAAGTATACTTTAATTTGTGAATTTTTATGTTCAAATTACGGGGTGTTACATTCTCCCCTCCTTAAAGGATTTCATACCCGAAATCTCTAAGTCAAGAAGAACATATCCTACCATCCAAACAACCATCTACTCAAACCATCAACCACTGGCATCCATTGTCCTTATAGTTTCTAATGCTGTATGAACATATGCAAAGAGTGTGTGTATATGTTCCCTGTCTAATGCAAAATCAGGCGGTCTACTGATTTAATTGACCTCCTTAATGCAAACCGTGATAGTGCCATGCATCCAATATGTATGCGAAAGATCCCTATCGACACATACTATTTCTACATGAGTGCACAATCATTCACCAAAATGCATCATCCATGTGATAACACAACCATTATACATCCATTAATATAGCTACCTACACACAATTTTATGCAATATGCAATATGAAGTGATTGAGCCGATCTAGTGCCTAGAGTGTGTATATATGCATCCACGAGCAACCACTAGCAACCACTTGCATCCACACGCATCCATCAAACATAACATGTCTCAAACACATGTTTCAACCATAGGTTTACCCTATCTAAAGGTCAAAGGTACTAATGAGAGGACATACTAAAGATAAGATAAGCACTAGACAAACGATAAAGGAGACGTTTAAAGGACATACCCTCAAAAAGGAATGGGTATGACGAACGCATCTTCGCTTCTGTCTCCCAAGTAGCATTGCTCTCACCTTCTCCCATTTTCACTTTGACTAGTCGAACCTCTCTGTTTCTCAACTTCCTAATCTCTGATCCAAGGATGCGGGTAGGAGCTCGTCGAATAATCGCATCACGCTCTACCTTTACTTCTTTAAGCAAGCTCGGCTCTACAGCCTCTGCGGTCTCATGTAGGCACTTCCTCAAATGTGACACATGGAATACGTCATGTTCCCTATGCAACCGAACTATCTCTCGAATATAAACTGAAGCTAGACATGGAACAGTCATCTTGCTCTTCACGGGTATGAAATGGGCACTCTTAGTAAGTCTATCTACCCCAACCCAAATTCCCGTATTACCCTTCCTCGATCTAGGTAACCCATCAATAAAATCCATCGAGACGCTACCCCACTTCCATTGCGGAACTTCCAATGGGTGAAAAACCCACCGGGTTTCTTTTGCTCCGCTTTCACCTGTTGACACACCAAGCACCTGGCGACATACTCGGCCACATCTTTCTTCATACCGGCCCAAATGAAAACTCGCTTCATGTTTTGGTACATCCTGTCCCTACCGGGATAAATGGTTATCCTCGAACGATGCGCATCATCAAGAATAGTCTTCCTTAAACCCTTGTCTTGCGGTACACAAAGTCTACCGTCTCTACGCAAGCACCCCCTATCGTCTATGGTGTACCTACTCAAATGGCTGGACGACTCCCCCCTTATGAGCCTCTCTACCGACTCAACCAACTATGGGTCGTCCCTCTGTGCTTCTCCAATCCGCCCCAAAAGAGTAGGTCTAACCTCCAAGGATGCTAACAAACCAGGTATATAGTCAACGGAAGGTCTGAAATCAAACATCGAGATAGATTCCAAGCTTCGTTGTTCCACGAACAATGGACTCAAGGACAACCTTTTTCCGCTCAAGGCGTCCGCCACCATGTTACCCTTGCCAGAGGTATATGCTATCTCGAAATCATAGGATGCTAAGAACTCCATTCACCTTTTCTGTCTCAAGACTATGCGCTTGAAGAGTCTCCAACACTTCCCTAAGATGTAGGGCATGCTTTTCTCCACTTCTGTAGAAAACCAGGATATTCTCCCATACAAAATCATCATAACTATCCATCTCTCACGCAGACCATCCTAGTCGAACTCGACATCTCCCAAGTGCAAGCCCCAAAGGCCTAAACCAATATCAGACAAACACCCAAGGGACACCTCCTTCGAATTCAGACGACCTACGTGAGATGATACTAACAAAAACGGCTGAATAATTACGTCTTTGTCCAACTCTGGATGTCCTTGCTAATCTTGCTCCAAAACCACCGTTGATCAAATATCTGGCTTCACTTAACCTATTCAGCACACACGAAAACTTATTTCGCTTTTAGAAAAGACCAAGATGTCATCCACAAATACCACTACGAAGTTATTTAGGTACTCCCTGAACACCCTACTCATCAAATCAACAAAATATGCGGGGGCGTTCATCAAACCAAATGGCATCACAAGCCACTCATAGAAACCATCCGGAGTCCTAAAGGCGGTCTTCTCTATACTATCCTCAGTCACTCCCAACTGATGAAACTCCGTGGCCAAGTCCCACTGCGAAACACTGAGGCGCCAACCAACCGATCAAAAAGATCATCAATCCTTGGCAATGGGTGTCTATTCTTCTTTGTGAGCTCGTTGAGTTCTCTATAGTCTACACAAAGTCTGAGGGACCCATCCGCCTTCGTAGCAAAAACTACTGTAGCACCTTACTCCGATATACTTCGTCTTATGAACCCCTTCTCAAGCAACTCCCCTACTTGCTTATGGAGTTCCCTCCTCTCACGAGGAGCATGTGGCGCACTGACAAAGATACTGGTTTAGCATCATCTTCCAGATATATTCGGAGGTGTATCTCCCGCTTCGGAGGTAAGCCCTTCGCCTCCTCAAACACATCCGAGTATTCCCGAACCACTCTAGTAGATTGCAAACTCTCGACCGAAGCGTCAAGCGATTCAAGATAACTTAGCAAAACAGAATCTATGGGATTTCACAAGATCTCGAGAGTGTTACCCAAGCGGGTCATGGGCCTAACAACTCTCCTTTCGCAATCAAGAACGACACCATTACTGGATAACCAGTCCATGCCCAAAATCAACCCATAGCCCGTGAAGCCCAAACAAAAGCATCACCTCTACACTCAACGCTAAGTATGGAAATCTTCAAACCCAAACATATCATGGACAAACAAGTGGAGCCCTCCCAATTGGGTTTGAAACAACCACGGGATCATCTACCAAACTGGTGTCTAGGTGCAGTGACTCAACTAATGATGATGAGATAAACGAATGTGGTGCACCAGAGTCGAATAAAGTTCGAACAGGATGATCGAGAGAACCAAATTTCAACTTAGACGGTCCTACCCCCATCAGGTATACCCGTCGTGAGGGAATACATCTACCCTCCAGAAGATCCTGTACTTCGTCCTTACCTCTTTGGACAACCCCAAGGTGTCCTATTTCCAAAACAACTAGCCTTCCCCTTCACATTCTCCTTTCGTGGCCTTCTTACCACGATGAGGTTTCGTCCTTTATTTACCTAATAGCTATTTGAACCTTCCTCTCTCGTCCATCTTAAAGGTACCCATAAGCCATCCAAGTCCTTGGACTAACTGCTTAGCCTGGCAAACGTCTTAGTCCCTTGAAGTGGTTCTTCCGTCCTTCATGCGGAAGTCCTTATTTATCTTAAAAAGACATCTATTCGCGGAGGGAAAATTCAAAAAGAGAAAGAGGAAGAGATTCAAAACGAAGAATCCGAAGGATAAAGATATGGCTATTTGGGGATTATGCTTTTCTTTCAAAAACTTTTCTCTTAAAAGACATGTTTTTGAAAATACTTCTTCCAAAAATGTTTTTAGAAAAATAGTTTTCTAAAAATTTTATCTGTTCTGGTAACCTTGAGCTTTGATACCACGTGTAACACCCCACACCCGGTAAGGTCACTCACAAAGGGAATGCCTTAGCTTCGGTGGAGTATTTAAGTGAATATAGAACTGAAAAATTACAACAAGACAGATATATGTAATACTTGAAATTTAAAACATCATTTCATTGCAGCAGAAGTTAAACATGTTTGGTTACATCTCAAAAACCAACAAGAGTCAAGTACAAAATATCCATCTCGTTAAAATATAAGTACATAATCCCACTACATACTAATAGCCATAATAGAAAAGATAACCGAGCTTTTCTTCAAGAGTCCAAGCTCCAAAAGATACATAAAGAAATCTGATCAAAGCCCACTAGTGCCAGGCCCACTCTGAGAACCTGAGGGTTGGGGAAAAAGATAAAAACAACGGGGTCAGACATAAGTCTGAGTGAGCCCTATAACCTTAACAATACAATCATTAAAGTAATTAGGGTATGATATAAACCGGGTACGGTACGACTGGGGATAAATGACTACACTAAGTAGCCAACTCGACTTAGGATAAACTAAGATAACGGTAAAGACGCGCCTATCCACTCAAGGATAATTACTATATTGCACCACCCCAGATCTACCCACCCAAGGGTAATTCCTACACTGCACCACACCAGTTCTACCCACCAAGGGTAATTCCTACTTAAAGGTTGATCCCACTAAGTGTACTTAGAAATTTTACCCAGTAGTTTCTTGTACCCCTAGCTGACTACATAGGTGCCGTCTGCCCCTATCTCCACTAGGTGTACACACTACTCCCCAAGCGATCGGCTCCCTAACGTAGATACCGGTGCTGGCCCCACAGTGGGGTGTATCACTCCCCAAAGTGGCAACCCGATAATCAATGGTGCACGACTTATACCTACACGATGCAACAACGTCTTACCTACCAGCCCGGGTCCACACACGCATATGAAACCCGTTGGACTCGCGTTGCCACCGCTACCCCGTTTTGGCCTCTTACAGTCAAGCCCAGTACGCGTGTCCCGTCCTCGACTTGGGTCGAGCCCAATAAGATACATATGGGTTACTGGTTGAAATGGGCCCCCACAAGCTACTACTCAAGCTTGTCATTTTATCTAGTGCATCCCACTTAACCCCTTTTTATAATCATGCCCACTTACATGTTAAGGTTTGGTTAAGTCATCTAATCATATTTTAATTGCCACTCAAGGCCCCCACAAGCTACTACTTAAGCTTGTCATTTAATCTTATTTCAATTGCCACTCAAGGCCCCCACAAGCTACTACTTAAGCTTGTCATTTAATCTTATTTCAATTGCCACTCAAGGCCCCCACAAGCTACTACTTAAGCTTGTCATTTAATCTTATTTCAATTGCCACTCAAGGCCCCCACAAGCTACTACATAAGCTTGTCATTTAATCTAGTGCATCCCACTTAACCCCTTTTTCATAATCATGCCCACCTACATGTTAAGGTTTGGTAAAGTCATCTAATCATATTTTAATTACCACTCAAGGCACCCACTAGATTTCTACATGCCACCCAAGGCACCCACTTAACCCTTTAATCATGTTTAATTACATGTTCCACTTCGGTTAAGTATTCTAATCGTATTTTCTATTGCCACCCAAGGCAACTACTAGATTTTTCCACATGCCACCCAAGGCACCCACTTAACCCCCCCATGTCCTCTACATGCTAATATGGTTAAGTGTTTCTTAATTGATTAAGAACGTAACCGTTGTAGAGACCTCTCACATTAGACTATCTCTCATGGCAGCTGGATTTGCCGGTCGGGTCCGGGCAGCCTTACGCCATAACCGAGTCTAACCTCGTGTCTTTACACTTGTCACGTATATAGTTTGTGCCTAAGACCTCTCACATTGGGCCAATCATTTGTAGCCGCTGGATATGCCGGTCGGTTCCGGGCAGTCTTATGCTACAAAAGGGTCCAACCTCGTGTCTTAGTCGATTAATTACACCTAATTAATCACCCCCATAATTTGTATTAATTATCCCTAATTAATTACAAATTTAACGATGTACATAATTGACTCAATTATGTCCATCCACTTTATGGTATGCATAATCATACCAACTTCACACCATTTCATTAACATGTTTATTAACCCCATCGTTCCCCACGTAATTCGCCAACATGACATAAAAGGGAAGATTCATCACAAATACAATGGGTTCAACTTGCATAACATTAGCATCAACATGGGTTTAAAGGTGTCAACATGCATATAGCATCAACCCAACTAGCATAAATAATCAACCCAAACTTGCATGAATCACATATGTCATAAAGAGGTTAACTTGCATAAGTGTCTTATATCCTTCAAAGGGGTAAACTTGCATATGTATGTATGACATACAAAGGGGTTAACTTGCATATGTATGCATATCATACTAAGGTGTAAACTTGCACATGTTACTTGCATATCTTCAAACACCAAACTTGCATAACATGTCATATGTGAACTTGCATATAATCATACACCAAACTTGCATACATATCATAGATGAACTTGCATATAATCATACACCAAACTTGCATAACATATCATGTATGAACTAGCATATAATCATACACCAAACTTGCATATCATGGTGTCATAATGGATCAATGTTTCTCATATGACTTGCATATCTTGCATAACATCATAAACACCTAGCATATGACTTGCATAACTTGTATAACATCATGAACATGTATCATATGACTTGCATAACTTGCATAACTTCATGAACATATATCATATGACTTGCATAACTTGCATAATACCTCAAACACATAGCATATGACTTGCATAACTTGCATAACATCATGAACATGTATCATATGACTTGCATAACTTGCATAACTTCATGAACATATAGAACATAACTTGCATAACATGCATAACATCATTAACACATAGCATATAACTTGCATAACATGCATTGATCCACATTCATAGCTATAACCTCATCATATCCTATCATAATCACTTCAATAATTGGTCATTAAGGCTATAGAAAACTCACAACTTGTTGATTAGCCTTCTTATGAATATATTAAAAGATTGAGACGAAGCCACTAAGCTATCAACTCAAAAACTCCAAATAAGAATGCTCCAAATGAAAACCCTTGAGCCAAATCAATAATAAAGATCCTAGCTTTGATGAAGAAAAGCCTTGAATCAAACTTAGAAACACTTAAGCAAGCTTAGGAACTCTTATACTTCTTTAGAAACTCTCTCATATGATTAGAGATGGAGATTATGACAAGAGGATGAGGGTGGAGGCCATGAGAGAACATTTTGGCATAGTTTAGCTATAGGATTGAATAATGAGCATTTAGGTTTACGTTAGGGGTCTTTTTATAGAAGACTAGGATAGTTTTAGCCATAGGATAAACCTTAGTTTAGATCCTAGCCATCAAAGCATGTCTTGGGGAAGAAGTCAAGTGTAGGAACCATCTAGGGCCTTTAGATTAAAGCTGAACCATGAGAACCATTCAAATGCAAAATCTGCATTTGAGCGAATCGGCCCACGGGTTGACAGCCAAACACCCTGGATTAACCCCTAGTCGACCCAGCGGGCTTGGGTCGACCTCAAAAATCGGCCGGTTCGGTTATTCCCCTCTCCCAATTCGCTATTTTGAACATTTTTGCATATTTATTTATTTAATTTTCAATTATATATATATATATATCAATATATATATATTTCTCTGCGCAACCCATTTCACTTAATTAAGTATACTTTAATTTGTGAATTTTTATGTTCAAATTACGGGGTGTTACACTTATTATGCCAAACTGGCTAACCCAATTCTGATTTAACATTCTAATTACCGTTCATGTCAAACTAGACTTATTATTCTAGTTCACAATTCATGTAAATGCTAGATTTACACGTCAATACTAGATTCAAATTACCCATCCTATAATTCATGTCAAATTTACCCAATTTGCATTTCTATGAACATGCCATAATACATGTTCGCAATTTATGCCAATTTCCAAGTTGAAAACTACGTTTTTAGTAAATTTTCTTGTTTTGCCCAAATCGTATTCCCACCGTTCGTATAATCGTGATTCAACCTAGATTATAAATAAATCTAGATTCGTAGAAAATAGGGAACGAACCAAAGATGCTATGCAAAAGATAGACATAATAACTGGCATAAAAAGGGTTGAATAACGACGTAGGTTCAAGAACATGGGTAGACCTAACTTAATAGGTAAATTCCCACGGTATAAAACCAAAGAAAACCAAGAATAGATAGAATAGAGACGTAGGTTCAAGAACATGGGTAGACCTAACTTAATAGGTAAATTCCCACGGTCTAAAACCAAAGAAAACCAAGAATGGACAGAATAGAAAATCAGGCTTAGACCCAATTTCACAGTAACAAAACTTGAGCAACACTTTCCTAGTCATGAATCATAGGTGTTTAGTCACCGTTGTCCTTGTTATGTCATAAGCAATAGTTTATGTTTCCTAATCAAAGGCATAGGCTTGTGTTCATAGTCAAGGAAATAATTCTCATAGTCACAGTCACAGTCATAGGCAATGTTCATAGTCATAGGCAATGTTCATAGTCATAGGCAAGGCCTAATTGGTCATCGAATCATAACAGTTCTTAATTAGGTCCAAAGATATAGGCACAAATTCGAATGGAGAGAGATTTGGCATATTCTTTTATTCCTTTAATTTCATGTCACGAATATAGAAAACGTTCAAATCTAAAAATAATTGACTTACAGAGATTAGATTAGATTAGAAAGATGGCGTTTCTATGATTCGTGCGACGTTGCTCGAAACCGTTTGAGTTAGCCTTTGATTCTCATCTTGAAGCTTTAATCTTGATTCGAATCTCTTCTTGACAACTTGAGCAGCATTTCCTCGTCTTGATTTATTTTATATATTATTTATTTATATATTTTCTCAGAGGCAACATAAGGATAGAAAAGAATTGTGAATAGAGAAGGAGACTAGGGCTGTTTATATAGTGTAGAAGTCAACGAATCTGGTCAGAATGGCGTCTGGATACAGAGAAACGAATCAGGTTCAGAAAGCTGGAAAAAGCGAGGGGGGGGGGGTCGACCCCCAGGTCGACTACCCAGTCGACCTGGGTGCCTTGGGCGGGAAAATTCCCACCCAGCCCAATCTGGGTCCGATTTTCGAATTTGAACTCCTTTTCTGACCTGTTTTGAAATTTGAACTTCGCTGAATCTTCTGGAGGCCATATCATCCTCATACGGACTCCGATTTATGCAAACTCAGACTCGTTTTCATGCAGAATTTCGAGATGAACGCAATGGCGCAACCCGTTTCCCTTGATTTTGAATTTAATATTTTATTCTGCCTTGATTTTGTGAATCTTTGTGTTACAGAATTACGGGTTGTTACATTCTCCCCCACTTAAAAGGATTTCGTCCCCGAAATCTTCAAGTTAGGAAGAATGTGTCCTACCATCCAATAACCCATCTACTCAACCATTCAATCACAGGTATTCATTGTCCTTAAAAGATTTCTAATGCTTTCATGTTCATATGCATAGTGTGTGTGTATGTCTTTATCTAATGCAAAATCAGGCGGTCTACTGATTCAGTTGACCTCCTTAATGCGAATCATGTCAGTGCCATGCGTCCAATCATGTATGCAAGCATCCTTAGTTATGTAAATACTACATGTGTGCATAACCATTCATCCATATGCAACATCCATATGTTAACATATCAAGTTCAACTTACAAACAAATACATATCTGTAAATGCAATATGAAAGCATCCGAACTGATCTAGTGTCTAATACGTATGCATATGCATCCACGAGCAACCATTAGCAACCACTTGCAACCATCAACCATAACATATTTCAAATACATGTTTACATCCATTGGCTTCTACCTAATGATCGAAGATACGACCTAGAGGATATACTTTGGAAAGAGAGAAACAATTATGCGTAAAGCTCCTACAAGTAAAGAAATCAAGGGTGCACCTTTAAGGAAATGGGTACGATGCTAGTATCTAGCCTTCTTGAGCTTTACTCCACTGTATCTTAACTAATTTAACTTCACAATTGTGAAGTTTCTGATCTCCATTTCCAAGATAAACAGATGTCAATCATGATACCAAGTGTATGTACTAAGATGGTTTGAGGTCTCTCCTCTTAGCGTATCCATCACGCCATAACTATGAGGGTCAAAAGATCACTATGCACTTTTTAGAGTGCCTGCCACAACTATTCATCCCTCACGCAAACCATCCTAGTCGAACTCGACATTCCTCAAGTACAAGCCCCAAAGGCCTAAACCAATATCAGACAAGCACCCAAGGAATATCTCCTCCGAATTTAGACAATCTACGTGAGATGATATAAGCAAACTCGATAGCTATTCTCAAATCCCTACTAACCAAAAATAAATTGGTCGGACCATCAATTGGATTTGAGACTCTAGTGGGGTCTTTCTACTATACAAGTAGTATGGTGCAGAGACTCAACTATGGAAGTGGGTATGAACAAATGCGAAGTGCTAAAACGAACAACAAAACTAGATTCTTCCAACAGGACTTCACTACCTTTCCCCTAGGTATGCTTGGTGGTGAAAGTATGTACTTGCCCTTCTGAAAATCTTGTTCCTCGTTCTTGCCCTTGTCCTTAATTATATGCCCTATCATACCCTAGTAAAGATACTTCCTCTTGTCTTAGGTTTTATAATTTCTTCCTCCTTCGTGAGCTAAATCTACACCCATGAATTCCTCATCCTAGGGTTGTGCTCCTTAGCCAAACTCCTCATCCGCTTCTGTGTGTAACCATGTTGACAAATCTCTCGAAAGCTGCTTCCATCATACAGAAAACCCTACATAACTTGAAAGAAAACTGGCTGCAAGTGAAACTACTACGGCTATAGATGGAAGTCGGGCACTACTTCGCCCTTCGATGAGGTTACATCCCAGAAAGCCAGGAGCCCCAGAGACTCAAGAAAGAAGGAGACAAGAATTCAACCAGAGGAAGAGAAGATAGTGCGTATGGCTTTGGGGAATATGTCTTTAAAACAAATCTTTTTTTTTTAAAAATGCTTCTTTTAAAACCGTTTTGAAAAAAAAAATTTCAAATCCTTTATCTGATCTGGTAACCTTCAGCTCTGATACCACGTGTAACACCCCACATCCGTTAGTGTCACTCACAAAGGGAATGCACTAAGTTCTGTGGAGCATTTAGGGTAAAAGATGCAGATAAATTACAAGACAGACAAAAATTAAACAGCGGAAAATAAAACTTTACTTTATTGATAAAATAGTTTGTATAATGATTTCTTTACAATATCAGAGTATCATCTGTCTTACAAAATAAAGAAGCATAAAAATACATTTATATTCCCCAATGTAGCAAGAACCAGCCATAGCATCTGAAAAGAGAATCCAAGCAAAACTTCGACAAATCTTCAAGCTGGGAAAGAGTGACAGTCCAACTTAACCTGAGCTATACTATTCCCTCTTTTACTACCTTGGGGGGGGGGAACCGAAGAAAAGAAGACGAAAGAAAAAAAGAGTCAGACATAAAGCCTGAGTAAGTTCAGTAACTTCTAGCATGTGAACATGGTAAAACAAAACGACATGAATTAACTAAATACAAGATAATACCATGATGATAGGGTTAGCAAGATTAGACAAGATTAACACAAGATATGCTAAGCTAAAATAAACTGGATATGCTCCAATACTTTCGCCGCTTCGCTATTTCCTTGTTATACTGGTTTCTATATCCATGTACCGCCTAACTAGTGTCCCAACTAGTAACGATAACGTGATCCCAATCCCTGTAGTTTCCATTGCCTTCAGGCATACATTTATTATTTGTTACCTAGATCTAATCTAGGGTTTTCTATCAAGTGCTTTCTAGTTTCAACTAGAGCTTATGCTATCTGCTGAACGCTTCTCGGATTCAGGGTTTATGCCACCTAGTCCAACTAGGGATTATGCTACCTGACGAACGATGCCCCCAAGTCTAGGACACACTACCTAGAGTGGTATATGTTCCTATACTTCCCCACGCATGTATCGCTAATCGTCATCGCTTGTCTAGATGCACATGTCCTGTAATGTGCGGCCCGAGTCCTGTGTCAGGGCAAATCAAGGAATACAGAACTCGGTCGGGAGCTTTCAGATATCTGCCGATGCAGATGCTAAGGTCTGTTTTTATTCCAGTGGCTATGGTCCCACTTGACCCCTCCCTCAACTAATGAAAGGCACACCTTGAAAAATGAGAACTATACGCCGGCCCCTGGTGCCCCACTATCCTATGGCCATCCTCACCCATAACTAGATAGCAAGTATATGGTCTTTTGGAGTTCTCTGCGTTTCTGCTTCACGTGTCTCGATTGACTGAAGATGGATGGTAGACGACAAGTTGCTATCACAGGGCTATCGTTTTCTCGTCGAATCACGCTGGTCCGTCCTAGTCTTTAGGTTGCCAGATTTTGCAACCAAGCATACCCTTGGTTCTTCTACCGCAGACCTTAACCTCGTGAGCCCAGGAGGATCATCTGCAGCCTCACAGAGGGATACCAAGAGTACCCTCACGTTCCCTCGAAGCCTCGGGATTCGTAACCCAATTCGTTGGAGCCTTCGTTTTAATCAGACGGACGTTCGCTCCTTCCCGTGTCACAATAAGAATTACTACTTAGTTCTGCTAACTAAGGTTTACCACTTAGTTTCCAGAGCCGTTGTTTCCTTAACTAAGGTATACTACTTAGTTCCTTTTAACTAAGGTTTACTACTTAGTTCTCTTTCCCGTCAATTTGGATTGGTTAAGTGTCATTAGTCAATTCAAGCTAACTTAACCCTCTTCATTTGTCATGTTAAACTGGTTAAGTGTTATCAGTAATTCATGTTGACTTAACCCCATCACAAACCAAGTTATATTGGTTAAGTATTTCTTGTTACTTAACCCTACCCATTCATCCTGTATTGGTTAAGTGTTCCTTTTTAACTTAACCTTGCCCGTCTGTTTTACCTAACATGTAATTAATGGTTAAGTATTATCACTTCATGTTCTAGACTTAACCCTATTCCTTTATCAAGATCTGATGGTTAAGTGTTCAAGTTTACTTAACCCTACGGTCTAGCCCAGCTAACATATCAAATTGGCTAAGTGTATTAAATTTTACTTAACCCCAACCTCTAGACTAGTTAACATGTTAATTTGGCTAAGCGTATTAACTTTACTTAACCCCGCCTTCTAGTCTAGTTAACATGTTAATTTGGCTAAGTGTTTTCTTAGTTACTTAACCCCTAAAAATCTTGTCTTGTTACCATGTGAAGTTGGTTAAGTGTCCTTATGGACTTAGCCCTCCCATCCAAGCTTAACTGCGTTAAGTTGGTTAAGTGTTCCTATGGACTTAACCCTCCCATTCTAGCTTAACTGTATGGCCCTAACCCCACCCGCCAGTCTGGTTATTATGTTGAATTGGTTAAGTGTCATAGTTAACTTAACCCTACCATTCTTTTTCTAGCTTTAATTAAATAGATTAAAGCTGCGACCACTCACATTAGGCAGATATTGTTGCGATTACTGGATGTGCCGGTTGGTTCCGGGCAGATTTACATCGCAACTCAGTCTAACCTCGGGTTAGGCCTATTCGTGTTTTCTAGTTCAAAGGGTTTTGATTAATTTTCAAATTAGGTTTTGAAAGTAACCATCCCGTCCGTCGGATCAGTTAGGGATAGCCAGGGAGAGCAGGAAACTTGTATTTTCCAAACCCAAGCCTAGACACTATCCTCTCTGTCACCCTAGAACTTTCTGGTATATGTATTATTAAAAGAGATGTCGTTAAGAAACCTTTAATTTGTCTAAATTTATATTTTCTCATTTAGGACAAATTCTATAAGTAAATTATTCCTAATTTACTTATTTCCTAATTACTCTTTTAATGAAAATCGTCAACCTTTATTATTATGGCCCATTTTCCCCTCTATATCATACTTATGCTTTTTGGTATGTAAACTATACCAAATTAAGTGTCACTACCCATGATTTTGCTAAACATGACAGTTACTCCCAATTACGGCCAATTTCAAATTTATGCCAATATACTTATTATGCCAAATTGGCTAACCCAATTCTGATTTAACATTCTAATTACCGTTCATGTCAAACTAGACTTATTATTCTAGTTCACAATTCATGTAAATGCTAGATTTACAAGTCAATACTAGATTCAAATTACCCATCCTATAATTCATGTCAAATTTACCCAATTTGCATTTCTATGAACATGCCATAATATATGTTCCCAATTTATGCCAATTTCCAAGTTAAAAACTACGTTTTTAGTAAATTTTCCTGTTTTGCCGAAATCGTATTCCCACCATTCGTATAATCGTGATTCAACCTAGATTATAAATAAATCTAGATTCGTACAAAACAGGGAATGAACCAAAGATGCTATGCAAAAGATAGACATAATAACTGGCATAAAAAGGGTTGAATAATGACGTAGGTTCAAGAACATGGGTAGACCTAACTTAATAGGTAAATTCCCACGGTCTAAAACCAAAGAAAACCAAGAATAGACAGAATAGAGATGTAGGTTCAAGAACATGGGTAGACCTAACTTAATAGGTAAACTCCCACGGTCTAAAACCAAAGAAAACCAAGAATGGACAGAATAGAAAATCAGGCTTAGACCCAATTTCACAGTCACAAAACTTAAGCAACACTTTTCTAGTCATGAATCATAGGTGTTTAGTCACAGATGTCCTTGTTATGTCGTAGGCAATAGTTTATGTTTCCTAATCAAAGGCATAGGCTTGTGTTCATAGTCAAGGAAATAATTCTCATAGTCACAGTCACAGTCATAGGCAATGTTCATAGTCATAGGCAATGTTCATAGTCATAGGCAAGGCCTAATTGGTCATCGAATCATAACAGTTCTTAATTAGGTCCAAAGATATAGGCACAGATTCGAATAGAGAGAGATTTGGCATGTTCTTTTATTCCTTTAATTTCATGTCACGAATATAGAAAACGTTCAAATCTAAAAATAACTGACTGACAGAGATTAGATTAGAATAGAAAGATGGCGTTGCTATGATTCGTGCGACGTTGCTCGAAACCGTTTGAGTTAGCCTTTGATTCTCATCTTGAAGCTTTAATCTTGATTCGAATCTCTTCTTGACAACTTGAGCAGCATTTCCTCGTCTTGATTTATTTTATATATTATTTATTTATATATTTTCTCAGAGGCAGCATAAGGATAGAAAAGAATTGTGAATAGAGAAGGAGACTAAGGCTGTTTATATAGTGTAGAAGTCAACGAATCTGGTCAGAATGGCGTCCGGATACAGAGAAACGAATCAGGTTCAGAAAGCTGGAAAAAGCGGGGGGGGGGGGGTCGACCCCCAGGTTGACTACCCAATCGACCTGGGTGCCTTGAGCGGGAAAATTCCCGCCCAGCCCAATCTGGGTCCGATTTTCGAATTTGAACTCCTTTTCTGGTCTGTTTTGAATTTTGAACTTCGCTGAATCTTCCGGAGGCCATATCATCCTCATATGGACTCCGATTTACGCAAACTCGGACTCGTTTTCATGCAGAATTTCGAGACGAATGCAATGGCGCAGCCCGTTTTCCTTGATTTTGATTTTAATATTTAATTCTGCCTTGATTTTGTGAATCTTAGTGTTATAGAATTACGGGGTGTTACATGTTCTCTTGCTAATTTGCGGTTAGTGGCTGATGAATTGGAATGAGGCTTATGTTGTGTTTGTGTAACATTTGTTTATTATATACGCGGGTTATTCAGAAAGGCCGGGTATATACCCATTCTGAATAACCGATTCGACGATAAGTCGAAGATGAAGACGGTGGTTGAAGACCGGAAGTCTTCACATCGTTTGGGTGATTACTGATGATCTTGATTGGGTTTTACACCCAAGAGGAGGGATTCAGTTGGTGATCGTCCAGACGTATTTGGAGATCGATGGATATGCGAGGAAAGTGCCCCCGGTTTCGTTCAGACCCAGAACGAACTTGTAAATGGACTGTGTGTCTGACATTGGATTTTATTCTGTGTTGATTGATCTCTATTAAATATACATCTGTTTGGCGGTGGAGAATATATTCTCTTGCTTAACGCCCTTCTCTGAGACGTACGAGCTCAGAGGTTGTATATCGTGGACATCAGTCGCATGGAGTGAATTGCCTGTGTGGCATGCTTAAGTGGCAGATGATCAAGGCTTCTGTTGAAAAGAAAAGTCTTGTGGTTGATGATCAAATCACGGCCTACATGGCATAGCTTTGTGTATAACGTGAATTCGCGAGCCTCACACCTCGGTATGAGTCAAAAATTGGATAGTGACTGCAGGGAGAGCACGACGTTTCTTTCTAGCTATGGGTGGTGTCAGTGCTTAAACTGACTGACATTTATATATATCTTTACCCATGTGGTTGTTGGAATGAGGCGCCTCGATTTTAGGTCTGTTAGGACCGGGACACGTGTGTTTAGGAATAATTAATCCTCAAACGTAAGGGAGGACCGGCCCTGAAGCATCCGAGAGTTACCCAAAGAGAGTAGTCCTGAGACATTTGGTAGCTTGCCCCTTACCTCGACTCATGACGGAAATCCAATTTCCAATACGAGATATTCGGTTTTTTTTGTTGAGCCTAGTATGGCGACATAGTGGGATGGGGCACTTATGCCGTCTATGATTGATACTTATGATTGAAATTGTTTTGAAACACTTTTGCACTAGTGATAATATCAAATGATTTCGTTTTATACCTATCAAGCATTATTTGGCTATTATAAGGTAAAACCCTATCCTCCGGCTTGCGTTGCATTGTGTGATGGGACCTGGGTCTTATAATAGCTTCATTTTTCGAAAAAGCATTGCGCTGTTCATTTATATGCACTGGTATTCTTGGGAGGAAACCCGTTCCGTGTTATACGGCGTGGTCCCTTGAGTTACTCTCTTTTAAAGTAAAGTTTTAATAACTGTTTTATTTCTCACACCAGTCACATGACTGACCTGGAGATTATTGTTTTAACCTAAACTCTGGGTGCCCTTATTTTTGATACGGGCAGCTAGTAGTTTTGGTTTTGCAGATTTATATTCACAGGATCCTGATTTACAGCTGGAACGATGCTCGGAAAGCTCTATATCCGTGTATTACTTTTAGTTGTGTTTTTTATTGTTTTCCCGCTGCTATGTAATTTATTGTAATCTCTGATATTTATCGAATGTATTTTATTTATTCATACTCTGTATATTCTTGTATTCTGATGGAATTGTTGTAATAAGCAATGAAATGTTCTTCTGTTTGCGTTTTGATTTGTCTTGTCCTCAACGCAATCCGGGCTTTACTTCACGGGGAATTTGGGTCGTGTCAGTTTGGTATCAGAGCTTTGGTTTACAGAGATCGAGAACAAGACACATTAGAACCATATGAAAGAATTCATCAGATATTGGATTTGTAATATCCAATTAGAATGACTCGTTAGAGATGGGATCAGTAGTATCCTAGAACGAGTGTGAAGAGTATATTTTTAAAAAATTGAAAACAAGTTTTATTTGAAAATTTAAACCAGATTATACGTATTTGAATATTTTATTTATATTGAATTTGGACAATCGAGTATATAAAGATTTTGCATGTACGCATCATGAACGTATATTCGAAGTTTTAATATACTGGATAGATATAGAATCACATTCTAGACACCTGGGGAAAATTTTGGTGATGTCCGGACATCATCAGTATTTATGTTCGTGTTTCGAAAGTGGGATTTTTATATATTTCCATTAGACTGGTGTGAGAACCAAAACTAGATATGTTTATTGTTGTGAATTGGCATTAAAAACATGATTTTCTGTATATATATATATATCAAATTATGAATTTGAAACGATAATCCACTAATTGATTGACGGTTGTGTTGTTTGATTATTGATTTGAAATTTTGAACCATTTAGCCTAATTGAACCAAATAGTGAATTGTATTGAAAATTTATCGCATTTGCATGTATATACATGTACTTACATTGAATAGGTTATAGCAAGGAGGCTAAAGCAGAAGAATAAAATTGTTTGCCTGACAAATAGGTACATGTTTATTGTATTTCTTTGGGTTTGGATGATTTTATGAGCCGATTGGCTAGCCGCTTGGCTTTTTCTTGTTCTTTTGGATTGAAGAAGGCCATGGGAGGCTATATAAAATATCCCGAAGTCCCCGGTGCAGGGGAGGTTATGGCGAAATTTTTCGGAAATTTAGTGTGTTAGCCAAATTTTTGAAAAATTTGAAAAGTTCTTAGAAACTGAAAAGTTGAAGGACTTAAGCCATAATGAAAATATTGGAAGTTGAGTTGATTTGTTAAACAACTTTCAGCTTCGTTCCTTTTCGGGGACAAAAAGTTTTAAGTGGGGGAGAATGTAACAACCCGGAAATTCTGAGCCAATTTAAAATTTTTATTTTGGCAATTTTGATGAGTTTTGAATATTTAAAATGATATATTTTAAATAATAACAACGAGAAATTTATTTTGAATAGAATTAGAACGTATATATTTATGTAGATCGTCGTTTGAATATAAATATTTTATTTTAATTACAAAAGGAATTGAAAATAGCGCGGTAGTTAGATAATTCGATTTCAAAGTTCAAATGAATGTACTGTAACACCCCGAATTTCGGTTAATGCTAAAATTCACTAATTACAGAATAAATAATCTCAGATGTGAGAATTGGGGGAAACGGGCTGCGTCATTGCGTTCGTCTCGGAAAAATACGCGAAATAGAGTCCGAATTTTCGAGAATCGGAGTCCGTATGGCCCAGTTATGGCCCAATGAAGTTGGCAGAAAATTTAAGATAAAAACAGAATTAAATATTTAAAATCAGATTTCGAATTTGGGACCAGCGGGGGCCAGGCGGGAAAATTCCCGCCTAGGCCATGTCGACAGGGCTGTCGACAGGCCTGTCGACTTGGGCTGGACCAAGTCGACAGCCCTGTCGACTTGCCTGTCGACAGGGGTGCGACGCCCAGTAAAACTGGGTGCACCAGTTTGGGTTCTTGGGCTGGCTTGGAGGGCTGGTTCTGGAAGTTTCTAAGATCAGACGGATCTGAGCTAACCTAGGTTTAATCCTATGGTCTAAAAACACCCTAATCTCTATAAAAAGGCCCTAATCCTACCCTAATCCCTACCAAAAATAGAAATGATGCCATCATGCCGCCAAATTAAATCTTGAAAGAGCCTCCACTAATTTATGAAGAGGAAAGCAAGCTAATCAACCTCTCATCAACCACTAATCATCATCTTCTTCAAATGTTGCAACTAGTCCTACTTCATAAGTTTGCTAATCTTGGTTTTGGTGAGTTCCTATAGCTTTAATAATCAATTGTTAAATTGATTATGGTAGGATATGATAAGACATGGCTATGTTTGTGGATAAATATGTTTATGCAAGTTTAGTATATTGTATGTTATGTGTTTGGCAAGTTTTATGCTACATGCAAGTTTAATGCCATGTTTTATGATGCAAAACACTATGTTGAACATTTATGCATATGTAACATGTTATGCAAACTATATGAGAGAGTATATGCAAGTTATATGTAATATGATATGCAAGTTATGCATGCTAAGTATTTGGTTTTATGCATGCTAAGTATTTGGTTTTATGCATGCTAAGTATTTGGTTTTGTGCATGCTAAGTATGTGGTTTTGTGCATGCCAAGTGTTTGGTTTTATGCAAAGTTATGATACAAGTTCATATGCAAAGTTATGATACAAGTTCATATGCAAAGTTATGATACAAGTTCATATGCAAAGTTATGATACAAGTTCATATGCAAAGTTATGATGCAAGTTCATATGCAAGTTTGTCTCTTTTTATGATATGCATAACATATGCGAGTTTTCCTCTATGTATGACATGTTGTGCAAGTTCATATGCAAGTTTATGCGCAAGTTCATATGCAAGTTTATGCGCAAGTTCATATGCAAGTTTATGCGCAAGTTCATATGCAAGTTTATGTGCAAGTTCATATGCAAGTTTATGCGCAAGTTCATATGCAAGTTTATGTGCAAGTTCATATGCAAGTTTGTCTCTTTTTATGACATGCATGATGCAAGTTTGGGTTATATGCTAAGTTGGGTTTAGTGTATGTTCATATATGCAAGTTGACACCTTTTGAACCCATGATAAAGTTATATGCTATGTTGGTTAAACCCATGACATTTGTGATGAATCTTCCCTTTATTATGCCATGTTATGAGACGAATTACGTGGGGAACGATGGGGATTAATATGCATGTTAATAAAGTGATGTGAAATGGATATGCTTAAGCATAACATAAATTAAATGGACATAATTGGGAATTTACCTATTAAGTTAGGTCTACCCATATTAAGGAGTTGGGAATTTACCTATTGAGTTAGGTCTACCCAAACTATGGAGTTGGGAATTTACCTATTGAGTTAGGTATACCCATATTCTTGAAAACATGATTAATTAATTAGGGATAATTAATATAAATTATGAGGGTGATTGATTAGGTGTAATTAATCGACTAAGACACGAGGTTGGACTCAGTTGTAGCGTAAAACTGCCCGGACCCAACCGGCCTAACCAGTTGCTACAAATGTTAGCCCAATGTGAGAGGTCTTAGGCACAAACTAAATACGTGATTAATGTAAAGACACGAGGTTAGACTCGGTTATGACATAAGGCTGCCCGGACCCAACCGGCTTAACCAGCGGTCATAAAAGATAGTCTAATGTGAGAGGTCTTTATGAGGATCACGGTCTTAATTAATTAAGAAACACTTAACCAAATTAGCATGTAGTGGGACATGAGGGTTAAGTGGGTGCCTTGGGTGGCATGTAGTAACTAGTGGGGGTGCCTTGGGTGGCATGAGGAAACTAGTGGGTTACCTTGGGTGGCAATAGAAAATACGATTAGAATACTTAACCAAAGTGGAACATGTAATTAAAACATGGGTGAAGGGTTAAGTAAGTGCTTTGGGTGGCATGTGGAAATCTAGTGGGTGCCCTAAGTGGCAATTGAAATATGATTGATGACTTAACCAAATCTTAACATGTAAGTGGGCATGACTATAAAAGGGGTTAAGTGGGATGCACTAGATAAAAGTAGCAAGCTTAAGTAGTAGTTTGTGGGGGCCCATTTCAACCAATATCCCAAACGTATCTTAGTGGGCTCGACTCAAGTCGAGTGACGGGACACGCATATTGGGCTTGACTATAAGAGGCCAAAACGGGTTAGCGGTGGCAACGTAGGACCAACGGGTTTCATATGCGTGTGTGGACCCGGGTTGGTTAGTAAGTCGTTGTTGCATCGTGTAGATATAAAGCCGTGCACCGTTGATATTATCAGGTTGCCACTTTGGGGAATGATACACCCCATTGTGGGACCAGCACGGGTATCTACGTAAGGGAGCCGATCGCTTGGGAGTAGTGGGTACACCTATGTAGTTAGCTAGGGGTACACGAAACTACTGGGTAAAAATTACTAAGTACATTTAGTGGGATCAACCTTTAAGTAGGAATTACTCTTGGTGGGTAGAACTGGTGTGGTGCAGTATAGGAATTACCCTTGGGTGGATAGGTCTGGGGTGGTGTAATCTAGTAATTATCCTTGGGTGGATAAATGCGTCTTTTCGGTTATCTTAGTACATCCTGTGTTTAGTTGGCTACTTAGTGTAGTCATTATCCCCAGAGGTACCGTACCTTGTTTATATCATACCCTAATTACTTTAATGATTGTATTGTTAGGGTTATAGGACTCACTCAGACTTATGTCTGACCCCGTTGTTGTTTATCTTTTTCCCAACCCTCAGGTTTTCAGAGTGGGCCTAGCACTAGTGGGCTTGGATCAGACCGCTATATCTATCTTTTGGGGCTTGGACCGTAGAAGTAAAGCTCGGTTTATCTTTTCTATTATGGCTATTATCTATGTAGTGGGATTATGTACTTCTATTTTATCAGGATGGATATTACGTACTTGACTCTTGTTATGGTTTTGTGATGTAACCAAACATGTTTTACTTTCCGCTGCAATGAAATGATGTTTTAAATTTTCAAGTATTACTTATATCTGTCTTGTTGTAATTTTTCTGTTCTATACTCACCAAAAATACTCCACCAAAACTAAGGCATTCCCTTAGTGAGTGACCTTAGCGGGTGTGGGGTGTTACACGTGGTATCAGAGCTTAAGGTTACCAGAACAGATAAATTTTTTAGAAAAACTATTTTCTAAGAATATTTTTGAAAGGAGTATTTTCAAAAACATGTCTTTTAAGAGAAAAGTTTTTGAAAGAAAAGCATAATCCCCGATAGCCATATCTTTATCTTTCGAATTCTCCGTTTGAATCTCTTCCTCTCTCGTTTTGAGTTTCCCCTCCGTGTGTAGATGATCTTTCTAAGATAGATAAGAATGGAAAACCACTTCAAGGGACTTAGACATTAGTTGGATTAGAAGTAGGTTCAAGAAGGAGGAGGACTTGTAGGTACCTATTGGATAGACGATGGGAGGAAGGCTCAAATAGTTGTTTGGTTAATGAAGAGTGAAACCTCATTGGTGGGAGGTTACGAGTGGAGAAGGGGATGAAGAAGGCGAATAGTTATCCTTTTGGGAGGAATAGGACATCTTATTAGGATTGTCCAAAGGGGCAAGGGCAAGGTTCGGAATCTCCTGGAGGGTGGTTGTATTCCCTCACGACTAAGGTACCAGATGGGGATAGGACCGTCTAGGTTGGAATTTGGATTTCTTTATTATCCGATTCGAACTTTATTTGATTCTGACGCATCGAGTTCGTTTATCTCATCATCGTTAGTTGAGTCACTGCACTTAGACACCAGTTTGGTAGATGATCCCTTAGTTGTTTCAAACCCAATTGGGGCTCCATGATGTGTTTGGGTTTGAAAGTTTCTATACTTAGCGTTGAGTTTAGATGTGATGCTTGTTGGGCTTCACGGGCTATGGGTTAGTTTTGGGCATGGACTGGTTATCCAGTAGGGGTGCCGTTCTTGATTTTGAAGGGAGAGTTGTTAGGCTTATGACCCGCCTGGGTAACACTCTCGAGATCTCTTGTAATCCCATGGAATCTGTTATGCTAAGTTATCTAGAATCGCTTGACAAGTCGGTCGAGAGGTTGCGATCTGTTAGAGTGGTCCGGGAATACTCGGATGTGTTTGAGGAGGTGAAGGGCTTACCTCCGGAACGGGAGATTGACTTCCGAATGTATCTGGTAGACAATGCCAAACCAGTATCTTGGCCAGTGTGCCACATGGCTCCTCGTGAGAGAAGGGAACTCCATAAGCAAGTAGGCGATTTGCTTGAGAAGGGGTTCATAAGACGAAGTATACCGGAGCGGGGTGCTCTAATAGTTTTTGCTATGAAGGCGGATGGGTCCCTCAGACTTTGTGTAGGCTAAAGAGAACTAAATAAACTCGCAAAGAAGAATAGACACCCATTGCCGAGGATTGATGATCTCTTTGATCAGTTGGTTGGCGCCTCAGTGTTTTCGCAGTTGGACTTTGCCTCGGGGTTCGTCAGTTGAGAATGGCTGAGGATAGTATAGAGAAGACTGCCTTTAGGACTCCGGATGGGTTTTATGAGTGGCTGGTGATGCCATTTGGTTTGACGAACGCCCCCGCATACTTTGTTGATTTGATGAGAAGGGTGTTCAAGGAGTACCTAAATAAGTTCGTGATGGTCTTTGTGGATGACATCTTGGTCTTTTCTAGGAGCGAAATAAGTTTTCGTATGTGCTCAATAGGGTGAGCAAAGCCAGTTATGGGAAAAACGGTGGTTTTGGAGCGAGACTGGCGAGGACATCCAGAGTTGGACAAGGGCTTAATTATTCAGCCGTTTTGACTAGTATCATCTCACGTAGGTCGTCTGAATTCGAAGGAGGTATCCCTTGGGTGTTGGTCTGGTATTGGTTTAGGCCTTTGGGGCTTGCATTTGGGGGATGCCGAGTTCGACTAGGGTGGTCTGCGTGAGAGATGAACAGTTGTGATGATTTTGGATGATATCCTGGTGGAGAAGAGCATGCCCTACATCTTAGGGAAGTGTTGGAGACTCTTCGAGCGCATAGTCTTAGGACAGCAAAAGTAGATGGGATTCTTAGCATCCTATGAGTTTGAGATAGCGTATACCCATGGCAAGGGTAACGTGGTAGCGGACGCCTTAAGTAGAAAAAGGTTGTCCTTGAGTTCATTGTTCATTGAACGACGGAGCTTAGAGTTTGTTCCTAGGTTTGACTTTAGACCTTCCGTTGACTTTGTACCCGGTTTACTAGCCTCCTTGGAGGTTAGGCCTACTCTTTTGGGGCATATTGGTGGAGCACAGCGGGACGACCCACAGTTGGTTGAGTTAGTAGAGAAGCTCATGAGGAGGGGGAGTCGTCCAGCCATTTGAGTAGGTACACCCTAGATGGTAAGGGGTGGTTGCGTAGAGATGGTAGCCTTTGTGTACCGTAAGACAAGAGGTTTGAGGAAGGCTATACTCGATGATGCACATCGGTCGAAGATGACCATTCATCCCGAAAGGGGCAAGATGTACCAAGACATGAAGCGAGTTTTCTTTTGGGCCGGTATGAAGAAAGACGCGGCCAAGTATGTCGCTAGATGCTTGGTGTGCCAACAAGTGGAAGCGGAGCAAAAGAAACCCGGAGGGTTGCTTCACCCATTGGAAGTTCCGCTATGGAAGTGGGATAGTGTCTCGATGGATTTTGTCGATGGATTACCGAGATCGAGGAAGGGTAATACGGGAATTTGGGGTGTGGTAGACAGACTTACTAAGAGTGCCCATTTTTATACCCGTGAAGAGTAAGAGGACTGCTGCATAGCTAGCTTCAGTTTACATTCGAGAGATTGATAGATTACATGGTGTATCTTCCAGTATAGTGAGCGATCGAGATCCTATCTTCACTAGCGAGTTTTGGAAGAGTTTGCAAGAGGCGGTAGGGACTCAGTTGTGTTTGAGTACCGCATATCACCCTCAGACGTACGGCCAGACCGAGAGGGTGAATCGTATTTTAGAAGACCTTTTGAGGCTATGTATCTTGGATTTTGGAGGTACAGGGAAAGAGTATCTTCCATTGGTGGAGTTCGCGTATAATAACAGCTTTCAGTCTAGTATTGGCATGGCACCTTTTCGAAGCTCTTTATGGAAGGCCTTGTCGATCACCTACACGTTGGTGGGAATCTACGGATGAGATCTTGCTTGGGCCGATAAGGTTAGAAAGACTTCGGGAAAATATTGATTTGATTCGAAGAAGGATGAAAGCGGCGCAAGATAAACAGAAATCTTATGCGGACAAGAGGAGAACAGAGCTTGAGTTTGATATTAGGACATGCTTTTTATCAAAGTATCTCCGTTACGGAATGTGGTTCACTTTGGATCCGTTGGGAAGTGAGTACCAAGGTTTGTTGGGCCGTTTCCTATTATGGAAAGGATTGGACAGATGACATATAGAGGGGAGTTGCCGACAGGCTTAGTGGTGTACATGATATATTCCATGTGTCACATTTGAGGAAGTTCCTACATGAGACCGCTGAGGTGGTAGAGCCGAGCTTGCTTAAAGAAGTAGAGATAGAGCGTGATGAGACGATTCGACGAGCTCCTACTCGCATCCTTGGGTCAGAGACTAGGAAGTTGAGGAGTCGAGAGGTTCAACTAGTCAAAGTGCAATGGGGAGAAGATGAGAGCAACGCTACCTTAGAGACGGAAGAGAAGATGCGTTCATTATACCTATTCCTTTTTAGGATATGTCTTTTAATTTCTCCTTTATCGTTTGACTTGTACTTATCTTATCTGTAGTATGTCCTCTCATTAGTACCTTTGACCTTTTGATAGGGTAAACCTATGGTTGAAACATGTGTTTGAGACATGTTATGTTTGATGGATGCATGTGGATGCAAGTGGTTGCTAGTGGTTGCTCGTGGATGCATATACACACACTCTAGGCACTAGATCGGCTCAGTCACTTCATATTGCATATTGCATATAATTGTGTGTAGGTAGCTATATTTATGGATGTATAATGATTGTGTTATCATATGGATGATGCATTTTGGTGAATGATTGTGCACTCATATAGATACTGTATGTGTCGATAGGGTTATCTCGCATACATATTGGATGCATGGCACTATCATGGTTTGCATATGTTCGTACATTAGATAGGGAACATATACACACACTTTTCGCATATGCTCATACATCATTAGAAATTGTTTTAAGGACAATGGATGCCCGTGTTTGATGGATTGAGTAGATGGTTGTTTGGATGGTAGGATATGCATTCTCCTTAGCTTAGAGATTTCGGGTACGAAATCCTTTAAGGAGGGGAGAATGTAACACCCCGAATTTCGGTTAATGCTAAAATTCACTAATTACAGAATAAATAATCTCAGATGTGAGAATTGGGGGAAACGGGCTGCGTCATTGCGTTCGTCTCGGAAAAATACGCGAAATAGAGTCCGAGTTTTCGAGAATCGGAGTCCGTATGGCCCAGTTATGGCCCAATGAAGTTGGCAGAAAATTTAAGATAAAAACAGAATTAAATATTTAAAATCAGATTTCGAATTTGGGACCAGCGGGGGCCAGGCGGGAAAATTCCCGCCTAGGCCATGTCGACAGGGCTGTCGACAGGCCTGTCGACTTGGGCTGGACCAAGTCGACAGCCCTGTCGACTTGCCTGTCGACAGGGGTGCGACGCCCAGTAAAACTGGGTGCACCAGTTTGGGTTCTTGGGCTGGCTTGGAGGGCTGGTTCTGGAAGTTTCTAAGATCAGACGGATCTGAGCTAACCTAGGTTTAATCCTATGGTCTAAAAACACCCTAATCTCTATAATAAGGCCCTAATCCTACCCTAATCCCTACCAAAAATAGAAATGATGCCATCATGCCGCCAAATTAAATCTTGAAGGAGCCTCCACTAATTTATGAAGAGGAAAGCAAGCTAATCAACCTCTCATCAACCACTAATCATCATCTTCTTCAAATGTTGCAACTAGTCCTACTTCGTAAGTTTGCTAATCTTGGTTTTGGTGAGTTCCTATAGCTTTAATAATCAATTGTTAAATTGATTATGGTAGGATATGATAAGACATGGCTATGTTTGTGGATAAATATGTTTATGCAAGTTTAGTATATTGTATGTTATGTGTTTGGCAAGTTTTATGCTACATGCAAGTTTAATGCCATGTTTTATGATGCAAAACACTATGTTGAACATTTATGCATATGTAACATGTTATGCAAACTATATGAGAGAGTATATGCAAGTTATATGTAATATGATATGCAAGTTATGCATGCTAAGTATTTGGTTTTATGCATGCTAAGTATTTGGTTTTATGCATGCTAAGTATTTGGTTTTGTGCATGCTAAGTATGTGGTTTTGTGCATGCCAAGTGTTTGGTTTTATGCAAAGTTATGATACAAGTTCATATGCAAAGTTATGATACAAGTTCATATGCAAAGTTATGATACAAGTTCATATGCAAAGTTATGATACAAGTTCATATGCAAAGTTATGATGCAAGTTCATATGCAAGTTTGTCTCTTTTTATGATATGCATAACATATGCGAGTTTGCCTCTATGTATGACATGTTGTGCAAGTTCATATGCAAGTTTATGTGCAAGTTCATATGCAAGTTTATGTGCAAGTTCATATGCAAGTTTATGCGCAAGTTCATATGCAAGTTTATGCGCAAGTTCATATGCAAGTTTATGTGCAAGTTCATATGCAAGTTTATGCGCAAGTTCATATGCAAGTTTATGTGCAAGTTCATATGCAAGTTTGTCTCTTTTTATGACATGCATGATGCAAGTTTGGGTTATATGCTAAGTTGGGTTTAGTGTATGTTCACATATGCAAGTTGACACCTTTTGAACCCATGATAAAGTTATATGCTATGTTGGTTAAACCCATGACATTTGTGATGAATCTTCCCTTTATTATGCCATGTTATGAGACGAATTACGTGGGGAATGATGGGGGTTAATATGCATGTTAATAAAGTGATGTGAAATGGATATGCTTAAGCATAACATAAATTAAATGGACATAATTGGGAATTTACCTATTAAGTTAGGTCTACCCATATTATGGAGTTGGGAATTTACCTATTGAGTTAGGTCTACCCAAACTATGGAGTTGGGAATTTACCTATTGAGTTAGGTCTACCCATATTCTTGAAAACATGATTAATTAATTAGGGATAATTAATATAAATTATGAGGGTGATTGATTAGGTGTAATTAATCGACTAAGACACGAGGTTGGACTCAGTTGTAGCGTAAAACTGCCCGGACCCAACCGGCCTAACCAGTTGCTACAAATGTTAGCCCAATGTGAGAGGTCTTAGGCACAAACTAAATACGTGATTAATGTAAAGACACGAGGTTAGACTTGGTTATGACATAAGGCTGCCCGGACCCAACCGGCTTAACCAGCGGTCATAAAAGATAGTCTAATATGAGAGGTCTTTATGAGGATCACGGTCTTAATTAATTAAGAAACACTTAACCAAATTAGCATGTAGTGGGACATGAGGGTTAAGTGGGTGCCTTGGGTGGCATGTAGTAACTAGTGGGGGTGCCTTGGGTGGCATGAGGAAACTAGTGGGTTGCCTTGGGTGGCAATAGAAAATACGATTAGAATACTTAACCAAAGTGGAACATGTAATTAAAACATGGGTGAAGGGTTAAGTAAGTGCTTTGGGTGGCATGTGGAAATCTAGTGGGTGCCCTAAGTGGCAATTGAAATATGATTGATGACTTAACCAAATCTTAACATGTAAGTGGGCATGACTATAAAAGGGGTTAAGTGGGATGCACTAGATAAAAGTAGCAAGCTTAAGTAGTAGCTTGTGGGGGCCCATTTCAACCAATATCCCAAACGTATCTTAGTGGGCTCGACTCAAGTCGAGTGACGGGACACGCATATTGGGCTTGACTATAAGAGGCCAAAACGGGTTAGCGGTGGCAACGTAGGACCAACGGGTTTCATATGCGTGTGTGGACCCGGGCTGGTTAGTAAGTCGTTGTTGCATCGTGTAGATATAAAGCCGTGCACCGTTGATATTATCAGGTTGCCACTTTGGGGAATGATACACCCCATTGTGGGACCAGCACGGGTATCTACGTAAGGGAGCCGATCGCTTGGGAGTAGTGGGTACACCTATGTAGTTAGCTAGGGGTACACGAAACTACTGGGTAAAAATTACTAAGTACATTTAGTGGGATCAACCTTTAAGTAGGAATTACTCTTGGTGGGTAGAACTGGTGTGGTGCAGTGTAGGAATTACCCTTGGGTGGATAGGTCTGGGGTGGTGTAATCTAGTAATTATCCTTGGGTGGATAAATGCGTCTTTTCGGTTATCTTAGTACATCCTGTGTTTAGTTGGCTACTTAGTGTAGTCATTATCCCCAGAGGTACCGTACCTTGTTTATATCATACCCTAATTACTTTATTGATTGTATTGTTAGGGTTATAGGACTCACTCAGACTTATGTCTGACCCCGTTGTTGTTTATCTTTTTCCCAACCCTCAGATTTTCAGAGTGGGCCTAGCACTAGTGGGCTTGGATCAGACCGCTATATCTATCTTTTGGGGCTTGGACCGTAGAAGTAAAGCTCGGTTTATCTTTTCTATTATGGCTATTATCTATGTAGTGGGATTATGTACTTCTATTTTATCAGGATGGATATTATGTACTTGACTCTTGTTATGGTTTTGTGATGTAACCAAACATGTTTTACTTTCCGCTGCAATGAAATGATGTTTTAAATTTTCAAGTATTACTTATATCTGTCTTGTTGTAATTTTTCTATTCTATACTCACTAAAAATACTCCACCAAAACTAAGGCATTCCCTTAGTGAGTGACCTTAGCGGGTGTGGGGTGTTACATGTACCGGGTGCAAAATAAAACGGATTTTAGTGAAACCTAAAATATTATAATCTATTTGAGAATATCTTTCCAACGAATCCGAAAAATCAAAATTTCATAGCGGGATTCAAAAGATACGTCCAGTTGAAAATTCAGAATAGTCGCTATGGAATTCTGGCCCTTAAAAATGAAATTTTGCAAACGACCTCAGAATTCGAAGAAACCACTTTTGTTGGATCCGGGAGGTCTAGTTATGGCTAGATTCCAAAATTCGTAATTTTTCGAATCAATATGTGAGCATGGCAAAGGAAAACACGTTTGACCAGTTTCAGTTGATTTTAATCGATTGGAAAATGGCCATTTTTTGGGAATACGAGGTTATAAAATATTTTTCGGGAATTTTTAGAGCGAGTATGTGGCCCCAGTAAATTGAAATGCGTGTTCAAATTCAATATATAGAGTTATATTTTGATTTTGACGAAAACTGATTGAAACGATCGAATCATCTTGCGATACAGATCCCATTGTGTTCGGAATGGGGGTAATACGCTAGGGACGGCAGTCGGTTGGTTTGATTTTGAGTTCGAAAGAAAAAGTTGCTTTTTGGAGATAAATAAAATAAAATAAATAATATATATATATATGGTCCCCTCCCTTTCTTTTCTCTTTCCCCTTCAGAATTCAAAATCGAAAGAAAAAAACCCAAACCCGTTACCCCAAATCACCCAGACCTCGTCGACTTCCATCGTCGCGCGCCAGGAAGCATCGCCGTCGCTGGGACCTCGCCCCCTCCTTCCTCCAACCGGCGCCTCCATAGACGTTCCCCCTCCATCTCCTGCAATTTAGAAACCCTTTTTTCCCCAAAGTTAGGACGCCGCGACCAACACCCCAGCCACCCTCGTCCTTCCTCCGACGCGTGGGACCACCGACGACCAGAAAAACCTCCTCTCTGCCTGCGTTCAAATGAAGACAGCGCACCCAATTTCCAGATCCGACGTTGTGAGTTTTCTTCTTTGTTTCATTTTATATATGTGAGTAGCAAGATGAGAACACGATATTTTTATAATGAACAAGTTAAGATTTATAAATAAGAAAAGAATAGCTTTGTATATGCAAAAAGAATAGCTTTGTATATGTAAAAAGAACAGATTTTTATATTTTTAACAAAAAGATATAATTTTTTATATGATAAAGGTTCAGTTTTTAAAATAGACGTCGATACAAAGGTGTGATTTTTATATAGTAATAATATTAAAGATGTATTTTTATATAGTAATAATATTAAAGATGTGATTTTTAGTAGTAATAATATTAAAGATGTGATTTTTATACAGTAGAAATAATATTAAAAATGTGATTTTTATAGCGATGATATAAAAATTCGACCTTTATATAAGAAGTAGAAATATAAAAATATAACTTTTATATAGAAAGTAGCGTTATAAAAATATCAACTTTATAATGAAAACATCGTGTTAAAAATTCTATTTTTATCATTTTGAAAGCGTTGGAAAAATATATGAAGTAGAAATAAAAATATGATTTTTATTTATTAGAATGAAGAAATAAAAATATAATTTTTATTATGAACAGCGGGACAAAGACTACATTGGAATTTCAAACAGATCCAGACGGTTCAGCAGTTCAAAAGTAAAGCACGGCGGAGTGGAACCCTCTGTGAGAATTTCTCACTTTTAATTTAAATTTATAGTTAAAATATATACTAGGATGGAAACGGTGTTTAGCAGCACACGACACCCGTGGTCCACAGACCATTGACGGCTTGTTTGTTTGATTGTATGTTGTTGTGAAAAATTGATTGTGTGATGTGGAATGAAAATAAATATTTTATAGTTAAAAATATAATTTTTAACATGTATATAAAATGAAATATATATTTATAAACAAATCGAACGATTTGTTTATGTACACGCATTTGGTTGATATTGATTGGGACGATAAATTTTACACGTCGCCGAACTGCACAAATAATATTTAGTGTTTGTGGATTGAAACCCCACACGGGTATTGGGATGATATTTAACGTACACTAGTCCCAGTTGTATAGTTGTATGTCGATCGATAGGTTGACAAACAGTTCAGTAGTGCACTCTGGATGATGGTTGATTATTTGTCACTGTTGATATATACATGTGTTGTATGTAAATCCATAGAAATAAAAATCTATGGAAATTGATTGGGCCTCATTCCAGTTTTGAACAGAAATATTTGAATAGAAATATTTGAACAGAAATATTTGAAGAGAAATATTTGAATAGAAATATTTGAATAGAAATATTTGAACAGAAATATTTGAAGAGAAATATTTGAACATAAATATTTGCATAGAAATATTTGAACAGAAATATTTGGACAGAAATATTTGAGAGAAATATTTAAACAGAAATATTTGAATAGGAATATTTGAGATAAATATTTGAATAGAAATATTTGAAAAAGGAATATTTGAAATAGAAATATATGAAGCCGTGTTGGTTAGATTTGCGCCATTTTGATGCGAACGATATTTATATCGATTTTATTCGTTTTTATAACGAATATCGAAAAAGAAGTGATTTCAAAATATAATGTTTTGTATTATCATTTATATGTTAATGATATGAAATATTCAATTTTGATTTGAAATTGAATATGAAGTTGAAATCGTTTTGAAAACGAATTTAAAACTATTTATAAAATACGTTTTAAAAGGAAATCGACGGAGTATATATAATATATATATATATATATATATATTATATATGATGGCCTGAATAGAACGCGCCGCGCTGCGGCAGTTCGTGAATTTCGACCATTGACTTCGAATGGACAGTACAGGAGATCCGACCATCGGATTCTCCTAAAACCGGAACCGTTGGGTTCGTATCGAAAAGAGCTTTCCAATGAATATTAGAAATTTGAAATCTAATGGTTGGATTTGGAATTATGTCCAAATAAAATTTGGAAAAGGTTGCTGTAAGTGCAGTTCGATGGCCGTTGATGGAAATCGACTGTACGGGCCTTGATAAAATTATTAAAAATATTAATTATTTGTGTAAAATCATAATATATGAATTGGAAAGAACTGGGATGAAAAATTCCACATTCGAAAGGATAAAAATAGATTTTATCGAAATGAACTAGTTTTGAACTAAAATTATAATCCAATATTTTTAAATAAATAAAATTGGATTTGAAGTGATTTTAAAAATAACCAGAATTTCCAATATATGAATTGGAGTGGATTTGAATCGAAATCATCTTCGGAATGTTTCAACGTTGGATTTCGTGATTATACAGATTTGGTTATGGAAATTTGAAAGATTTATTTATATCGTTATTTCCAATACGATATTTGTTGATTTCAGAATTTGATATTGAATATAAGACGATATATTTTCTATTCAGAGCCTTGCATTTAATATCAAATTGGATTTTGGGTTTGTCGTGAATGGTGTCTTCGTTAACACTGTTCTTGAATCCAGTTGAGAAAAGATTAACACTTTTTATTTAGATTTAATGAAGTATACCAATTAATTAATATCTAATTGGAATTGAATTGAAATTGATTTTCGGGTTTATCGTGAACGGTGTTTTAAGTAACTCTTGTTCTTTAACCCGATTAACAATGGAGTTAAGAGGATTAGAAACTAACTGTTGGTTAGTTAAGATGGATGGTTTCCTGGGTATTGATTTAATGTTGGTTTCGACCTTCGGGGTTAATAATTGGGGAATTGTTCTCTGGCTAATTTACGATTAGAGACTGATAGAATGGAATGTGACTTTGGGTTTATCGTGAACCGTGTTTTAAATGACATTGGTTCTTTAACCCAGATAAAGACATGATATTGGTTTGTGAAAAGATTAAAACTAAGGGGAGTTTTAATGAATCTATAATTAGATTGAAATGTGAATTGATAATTTAAATTATCAAATTTGGAAAGTGATCGAGAATGGAGTGTCACCAGTTTTGCTCCAAAGCGATAGTTAAATCTTTAATTAGATTTGAACGTGAAATGGTAATTAATATTTACCGGTAACACCATGGTGTTAGATATGGAGTATTACCAGTTTTGCTCCATGGGATAAATAGGTTGGGATTGGGAAATAAAATAAATAATTACTTCGACGTGGTTCGCTAATCCCGACTAGTTTAGAAAACCATAACATGGTTTGAAATGATATCCAAAGGAAGATTAAAGAATAAATTTAAAAGAATTAATCTTTGATAAAATTAATGGGAACCTTTCCCTAAGAATGTGAAATTGAGAAACTCACTGTAGGTTAGCTAAGATGGATGGTTTCCTGGGTATTGATCTGATGTTGGTTTCGGCCTTCGCGGTTAGTATTTGGGTAATTGTTCTCTTGCTAATTTACGGTAAGTGACTGATGAATTGGAATGAGGCGTATGTTGTGTTTGTGTAACATTTGTTTATTATATACGCGGGTTATTCAGAAAGGCCGGGTTTATACCCATTCTGAATAACCGATCTGACGATAAGTCGAAGATGAAGACGGTGGTTGAAGACCGAAAGTCTTCACATCGTTTGGGTGATTACTGATGATCTTGATTGGGCTATACACCCAAGAGGAGGGAATCAGTTGGTGATCATCCAGACATACTTGGAGATCGATGGATATGCGAGGAAAGTCCCTCCGGTTTCGTTCAGACCGAGAGCGAACTTGTAAATGGACTGTGTGTCTAACATTGGATTTTATTCTGTGTTGATTGATCTCTATTAAATATACATCTTTTTGGCGGCAGAGAATTTATTCTCTTGCTTAACGCCCTTCTCTGAGACGTACGAGCTCAGAGGTTGTATATCGATGGACATCAGTCGCATGGAGTGAATTGCCTGTGTGACATGCCTAAGTGGCAGATGATAAAGGCTTTTGTTGAAAAGCAAAGTCTTGTGGTTGATGATCAAAGCACGGCCTACGTGGCATAGCTTTGTGTATAACGTGAATTCGCGAGCCTCACACCTCGGTATGAGTCAAAAACAGGATAGTGACTGCAGGGAGAGCACGACGTTTCTTTCTAGCTATGGGTGGTGTTAGTGCTTAAACTGGCTAACATTTATATATATCTTTACTTATGTGGTTGTTGGAATGAGGCGCCTTGATTTTAGGTCTGTTAGGACCGGGAAACGTGTGTTCAGGAATAATTAATCCTCAAACGTAAGGGAGGACCGGCCCTGAAGCATCCGAGGGTTACCCAGAGAGTGTAGTCCTGAGACATTTGCTAGAGTGTTTCGAAGTGGAGAGGAGCTTGCCCCTTGCCTCGACTCATGACGGAAATCCAATTTCAATACGAGATATTTCAGTTTTATTTGTGGAGCCTAGTATGGCGACATAGTGGGATGGGGCACTTATGCCGTTTATGATTGAAATTGTTTTGAAACACTTATGCACTAGTAATAATATCAAATGATTTCAATTTATGCCTATCAAGCATTATTTGGTTGTTATAAGGTAAAACCCTATCCTCCGGCTTGCGTTGCATTGTGTGATCGGACCTGGGTCTTATAATAGCTTCATTTTTCGAAAAAGCATTTTGTTGTTCATTTATATGCACTGGTATTCTTGGGAGGAAACCCGTTCCGTGTTATACGGCGTGGTCCCTTGGATTACTCTCTTTTAAGTAAAGTTTTAAAAACTGTTTTAGTTCTCACACCAGTCACATGACTGGCCTGGAGTTTATTGTTTTAACCTAAACTATGGGTGCCCTTATTTTCGACACGGGCAGCTAGCAGTTTTGGTTTTGCAGATTTATATTCATAGGATCCTGATTTACAGCTGGAACGATGCTCGGAAAGCTCTGTATCCGTGTATTACTTTCAGTTGTGTTTTGTATTGTTTTCCCGCTGCTATGTAATTTATTGTAATCTCTGATATTTATCGAATGTATTTTATTTATTCATACTCTGTATATTCTTGTATTCTGATGGAATTGTTGTAATAAGCAATGAAATGTTCTTCTGTTTGCGTTCTGATTCGTCTTGTTCTCAACGCAATCCGGGCTTTCCTTCAAGGGGAAGTTCGGGTCGTGTCAATATATATATATATATATTACATATTATCTAATTATAGGATGAAGACCTTTTAAAACAAAAGATGCATCTATTTGAAATCATTCTATATAAGTAATGAAAAAAAATTAAGTATAGTTCCCTGCTTCTTAAGCAAACTTTTACCGTGCTTAGCTTATGAGAGTTTTAACAATAATTGATCACAAAACTTTTATGTATGTGAGTGTTGCTTCTGAGTTTATCATGTCAAGTTATATCATTTTTATTCAAGTCTTAGTTCATTCTTCATAGATTATTAATTGTTTCCTTCTTTTCCACCAATTATACAAAATAATGAAGTTCATTTATCAGAATGGACTTTAAATCTTTATTTCGTTATCTTCATCCTTGAAACATCATGTTGCTAACTATATTTCCTGCTTGGAGGATTAACAAGACTTATATATTTATATCATATAATACTTTGTAAGTCAATTTCTGTGTCTTATGTGCTTCCATTCTAAAAATAATAAAATTATTAATCTAAAAGCATTCTAGGTGCCTCTTTTAGTTTCCAACGTTGGAAGAATCATGTATATTTGTATGTGTTAAAATTCTAAGTAATTTATAATTTATATTACTTTCTCTCATTTTGTCATTGTGTAAACAATAATTCTTTTATATCATCTTACGTTTCATTTGCACCAAATTTTGTCATGTATTAACTCTCTTTAGATAAACCAAAGCTCTATGTAGTTTATTTTAGCAGCAATCGCATGTTTTCCTTCAATCTGTATATTTTAGATTAAAATTGAGTCTTCTATGATCAATGTATGTTAAGAGTAGAAAAATATTGAGTAAATTTATTAAGCCAACCAAATTAGGACAATAAATACCTATTTATAAATGATAAATTTCATGTTATTTCTCTGCCTTTCTTATTGATTTTAATCTTGGTATATACACATACGTAACAATGGAATTTCACTAAGAACGGGTAGAACAAACCATCAGTTAAAGATTGTCTTATCATAGGATAGCATGCTCAATCCAAAAAAACCTTACCTTATAAGCATATATCTTTGTCAGATTGCAAGAAAACCCTTTTCATTGATTCTTCTTTAAGTAACAAACTACTTTTAAGGCAACTTCCCAATGCTCTACCCTTGGACAATGCATAAATTGTGATAAAATGTGAATGAAATATGTCAAGTCTGGTGTTAACGATAAAAATCGTCAATACCCGAATGTAGGGTTATGGTTGTGAGCCTTAGTGTAATCTAGTAATCTTAGGATAAGGACTTCATAAGTTCGTTGCTAGTTGAAGCTAGAATGTTCATTGAGGCCAGTTTGGAAATTACTACCAATTGAAGGTTTTGAATCCAAGTTAGTAGTTGAACAAGAAGTATAATCGATTGTAGATGCTAATATTTCCTTTATTTATGAAATACATAGAAGACTACAAGAGAAAACCCCAGTTTTATCCCCAAATTAGGGTTTAATATCTTAGAATTGAGTACAAGATTTTAGAATGAGAGCAAAGTCCCCCAAAAGGTGACTCTTAGGGTCTTATTTATAAAGGATTCAAAACCCCTTCTGTAGCAATTGTGTGGGAAACCCCCCTCCCTTTTCGCATCAATCTCCTAATATCGACCCATGTCTGTACTTTCTGGCTTCGGTACCAACCTTAATCTTTTGCCACTTGCTCTTCTTAGCATTGCCTCCATGCCTTCACCCAATAGCTGGGTATCGCTCCATTTTCTTTACCGCTTTCACTTTTAGAACATCGAATCCATGCTTCCACCTTCGGGGCTTCGGTTTCGTGTCTCTGTCTTCATAACTCCGGTATGATCTTGTACATCTACTACTTTCCTTGTCTTGGTATCATCTTTATTCATTTGCCTTCATGCTTCAGTGTCGACACCAAGCTAACTGCTCACTGTATGTTAGTGTCAACAACGTGCCTTTATTGCCTTCTTTTCTTGATATCGGCACTAATGTTGTTTGTTCCCATATGTTGCTGCCGATAACATATTTACAAATTCATCACTTTGGTGTCGTCTTCGCCGATACCCTCTACACTCGTGGTATCGACTCCATATTCCCAATCTTGCTATTTCGGTATCGATTTCCTTGTTATTATTCCAATCTTTCAGTGTGGGCTCCACCTGTTATGAATCTACTTCTTGGTGCTGGCTTTACTCTTATCCTTTTTATTTCAGTGTCATATTTGTTCCTTTTAGACCTTTTGCTATCGATACGGCTCCATCTCTAAACCTTCCTGCTTTAGTATCGATCGAACACTCCCCAAGCGTCTACTTTGGTGTCCACTTTATTACAACACCCCTTCATATTGTCTTAGTTTCGATGTCGCTAGAATGAATTTTGTAGTAATATCTGGTTTCATCACACCTAAATAAATGAGTCTCCCAATTAATCGTCTATATTTCTCAAGAGAAAATGTGTGATTTTGCTTCATCGGAAAATCTACTAGTTTTGTTGTTAATGATCCTATTTCGGAAACAATGTAAAGTGCATATTTCCATAGGCACACAAATAACCCTTGTTTGCTTTGTGTTACTCTTGCCCTAATAAATATTTTAATATTCCCAAATTCTTTCTTTTTGAAACTCTCCCTAAATAGGATTTAAACGTCATTAGAACTACACCATCATTTCCTGCATTGATCATATCATCCATATAAACCGACACACAAATCTATACACCAAAATAGAGTTTGTATGTCTAAACCTCTGAGGAATCTTCATATACATTCCTCCTCTAATTCACCAGATAAGAAAGCATTGTGAACATCCATAGGATTAGCTTCCCAATTTTTGGCTGCTGCCATTGCCAAAATTTATGGAAAGTCGCCATTTTAGAAAAAGGAGCAGACATATCGGTATAGTCGATCCCTTCCGCTTGATGATGACCAAACAAAATTAGTCACACCTTTAATCTTTGCAGAATTCCATATTAATCAAATTTTTCCGAATGAATCAATTTTCTTGAATTAGAAGATTTGGTCTCATTCCTCTTTTCGTCTATTCAGGTCCATTTTTTATCGGTCGAACTCCTATTCTATTGCCACCTCATTTTCCCTTTGAACCCCATCAACATACTACCCTACCACAACTCCTAAATTATTTGGCTCCGTGAGTTGGTTTGGCTATATGGGCTCTCCTCGTGAGTCTTCTTGTTGCACAGTCTCACTTGTAAAAGTGTGCATGCCAAAATCATCATCATAAACATCCTCCAACATCACATTTGTATTTGTCTAATTATTACCTTGAACATAAGACAAAAATTGTGTAGTAGCAAATGAGAAAATATGCTCCTTAAATTCAACATATGAGAGAAAATGAAAGCTTTTTCTTAAATCATATAATTTGTAGGCCTTTTTCATTGAAAAATACCTGACCATTTGTAACACTCCAAATTTTTAATGACATTAAATAGAATAAATTAAATAATAATTAATTTAATGTTTAGAATTAGAGGAAATAGACTGCACCATTGCATCCGTCTCGAAATTCCGGTCAAGATAGATGTTTGGTTTGCATAAAACGGACACCGTATAAAGAAGTATGGGGGTTTTAAGTTTGTATACGCACAGAAATATTTTATATATACGCAGGAGTCAGAGGTGAGTCAGAGATGGGTCAGAATCCTATCAAGAGGATTCTAATTTGAAATTTTCCTCTATGCGGCAAAATTCCCGCTCTAGGGGGTCGACCCTCTAGAGGGGTATCGACCTAGGGGTCAACCCACCCACAGGGGTGTCGACACCCCTAGGGCTGAGGTGGCACTCGGTTTCAGGGGTCTGGCAGCTATATATATACGTGTCATATTTCTCATATTCTCTTCATTGGGAGTATGGAGGCCATATGCTGCTGGAGTGCGAACTGAACCATTTCTACAACAACATGTTCTACAAATCCAATTCAGAAATTCTAGATCCGTTCTTTCTAAATTCTCTAAACCTAACGCTGTGAGTTTCTAGATTACTTTTAGGTTTAGATAAATAAAAGTATACTTTGAAAGACTATGAAGTGGATATGTTGTAAAGTATGATTCTGTGTTAATGTGAAATTCTATACTTTGTCATGACAGATCTAATAAAATTGTAGTGATTCGATTATGATGCCTATGTGGATCTTGACTTGTAACCATGTTATGGTGGAAGTACATCTATTAATTTAGACAATTGAGACATTACTTGGATCTAGATCTTCATGTTAATCACCTTTCACCTGCCATATTGTGATAGACTGAGATATGTTGTAAACTTGACATGTGAATCCACCTTTTGGTCTAAACATGTTACTATGTCACCCTAACTATGCTAGAACTAGGTAATTAGACACCTAATGTTTAGTCTAGATCTCGTTATGCTTGCTTAAACAATTCCCACAAGTTATTAGTTTGATGTCCACTTTATTATGATGTTAATCACATGTCTATTCACTTTGTTATTATGCCAGTTTATGTTCATGTTTATGCCAAGACATGTTGAAACTATCACCCTTGTCATATTCCCTTTTTATTGTTATAGTTAGGCTACTTTATAGCCTAGATGCCGCCAAAATATGTCTGAATACGTTAGAGTGGAAACGGGGAAAAAGGGATTATAATTGGCATAATTTAGGTAATGTTCAATATTAAACGGGACATGTAATTCAAATGGGGAAAGCATAGAAATAGTTACCTAGAATGACACATGTAGATTTGGATTAATTTGGGATGTTTAGTAATTTACAATTAGGAATTGTAAATTGTACTTATGGCACGAGGTTAGGTTACACTAGTAGTGGAAGTCTGCCCGAACCCGACCGGCATATCCAGCAGCCACTAATGTTGAACCTAATGTGGGAGGTCTGAGTACGCAAATACGAATCGGGCTAAGACACGAGGTTAGGCCCAACTGTGGAATAAGACTTCCCAGACCCTACTGGCATATCCAGCATCAACATGTTGTAGGCCTAATGTGGGAGGTCTAGCCCATTATAACCATAATTGAACATGGTAATGAAATGGACTACTTAACCTAATTTAATATGACTATGGACTTAAGTTAGGGTTAAGTAAAGTTGGATGGGTAGTGGTGGGTTAAGTAAATTAGAGGGGATGGGTAATATGTATATATAGGCCCACGTACTTAACCCAATAAGGTTATGTAATTAAAGACACCTAATGGTATACATAACCAGTAGATAATGTAACAAAGTTATGTAATTAAAGACACCTAGTGGTATACATAACCGGTAGACAATGTAATGAAGTTATGTAATTAAAGACACCCTTTAGGGTAAGCATAACTAGTATAAGGCTATGTAATTAAAGACACCTAAAGGTATACATAGTCAATGGAAAACCTAGTGGGGATACGAGACAAGGGGGAGAGCTTGTATCATATTGTGTGGGACTCATTTCAGTCAGTAACCCGGAGATGGTATCAAGTAGGGAACTCCGTACTAAGCGGAGAAGGGGCACGCTTACTGATTGATTGTAAGAGATCTAAACGAGGCGGATGGTGTGGGCGGCACAAACCGACCGGGGATATATGCGTGCATAGGCTAGGCAGAGGGGGCTAAGAAGACCATGACACCAGTAGATATGGTTGTGCACACCATGGGTTGCCACTTTAGGAAGTGATACCTCCTACTGTGAGGCCAGCACATGATATCTACAGGATAAGGAGCCGATCGATTAGGGTAGTGGTTAGGGTATACTTGGACGTATGACCTAAGCCTACCAACTTGTGGTGGAAGGGATCATCTCATTTCAGTTATACTAGTAATAATGCAGAGTAATCATTAGTGAGGCACATACACCTTAACTTGCTTACCTTGTCACACCTGCCATTTATGTAGCAATCTCTCTTATCCACTTTATATGCCTATCATGTTGCTTTTAAATATCTACTGGCTAAAAGTAACTAGACTCGCCAGACTTGATGTCTGACCCTGGTATTTCTCCTTCTTTCTTCCGTTCCCCCCTCCCCCTAGGTTCTCAGGGAGGAAACACTCAGACTTAATCAAGAATCAAATATCTTCTTGCTAGGAGCTACTTCTGAAGTATGGATCAAGTTCTTGTCTCTACTATGGCTTAACTCTTTTATTGGGGGAATGATGCTTTTTATTTACTTATGTACTCTGATGGTGCAAGACAGAAGTATTTTTATTGTAATGTTTTTTGTGACTTATGAAATTGTGGACCATGGTATTATGACTTATGTTTGTAATAAAAGTTTAAATTTTTTGCTGCTTCCTTATTTATATCTGTCTTGTAATTATTCTATGTCTGTTTACCTATAGCGCTTCACGAAACTTAATGCATTCCTTAGTGAGTGACATTAACGGACGTGGGGTGTTTCACCATTACATCATCCTACTCTTGCTAACAAACTTACCACCTCTGGTACATTGGTTGTGTCCATAAGCCAAACATCCAAAAACACGTAACCAATAAAAATCTGGAAATTTCTCATATAAAAATCATAAGAAGCCTTATAATCTAGAAATACAAATGGTGTTCAACTAATTAAATAACACACTATCACTACACATTCACCCCGAAATTTATTAGGAAAATGTGCTTGATATATCAAAGCTCAGACAACTTTAGAACATGTTTGTGTTTCTAGTCTGCATGCCTATTTGTTGTTGTGTATAAACACAAGAAGTTTCAAATATTATTCCATTTCTCAAAATATACTCCTTGAGACAATTAAATTTCATACCATTATCATTACACACTCTTTATTTTCTTGTCAAACTGTCTATTAATTAAAGCTACAAAGTTTAGAAATGTAGATTTAACTTCTATTTTAACAAAAGTCAATAAACCATATAAAATTAGAATAATCATCCACAATTGTCAAAAAATATGAAGTATCACACGAAGTCCGCACCATGTACGGCCCTCTAAGTCATAATTCACTAAATCAAAAGTAGTTCTAACTCTACGACTACTAACAGGAAAACTCCTACGTGGTTGTTAAGCTGGAAAACAAACACCACAACCTTCTTTATTGCTACTACTAAAATTTCTCACACATGGAAGTTTCCCAAGAACCTTTCTTGATGGATGTCCAAAACGTTAATGCCATAGTTCTGAAGAAGAAACTCCCCCAGTAGCTTGGGCCTTCACCTTTAGAATTCCGCAGAAATAGAACAACCCATCCTCCAACTCAGCCGTTTTGATAAGTGTCCTCCTCTCTAAGTCCTATATAACACGTAATTTATTAGTTATTTGAACTGTACACTTTTCCTCATCTTACAACTGAGTGACCGAAATTAAATTACAATCTAATTTAGGCATATATAAAACATTAGAGTTTCTCCAATTTCCAAGCATAAATATAGTTCCTTCATGCATAGCTTGAGCAGTCCGGTCGTTTGGCAGTCCTACTGGACAATTTGATTTTTTTTAGCATCTTCAGTTGCTTACAATCACCAGCCACATGATGTGTTGCCTTCGTATCAAAAATCCAAGAGAACTCACCAATCAAACTCCTTTTCAACATAGGAATATAGTAAATAATCATGTTCTTCTCATCGCTAGGAGGCTGTTTGTGCTCCTAATCTGCAGCATATCACCAAATAGGTGATGAAAAATCATTTTTATACGTTATGAAAAAAACTGAACCTTAATTCTCTCTCGGAAAATAATCAGGTCGTGGATGAATTCTCGCTTAGATACCATGTTAAATTTCATGTAATTTATTTGCATTTCTTATTGATTTCAATCACAATTTTTACGCACAAAAAACAGTAGAATTTCACTAAGAATAGGAATGCTAATATCACCCAGCAAAGACTCCTAAAATAATGCATACTCTTCCTAAAACATATGATACAAAATTAGAAAGTATACTCCTAAAAACTCAATAGGAAATTACGTCTCCGATATCTTAATATTAGGAAATATGTTTTAAAATACCAATATTCAAAAAAAAAATCCAAAATCTCAACAATAAATCATGGTTTTGTAACAATACGCTAGGAAGGGGACAGATCCAGTTCAAAATTGTCCGGTTCGAGATGACCAAGCCAAATCAGATTGGTAGTTGTGAGTGTCCTCGGTTCGGCATGCCAAACCAGTAGTTTTTGGGACATTTTTGGTTTTGTTTTATTGTTGTCGCACTCCACTTCTATTGAATGACAATGACTACTCGGATTGATAGCGCAACGGAATTAGAGATCTTTGAATTTGGAAGTCATTCCATTGCACAGTCATCATGTTCATGTCTTGTCTTAATGCAATGCTTTCATGCATTTGGTCGTTCAAACATTGGTAGTCCTACTTAACTTTCTCATTATCTCCAAGAAGTCATAGCGCGCCATAGGAGTAGAAGTTGACGCAAAGGCAACAGGCGGGGTACATTTCCAGTGTTAGTAGGTTGTTGGTTCGCATCATCTTGCGACTGGTTACCGTCGGTCTGAAGGAGGAAGTGGCTCTTTTGGACAATATAATGATGGAAAATAAGGAAACAATATCTTCTCAATGAACTTAGGAATCCGTTGGTAGATACAAAAGTCCTAATGTTGAGAATTCTAATTTCTCAATGAAAACATCAAAAATGCTAATATGAAAAATGGTTCAATGCCCCAAATTATGAATGTAGAGAATAAAAATGAAGAAAATAAATGAAAATGGGATAACATGCAATTTAGAGTGGTTTGGCTTGATGCATACGTCCACTTGATGATTCTCACTAGTTGTTAACTAATTTGGTGATTACAGTGTATGGAACTGATATAATCCCGAGTACAACTGAATACAATATTTTTAGAATGCTAAAACTTGGAGAAGAAATCTACTAAATGTGCTCCAAAGCGGTACTTATGGCTGTATTTTATATTCGGTTCGGCCAAGCGAGTAGGCGAGAAAGTAGGAGTAATGGAGTGAATGGGCAAAGTGGTGCAACGGAAGGATGACGTCAGCCACATACTTATGTCTCCAGTCACCCATGTTCGGCTCGACATACATTATGCTAAGCCAGGTCTATGTCGAACTGTGCGTGGTTGCACCATGCACTTTGCTATGGAGGCCGAGTCAAAGGAGTGCCAAACTGGGAGTGTGATGGATTAAGTGGAAGTGCTTCTAACTTGAACCACCACAATGTCGAACCGAAGGATTTCGTGACTAGCCAAACCAAAGTTAGGCCGAACTGGGAAGCTTGAGCCTATCTGTCCAAAGCTAGGCTAAACCAATTATGACTTGTCTTTGAAAATCGGGAACCTGAGTTCAGTTGCATTCGAGTCATGAATGTTTCGGCCATGAGAGATTAAGAATGTGATGGCCTTGTCAAAAGGTTGGCCAACAATTATCATTTACTCAAAACAATTAAATATTGGATTAGTTCAAAATTTCATACGAAATGGTTCATTATCAAAATAAAAATTATGATTTAATTTTCAATACCACAAATATTGTTATTCGGAGAAATCTTTATATTTAAATAATTCAGACTCAATTGCTTGGATTGGAAATATCCTTTTATTTTAAAAATAGTCAAATTTGATATAAACTAGTTTAAATAATAGTTATAATATATATATAATAGTTAAATTTTTATATAAACCATTTGATTGCACATAGTTATAAAAATATAATAGTTAAAGTTAATTTATAAAAGTTTAATTAAAATAGTATAAAAAATATAACATTTAAATTGAATACATAAAATAATTGCAACATATATAATAGTTATGAAAAAGAAATAGTAACGGTGAAATAAATTTATATAAAATAGTTTAATACTAAATAATACTAATTTAAAATAATAATCCAATCCAAGCTGTAATAACCTTTATTTTTGAGTCGTCGAATTCGAATTTAAATACAATAAAATATTGGTTTTAAATTTAGATAATATTTTGATTGATATATTTTATATTTAATTTGTAGAATTTTACCATAATTTTTAATTTAAAAATAAACAACTTTCGGTTTAACGTATTTTACACCAAATATCACCGTTTTTTGAATTTCACAAAATAAGTTAACTTGACTATTTTATTATCATTTTATGGTCATGATACATTACCGTGCAAGACAATATTTTTACTTTTGTCGTTCGTAGCTCGTACATGAGCGAAATATTGTATAATTGCATACCTCTTAACTTTATTAAAAAAAAAATTTGCACTCATGTAGAGAATGTTTTCCCTGTACCTTTACAATATATTTGATCTATTCTTACTTATCTTACTTGTCAATAATGTGTAACTCAGCCCAGTTATACTACTTATGTATGCACATGCTTTCACTACACATTGACGTTACCTTGTCACTTCTCTTCCCAACATGATGCTCTCTTTTCCTTATCTCCTTATTGTCTCATATTTCATTTCTTTATGGTTAAGCAAATAATTGTTTTAGCTTATTAGATGTACATAGCTGAGAATTCACAAATCATGATGGAAGACATATGACACTAAGGCAGCAAGGCACATTTTTTTTGCATTCAAATCTTTTGCTTCATTTTCTTTTATGTTTGCATAACTTTATTGATACATATCTTTGAACATTTGACTTTAGTTGATTCGCTTATATGATAATGTTAATCCTAACTTGAATATTTTTTTCACTTTATGCTTGGATCAAACCTGGTATCATAGTATTGAGATTTCACCTTTCAGACTTAGAGACTTGATGAAGTCCTTGCCTCTAATATTTATTTCAGTTATTTCCCTATGTATTAGAAATCCTTTGTATTTAAAATTCCATAGTGTTTGATCTTGTATTATGATATAATGTATAAGTTATTATATTTTGTATTTAGCTGCTTCTTGAACTAATATTTAATTTTGTTTATACAGCTATGAGATATTCCTTTTTTGTGTGCGCAATTATGTGATGATTTTATATCTAACCCATAGCTATAACAATCTGTTGTTTCAGATGATTTGAGTTGGTTCTATTATCTACTTGAATAGTTGGAAATAGCTGGTTATTACGTGTGGTATCAGGGCTTTGGTTTGAGAAAATCTTTGACTAAGGGGTTAATACTCATTAGAGATAGGGTAACGATTCCCTAGAATTAGTGGAATCAATTTCAGAATCATTATTGGGATAACATATTTTGAAAAAGTATAAATAATTTTGAACGGTTTAAAAAGGATTTTAAACATATTTTTTTTAAAAAAATTACTTTGTCTTAGGATTTCCTTTCTTTTGATTCCATCTTCCTTGTTAGGTTTATCTTCGACTAGCTTTTCCTTTAGTAAATTTCGAACCTTGTTCTAAATCTGTCTTAGGAAATTTAGAATCGATAGCTTTCAAAATCCTAAATATTCTCTAATTTATTTTATTTAAATTCCCCATCCTTGCAAGATTCTTGTTCATTAGGTTCTTACGTTGGTTTAGTTTCTGGCTCATGTTTAGACTTATATTTGGCCTAACAAAATAAATAATGGAAGGAATATTAAGTATAGCCCATATTAAGAATTAATGTGAAAACATGAATAAGCTCATATTAAGAATTCATGTGAAAACATAAATATGTAATAACTAGGGTAATAACCACTTAATTTATGAATTGGTGAAATAAATTATTTTGAAAGGTATGATATGAACTCAAAGATGATATACAAATGTTGTAACCGTTGTGATTAATCCGATTCAAGACCACTCGAATCCGATATCTAAACCACAATGCGCTAGTGGAAGACTAGATCGTTGTTAGAATTGCAAAAACAACCAAAGCAATAACTTTAGTCGCAAACCAATAGCAACCAATCACGAACAATCCAAATCTCAATCACAAGCAAAGAATTAATGACTAAAGTAGCAAAGATAAATCACACAAGGATTTATAGTGGTTCCACTAAAATCTTGTTAGTGTACATCCACTTTGGAGAGAGTATTTTATTACCACGATGAAAGCAATACAAGAGATTGATCCAATAATCACTATATTTCAATATAGAAAAGAGTTTGAGGAAAATAGAATTGAAGAATTGGAATTAGGTTATAAACTCTAATTCTCCCTTGAGAATAAACCCTTGATCCCAAATCAAGTCTTCAAGCTCCCAAAAGCTCCTCCTTAATTCACTTCAGAAAATACCTTATATAGAGGTTGGCCAATTACCCAAATTGCCCCCGAATTAGCCACAAATCAGTTTGCTAATCTTTAGCTCGAAAATAGCCCAATACCCGCTCAGACGTCTGTCGAACCTCCTGACAGACGTCTGTCATCTTCCAGAGATTACTTGGGCAAAACCACTCAGCACAAACGTCTTCCGGGAAGTGTCATACGTCTATCTGAGCTCTCGGGAAATCTATTCCTGCAGACAGACGTCTGACATCTCCTATGATAGACGTCTGTCGCTCCAGACCACTGAAAACTGCACCTTCTTGCTCATATCTCCTCCATACGAGCTCCGATTTGCGAACGGTCACCTCCGACTCGAAGCTATCTTCATCCTCTTCAATCCAACATATATAGTATCGCATATCACAGCACTCCACCTCGATACTATAATTATATCAACTCCAAACTCCAACGCACCCAAGCACTTCTTTCTACCTTCGACCAAGCAACCTTGAATGTTTTCCCAATGAGCTCCGGCATGGCCACCGCCCATTGCACTACACCAATGAGTTCAGGCAATGCCCCCACCCGCCAATGTGGTGCTGAAAACATTCAAACCAAAACCCTCTCACCAAAAGACAATGTACTTGGGAGTGTAACAAGTACTTACCATGAAGATAGATTTCCAATCTCTCACCGCTATCCCTTTCCATCAAACACAAAATCACTCTCTCCACCTCATGCCACCCCGTGGCACCTAGCAACTCAACAAGCGAATTAAGTTCGAGCAATGCTCGAACTTCCCATACGGCAATGCTTTCGTAAACATATCGGCCGCATTATCCTTTGTGTGCACTTTCCGAAGGTATACTAGCTTACCCTCATCCATGGCAACAAGAAATGGCTCCCTCACCTCAATATGCTTGGTCCGTGAGCTAAACGCCAAATTCGCCGCCAAATGGATTGCACTTTGGCTATCCCATCGAACATCAACACTTTCATGTTCGAAACCCAAGTCACACAACAATCGCTTCAAGTAGAGTGCCTCCTTGGCCGCTTCCACAGTGGCAATCAACTCCGCCTCCGTAGTGGATAAAGCAACTACGGTTTGCAATCGCGATCTCCAACTAATGGCCATCCCGCCAAGTGTGAAGACATACCCGGAAGTTGATTTCCTCCGATCCCTATCACTGGCGTAGTCCGAGTCACAATGACCAACCAATTTGCAACTCCTATCATCACTACCGCCAAAGACAAATCCATGAGATGCTATGCCTTTCAAGTATCTCAACATAGCCTTCATGGCTTCCCAAAGCGATTTCCCCGGATTAGCCGTATACCGACTAACCACCCCGACGGCATTTGCATTATCGGGCCTTGTACACACCATTGCGTACATCAAACTACCAACCACACTTGCATATGGCACCTTTTCCATATAAGCCTTGTCTTTATCCCCAATAGGCGATCCCTTCTCTGAAAGCTTCATATGCAAAGGTAAAGGTGTATTTAACGCCTTTGCATCCTCCATGTTAAACTGGCAAAGCACTTTCTTTATGTATTCCTTTTGATTCAATCTTAACTCAAAACGCTTTTGGTCCCTTCCTATTTCCATGCCCAAGATTTTTCTTGCTTCTCCAAGATCCTTCATCTCGAATTCCGATTTCAAAAGCATCTTCAACTTGTTGATTTCATTTTGATCCTTGGAAGCAATGAGCATATCATCCACATACAAGAGTAAATACACCCAACAATCATTTCCCAACCTCTTGAAATATATGCAAGCATCCTTGATGCTTCGATGGAGGCCACTTTCAAGCATGAAATGATCGAATCTCTTGTACCGTTGTCTAGGCGATTGCTTTAACCCATATAGTGATTTCTTCAACTTGCAAACCATATTAGACTTACCATCTACAACAAACCCTTCCGGTTGCTCCATGTAGATGTCTTCATCCAAGTCTCCATGCAAGAAGGCGGTTTTCACATCAAGTTGCTCCAACTCCAAGTCATGGATAGCAACTATGGCTAGTAAAACTCGGATAGATGTACGACGAACCACCGGTGCAAAAATTTCATCATACTCCTTTCCTTTGTGAGAACCCCTTTGCCACTAACCTTGCTTTGTACCTTCCATCATCCTTCACCTTCTAAATCCATTTGCACCCTATAGCACGGTTTCCTTGAGGAAGTGGAACCAACTCCCAAGTTCGGTTCTTCATAAGCGATTGCATCTCTTCCTCCATAGCGCAAATCCACTTCAAGCTCTCTCTCGACTCCATAACGTCATCAAGGTCCATCGGCTCATCTTGGACTACATTGAGAGCATAGTCCAAATGATCACTAAAGCTAAGGTAGTTCCAATCACCATATCTTTCGGGAGGCCTTATTGCACGTCGACCAACCCGAGTAGCAATATTTTCACCTAAACCCCTTTTGGCTCCACCTTGAGTCGAAACTTCTCTAGTATCATGTACATCACCAACATCATCACTAGAGGAACCATATGGACTATGTGATGTTTCATCAACCGCTTCAACCCCACGAGCTTATTCAACTCTACTACCACTTGGATGGAATGTGGGAATGACTTCCTTCTCCTTTGATTCACCATGAACCAAATCCGGAACATTCGATGAGCTCTCATTCACCTTGAATAAAGCCGACTCATCAAAAGTGACATGACGAGAATTAACAACCTTCTTCGTTTCCGGATTCTAAATCCGATAGCCTTTCACGCCATCCATGAAATCAAGCAAGATCCCCTTGAATGCCCTAGCTCCAAGCTTATCATTCCCCGGATCATGCACATAAACCGGGCTACCAAACACAAGAAGATATATCAAGTCAACACTTTTCCCTTTCCACACTTCCTCAGGAATTTTGTTGCCAATGGCCGAGCACAGAATTCAATTCACAATATGCACCGCGGTTGACAAAGCTTCGGCCCAAAATCCCTTAGACAAACCTGATGTCAATCTCAAGCATCGAGCTTTCTCAAGTAGAGTTCGGTTCATTCTCTCCGCTACTGCATTAGATTGCGGATCTCCCGGTATAGTAAAATGTCTCCGGATCTCGTGATCCTTACAATATTCCAAGAATTCACGCGAGACATATTCGCCGCCATTGTCAGTCCTTAACACCTTCAAAGTCTTACCACTCTCATTCTCAACAAGAGCCTTCCACACTTTGAACATAGCAAATGCCTCCGACTTGGCCCTCATTACATACACCCATACCTTTCGAGACAAATCATCAATGAAAGAGATATAATACCTTGCTCCTCCCAAAGAAGCAACCGGTGCCGGTCCCCAAACATCCGAATGAACATACTCAAGAACCTCCCTTGAGTCATGCTTGCCTTCATCGAATGATACCCTTGTTTGCTTTCCCATGACACATTTCGTGCAAAACTATAGTTTGTTGAAGCTCTCACCATCAATCATCTCCTACTTCCAAAGAATATCCAAACTCCTCACCGAGACATGACCCAATCTCAAATGCCACAACCGTGTCGCATCCAAGTCACGAGAACTATCAACACCCACACAAGTCTCACCTCCTATGGTCACACTTGAAGCAAATATATATCATGAGTCCTAGCACCCTTCATAACCACAAGCGCTCCCTTCGAAACCCTCAAGCAATCCTTCTCGATAGTGATCTTGCATCCTAGAGAATCCAATTGCCCCAAAGATATAAGCGACTTCCTAAGTCCCGGAACATAGCGAACATTGGTGAGCGTGCGAACAACTCCATCAAACATCCTTATTTGCATGGAGCCACTACCCATCAATTTGCAAATAGCACCATTTCCCGTAGCAATTGCATTTCCCTCTTTGACCTCAAAGGACGAAAAACAATCTCTATTTGGCGTCATATGATACGACGCACCCGAATTGAGAACCCGTTCGTTACCCGAAACACCCGATGCTACCGCCGTCAACACATTCTCATCTATCTCACCAACCCCACTCTCCACCGCCATGGATGAAGACGCTACTTCCTTCTTATCTTTGTCCGGACATCCTTATTTGCACGGAGCCACTACCCATCGATTTGCAAATAGCACCATTTCCCATAGCAATTGCATTTCCCTCTTTGACCTCAAAGGACGAAAAACACTCTCTATTTGGCGTCATATGATACGACGCACCCGAATCGAGAACCCATTCGTTACCCGAAACACCCGATGCTACCGCCGTCAACACATTCTCATCTATCTCACCAACCCCACTCTCCACCGCCATGGATGAAGACGCTAATTCCTTCTTATCTTTGTTCGGACATTCATTCTTCCAATGTCCCAGTTTCTTGCAAATAAAGCACTTGCCATTTCTCTCTTTTGATTTACCTCTTCCACCGGGTTTTCTTGATTTAGAACGCCCCCGGTTTCCTTTCTTCACATTCTTTTCTTTCTCCACAAACAATCCGTGACTACTACTAGCTCCACTATTACCCTCTCTCATTTCCTTCATTTGATCTCTCAACTCCTCACTAAGAAGACCCGTCTTGACATCATCTAGAGTCAAGGTATCCCGGCCATAGATCAAACTATTTGAGAAACCCGTATAACAGTCTGACAACGAACACAATAATATCATCGCCTTTTGCTCTTCCTCAATTTTCAAATCAACGACCTTCATCTTCATGAGCAAGTCATCAAAGGCATTCAAATGTGCCTTAAGCGAATTACCCTCCTTCATCTTGAAGGTGAAAAACGTTCGCAACAAGATCAAACGATTAGTGAGCGATTTCTTCATATAAAGTTCTTCCAACTTGTCCCAAATACCTTTAGCGGTAGTCTCACCACTAATTTCGGAGATCACATTCTCCCCCATAGCAAGTTGAAGAGTAGTGTAAGCCCATTCCTCCATCTCCTCTCTCTCAACATCCGAGATATCACTTGGCAATAAGTGAGTATCAAATACTACTCGGTGCACCCGATTCCGCCTAAGAACCGCTTTCATTTTCCATTGCCACTTCTCAAAGTCATTATCACCATTCCACTTGTCAATAACCAATTGAGAACCCGACGCCGCATACGAACCCCGTACATAAGGCACCACACTATTCGGACTTCCGGTTGAAGGACTTATCGAGCTACTATCCGTCTCCGGCATTTTCACAAACACCTAACAAGCACCAAAACAGCTCTGATACCAACTGTTGTAACCGTTGTGATTAATCCGATTCAAGACCGCTCGAATCCGATATCTAAACCACAATGCGCTAGAGGAAGACTTGATCGTTGTTAGACTTTCAAAAACAAACAAAGCAATAACTCTAGTCAGAAACCAATAGCAACCAATCACGAACAATCCAAATCTCAATCACAAGCAAAGAACTAATGACTAAAGTAGCAAAGATAAATCACACAAGGATTTATTGTGGTTCCACTAACATCTTGTTAGTGTACATCCACTTTGGAGAGAGTATTTTATTACCATGATGAAAGGAATACAAGAGACTGATCCAATAATCACTATATTTCAATATAGAAAAGAGTTTGAGGAGAATAGAATTGAAGAATTGGAATTAGGTTATAAACCCTAATTCTCCCTTGAGAATAAACCCTTGATCCCAAATCAAGTCTTCAAGCTCCCAAAAGCTCCTCCTTAAATCACTTCAGAAAATAGCTTATATAGAGGTTGACCAATTACCCAAATTGCCCCCGAATTAGCCACAAATCAGTTTGCTAATCTTCAGCTCGAAAATAGCCCAAAACCCGCTCAGACGTCTGTCGAACCTCCTGACAGACGTCTGTCATCTTCCAGAGATTACTTGGGCAAAACCACTCAGCACAGACGTCTGCCGGGAAGTGTCAGACGTCTGTCTGAGGTCTCGAGAAATCTATTCCCTACAGACAAACGTCTGACATCTCCTATGACAGACGTCTGTCGCTCCAGACCACTAAAAACTGCACCTTCTTTCTCATATCTCCTCCATACGAGCTCCGATTTGCGAACGGTCACCTCCGACTCGAAGCTATGTTCGTCCTCTTCAATCCAACATATATAGTATCACATATCACAACAACAAATACGGTCAATGAATTGTAAATAAATGAAGTTTGTTGAATTCATAATTTTTACATATGAAATGATTTCGAAAATAATAATTGCTTGATAGGCATAATATTGGTTATATTCCATAACCATGATATTTTTAGTTTTTTAACATTAATAAGTATGAAATGTTAATTTGATTTGAGTACATGAAATAGGAATATTCACCTGATATTTTCTGAAAATGTTTATAAAATGATAAAAAAATTGCTTTATGTGAATACAAATATTTGAAAAAGAATAATGATTATGAAATATATAATATATATTAAACTCATAAGGATTAAATGGACCTTATAAGTATAAATTTGGGTAAAGTTTAATTTATGACAAGTTGTACATCTAATGAAATTGGTTATTGTCATTTTAGTTTAGGTTTAGACAAATAGAAACAGGGTTGGATTTGGAATGGTTGAAATAAATTTAACTTTTGGTCATATTAAGGAAAACAAGAATAATATTGATGTGAATATGATCTAATGAGATAGAATTGAATATGAATTAGATCTGTATATTGATTTAAATAAGAACTAAATTAGCATTCTTAATGGTAATTAAGTCTTGAGAACTTAATTAAGATGGAATTATAATGTAAACTTTAACATGGATTTAAATATGAAATGTGTATTTAACAAACTGCAACTTAAGTGAAATGCTAATGTATGTTAGAAAATCACATATAACACATGTTTTGAAATGTTATATGATTTCCATTTGAAACTTTAAGTTTGTATACTTGGGTAAATGATATGAGTCAAATAATAGTAAATAAACGAGTGGGGGAGACATGCAATTTTCCCTTATTCGGAATTTTATAATAAATAAATGATTTGAAATATTATTTATAATATTATGTTTGAAATTTTGTATGTTTTTATGTATAAAAAAAAGTTTTAAGTATTTTCTGTGATGTTAAGATTGGACTATCGAGTACTTAATAATTTTGGGCATGCATTTGATCAACATATGTGCTAAATCATATAGGTGCTAGATAGATATAGAATCGCACTCTAGTCCCTTGAAAATGATTCTAGCGATAACTGCGACATCATTGGTATCTTTTTTTATGTTCCGAAAGAGATGGATATATAGTGCCAATTGAGACGTCGAGTGAACACATAAAACTATTTTGAAATATTTGGGAATTATCTAAGCTTTTAATTTATATATATATTTCAAAATATAAAATTAAGCAAATTGACAATTATGCATAACTTGATTTTATATATGTTAAATTACTTGATTACAATTTTTCCTTCCTCATTTCTTTTTAGGGACGAAAATGTTTGAGTGAGGGAGATTGTAACAACTTAGAATTTTTGAATCTTTTTGAATAATTATTTAAAACTGAACAAATTTAAGTTACAATTTAGTTTGGATTTATCTGAATAATGAGAATTTAACGATTGTTAAATTAAAAACTTAATTGTTGAGCTAACTTAATCTGTATTATTGTTTGAATTTTAGTTAATTTTAAATTAAAATTATGAGTTTCAACTGCTGGCTACTTTAATGTGCCAAATCCATTTATATGGAAATTTTTCTGAAAAAAGTCAATTTTAGTCGAACTTGGTAAAAATTGGAAAGTTCTAAAATTCAAACTTTTTTTGTGATTCTACTCTAAATTTTGAGTTGAAATTTTTTAATGTATCCACTTTTTCTTCTTTTAAGATTAAATGAAATTGAATTAGTTACAACTTTTATCTTGAACACTTTTCAAATTTTTTATTTCTCCAGTTCAAAATTTCAAATCTTTTAGACCAATTTTTGAATCCAGATTTTTTGATCCAAAAACGTGTGTCGCTGTTTCATCCTTTTCTCCCTCTAATTTTGCCTTAATCCAGTTTTTCTTTTTTCTTACATTAAAAAGAAAACAATTGTCCTAAGCTTTGTTGTTAACCACTTTTTCCAATTCTAGGGTTAACAGGTTCAAAATTCTGCTTTAAAATATCTATTTTTTGTTTTGTTTTGTAAATTTTGTAAACATTCAAAATCCATCTTGCCTACCTTAAACCGCTCTACCTCCTTCTTCTAAATTTCTTAGGCGGTGTTGAGTATTCCTTTTCTGGCATAATTATCTTCTCAATGTCACAAAAGGTGAGAAATCACTCAACGGCTAGTATTTTTATATTAAATAAACTAACACCATTTGAAATATTGACATGATTATGATATGTAACACAAGTTATGATATGTTATGTGTTGAGATTTGTGATACTCAAATCACAATTGTGGGCAAGAAATTATTTGTATCCATTTTTTTTTGGAGAGATTTGTTGCTATATTTTGGGTGGGATATTTAAAGAAGGCAAGGATTATTTGGTGCGTATCCAAAAGATTTTGTAACATATATAAAGATAACTTGGATGTTAAGAAAACGTGGGTATAAAGCAATTCATTCTATAAAAAGCCTAGTTAACACTTCATTAGGTGTGGGGAATTTGACGGTTATTAAATAGAATCATTAGGGTTTGTGTCATTATTCTTCATTGTCTTTCTCCTCAAATTGTTTAGCCATTAGATATTCTCTACCTATTTCTCAATAATTTTTTTGGTTCAAGTTGTGTTTGTTTGTAATGATAGTTGAGATCGGTTGTAAACAATATTTTGGTGAATCAACAAAGAGGGTGGTTAGGTGGAATATTGTGTGTTCATATATCCAGTATTGTTTGTGTAGTTGTTTATTTTTTAATCACATTCCTCTCTAAGTGATTGGGTGAAAAAAGATCACTTTGTTTTTTTGAGTGTTTTGTTAAACTTCTGTTGCACATAAAACCCAATAGTTTGTATCAGAGCTCAGATCTTCGCATAGCTTGAAGTATTTATCAGATTAAAGATTGTAGATGTCGGAGATGATGACATATTCGAAGATGGCTATTTGCATGATCCCATTATTTGGGGAGAAGCCCTCGGATATGGATGAGGGAAATTGGAAGAAAATGGGCAAAAATGTGATTGCGTTGATTCGCCAATATTTAGATGTTTCGATCTTTCACCGTGTGGCTAGTTGTGAATCCGCGAAGGCATTATGGGACAAATTAGTATCTCTATATGATTCAAAGAGTGCTATAATTTAGGCTTTTCTGGTACGAAAGCTGATGCAACTGAGGTTGGATGAGAAAAAGTTGGTTGTAAAGCATTTGAACGAGTTTCATGATGTCGTCAATCAATTGGCAAACATGAAGGCCAATTTTGACAATGAGTTGCAGGCTCTTTTGTTGATGAGTTCTCTTTCGGAAAGCTAGTGGGCTTTGGTTGTTTCATTGAGTAATTCCAATGCTAATTGAACTATCTCTTTAGAAACAGTTCAAAACAGTCTTTTGAATGAGGAGCCAAGGAGAAAAGGGTCGGAGTAGAAATCGGTTCAAAGTGATGTGATGGTAGCAAGATACTCAAAGGATACAATTTGGAAGAAAAAGGGAGCCAACGGTAAAGGTGTGATCACTTGTTTCCACTGCAAGAATGAAGGTCACAAGCGCAATGATTGCTATTCATATATACGAGATATGAAGAAGAAAAACACGCAAAGTGATAATAATAGTGATGAGGCACAGGCATGCTTTGCTGAAGGTACCAAAGGAAATTCTTCATAGGATGTCCTATTTAGTGTTGTAGAGCCTTGGAATATGGATTCAGTATGTCAAGATGTGAAAAGTTTTTCTTTGTATGAGAAGAGTGTTGGCATGTTAAAGAAGAACAATGGGGTAGAGCCACCAATTTATGGAGTTGGAGCTGTTTGGTTTCAGATGGATGATGGAGTGGTGAGAGAAGTGGTTGGTGTGAGGCACATACCCACTTGTTTGCGTAACCTCATATCTCTCGGTCAGTTAGATCGTCGCGGTTGCACTTATTAAAGTCAAGGCAGAGTTTTCATAATGAAGAAGGGTGGTCATGAGATGATGCGAGGAGTTTTGGAGGAGGGAAACGTATATAGTTTGGTTGGTTCGGTGGTCGACTGTGGAAGGCGGGTGACGGTTGAAGAACCTAGTCCACAGCAAGGTGTAGAGGTTATTATGGTCACTCATTATGGTCCTAAGGTGGAGGATCATGGTATTGACAAGGGTCTAGATGATGATGCTTGAGGGATCCTGGGGATGAAAATATCATATCAATTAAAAGACGGATGTCGATTTGTGAAATCCACAAAGACGAGATGGAGGTCTTTATGGTATTACAAAGCCTTTGAAGATCGCTATTGGCGTGGTGCACGGATGAGGGTGGTGCACCATTAGTGGGAGATGATGGAGGTGTATAATGATATTAATTGAGAAAAGAAGGTTGAAACTGAGAGCTATGTTGGTAGGTGTTGAGTGGAGGAGATGTTGTGATTTGGTATCAAGGTGGAACATTGAGATTTGTGATACTCAAATCACAAATGTGGGCAACAAATTATTTATATCCAATTTTTTTATGAAGAGATTTGTTGCAATATTTGTGGGATATTTAAAAGTGAAGGTGTGACACCTCATGTCTGTTAATGTCACTCTTTAACAGAATGCATTAAGTTCCATGAAGCGTTATATATAAACAGAAACATCACAAGACAGATATAAAATAGCAACGAAATTTAAAATTTTATTTTCCAAATAGAAAACATCGTAGTTCATAATCCAGTTACAACATAAGTCTGAAATACAGAAATCCCATTACTTTAAATTAAAATATCTGCCTTGTATTAAAATCATCATAGTACAGTAATATAAAAGCATAGTCCCCAAGAAAAGCCATAGCAAGATAGGCAGGTAATCAAAGAGGTACATCTAAGCAACTCGAAGTAGAATGAAAGAGAGAATCCTAATCAAGCATGAGTATTCCCACCCTGAGAACCTGGGGGGAAGGAAGAGAGAGAAAAGGAAACAAAACGGGTCAGACATAAAGTCTGACGGGTCTAGTTACTTTTAGCATATAAATAAGTAAAAGCATCATGATAGGCATATAAACTGGATGAGAGAGATAAGTGTATCATAAGACGGGTATAACAGTCTAAGAAGGTTAAACAGAATAAACAGAACAGAATATATTGCGCTTCCAAAATACTTTTCCCTACCCCAATTCTAGTATAACAGAAATAGAATGATCTGTAACACCCCGTGTATTTTATAACAGCGAAATTCACAAATTAAAGTATAATTAAATTCAAATCAAAGAATTAAGGGGAACAGGATACGCCATTGCGTTCGTCTCGGAATTCTGCTTGGGATAGAGTCCGAGTTTGCGTAAAACGGACTCCGTATGAAGAAGATATGGCCTCCGGAAGTTTTAGAATTCAGTTTAAAATTCAAACAGACCAAAACAGCTTGGAAAACAAGTTTAAATTTCAAAAATTGGGCCGAATTGGCCAGGACGGGAATTTTCCCGCCCAAGACACCAAGGTCGACTGGGTAGTCGACCTGGGCTACCCAGGTCGACTGGGTAGTCGACCTGGGGCACCCAGGTCGACTACATAGTCGACCTGGGGGTCGACTGGGGGGTCGACCTGGCCCCTGAGCCAGGTCGAACCCAGCCCCCACTGGCTGGCCTGGTCTGTGTTTGGTCGATTTTCTAAGCCTTGCCTTGTCACTAGGGCTAGGTGTCAGCTCCTGGTTGGTCTCTCCTTCAAACGAACGGCTATTATTAAACCAAGCTCTATCGACGGTCCAAATCAACTCACAAACTCTATAAAAAGGACCTAAGACTCACCCTAATTCACACAAACAAAAATGGAGATGAGACCGTCATGCTGCTGAGGAAAGACTAGGAATAACCGTCAGAAATTGAGAGACAATTAGGAGATAATTCGAAAGCTTAAAGCAACGTCAATTAAATCAAAACAACGCTTACAACAAAGGATAGCATCTCCAAATTCAGAATTCAGATTCCTGAATTGAAGATTCGTCATACGTTGTAAGTAGAGTGCTATTTCGATGTGAATAAATAATTGTGTTTTGATTTGTGTAAAGTGAGAAATGGAATTGTATTCGATTGTGGTGATAATTATCTATATTTGTATGTTGCTTTGACTCTAAACGATTTGGGATATTGTGGTTAGGCCTATTTGATATTCGCAAGTATATGATTCATGTTAACAACCATATGTTGTGGTATTTTATTTGGGATTCATGCAAGTATATGATTCACTATTATGCCAATATAATGTACATACTTTTTCACTTTTAGAGTGTAATTGGATTCAACTAAGTACTATGGGTTATATGAATCTATGTTGGAATTGGCAAATCATACTTTTGTATTAGAGACAAAAGCAAGCATCTTTATGAACATGACTAAACTATGTTTGGTGTTATGCCTAGTTGAAACCATGCTTTAGGCCTATGTTGTTATAAAAATCATATGGTGATATATGTAGCACATAAATTAAGTTAGATTTACATTCAAATTGTAAGTTTACATGAACAGCTTTAAAACCATGATTCATGTTTAGGTGTGTTTATGCTATGATCATACGAATAGAATGATTCATGTTTAAGTATGTTTATGCCATGATTATATGCTGTTACCTTGCAAGTTCACATATGCCTAATTCATGTTAATTAGATCGTTATGTTGCAAGTTCATGCGTTCACACTCCCCTTTTTATGTCACTTAGAATATATAAAGACCATCTAATAAGCCTCCCCTTTTTCATATGGCTAAGTTGGGTTTAAATGTTAAACCCAACATATGTTATATTTTAGTGAACGTATAAAACGGGGGTAATGACGATGGGGTTAAAACATAGAACATATGTGTGGCATGTCTGACGCATGCCAACAACCATGAAAAACAATTAAGTGGCATAAAATAAATTCTACCCAATAAAGATGAATTTAAATAATGGGCCGCAAATATTTACATATAAAAAGAAAAGAGACAAAATATGTAAGTGTAGAAAATACGATGTGTTTAACCCGAGGTTGGATTGAGTTGTGATGTAAACCTGCCCGGAACCGCCCGGCTGTCCAGTAGTCACAACAATACCTATCCAATGTGGGTGGTTAAACACGGAGCCCAATAAGGACCCGAGGTTAGACTGAGTTGTGGCGTAAGACTGCCCGGACCCAACCGGTAACAGGCAGCCACAACAATACCTGTCTAATGTGAGAGGTCGAGGCTTTAATAAGACAATTAAGGCTGAGTCAGGATCGATAGGATTAAGTAAATTAAATTAATACTTAATCAGAATGGAACATGCTAAACTATACAAACTGATTGGGGGTTAGGTTTACAAAACACTTAACCAACTTAGCATGTTGGCTTGAAATAGAAAACCTAGTAGCGGGGGACCCTTTTCAGCAGTAACCCTACAAGGTGTATCAGGATACCCTGAACTAGGCAGGGTGGGGCACGATTACTGGGCTGACTGTAAGAGGTCAAATCGACGGCGGTGGTGCAGCAGTGTAGGTTCTAACGGGGTGCGAGCGTGCACACACTCCGGCACAGAAAAATAAGGCACTGGGCACCAGTAGCATACCTGTGCATTCTAGGATTGTGTCAGGCCGCCACTATGGGACTTGATACACCCCATGGTGGGACCAGCATAGGTAACTACAACATCGGGGGCCGTAAGACACATGTAACTATGCGAGTAGGAGTCGATCATTAGAAACGAAACACTTCACCCTGATTACGGGGTGCCTGTTGGGAACCAGTTTAAAATGGATGCAGAGATTAATATGGGGTACAATAGTACATTAGACTTTAGGCAACTGAACTTAGTTTATGGTGCTTTCCCATTTCCAGTTTATACTTATCATACCCAGTTGTTTATTCATAGACTGAATGGTCCTAGACTTACTCAGGCTTTATGTCTGACTCTACTTTTCTTTCGCCTTCTTTTCTTCCGTTCCCCCCCCCAGGTCCACGGGGAGGGAATACCGCAGCTTGACCAGTTTTGACATCCAACTTGAAGAGAAAGAATGTACAGCTTGGATCTTTTTCGTTTTGGACTATGGCTTTGGACAGCAATTATGGGACTTATGCAGTTTACTTATGTTTTTATTGCTTCTTTAAATAATGTAATCAAGACAGTTATGAAGATGTAATGGTTTTTGGAAGTATTGTAAGACAAGTCATGACATGGTTTGTGTAACACGTATTTTGTTGAAATAAAAATTGTTGTTGTTTTCCGCTGTTCAAAGATATGTGTATTTATATCTGTCTTGTATATCTGTGACTTATACTTATAAACCTCCAACAAAATTAGGGCATTCCCTTTGAGAGTGACCCTAACGGAGGTGGGGTGTTTCATGATCCCAACAGAACAGATGGTAAACTTAGGTGTACTTCTAGTGATGGATTTTACCCCCAACGATAATAACAGGCAGCCCAACAGAAATAATAGGTGTTACCCCCAACGATAATAACGGACTCCTAAACAAGCAAAACTAGATATTCCCTAATTACTACCCCAATCGACCGGCTCCCTACCCTGTAGATACCCTATGCTGGCCCCAACAGCAGGATGTATCACCTCCTAAAGTGGCAACGCCTTTTTTGAGAGCCACAACCATATCTACTAGTGCTATAGCGTCTTATTTTCCTGATCAAGTGGATCCATGCATGCACATGAGTCTGTGGAACATGCAATCAGACACCTCCACTCAGGTGAACCTCTTATAATCAACTCAGTAAGCGTTCCTTGACCCCTACCTAGTTCGGGGTCCCCCTTTGGATACTAAGATGGGTCACTAACTATTGGCTAGCTTTGTGACCAAGCCACCCAGATAACAAACATTCACAAGCAGATGGACGAAGAATCATGCACACAAGTCCAAGGCAAACTCACCCCGCTCGTGACCAACTCCCAGGAACTCACAACGAGAGGAGCATCCGGAAACCCATTCGTGATATACACTACGACCGGCTTGTGGTAAAAGTCGCGAACCGCTCGTGACAAGGTGTCACGAACCGACCCTGTGTTTAGAAAGTGGTGATCACGACTTGGTCATCCACGAGCCGCATTTAAAGAACCTTATGACACACGTGGATAACGGCCGCTCTGACCATTTCTCTATCAAGCCACGAACTGGTCCAAGATCCTTGGGATTGGTGCCACATGTCTTCACGAACCGCTTGTAGAAATCACTTATAAATAGCCCAATACTTGGCATTTTTTAAGATCTTTTGGCAATTCAGAGCTTTGATTCCACCATTACCATACCTTCATCATTTCTATTTAGAGTTTCTCAAAATTACTGAGTGAATTATCATTGTAACAGTGAGACTGAGAGGAAATATTGATTGTACTTGCATTCAAATGTATAATCAAAGACATATAAAGTGGACATAGGCTCTTTAATGCCGAATCATTATAAATTTGGTGTATTTTCTGTATTCTGTTTCATTTCTAGCTTTAATTCTCCGCAAATCAAGATAATTTGGGTGTTAGAGCCATTTTTTGGTCTAACAATTTGGTGCTTTCACTAAGAATTGAATTCTCAGTCTGTCGGATTATTGTTCTACTATTTGGATTTTCGAGTCCGAAGAAAATAGTTTGTATTTCCACTGTTTTGGTTTTTGAAGATTTCAGCAAAGTTAAGATGTTATGGACACAAAGAAATCCATGGATTCACGAGCTTCGCCAGCAAACAAAGCTGCGAATGAAGCTAACGAAGAAAGTGTTGAAGAGCAAGCTCGCGGCTCATAGGGGGCGAACCGACACCAGGAGGGAGTCACGACCCGCTCACAAATGGAGCTCACGAGCCGCTCCACAGAAGGTACCACGAGCCGCCAGGGAGATAGAGCCACGAGCCGCCTTCAGCAGGGAACCACGAGTCGCCAACCAGAGGAGGTCACGAACCGTCCTCACCAAGGGACCACAACTTGACCTGGGAAGGAGATTATGGCTCGTTCTGCTCGCGCTGGTGCTTCTGCTTGACCTGGCTCAAGTGCTTTACGTCCAACGGCGAATACTGATGATCAGCTACATGCTTTTGCTCCAATGACAGAAGGAGATCTCTCTCATGTAATTGATATGTTCGAAAGGATGAATAACGAGTTGGCAGCTCAAAGGCAAGAGAGTTCTTTACTACGACAGAATATTACTGAAATGGGAAGACAAATCGACGAACTCTTAAGGCAGAGAACACCTTCACCGACTCATCGCTTCACCTTCGACTATTCCTCCTCATCGGAAGAACCTTCGAGACACCAACGTCGGCCTCCGTTAGATAGAGATGAAAATTTGGAGCAACTCCGGTTTAGATCACTCCCCTCTAGAGCGGAGATGGCACTCAACCTGGGACAGGACAATCGTAATAGGAATAATCCTGCCTTGTTACCTGCAGAAGGGCCTACAACACTGCCTAGGGCTCAGGTTATCGATAACCCTATTGAGAACCAACTATTGCAACCCCCTTGCCGCATGATTTACCGTGTCCATAGGAGGTAAGGAAATTCTGCTCAAGCCCCATACTTTGGAGCAATACATCGAAGAGACATTGGAGGGCCCCGCAGGGCAAGGAGTGTTAATCCTGAATCCACATTGACCAATGCCGATGTTGAAGCAATGGTAAGGCAGATTATGGCGGATAGTCGTGGACAAAGGAATGAAGATTGGTGTATAGACCGCAGTCATATGCCATTTACTGATGATATATTAGATGTTCGATTTCCGAGACGATTCAACATGCCAACGATGAACTGTTACTCGTGCAGGACCCGGTCCAACATTTAATGAGATATTCATGGTACATGAATGCTGCAGTCGCTCCCGACGTAGTGAAGTGCAAAGCCTTCCCGATCTTTCTAGAGGATGTGGCATTAATGTGGTTTACCCACTTGCCTGCTCGATCGATTTCCAGCTTCAAGGAATTAAGTGAAAGATTCATAAATCAATTCCGGCTTCATATTTAAAGGTCTGAAAACGTTGTTGAGCTATCACTTATCAAGCAGTGCCCTGATAAAACTCTGAGATCATACTTAGACCGCTTCAACTTAGAGGTTACAGAGGTTAGAGACCCTCACGAACAATCGGCCCTGATGGCCTTAATTGATGGAGTAGATAAAGATACGTAGTTCGGCAGATACTTAGCTGGGAAACCGCCGCTCACCAGGGAAATATTCTATGAGAAAGCCAATATCCGCCTGCGTCAAGAGGAGTTGTATGCTAATCAAAAGAGGAAAGCCACTAATAAGGAAGATATATAGAGTAATGTGGCCATCAAACAGTCCGGAGATAGCTCTGGGAAGGTAGAAGTAAATGTTGGAAATAAGAATCAAGGTAGCGGTCGCCGGAATGGGAACGATAGTCGGAAGAAGAATCGGGGAAATGATTCGCAAAAGAGGCCTCAGTTCAAAGCATTTGAGAACTTTACACCACTGAATGATACGTTAGAAAATAATTTCCTAGACACTTACAATGTTCTCCAATATAAGAGGCCTCCACCAAGAGATTCAACAGAGAAAGAGCGTGAGACAGGAAAATTATGCCTTTTCCATCAAACCCATGGTCACTCCACTAACGAGTGTCGTCGCTTGAGTGATGTCGTTGGAAAACTCCTTAGAGAAGGGAAGTTGGACGAATATAAGGTTGCTCCGAGAGACAGGGGGCAAGCTAGGCAAGCCCCGAATCAAAACCAGCTCGCTGCTAGGCCTACTGCTCAGTAGAAAGGAAAGAATATTATCATTAACACTATAGTTGGAGGGCCTCATCCGGTTGGACACAACTTCTGAGCGATGGATCAATATGTGAATGCAGCCAAGCATGTTGGAGTAGGAGAATGCAGTAATACCGAAGATACCGCCCTGATTAAGCAACATAAAACAATGTTTGATGATGTCATATTTCGCGATAGAGATAATAGTGGAGTTCAATCCCCTACCAAAGACCCCTTAGTCATCACCGCCACTATTGGTCCCACTTTAGTCCACAAAGTCTTAGTGGATAACGAAAGATTGGTTAACATTATGTTTAAGAAAGCATTTGATCACATGAAGCTCAAAGCCGAGGATTTGAAGCCCCGTGATGGGTGGATACGCGATTTTAATGGGTCCTCAACAGCTTCGATGGGATACGTGGAATTGTCAGTGACCTTGGGAGGAGGAGACCGCCGGAGAGTGAGAATTCTCCCATTCGCAGTTCTGAACATTGACTCGCCTTGTAATGCCTTTTGGGGCCGAGCAGCCCTGGTAGAATTCAGGGCCTACATTGCGTCCTGGTGCTTATTGCTGAAATTCCCAATAGATGCAGGAGGGGGAGTGATTAGAGGTGACCAGGCCACTTGACGTGCCTGCTACATGGCAGAATTGAAAATGCTGATGAAAGGACTGAATATAGAGACTAAAAGTGCTTCCCCTCCCGTGAAGGAGGGATCAACATAGCAACTAAGTGAGACAACCCCAAGGGAGTCGCCTGGAGAATAGCCCGAGGACATAGATCCCGGAGAGGATGAAGAGCCTGGGTGAAGAATGACGACACCCAATGAAATAACAGTGGATGTCCTAATTGATAATAATGACCCAACGAAGGTCTTAAAAATCAGATCCTAGTTGGACCCTCTTCGAGTAAAGGAATTGACTGATTTCTTAAAGGCCAACTTGGATGTATTTGCCTGGACCCATGCGGATATGTGTGGGATATCACCCTCAATTATAAGCCACTCATTGAGTATTAACCTAAAACATATGCCCGTTAAGCAGAAGAGGCAAATGGTCGGCCCAGAGAGGTCAGCTGTCTTGAAAGAAGAAGTTAAGAAGCTGAGGAGCAATGGATTCATTAGAGATTCGGCTTACCCAGAATGGATCTCAAATCCCATGTTAGTAAAAAAGGCCAATGGAAAGTGGTGTACGTGCATTGATTTCTCGGACCTAAATAAAACTTGCCCGAAGGATAGTTTTCCGCTCCCAAGAATTGATCAGTTGGTGGATTCAACGGAGGGCTATGAACTTCTCTCCTTCATGGATGTATACTCAGGATATAACCAATTTCCCATGCATGTTCCGGACCAGGATCATACCAGCTTCATCAAAGATTTGGGACTGTACTGCTATGTAGTGAAGCCTTTCGGTTTAAAGAACGCTGGAGCTACATACCAACAACTAATGAATAGAATGTTCTACAATCAGATTAGGAAGACGACGGAAGTGTATGTTGATGATATGTTAGTAAAATCCAGACAATCGTTCGACCATACCGGTGACCTAACAGAAATGTTTGACATCCTTCGACGATATGGGATGAAACTTAACCCTCTGAAGTGTTCATTTGTAGTTGCCTCTGGAAAATTCCTGGGCTTCATTGTTAGCTCACGAGGAAATGAAATCAATCCAGATCAATTCGCAGCAATCTGGAATATCCAAACACCAAGGCAGATTAAAGATGTGCAGAGCCTCACTGGAAAAGTAGCCACATTTAGCAGATTCATTTCTAAAGCTACAGATAAGTGCATTCCATTCTTTGACTTGATAAAGCGAGAAAAACACAATTTCAAATGGACTCCTGATTGTGTAGAAGCTTTTCAGAATTTATTGAATCATTTAGAAAGACCACGATACTGTCCAAGCTAGTGGACCACGAGGATTTGTTCGTGTATTTGACAGTGTCGTCCCATGCAATAAGTTCAGCCTTGGGAAGAGAGGAAGATAAAGTCCAGAGACCCGTGTATTATGTGAGAAAGAAGCTAGCGGCAACAGAGGGGAACTCCCCAAAGATAGAAAAGCTTGCGTATAGTCTGCTGATCGCATCTAGAAAGCTTCACCACTATTTCCAAGCTCATCCCATCACTTTGTACACTGACCATGCGCTCCGACAAGTATTGCGAAGACCAGAGGCATTAGGGAGGCTACTCAAATGGAACATAGAGTTGAGTTAGTTTGATTTGAACTTTCATCCCCAAATATCGATAAGGGGGCAAGTATTGGCAGACTTCATAGCAGAATTTACTATCCCAGAGGATGATGTAGTGGGTGAAGAAGTTGATACCTCAAAACAAATAGTTGACCCCAACACCTGGAAACTATATACTGACGGAGCCAAGAATGACAGACGATCTGGCGCTGGAGTGGTACTTGTAACTCCCGAAGAACGATCGATATACTTGCTATGAGACTGGAGTTCCATGCCACGAACAATGACTCAGAGTATGAAGCCATATTTGTCGGGCTTAGGGTTGCAAAGGAGTTGGGGATAGCAAAGCTGGATATCTTTTGCGACTCCAAGATAGTTGTGAACCAGGTTAATGAGGAGTTTCAGGCCAAAGGGCCAAGGCTTGTATCATATTTGAAGAAAGTGAGAAAATTGCTGGGTGAATTTGAACATTGCGGCATAACACATATTTCTCAATCATAGAATCGAAAGGCAGATAAGTTGGCCAAGATGGCTAGTTCTGACAGTCCTGAAGACACAGAGATGGTCCCAATTGAGATATTTCATTCTCCAAGTATCGATCAGATGGAAATTGATCATGTGCTAGAGACTGAGCCAGAAAGGGAGTCGTGGATGATGCCCTTAAATAACTTTCTAATAAATGGGACGCTTCCCATCAAAAAGAGCGAAAGACGTGCCATCATTCAATATGTCATGCAAGGCGAAGTCCTATATCAACAAGTGTTCTCGATGCCACTCCTCCGGTGTATAGCCCATGACGACATCAAGCGAGTATTGAGAGAAGTACATGAAGGCGAATGTGGCGACCACACTAGAGGCCAAACATTGGTAAAGAAGATATTACAGTATGGCTACTTCTGGCCAACCGTAAACAAAGATGCAACCAAATATGCACGACATTGTGACAGATGCCGGAAATTTTCTAACATTCCCAGGGCACCTCCCAGCCGATTGAAGATGACGATGAGCCCGTGGCCCTTTGCTATTTGGGGAATTGACATTATCGGAAGCCTCCCCCTTGCAAAGGGCGGAGAAAAGTTCGCCATTGTAGCCGTGGATTACTTCACGAAATGGGTTGAAGCAGAACCGTTGACCACGATCACAACCAAGCGAGTGATTAATTTCATCGTCAGAAACATTATATGTCGATTTGGAATCCCGAAAGTCTTCATAACAGATAACGAGACCCAATTCGATAGCACTGAGTTTTGGGAATTTTGCCTGAGATACCATATCGAGAAAAGATACACGGCTGTGGCGCATCAGCAAGCAAATGGATAGGTAGAGGCGACAAACAAAGTAATCAAGTCCATTTTGAAGAAGCAATTAAAGCGGGCCAGAGCCGTGTAGGTTGACGAGTTACTTTGGCACTGTGGGCCTAAAGAACAACCTATAAATCGACTACTGGGCACATGCCCATCTCCCTTGCTTTTGGATCTGAGGCGGTCATCCCTGTTGAATTAGAAGTACCATCTCATAGAACAACTTATTACAACCCAATGACGAACAATGAATTCCTCCTCGAATCCCTGGATATGGTTGAAGAAAAAAGGGACGAAGCGGACCTACGTGCCTTGAGGCACAAGCGGCAGACCGCTCGGTATTACAATAAAAAGGTCCAAGCTCAAACTTTTGAACTCGGAGACTTGGTTCTAAAATGTGTCTTTCCACCCCTAGTCCATTTGGGTCCAAAATGGGAAGGACCATACACAATCCTACGGAGGCTTGATAATGGACCTTCAAGCTAGCGACCATGGACGGAGATGAAATCCCCAGAGTGTGGAACGCCCAACATTTGCGGCATTGCTTGACATGAAGTTGTCATCTTTACTCTTTTGTTTTTAGGACCATGTAAAAAGGTACAATTTGCCTAGAACAGTTTGGTTACATAAGCAAAATATTATAAAGTGGACGTAGGTCATGATTCGACTGAACCACTATAAAATACCGTGTGTTATTTACTTTTATCGCAACATTTCTTATTTACTCTTTTATTCTTTACTTACATGAGTTTTTATAATTATGAAATTTTCTATAAACCTCGCAGCAATCTCCAAGCATGTAATTCAAAGTGCCTTCCATCAGATCAAGAGGTCAAGAGTATGCAGTGCATCGAGGGTGCAACGAAGTAAACGACACAGCTATCGACACTCTGGTTCTCATGACCTGAGAAAGAGTATAAAGGAAAAGGAAATTAATTATCCACGAGACGTGAAGTGCACCATGATTAAAAAGACCGTCTCGACTAAACTCTAACTTTGGCATTCGACAGGAGCGTATAAAGGCGCCAGGGACTGAGCGCTGCTAATGAACTCCTACCCTACTGAAGGATTGAGTGGAAAACTGAAAGCTGAGTTCGAACTCAATCCTGGACTTACGATAGGAGAGTATAAAGGCGTTTTGATTAAACGCCACGAAAGGCTACTACCCCATTACAAAACCGGGGACCAGAATGAAAGATGAGCCCGAACCCCTCATTTTCGAACATGGGGGCAGCATATGTTCGACTCTAATTAATCCTCAACAAGCCCTGGCCAGGCATCACGTTAATGATTGATTAGGGGCATACCCATACACATACACGCGTAGTGCAGGAATTTTAAAATTTTCATTGCACATGATTTCGACTTAGTTATGATTCAAATATTTATGTATGACTAAGTATGATAAACTTGCAGGTACCTAACAATGCAAAAGAAATAGAACTTCATTTACTAATGCAGGCTTACAAAACAAAGCTGGACAAAAAAAAGTGAGGGCCATTCTCACAACTACATCATAAGACCAATGGAAGATCTAAAAGACATAAACAAATTAGCCCTATTTGGAATTTGGGGATGACTTCGACTTTTTCTCTTTCTTCTTCTTCTCTGGCTCCTCCTTGTCGGCATCAGATTTGTCATGCTTCTTCCTCTTCCTCTTATCCGAAGGAGGATCTTGTGGAATGTCAGAGGAGTGGGACGCAAGTTGTGTAGTTATCGACTTGGCGGAGAGCTTTATAATTAGTCCAGATTTGGGATCAGCTGCGAAGATAGGTGGCACATTTAGAGGCCCCTCCTCTATTTTCAATTTTAGCTGTTCATCCTGTTTGGCCTTCATGTCGGCTAAGGTCATGCTATCATCATCTTTAGTTTCTCCCATGATGACGACTCCTCTTCTTCATCCCCGTTGTCACCGTCGGTATCGTTTAAGGCTCTGATGATTTCAGCATCCTTAGGAACATCAACGCTTGATGCCACTATGGCCTTCTCGGTCGCTTCGGCCTCGGTTTTCTTTGGAACTTCAGAGACCACATTACTTGATTGTACGTTGACCTTCTCGATCTCTGCTTACTTTTCTACAATCCTTTCAATCGGTTTAGCACCTATATTATGAGAAGCAACCGTTATTAATTTGGGAGAAAATGTGGTCTTCTCGATTGTTTGCTCCATAATGCGACGACAAGTTACAATAGCTTTGACAAATTGTAGTGAGAAAATGGAGATACCTTTCGCTGACTCCTCGCCCGAAGCTGTAGTAGAAACCCCAACAGCTGGAGGAACTAGAACTTCGGAGATCAGTGGATCATCTGGATTATACTCCTCAACCTCAGAAGTCTCGGGCTCCGTTGCTGAGCTAAAACCTTCGTCAATCTTGTTCTTGCCTTTGAGCTTAAGCCTCTCCGCCTCCATGGATTCCTTAATTTGATGTCTGCCCTCTGCTAAAGCCTCAGGCTCTCCACCCTTGAGAAAGGTCTGCATAAGCTGGTTCTCATCGATAACCTCGACTTTTAAGTGTTGCCTTTCACTCTCGACAATCTGTTCCCATACATCAACTAAGGTAGTAGGATAGTTGCTGAACCAAGAAATATCTCGGGTTCAGATGACTTGAGAAAAAAAGTCCATTAATAGTTCGTCAAACTCCTCTATCTCCTACTCAGCCGCGATAAGCTTAGCAGTAGCAGTGGAGGCGAACTCAAGGGCTTCATTAGCATTACTTTCGGCGAGAGCTACTCTCTCCTCAGCATGAGCAAGTTTATCTTTTAAGCCAGCCATTTCTTTCTCCCAAGCATCCTTTTCCACGGCGAAGCGATCCTGTGATGTTTTCAACTCCGTATTAACTGACGAGATCCTCTCTTTCCTTTTTTAGAGCCAACCGCTCTTGGATGTTTGAATCAAGTTCAAGTTAAAAGCATTTCTTTGCACTCTCTAATTCTATCTTATAGTTTTCGGTGTCTCTCCAAGCTAAGGCAAGAAGAGATTGAGTATCTTCAAGTTCTTTCTCAGCCTTGGTTCTGGCCTTGATGTCGTGATTGATCTTCACTCTAGCCCTGGCTGCATCTACCTCCAAATGGCGGATGACCACTGAAAGATTTTCGGCATGCATCTTCATTGCCCTGTATTGTTTAGCAACATGGCTGACCCGGTCCACGACTTCTATATCCCATTCATCAGGAACTGGTTCGAGGTCTGGAACAAAAATTATCCTTTCAAAATAATTTTTGGGGAACTGCTTTTGCAAACGCTCTAGCTTTGCCTTATTATCAGAATTCAGGGCCACCTCCTGCGCGGTGGAAGTGTCCAAGTGGCGCTGATCAGAAGGGACAAGAGCTACTTTCTCCTTTTCCGAACCTTTGCTTGGGTCCTTGTGCTTGTCCTTGGATTCATGACGCTTCTTAGATGATTTGTCCTAGGGAGGTATACCTTTGGGGGAGTCGGAGCCTTGGGAAGTTGTTTGCCTCTCACATGTGGCATTTGACGACTAAGGTACTTCCCGGGATCTTGCCTCAAAGGAGAGCGAGAGCGCGTAGAATAGGACTGATAGGAATCATAGTGTCTTTGACTATCTCTTCCCCGACTATCACTACGATCGTGCTCACAGTCTGGGTGTGCATTCATGAAATTCACGATGAGAATATGAGCGGCAACAAGGTATTTTTCCTGTAAAGAATAACAAGAAAGTATAAGGGCCATGAATATAGACAGTATATAGGTGTTGTGACCAGTGTGCATGTGATTTGTGTATCCCGTGTAATCCCCCTCACAGACCAGGGCCCAGAGCTAGGCTCGTCTATGTAGTATTCTTCTTTTTAATGGGGGTAGTTTCTTCCTCAGAGACAGGGAAAAACGGTTCCGCTCCAATATCCTCAAATGTGTAAATGTTATCTGGCAGGGGGATCTTGTCCAAATCACCAAATATTTGCCCCTCTGTTAACAAGTCATGAGCTGTGGGCTTCACTGGTGCTGGAGTTTTCGGAGGAGACCGCTCCTTGGAAACTGAGTCATCCTTTGGTTCGTCAACTTGAATTTCACCCCCTTTGTAGTCATTCAACTCCTCGTCATCCTGCATGACCATAGGCAAAGGACTTTTAGGAAGCTCGGTCGCCTTTGTAGTTTCCGTGGTCACTTACCCCTCGGCTGGGGGCATGCTACTAGATTCCCCAACCATATGGGTAAGGGGCACATGCTTATAAGCCTTGTCGTCCTTACCAAGCCTGAATCTTGCATCGAGGAGGTGGTGTTTGTGAAGATTCTTATCCGTTATACACTTGTTGATTTTGCAAAAATACGAGGTACTTTTCAAAAGGCGGGAAAATCGATCTTTGTACACCGAACCCTCCGTCTTTTGGAAATTATGGGCTGTACAGGAAAATAAAATATTAGCACTTTAATCATGCAATTGGAACGTACACTGAAGGGTTACGAACCGACTTGACTGTACCTACCTCCTCGATCATCCAGCTTGATGTTTCATGTAAAACCATTCAGATTTAGCATCTCCCAAATTATTATGTCCATCTGTCAAGACCCTTTTAAAGGGGATCGACTTGAAGAAAATAAAGTTCGGAGTCCCCGTGGAGCGATGCTTAAAATAACAATAGAAGTTCAAATCTTTGAAAACGAGCTCGGTCTCCAGGATTTCCGCATATGAAATATAAAAGGTGTACAGTGCAGCGTAAGCATTGGGATGGAGTTGCATGGGAGCAATGTGTAGTTGTCTCAGAAGATCAATGACAATCGGAGGAAAAGGAGGAATAGCATCTACTGTGCACATGACCCTGCTGATGGCCATGTACCCTTCCGGAGCAAAGTGTGGTCTGTCCTCCTTCTTCGGGGTTTTTATATCATCCCAGGAGATCCCATGCCTTAAATAGTTCTCTTTATCCTTATATCATCCAGTTTGGAAGCTATGGAGTTGCTTGGCTTGTCTAATATCTAAACACCCTCAATTTCATTGGGAGCCTGATCGTCTTCCTCTTCATCAAGCGATGTACTTTAAGAAGATGTTGATTCTGTAGCTACATCTATTTCATAATTGGATCTAGAGTTATCCCATTCTAGATATGATGGAAGTGCATCAGGATTGCAATAACTAGACGAATCTGGATCTGCACTCTTTTCTGATATTCTCGCTGAGCATCTACCGGACATTTCTGTTGTGTCGGTGAATAAACATGAGCAATTAGTGCATAAATACCCGTGAACCCCTTGTATGTGCAAGTGCCAGTATATGCAGTACTGAAAAGAAACATCTAAAGCAAAACAAATAGCAGAATTATTGGTTATGGCATGTCTTTAAGTTAAGTTTTCATTAAATCCAGTCCAAGAAGTTCGTCCCGAGGGCTCTATCCTAACAGTTCGTTGATATGTTAGAGTTGCATCAAATTTCAATCAAGATGTAAGTCGGTTCGCTAGTTAAACTGGCTCGTTAAGGCCTTATGAAGCGGCTCGTAACAAGAGTCGGCTCGCGAGGAAGGATTCGGTTCGCGATTATGGGATGGCACGTGAACCAGTCCGAATTGTGGATGGGGGTCTGGGTCGTGATCTGAATTCGGGTTGGGGGTTAAAATCTATGATTCATTGACTCATGAATGAGAAGCTCGTGAGCTACCACCACGACCCTGCTCAATCCACCCCTTTCATGAATCGATGCTGCCTTCTCCTCTATAGGCAAACCTGTCGTCACAACCCACATAACCACTCCATTCACGAACCGATCTGCTGGAGCTTCCCTTCCTGCCAACTTCTTCTTCTACTCACGAAGCGGTCACCACGAGTGGGTCCTCGGCTGACCTGCTATCTCATAAACACATCTTCCTCCCCAACTCTCCGTCGTCCATACCCACGAGCAGACCCTCCACGGTGAAGACGTCCTTGAGTCTCTCCCTCAATCTGTAACCTGTCAACCCTTCCTTCCTCTCAATCCTTAATCCTCCGTGCTTCGCCGCCATCATCACAAATATTGGCGATGGCTCCGAGATCAACAACAAACCCATCGAAATCGAGGAAAAATGAAGAAGAAACTGACACTTGAATTGGTATCCAAAAAATCGCAATCGAAATCGTTATTTTTACCTTTTCAGACTGATTGGATAATCCCTGATCTTGTGGATCTGAGAAAATCGCGAGGTAAGGTTTCGAGTTAGAGATAAAAAAGGGGGAGGGGCAGCAGTAAAAAGTAAGAAGGAAAGGTAAAAGAGGAAATAGGGACCAGATTATATAGTCCTCGCGAGGACTCTTCACCTCCTCTTCTTTGTCTTATTGGGATTACTTGGCCCTTTGGGCCATGAATGCTCATACGAGCCCATAGCCACTCGCGTGAGAACAACCGACGTCGGTTCATGACGCACACCACCCCGGGAAACATGGACCACCATGCAGTTCGATGACAAAAAGTTTGGGATAATTATCGAGTCCAAAAATTTGAAACTTTTCATCTACAAACGCGATGAATTTCTCTAAAACTATTTATGAAAATCTGATACTTACCTGAAGAAATATTCGCGATGTGTTCCGGAATTCAGAATCTAGGAAATAACCAATGAACAGAGAAATAATTGGAAATTCAATTTGATATTTATACTCATCAAAGGACACGGTTTTTTGAAACATCGCGACTTTACAAATAAATACGACTGTCAATTCGCACCATTTCTGGAAAGGATGGGTTGACAATTTCGAAGCATGTTCCATCTCTGATAAAACATACTTCGAGGGGGAAAAATGTTGACTAGCTTTGCGACCAAGCCACCCAGAAAACAAACATTCACAAGCAGATGGATGAAGACTCATGCACACAAGTCCAAGGCAAACTCACCCCCGCTCATGACCAACTCCCAGGAACCCGCTCGTGAGGAGCATCCAGAAATCCATTCGTGATATACACCATGACCCACTCGTGGTAAAAGTCGCGAACTGCTCGTGACAAGGTGTCACGAACCGACCTTGTGTTTAGAAAGTGGCGATCTCGACTTGGTCATCCACGAGCCGCATTTAAAGGATCTTGTGACATGTGTGGATAACGGTCGCTCTGACCATTTCTCCATCAAGCCACGAACTGTTCCGAGTTCCTATGGATTAGTGCGACGTGTCTTCACGAACCGCCTGTAGAAATCACTATAAATAGCCCAATACTTGGCATTTTAAGGATCTTTTGGTAATTCAAAGCTCCGATTCCACCATTATCATACCTTTATCATTTCGGTTCAGAGTTATCTCAAAATTACTGAGTGAATTATCATTGTAACAGTGAGATTGAGAGGAAATATTGATTATACTTGCATTCAAACGTATAATCAAAGACATATAAAGTCAGCGTAGGCTCTTTAACGCCGAACCACTATACACTACAAGAAAAACGATTTTTTGTTGTAAAAATCAGTGGAAGCTATTATCAAATGCAAGAAAAAGCGTTTTCATGACCAATGTAAGCGCGGTAAAAAAATTCACATTCCCGCCTCTTCATAAACACAATTCTGCGTGTCCTAGGGGAAACGTAACCGACCTAATCTCTTTTCCTATTCCTTCGTACTTAACATCTTTTAAGTATTAACGCTCGTTCACTTTTCTTTCTTTTTCTAGGAAAAACCATAGCTTTTTACCACTTTTGGTCTCCCGCTTATTATTTCTCAGTTAAATTCGAATTTGTAAAGACTATCTTGTTCAACGTTGGTATGGATACTAGTAGAGGCGGTTCATCTCAGCGACGCTACAAAGCGATTCGATTCAGTTCCTAATCATATTCAAGATCGTGAAATAGGTAAAGCTAGAGAGGTATAAAACCAAACTTGATTTACCTGATTTTTTTTGGATTTTATCGTTTAGGTTTTTTGAACAGTTAAAATCTGCTGAGTGTTGAGTTCTGCAACCACAAACCAAATAGTTGATTTTTGCAAACAGTGTTTGTAAATGGGTTTTATATCTGGGTTTTTAAGTTACATTTGAGCTTTAGGTTTTGACAGTATACCAGATTAAATTACTTTTGAATCAAATGGGTTTTTAACTCTGGGTTTTGACAGTATACCTGAAAAAATTACCAAACAGTGTTGATTTCTAGTGTTTGCATCTGCATCGAATGGGTTTTGAACCTGTTTTGTACATATACGTTGATTTCCTATAGTCTATATTGATTGGAATTTAATATGGACACTGATTTTAAATGTTAACAAGTTCATTTAAATTGCCTGATTGAGTACTTGCAGCAAACATATTACATTGATATACATTTTTTTTTTGAAAATTGGTAATCTTTATTTATGAACCAATCATATACTTTGTTTATATGCCTCGTCAAAACCTTATGCCCCCTAACCTATATGGGTGCCACATAAGGGAAAAGAGTGCATATAAACGCCATATATTAACCATACAAAACATATAACCGCCAAACCAACAACATCATACAAACAAAATACAACTCACGCCAGTTAACCAGTATCAATAAGACTAATACCCCACTTCTTCATCAGATCAACTTTCGGCTGTGTATTAGAGCAAGAGCTACCATTATTCTTAACAAACCAAAACACATCCTTCTCAATTAATTTTAACCGAAATTCTTTAGAAATCTTCCTTTCACTAAAAATCCGTCCATTTCTCTCAAGCCATACATGGTAAACAGCACACATGAAGACCGCACAAGCAAGACCAAAAGTTTGATCTTTGTCTTTAAAGACATTCAAAATTTTCTCAGCCTCATGTTCCAGAGATCCAACAACACCAAAATCTAAGCCCAACTTTGATAATAAAGAAGTCCAAATGAATTTAGCATACTCACATTGAAAAAATAGATGACCAACAGTTTCATCTTGAGCAACACATAAAACACAAACTGATTCATCTCTAATCCCAAATTTGATGAGTCTTTCTTTAGTCGATAGTCTGTCTGATACTGCTAAATATGAGATTAAATCCATTCTCTTCGCATTCTTAGAATGCCATATCAATTAGAAACAAGGTTTACCTACTTGCCTATTTCTAACATGATCCCATGCCTTATGAAATGAAAATAGACCACCATTCTCCCATTCGTAAAAATCATGATCATCTTGATTACTAAGAGCAATAGAACTCACCTCATTATGAATTTCTCTTACAGCTAGATGACGATTAGCATCAATCCATCCATCAACTATTATAGAAGAGACCAATTCACAATTTCTACCAATATTACTTAATCTTGAAAAGCCCAAAATATCAACCAAACATTTAGAGTTAATCCAAGGCTCAAACTAAATAAGAGTTTTATTACCATTAACAATGATTTTACTAAATAGTTGCTTACCATGTGTGCGCAGCCTCAAAATCGATTTCCATGTACAAGAAGAGTTATTGTCTACTCTCATATACCAAAAAAAAATTCCTGCACAATATTTCATCCTCATCCACTGACCCCAAAGAGATGATCCTTCCAAAAACTTCCACATTAATTTAATAATAGAAGCTTTCTTTAAATCATTCAGTGACTTCATACCAATACCGCCTTCAGACTTTGGTATGCAAAGTGTATTCCAACTGACTTTATGAGACGATTCACTCCAAAAGAAATCTGAACACATTGAGTGAAATTTAGATATCACATGTTCTGGTAATTGAAAAACTGACAGCCAATATAATATCGTTGGATTGATGACTGATTGAATTAATTCTGCTCGTCCAGCATAACTAAGATACATGACATCCCAAGACTGAATTTTAGCTTGAATCTTTTGAAGCAAAACTTGACTTTCTCCATAATGAATCTAATTTGCCGAGAGAGGGACTCCCAGATATCGAGTAGGCAAATAATCAACTTGAAAACCCAGAGTATCAGCAACTTCATGAGTATGTTTTGCATTCAAGATAAAATAAATTTTAGGTTTAAGAACACTAACTGAAAGACCACAAATTTTCTTCATCTTATCAAAACAATCATTCAAGGCAATAGCACACTTCGGCAAACATTTACCAAAGATCATGAGATCATCTGCGTACATGAGATGAGATATAATTGGATCAAAGCTGTACACAGGTAAGGAATTTTTCACCTTGACAACTTCATTCATATAGAAGGAAAAGTATTCCATAGCCATCGAGAATAGATATGGAGAAAGTGGATCTCCCTGTCTTAACCCACGATTAGAAGTTATGAAACCATAAGGTCTTCCTTGGATTAATATAGAAAACGTAGGAGATGAAATGCATTCATAAATGATGTTTATAAGATGACCAGGAAATCCCATCTTGAACATAATGTGACAAATTAATTTTCTATTAATCATATCGTAGGCTTTATGAAGATCAACTTTAACACAAAATTTATTTACTCCCTTTTTCTTAAAATCCCTAAGCAATTCATGAGCTAACATGATGTTCTCACCAATATTTCTGTTCGGTATGTAAACACATTGACTTGAGGAAATAAGATGAGGCATGTACCATTTGATCCTATTGCACAATATTTTGCTAAAATTTTTGTAAAGCATGTTACAACAAGAAATCAGACGATATTGAGAAATATGTGTAGGTCTATCAACTTTAGGAATTAAGGTAATGAACGTGTGATTGCTACCTTTTGGGAGTTTACCACATTCAAAAATATCCTGCATTGCCGCCAAGAGATCGTACTTCATATGCTCCCAATGTAAAATAAAGAATTTTGAATTAAATCCATCAGGACTAGGACTTGAATCTGAATGAACTGAAAAATAGCTTTCTTAACTTCATTAATGGTTATAGACTGCATTAAAGACTGTTTTCCGAAAGCATTTATGGTAGAAATGGATTGGAACGAAGGAAGCTCAGAAATGGATTCACCATTAAACAGAGACTCAAAGTAGTTAATAGCTTTAGCCGCTACCTCATCACTTTTATACAATAAAGATCCATCATCCTTGAAAAGAGCTTTCAAATTATTAACATGCCTCCTTGCTGACATTTTTGAATGAAAGAATTTTGAATTGGTATCACCATCTTCAAGCCATGAGACCTTTGATTTTTGCTTATAACTCATAGATTTAATCTTCTTTTGCATATAAAAAAATTGCCTGGCTTCAAGCATATCTTCAAACAAATTCAAATTCTCTGGTTCCAGATCACATGCAGCTTCTTTCTCTTTGAATAAAGCTTCAGCTTCATTTAACAGTTCATTATCATCAGGCCTCTCCTTATTCCACTTTTTAAGTTCAATTTTACAAGCATGTAATTTCTCCATGAAAACATAGCTTGCAAAACCCATAAAATTAGTCTAAAAGCCTTTAACAAAAAAATCTTCATAACCATCTTTTAAATGCCACTCATTAGAGTATCTAACCTTTAAGCTTACCATGCACAACAAGATCTAAAAGAAGCGGATTATGATAACTTGTTAAATGCGATGAAACAAGAGCATTCAGGTCAGTGAATTTTTGAAGACAAGAATGGTTAATGAAAATTTTATCAATGTTATGAGCCATACCTCGCCTTCTCCACGTAAAGTTAAATCCAGAAGCCTTAACTTCAAATAAACCAGCTTGAGATAAACAGTTGTTAAGAGCTCTAATATGTTGAAAAGGAACTGCATGTCCACCTTGTTTGTCTAGAAAGGAAGTTGAGTTATTAAAATCTCCAACCAAAATCCATTCACCATTAAGAGATTTGGATTCATTCATAATATGATCCCAAAGTTCCAATCTCTCATTGAAATTATTACTTGCATAGATCACAGTAAGGAATAAAGAAAGCCCACCAACATTCACTACATTTACTGTTAGATGCTGACAAGAAGGTGAAATTTCAACTATAGACCACACTCCAGAATCCCATAATAGCAAAATTCTACCAAAGAATGAAGAAACTGCCCAAGGAATAAAATCCCAATTTCGAGGAAGTAAACTACTAAATCTATTCAAATTACTTGCATTCAATTTATTCTCTAACAAACCAACCAAAGTTGGTCTGTATTTAGTCAGCAAGGATTATACATCAGCCATACGCTCTGATGTATTCATCCCTCTGACATTCCATGCTAGAATCATCATTTAACTGTAGTATTGCTCCTTAAAGGCCTTTTAGATGTAGCATCAAAGGAAACTTTCTTCTTACCCTTGAGATGACCAAGATAATCTTCGTTTCTATCAATTCCCACAGATACATCATTCTGTTCATCCTTTTGAGAATTCTCATTAATATTTTCAGCTACTTGATTTAGGATATCAGGTAAAATATTATTGGGCAATTCTGAATCCAAAAAATTCAAACCAACTTCAGAAGACTCCTGGAGTTCAACCTCTGTTGTAATTGTTTCCTCATTTTGTTCTTCATCATTATGTAAATCTTCATTCGAGATATTTGTGGATGAACTAGCAACATTTGGAACGTCATAAATATGGGACTCAGGATCTGACTGATTTGAGTTCCAAGAAGTATTGTTGGAAATCTCATGAACCAACGTTTTATGACCAAACCTTTTACACTTCATACATTTATGGGGAACGTACTCATACTCCACAGAAATTTCTCTCGAAACACCGTTGTGCAGTTTAATAGGTATGGTATTAGCAAGCGTGGAATCCAAATCAATATTAACAAGGATCCTAACATATTTAGTTATTTTTTTCGAATTATTATTGTTATCAGATCTGATAGGAGAACCAATATAACTAGCAATTCTAGACAAACCCGAATTCGTCCACATCTCCATATCTAGATTCAAAAGTTTAATCCAGATCTGAACTCTTCTAGCATTAAAATCTTCAAATCTATAACCCGGAAATAATTTAAACACCATTAACAATCTTCTAAAAAAAGGAAAAGTTTTTAACACAGACAAAACATCGAACACCTCATCAAACTGAACAGTATAGTTAAAACCTGAAGCAATATGAATTCTAAAAGAGCTTTTAGGTTTCCATACCTTCTCTATATAATTGTTCAAATTTTTCACCGTCAATTTGAAATCGACAAGATGTAAAACAATGGTATTTCTCCAAGAATGAGCAGATACTTTAAATGAGTATTTAGGAAGTAAAACCCCATCAGCTAGCGGTTGAAAAAAATGGAGAGATTCAAAATCTTCTTCCAAGGATCGATCGTGAGATATTTGATCTAATTTATTAATATTCAACGGATCCGAAAGTGGATCTTGAAGAGGAAAAACGTTTTCATCTGGTGGAACAGAGTCCGCCATTTTTAGGAAGCAAAAAAAGTATATATATTACATTGATATACATATATGTACATATATATATATATATGTATGTATATATGTATAGGTACCTTGCAATGCATGAATTATATATGTGAGTTACTCAGTATACAAAATCGTGCAGCTTATGACTTGGGAGTTTATGAATTTTGCAATATGTGATATTATGCAAGTATATCAGAATGTGTTTATGTACGCTACTTTAATTTGTTTTCTTTCATCTGATTTGCATGTATACGAGTATATGAATATTGAAATTGTGCAGTATAAAAGAGTGACACTTAACTGATACATTTCATACAAAATTTCTCTGTAGGCTAAGGAGAACCCAAAGGGACAAAGACAATTTGTTTTAGGCTCTTGTCCCGTTAATATTAATAATCGAGATTGCAAAATTTGTGTTAGGCCATCAACGATCAAGTTGAGCCTGAATCGTATTTGCAGTCTCGATATTGATATTTATGAGGGAGAAACGTGAATTGATGTGGGAAACTGAACAGAGAAACATGTTCAAACGGGCATACCTACATTGCAATCAGAATGTATTTATGTATGTTAATTTAATTTATTTTATTCCATCTGATTTGCATGTATAGGAGTATATGTACGTGAACAATGAACATGTGAATCCAGGCTGCCCCTATATATATATATATATATATATATATATATATATATATATATATGCAAGGTTTTCGAAATGGGATTTAAATCGTAAATCGTAAAGTTTATATTTCAAATCGAAACAGATTTTAAATTATAAGTCATAGTTTCTGAATATCATTACTTATGGGTTTCATATGCACATTGAATTTGATTTAGATGTTTGAATTTCTACAATTAAATTTAAAACTCAAATTTTCCCCCTCCAATTTCATTCTTATTTTGTTTTAAAAGCATTGTCAACTGATTGTGAATCTAAATAAGTATATTACATATGGTAGTTCGAGTTGAACATGTGAATCCAGGCTGCCCCCCCCCCATATATATATATATATATATATATGTATATGTATATCTATATGTATGTATATGTATATGTATGTATGTATATGCAATGTTTTCAAAATTGGATTTAAATCGTAAATCGTAAATTTATATTTCAAATCGAAACGGATTTTAAGTCATAAGTCATAGTTTCCGAATATCAATACTTATGGGTTTCATATGAACTTCGAATTTGATTTAGATGTTTGAATTTCTACAATTAAATTTAAAACTCAAATTTTTTTCCCGTCAATTTCATTCTTATTTTGTTTTAAAAGAATTGTCAAGTGATTGTGAATCTAAACAAGTATATTACATATGGTAGTTTGAGTTGAATGTGTTTTTTTATAACTAAGTTTGAATCGTAATGTAAAAATCGAGTCGTAAACGGAGAGATTCAGGTTGGATCGGGATTCAAATTGCAAGATTTTAGGATTTTTGACAACAATGTGTGTGTATGTATTTATATATACATACACACAATTATATACATCAGAACATGTATATATATAACATATTATGATTATGAGCATACTGACATATATAGTGCAGGTGAAACTATGTTTTGTATCTGTAAAGCATGAGCACATATGTTTATGAGTGGTGTATATATCAAGTGTGTGTGAACATTTTGAGAAATCTCAGAATTATGAGCAACTTAATTTTGTATCCTAAGAGGTCTAATTTATATGAGATGACAATGAATCTGTCTTGGGAGTTACTAAATTAAGTTAATTTGACTTGGGAGTTACTAAATTAAGTTAATTTGACTTGGGAGTTACTAAATTAGCTAAGTGACTACGTAAATTCAGTTTATCTTGGAGGTAAGAGAGGTATTGATCTCCTATCAATGAATTGACAATTAATTTGAAACGAAATACTAACATGGTAGGATCTCCTATCAAAGTTCATTGTTAGTGTATTGTAGAGCTGTCAGGAGGTATATTTCAGATCCATGTCGGCTGGTGTTTAGTATTTTTAGGATACTACGACTTATTAAGAAACAATTCACGAGTTCTAAGCGTATACTTGGAGGTAAGAGAGGTATTGTTCTAGCTTTCTGTGGTCTGGTTGAGGAAACACTCCGAATGATGAAAATTTTAAAATAATTTTTTCAATCATTAAAGAGCTTCAAAATTCGGTAAATCAATTTCAGAAAATCAATAAGTTTCAATGGATCAATTTAGTAACTCCCAAGATAAGTCGAGTTTAGTTGGTTTGTTAACCAGACCAAATTATTAAACAGTAAGTGGTAAAAACATTTGTCCATATGATCAACTTTGTCATTTCGGAGCGTTTCCTCGACCAGCTCACAGAATGCTGGTTCAATTCCTCTTTTATCTTTACATGTATGCATATAACTCATGATTTAGGACTTAATAGTCGCAATATCTTAAAATTACTGAACATCTGGTCGCCATGGTTCTGAAATTTACTTTCTGGTAGTACTACTTAACAGTGCCAGGATCTTCAAAAGTTTGTGTTGGCTAATGAATGTTACATTGGTTAACATACTTAGTTTCTGTGCACAGGAAGATCACTCAAGGATTATGTAATGGTACAAGGATTATGTAACATTCTGATATATTTCATAAAAAAATTCCATGTATGCTCTGGAGAAGCATTATGTTACGTAGGGGACGAAGACAATTAATTTTAAGCTCTTCCTCCATCAATATTAACAGTTGAGATTGCAAATTTCCATATTAAGCCATCAATGATCAAATTGTACCTGAACCGTATTTGCAATCTCGATTATTAATATTGTTGAGGCTAGAGGAACCTGAGTTAATGTGGGAAACTGAACAGAGATCTGGTCAACCTGAGTTGGCGTTATAGAAGAAATGTTTTTACCATACAAGGGGAGTTTGAGATCCGATCTTACATTTGTTCGGACAATTATGTTTCTTCTTATCTGAATATGCCTGCAGTTCAAAAGGCTCTTCAAGTTTGTCGCATTGCTCGGAACTCTACAGGCATGCCTACTACTTACAAAAACTTCATCTATTTTGTTAATTTACCATTGTTATATGTCTTAACAAATTTTGATTGCTTATAGTACCTGTTACTTACGAACTCTACAGGCGTGCCCTAAGTTTTTCTACGAGACAAACTTATATGGTGTGATTTCTTATTGCTTCATGTTAGCACATTTTATCCTAAAACTAATCCCAAGTCACTGTTGTTTAAACTGGTTTGCGTTCTGTCGTATTATGCAGATTAGCAAAGCCAAGAATATCTGCAAGAGCATGGTTGCATGTGCATGTTAGGCCATCAATGTAAATAATAGGAGGTAGGAAAACAGGTAAACCTTAGGTACATCTAGGGTAATTCAAATCCCATATACATATACATACATGCGTGTGTGTATGTGTGTAATATATGTGTATATGTATGCATATGTTTCTGCCAAGATCGTAGATCATGGAGAAAAATAACATGGCTATTTACATGTATAGGTGACATGCTGAAATTGATCAAGAAACATGGTTGAGTGATGCTGAAGGGTTATGTCTATATATATCTGCTCAGATTAGAAAAATGTATCTTGAGGCAAGAAGTTTGCAACCAAGTGTTAAAGTTGTATTGCTGACAAAGCTGAGAGAGTACAAGTCCGATTTACATAATCTAAAAGCTGAAGTTAAGAAAATTTCTTCAAGTAATTTGGATAAAGCTACTCGAGATGAACTTCTATAGGTAGGATTGGTAGATACTTGAGTGGTATTGATTTGGAATTTTTTAGTTATGTTATGCATTTTACATTGAAGTGTTTATTTGCAATCCTGTTCTGCTCACTACAACAAATATACCATATTACAACGGTGCAAAAACGTTGTAAAAGGTTTTTACAACGGTGGAGCCACCGTCGTGTATTAAGAAGTTGTAATATACTTATATCTTTTACAACGTTTCTGCACCGTTGCAACAGCATTGTGAAATATACCATATTACAACGGTGGAAAAATGTTGTAAAAGGTTTTTACAACGGTGGAGCCACCGTCGTGTATTAAGAAGTTGTAAAATACATATATCTTTTACAACATTTCTACACCGTTGTGAAATAGGGTATTTAACAACTTTTACTCACCGTTGTAAAATGATTTATTACAACTTTTTTCGCTGTTGTAACTTATATACACCTTACTAATATAAAAAAATCATATATATTAATACTAATATAATTCATATTTCAATGCAACAAATATAACTATACGGAATCATTCATATATATTAATTAACATAATATTCGATCAACATACACATAGTACATCACCAACTAAACCCGTCACAAAAATATAATCGTTTCAAAATACATACATTGATCTAACTCACAAGAAAGATAGAAGCTTTGTCCACAAAAGATACATGAGCATACCCTACGAAAGCACTCTAACTGAAGGCAACATAATTTTTATTCCAAGCCCTAGTTAATCCAACAGCTTGGTAGTCATTTCGGAATTCGGCTTCCACAAGAAAGCATCAGGATCCACCGCCACATCAATCCAACCTTGCGGTCCACGGTGGGACTGCAAAAAAAAAAAAAAAAAAAAAAATCATTAGAGGTGCAAGCTTATATATATTGTTATTGTGACGAAAGTATGAAGGAGAAGGAAACTATAATGATTTGTAAACATGATATTTAAAATGAACAAAAACATAACACATCATCTTAAAACAAACATTACATGTTACATATCTTATTATGCTTGTTATATTAAATGAACATGTTTTGCAAACAACATTATCGATGATGCACACTTTATAATTAGAAACTAAAGCATAACATCACCATGATTGGCGATTAACATTTTTGTTGGAATTTAAAACGATTTCCATACTTATTGAACATAGTTACATACAAATCGCAATAACACGCACATGTACACACATTACAACATAAACAGTGTATGATAGAATAAGATTCTACAGTCCAGAGTGAAAAATGACAGTATAACAAGAGACGGCGCAAGGCAGTCCCAATCTTACAAAACCAAGAAAGAGCTAGTAGTTCAAAATGTGTCAAACCGGAGCATCAACCAGAAGCAAGGTAGACACCCCAAATAACTAGAAAGAAATTCTAGCAAAATTGCAAAGCAATCACAAACTATTTGTTCAACTCAAACCATACATAAGTGGACGAAGAGCAATCCACTGCAAACTTTCACGATCTTCTCATCATAAAATAATCTGCCAAAGCAGATCCAAATCAACACAGACAACCAAAAAGGAGTTATCATAATATCATACACAGTTGCAGTAATTCAATCGAGCGGACGAGGCAAAAAACAGGTAAAACATCCTCATCGACTACAGTCAATAAACAACTCTAAAAACCCAATTCCAGAACCTTGACTCACGAAGAAAGAAAAAAAAACCAGCAAACCAGAAACCAAGTATTATCCATCGAACAAGTCGTACCTTATTCCATACACAGACTCGTGAGTGGTTGCGCTAAAAAACAAGGCAGTGGTTCATGACAATCACTATTGTCGAAGTAGATGAGGTAAAAGGATCATTGAAATAGTTGAACCGAAGGGGAAGAAGAAGGGTACTTGAGCACCATGTTTGACAGTCGAGTCAATTTCAAATCCTTGAGATGCCATATCCTAAATTGATGAAGCAGATAAGTCGAAGTACCAGACCGGATCTAGAATATAAAGCTCGGAAATAGAAGACAGGCGAAACGGGAGTGCGATAGCAACAGGGAAAAATAGGCAAGGCGGGAAGAGAGGACAAAATCGGAAGGGAGGAGGAGAGACGGAGAAAGAAGCAACCCCAAAATTGAAATCCTAATCTGCAAAAATCACATTAAAAAAACACATCGATACAACCCCAAACCCAATACCAAACAACTCCTGCCACCAATACAATTTGAAGGAACCCAAAATCAGCCTAACCCAAGCCCGGCCACCCCCTTCGAAAAGCTCAAACAAATCAACAACCAAATTGCAGCAGGCCGATTTGAAACGCATAGCCTAATCAAATCCGATCTCTGAAAGGAAAAATCGGACTGGAACGAGTTTATTTTTAGATGCGTTTTGGTTTCGTGAGAAAAAAAGGGAATGATTTCTTAATCATTTCGTTTAAGTGAGAACAAAAGGAAGAGGGTGTGAGAACTTGGGGATCAATTTTGATTTAAGGTAGAAGAAGAGACGCAAGTAAAATACGAAACTATGATTTGTTTTGGAGCCAAAATTTGGTTGCTCCCCCCCAAAATTTCATTAACTTCTACTTATTTCGCTGTGCATAATTAGTATTTCATCTAAACCTACAAAATTAAACATTATAAGCTATAATCAAAATTTGTATTAAATATAATATGGATATCTTGGGAACTATTTTGCTAAAATATCATATATTACTTATTAATAATAGCTATTATTAATTATTTCTTATTTCTTCTTAATTATAATTAAATATAATACATTAAAAGTTTATTTTGTATATTTTACTAATTACTCATTATTAAATATTTAACCATCATTATTAAAAAATAATTACTATTTATTTAATATTAAGTATATTTGTTCAATGTACATACATGAAATTATACCCATTCAAATACAAGTTTTAACTCAGTACAAATAAATTTCCAAATAAATAAATTAGATTAAAATTCTCAAAATTAATTTATATTTAAAAATTTAAAATTTCTCAACAATATATCAATTTGTTTTTTTAGAAATATTAATGACATTTAATTTGAACCAAATTTAACCAAACAAATTTATTTAAATTAAATTATACTTCACAAGAATTTTTTTATAATTTCATTAATAATATATGTCAATTTGATTAAAAACATTAGTAATAATTAACAAATATTAACTATTAACTATTTGAAAAAATTAACTATTATTAAATATTAAAAAAATTATTTAATTACTACTTATTAACTATTAATCATTTAGTAATAATTGACAAATATTATTGATTCCCAAGTTTATTATTAATTATTATTATTAAATACTATTATAATCAATATAATTAGTTATTAAATATAGATATTATAAACATGAAGTTTGTACTAGGCATCTCTATTACAATGAATAAAATTAAAAGTTGTGATATATATGTTTATTACAACAGTGATTTTTTCACAGTTGTAAAAAAACATTTATTACAACAGTGCGTTTTGCACAGTTGTAAAAAAAAACATTTATTACAACTGTGCAAAACGCACTGTTGTAAAATTAAAGTTGTAATATGGTGTTTTTGTTGTAGTGGCTTAATGTTAAACTTCAAAACTGTATTCATTGTGTTGTTGTAGCTGTTGTTTATGTGAATTGTGCCCCCCCCACCACGCACCCACACAAACCCCACAAAAAGAACATAAGGAATGAGAAATTGGCAGAATTGAAAGTCAGTGCTATTTTTCCACCTATTGTTCTATACATAGATTAATGATTGTTTCCTACAACCTAAGTGAAATGTTCATCCTTTTGTAAGTAGAGCAGTATTTATTTCTTGTTCCTAAATTGCAGTTGTAAACTTCTATACATCACACACACACACACACACACACACACACACACATATATATATATATATATATATATATATATAGGAAATACGGCTGAGTTCACCATTTCAATGGAAGTAAGTTATCACATAAACATTTGGTAGTCTAATTTTGTTGTATACAGTTCTGCGAATAGGTCTTTTCACTGTTGTATACAGTTATCACATAAACATTTCAATGGCTGTGCTCACCATTTCAATGGAACTGCCTGTGGAAGTACTTTTGGGTCTACTACCTGTGGAAGTACTTTCAATGGCTGAGTTCACATTAATTTGTTGTATATTACTTTACTATTTACACAAATGGAACTCATAAAAGCTGCTTTCAGCTGAGACAAGTATTTTGTATTGTCACTTGTGTTCAGCTGCTGCTAAAGCTACACGTTAGTATTCTGTATTTACACGAAGGTAACAAACATATGAACTTGCATTGCCTGGTATGTCCAGTCAAGTTTTGCGATGACTCATAATTTATTGGCTTGTTAACATAACTTGTTAACATTTGTGTATCTTGTTGTCAAATCAGGGAGGAGCTGTCTGACTATATGTTGCATCACTTCAAAGAGCAAAGTGGTTATTGTACTAGATGTGTAGATTACGGGTATAAAAATTTCTTTGTATAAGTTGTGTAAATTTGTATATCAGAGTGGTTATTGTATGTGAGTTTTTGGTCAGTTATACGAAAAACTATTGTATTGAATCGGTTATCCATATTTTACTTGATTATATGGTTAATTGATTTTCTGATTGTTTGAACATCATGAGTATGTGAATGATTAGGGACTGATATTGTAGAAACAAAATAGACTGCTAGCAGGATATAATTGCATGGAAAAAAGGGCAAATTAATTAATAATTTTTAGTTGCGTTTTAAAAACGCTACAAATTTAGTGGCGTTGAATTAACACAATGGTAAACCAGGGGTAAAATTGAAAATTTTATTAGTAACATTATAAGCTTTTTTATGGCGTTTATTTAGTGCAACGAAAATTATTTTGGTGGCATTTAATGAATGTTACAACAAAAGAAATTACAGTGGCGTTAAAAATAGTGCAACCAATTTGCAACGATTTTTAGTGGCATGTTTTCTCGTAACGATTATCGAAATGCCACCAAAAATGATTAGTAGCGGTTTTTGAGTGCTATAAAGAATCATTTTTCTTGTAGTGATAAATTTGATGTGTTTTCTATATTTTATTTCATTTCTATCTTTAGTTCTCCGCAAATCAAGATAATTTGGGTGTTAGAGCCATTTTTTGGTCTAACACTGACTGATACGGGTCCCACACAACAGATGATACAAGCCACTCCCTAAGCTTGCATCCCCATAACTAGGATTTTGACAGGTTATGCCTAACAGATTAACAAGCCCGCATAACCCCACCATATAAAACAGGTTAAGTTTGTTAGGTTTATATAACCCCCCACAGATTTAACAAATTTACTTAACCCCTCATTGATTCAAGCAAGTTTACTTAACCCTTACACAATTTTGATAGGTTCATATAACCCCCACAGATTTAAACAGGTTAAGTATTACAGGTTAACAGGTTATTAACATTTCCCATTCATGCATGTTAATGCACTAGACTCTCACATTAAGTCGACCACTTGTGGATGCTGGATATGCCCGGCGGTTCTGGGCAGACTTCAACCACAAGCTGAACTTAACCTCATATCATAGTGCCGTTATGTGTACATTTATGCACCCCTCATGTTAGATCAACCACTTGTGGATGCTGGATTTGTCGGGCGGTTCCGGGCAAACTTCTACCACAAGCGTAATCTAACCTTGTGTATAAGTGCGGCTACAGTTTCTATTTACTGTAAATTTAGGCATATTTATTCTTAAACAATTTTTCATGTTCGTTACAGGTTTTGCTCTAAATCCCAGTCTGATTCACGATTCTAGTTATGCCCCAAATTGAAGTTTTAGATCAAGGTATATATTATGCCCCAAATCCCAGTCATGTTTTACAGTACAAGTTATTCCCCAATTTATCGTTCCTAACCATTCCCAATTTCGTTCGTTCACATAATTCAGCGTAGGCTTAGGCTCGAAGGTAGCCTGGCTATAAAAAGGGAAGGTGGGAGAGAAGAGAACAGAAATAGGCATAATAACAAAATACGCATACGATGTCAGAAATATGCATACTAACAGAATAGGCATATGGTAACAGAAATAAGCCTAGTAGCAGAATGGGCATATGATAACATAATGAGGCATAATAGCAGAATAGACATATCAAGAATTGGCATATGAGAACTAAACAGTAGATTAGGTGTACAAGTAGTGGTAGATCTGTTTAGTTATGATTCAGGTTATTAACAGGCACAAGTTTAGATCTAAACTTATAAACATGTCAGGATCACTTATTAAATGTTTATATCTAAAAGCAACATAAACTCAAAGGGACTGGTTCTAAAGAATAGAGAAATGACTGTTGATATTGTAGCAGAGATTCTTGTATGCATAAATTCGTTGTTGCAGAAGAATAGGCTAATTCAATCTGAGTTGGGGAAGCACCTCGTTGTCTCCATTGTTTTCGATGAATAAACCTATAGAAATGAGGTCCTATATATAGCCTACTATCAACGAATTTGGTCAAGAAACAAGTCCCAGTTCAAAGATTGGATTTGCACCAGATCTGGGTGGGGTCGACCCCGGGGCCGATCCTAGGGTCGACAGCCCCATGTAGGGGTCGACCATGGTTCGACACCCATGGGGCATGGGGTCGACCCCCAACGGGCCCATTTCCCGCGCCTCCCCGCTCATTGATTTTTGATTTTCTAGACTTGATTTTGTGTGTATATATATATATCTTACTTATGTATATACAAACTTCAAACCTTAATAACTTCTTCATACGATGTCCGTTTTACGCTCGGAGTTTATCTTAAGCAGAATTCCGAGACGAACGCAATAGGGTGGTCCATTTTACTTAATTCCCAATATTTAACTAATTAATCTTTAGTTTATCATTATAATGTTCTTTAAAATTACGGGGAGTTACATCAAACATAACATGTCTCAAACACATATTTACATCCATTGGATGCAAGTGGATGTAAGTGTTTGCTAGTGGTTGCTCGTGGATGCATATACACACACTAGGCACTTGATCGGCTCAATCACTCTTATACTGCATATGGATGCATGTGCATTTTTCGTATTTTATGGATGGAAATGGGTGTATTATCATATGAATGTTGCATTTGGATGTATGATTGTGCACATATATAGAGTTCACATGGTATACTAGGATTGTTTGCATGCATGTTGGATTCATGGCACTAACATACATTGCATTAAGGAGGTCAACTGAATCAGTAGTTCGCCTGTTCCTTCGCATTAGTATAGGGACTTATACACACACCTTTGCATATGTTCGTATAAGCATTGGAAATGTTTTAAGGACAGTGGATGCCTATGATTGGCGGATGAGTAGATCGATGATGGATGTTAGGATATACATTCTTCTTAACTTGGAGGATTCGGGGACGAAATCCTTTAAGTAGGGGAGAATGTAACATCCCATAATTTTAAAGAACATTATAATGATAAACCAAAGAATACTTAGTAAAATATTGGTAATTAAGTAAAACGGACTATGCCATTGCGTTCGTCTCGGAATTCTTCTTAAGATAGACTCCAAGTTTGCGTAAAACGGACATCGTATGAAGAAGTTATTAAGGTTTGAAGTTTGTATATACATAAGTGATATATATATACACACACAAAATTAAGTCCAGAAAATCAAAAATCGATGAGCGGAAGGCGCGGGAAGTTTGCCCTATGGGTTTCGACCCCATTCCCCATGGATGTCGACCCATGCTCGACCCCTACAAGGGGGTGTCGACCCTAGGATCGACCCCGGGGTCGACCCCACCCAGATCTAGGGAAAATCCATTCTTTGAACTGGGACTTTTTTCTTGACCAGATTCGTTGATAGTAGGCTATAAATAGGACCTCATTTCTATTGTTTTATTCATAAAAAACAATGGAGACAACGAGGTGTTGCCCCAACTCAGATTGAATTAGCCTATTCTTTTGCAACAACGACTTATACGCATACAAGAATCTCTACTACAACATCAACAGTCATTTCTCTGTTCTTTAGTTCTAGTCCCTGTGAGTTTATGTTGCTTTTAGATATAAACATTTAATAAGTAATCCTGATATGTATATAAGTTTGGATCTAAACCTGTGCCTGTTAATAACCTGAATCATAAGTAAACAGATCTACCACTACTTGTACACCTAGTCTACTGTTTATTTCTCATATGCCTATTCCTGATATGCTTATTCTGTTATTATCCCTCATTACGTTATCATATGCCCATTCTGCTACTATTCCTATTTCTATCACCATATGCCTATTCTGTTAGTGTGCTTATTTCTGACATCGTATGCCTGTTTTGTTATTATGCCTATTTCCGTTCTCTTCTCTCACTCCTTCCCTTTTTATTTTTATAGCCAAGCTACCTTCGAGCCTAGGCATACCATTGAAATATACGAACGAACAAAATTGGGAATGGTTGGGAATCATAAATTGGGGCATAACTTGTACCGTAAAACATCACTGGGATTTGGGGGCATAACCTATACCTTGATCTAAAACTTTAATTTGGGGCATAACTTGTATCATGAATCAGACTGGAATTTGGTGCATAACCAATGATGAACATGAAAAATTATTTAAGAATGAATATGCCTAAATTTATCGTAAATAGAAATTGTAACCGCACTTAGACACGAGTTTAGATTACGCTTGTGGTAGAAGTCTGCTTGGAACCGCCCGGTAAATCAAGCATCCACTAGTGGTTAATCTAATGTGAAGGGTCTAGTGCATAAATGTATACGTAACGATACTAGGGCACGAGGTTAACTCCAGCTTTTAGTAGAAGTATGCCCGGAAATGCCCGACAGATCCATCTTCCACAAGTGGTCTACTTAATGTGAGAGGTTTAGTGCATTAACATGCATGAACGGGAAATGTTAATAACCTATTAACCTGTAATACTTAACCTATTTAAATCTGTGTGTGTTACATAAACCTGTCAAAATTGTGTAAGGGTTAAGTAAACATACTTGAATCAGTGAGGGGTTAAGTAAATTTGTTAAATCTGTGGGGGGTTATATAAACCCGACAAACTTAACCTATTTTATATGGTGGGTTATGCAGGCTTGTTAATCTGTAAGGCATAACCAATCAAAATCTTAGTAGTGGGGATGCAAGCCTAGGGGGTGGCTTGTATCATATGTTGTATGGTACCCGTATTAGTTAGTAACCCATCTTGGTATCCAAAGGGGGATCCCGAACTAGGTAGGGGTAAGGACACACTTACTGAGCAGATTATAAGAGGTTTATCTGAGAGGTGGTGTCTTATGGCGTGTTTCGCGGACTCATGTGCGTGCATGGATCTGCTTTCTCCGGAAAATAAGACGCTATAACACCAATAGATATGGTTTTGCCTCTCGAAAAAAGGGGTTGCCACTTTAGGAAGTCATACATTCTACTGTGGGGCTAGCTTAGGGTATCTAAAGGATAGGGAGCTAATCGATTGGGGTAGTAATTATGGTACATCTAGTCCTGCTTGTTTAGGAGCCCGTTATTATCGTTGGGCGTAACACCTGTCATTCCAGTTGGGCTACCTGTTATTATCGTTGGGGGTAAAACCCGTCACTACAAGTACACCTAAGTCTACCATCTGTTTTTGTTGGGATCATTCTATTTCTGTTATATTAGTATTGGTGCAGGGAAAAGTATTTGGAAAGCGCAATATATTATGTTCTGTTTATTCTGTTTATCCTACTCAGTCTGTTATACATGTCTTATGATATTGTTATCTCTCTCATCCAGTTTGTATGCCTGTCATGATGCTTTTACTTATTTATATGCTAAAAGTAACTGGACTTGCCAGAGTTTATGTCCGACCCATTTTGTTTCCTTGTCTCTCTGTTTCTTTACTCCCAAGTTCTCAACGTGGGAATACTCAGGCCTGATTAGGATTCTCTCTTTCGTTCTGCTTGGAGCTGCTTAGATGTACCGCTTTGATTACCTGTCTATCTTGCTATGGCTATTTTTGGGGACTGTGCTTTTATAACACTGTACTCTGATGATTTTTGTACAAGGAACATATTTTAATTTGATGTAATGGGTTTTCTGTATTTCAGACTTATGTTATAAATGGATTATATACCACGATATTTTCTGTTTGGAAAATAAAGTTTTTAATTCTGCTGCTATTTTTTATACGTCTTGTGATGTTTCTGTTTTTGTTTACCTATAACGCTTCACGTAACTTAATGCATTCTGTTAAAGAGTGACATTAACGGATGTGGGGTGTCACAAAAGGCAAGGAATATTTGGTGCTTATCCAAAAGATTTTTTGAAATATATGAAGATAAATTGGGTGTCAAGAAAACTTGGATATGAAGCAATTCATTTTATTAAAGGCCTAGTTAACATCTTCATGAGGTGTGGAAAATTTGACTGTTATTAAATAGAATCATTAGGGTTTTGTGCCATTGTTTTTCATTGTATTTCTCCTCAAATTATTTAACAACTAGATATTCTCTACCTATTTCTCAATAAGGTTATTGGTTCAAGTTGTGTTTGTTTGTAACGATAGTTGAGATCGATTGTAAACAATATTTTGGTAAATCAATAAAGAGGGTGGTTGGGTAGAATATCCTGTGTTCATATTTCTGATATTTTTTGTGTTGTTGTTGGTTTTTTAATCTCATTCAACTCCAAGTGATTTGATGAAAAAAGTTCGCTTTGTTTTTTTCGAGTGTTTTGTCAAACTTCCGCTGCGCACAAAACCCTAACATTATGTTCAGATGATATGTGACACACGTCGTGCTATGTTATGTTTATATGATATATGACACATGTCGTGTTATGTTATTTTTATATGTTATGTAACATACGTCATGCTATGTTATGTTTATATGATATATGACACAAGTTATGCCAGGCAATACAACGTTAATAGCGACGCATGAATTGATGTATTATGTTGTTATGATATGATTCACAATGCTTCCTTTTTAATTCCAGTTATAATTCACGATATTTGTAGGACTAATTATTCCGATTACGTCCTTCTTTTTTTTCAGCAACTCTTGTTTATGCTTGTATTATTTTATTTAATTACATATTAGTGTCATGTATACATAAATGATAGTGAAAATTAGGCTCACATCCCTAAAACATTTCAAAATACAGCGCACGTCCCCCTCGAAGTTAGTTTGCAAATCTTGTCCCTAAAATGAAGGTGCCACTCTTTTTTTATCCCTTCTGCCTTCTCGTCCAGCCATTTCCGCCTTTTCCCTGTTTAGACCCAAAAAATGCGCCAGTGACTAAAAAATCGGAAATATTCCCAGAAGCATTCGCCAAAAAACAATAAAAAGTTGCATACATCTGTGCAACTATTATCAATAACAGCATACATACATGCATATATTCATATAGTGTTTTCTGTCGAAAATCTAGACCAATATACGCATACATATATGCAACTATTACCAATAGTCGCATACATGTATGCATACAAAGTTGAACTGAGATTCAAGTGTTACGAATAGTTGCATACATGAATGCAACTATTCTGTATATATGCATGCATGTGTGCAACAAATTTAAATGGGATGATGATTTCTAAATATGTGCATGAATGCATGCATGTATTCTATATAAGAGCATAAATGTATGCAACAATGTCTGAAAACGACGAATGCTTGAAAAATCAGGTTAAATTCGAATATATGCATGAAAGGATGCGTATAATGCTGTTTAGCTGCATTCATGTATGCATTTATATTGTAGTTGGGCGAAACGCTGATATATAAGCATGAATGTATGCAACTATTTACGAATAGGTGCATCTTTTGATGAAAAACTTGTTGTTTCGCTGATTTTGTGTTATTTTGGGTTTTGACATGGTTTTTGATTGTTTTAATGCATGAATTTTTTGGCATGTACGTTTTATTTAATAATGAATTATTGTGATTTTTTTTAATATTTTTTTGATGATTTTCGAAAAATAAGGACCTAATTTACAGTAATTTTTGGATCGAACTTGAGCCTAATTTAAAACCTTAACTGGGACCTGTGCCAAATGGACCCTAAATGATATCTGGTAACTTTTTACAAAATATGATGCTATCAGAAAACTAGTGCCTACCTATGAACATAAATGATACCTAGTAACTGTTTCATACAACATGATGCCTTATAAAACTAATACGTGCATATGTGCTGTAGCGACCCAGGAAATCCGACCCTTGAATTTGATACTAATACATTGCATGTCCAAACTCAAGTACCAAAAACCTAGAAAGCTAAAAGAAAGAAACAAGAGAGTGAGAAAAGAAATAAAGAAGTATTAGAATAAAAGAATAAGAAGCAGTACCAACACAGAACCAGAGTCTCCCATCGCAGCAGAACAAAATATAATATAGAAATAAATCTTTATTGAGAGCTTTGAAATTATACTTACAATCATCAGAGTACAGCGTACATCAATACACATGGACATCTATAACAACCTGTCCTAAAAAACAACACACATTGCAAAAATACTAGATAATATCATACATTTGAACTCCTCCAGCTCATCACTGGACTTCACAGCATACGATAGACTAAACTTGTAAAACTTGGTCTGACCCGAGCATTGCAAATGCCACAGATCAATCTGCTGAACCAGCGTGTGAAAACTCACAAAATTTATATGTATCATCTAAGTTGATTTTAAAGTAAAATATTTTCATAAGAAAAGGATAATCGTAAAACCAAACCCACATATAAATACAGACGGTTTTTACCTTATGATAACCAAAACATTTGAATTCATATCTATTTTGATATTATTATAAAGTCTAAATCAATTAAATAACCATCTAGCAGAACATCTACATCTCACGCTCTACATACATAGTCTATAATCAAAAAAGCACGGGCTCTTATTGGAGAATGGATTTCCAACTATGGTAAGGTATGGGACCACCTTCTAATAGTGTACCTCTAGAGAAAATACATTTGGGTTCAATAGGAACATCTTGCAACTCTGGCTAAACATGACCGGTCTCTCATTTCGCTTGAGTGTTCCGAATATATTGTAACCTTAAGATTGGCCAACCACCGCATTCCCTTGGGATATAGAAACGAAAGAAGAACAAATTAATTTTCTCTAGATGGTGACAATACACCATAATGGGAGTGACCCACATAGCTGTGCGACCTACCTGATTTTATACCATTTCCCGGTTAATGAGGCTTGAGGTTATAATTACCTTTTTAGAACATTTGGCCACCATTCACTTTGAATGCTACATCGTCAGATCTGCCAGAAAATAACTAATTGATTTCCACAAAAATACACTTGTGTTAAGCAAAGTAGCTGCCTTCTTCGCCACTCTTTTGGAAATACTCTGTCAGACACCCGTCCATACAAGCTATCCTGGGATTGGACAATTCGAATGCACCCTCCTACCACATCATAGGAATCACCTTATGATTAGTAGCAAGTAGTCCTTGCATTTTGTAGATTCCAATCATGACATAATTACTGTCAAAATATCTCTGGGGATCAGCTAGAGAAATCAACAAGTACTTCTTCCGCTCATGGAGATTTACGGCCTTCAATTGCTCCATCTCGATCAGCATCAGACATCTTCTTCCTTTAACTATTTTCTGGTTTGGAATGGTTTTCGAATATAAACTCGATCCCGGTCATTCCGTATCAGTAATGAATTTGGCCAGTGTTTGATAGTCGGTTATTTAAATATCAAAATAAACACCCATAAAAATAAAATGGATCCACTGGTGTAGCACACTTCATCACTTGAACTTTTTATATCCATTCATTAGTCAAAACCTTTAAATCTTCCAATATTTAGAATACAACTTTTTTACTTCTTATTTCAAAAATAAGATTATACTCAAACCCTTCTATCCAACTTATAAAACCTTCGAATTATAGTTTATAATACCATTCATGTAAATACTAATTTTATTTCTCTCGACCATCCCCGTTTCTAAACTAATATCATCCTCGGAAACTAGGAAGTCGTTCAAGTTGGGGTATTTTATTACCTCTTAGACCTTGAGTCAACAACATTCTTATCCTTAGAATAGATAGAAGTTTATTAAAGAAACTCTATCCCAGTTACTATCCTAAAAATTCCATTTTTAATATCTGGTTTAAAACATGGTTTTTAACACCATACTCTCGCTTTGGAAACCTTATTTCAATCTTAAGCATGTTTATTTAATTTTAGTATTAAGTAAACTATTATTTAAAACCTTTTCTATTAACTTTAAACACCTCAACAACATTATATACAAGCCTTATTTCTGTTATACATAGAACCCTTCATAAAACTTCTGAAAAGTTTTATTTCAAACCCATTTTAGTTATATCTAGATAAAATCTCATCTCTTATTTAATATAGCTAATTTAGATCGCATCTTTATAACTTAATTTGCCTAACCACTTTATTAAATTTGGGTTTTCTGTTTTGATTTCCATTTCAACATTTATCAGGCCCTGACCATAAATTGATAATAGAATAATCTTCTAAGTATTAATCCCAATGACCGAAATCAGCATCAGATCAAAACTTAGAAAATGATTTAACTCAACCAATCTCCAGTTAGATTCCAATTCTTAATTTCTATCTTGAGTTTTTATTTCACTCATAGGCATTTCTAATAACTCGCTCCAATAATATATTCAATAAAACTTGGGTTTTATAACTTCGTCAAATCTTGGATTTTATAAAATCCAATTAAGTATAATCCCAATAAGAATTTAATTTAAACTTCAATTCAAAATTATCTTATATTATTATTTATATCAAATCGCTGAAAAATTCATTAAACTATAAACATGGCTTTTAAGACTTCATAAATCTCCAGTAATAAAATTTTAAATTCCAATATAACTAATTTGATTATTATTAAATAAATGATACTCAAATTTCAACAATATTTAAAATAAAAATGGTTTACTTCACTATTAACTATTTCCATTAAACTAGCAAACTAATTTAATAATCAATTTTAATTAAAACAATTGACTTGGTCAACTCTAAACATCATTAACTCGTTAATAAATTGTAATTATTCTTTCCATTTAAATTAATTAATAATATAATAAATTTAAATAATCCCATTGAATCGTTTCTTGGAAACAATTAATCCAACCCTTACGTTAATTTCAGCCTACTTGCTTATAAATCTTATTACTATAAGAACATTTAGTAATCACTTATAACTTAAATTATAAATATTTGTTATTTATTTCCTTTTTACAAAATTCTATTCAAAATAACAGATTTAAAATTCTATCTTCAGTTATAAAATAATTTTTATAACTTCATTTCTATCGATTCACCTGACGGTAAATTAACTTTATAAAATGATGTATATATAGACAATCCACTATCAATTTCTCAACCAATAATGCCTATTGGTTAATAACAAAACAAACGTTGAATTTGGATTCAATGATCAATATCCAAATCAATAATCCAATCAGATTGGTTTAATAGTTCATATAGCATGAAAATAAACAATAAATTTGAGGAATCCAGTTGGATCCCTCCAACCTGTTTTTCCCTACATCCAAATTAGGTTACCTCAAATAAAACAATCGATTCAATACGACAATATATTATATGAAAGCAATAAACATGAATAATTAATTCAATGTATAACTGTCAACTAATAACAACAATTTAAGCATCCAATTTTATTTAATATGTTTATATTATTATAAACATAACTTACCAGTTAAGTTACCTTATTTGGTAAAAATAATAAAAATAACGATTGGTTTTGATTAGATTAAACGAATATTTAATTTAATTAGTTATATAAAAATACTCGGCATATATCCAAACAACCATAAAATCATCCAACAATTAGCAACATAACACACAAACATTAAACCTGACTTATATAAAATATAAGTGGGACTACTGAGTGAGTTATACTCACATTGGTTTTATCCTGTTGTTAAGATAGTTTCTTTTTATTAAATTATACAGGCATTTAATTTAATTAAAAATTATAGCTGCTTTCGATTCTGACCAAACCAGCTCCATCTAGTAGTCTACGTCCAAACGGTTCTAACGTGACCAACTGCACTCAATTCTGATAAGGTATGGTCGAGAAACTACATAAATAAGATTTTATAAACATTTATTTAAAGTAAACTTTAATTTAAATTATAATGGGCCTCACCCAAATTAATATCGGCCCCACGTCATCCATACCTGCTCACAACACCGACCTTTCTTCCCCGGTTGTTTTCTTCCTTCTGAAACCCACCTCATGCAAACATCCCTAATTTACTGACACCACAAAACGAACCACAAACTACCAAACTAATTACACAAATCAATTCCTCAACCCATGCAGAGACGGCTTCAGGCCTAGGCGGAGCAGGCGGCCGCCTAGGGCAACCCCCACGACCAGGGCCGGTTCTAGCGTTTGGGTTGCCCTAGGCGAAGAAGTGATTAGAAGTACGTAGTGAAAAGAACTGAAGAAGGAAAAGGTTGTAAGGGGCAAATCAGCATGGGGAAAAATAGAAGTGGTAAAGAGGAGAGAGAAACGAGAGAAAACAGATATCTGCTGAGATTGAGACTAATATCCTTATATACTAGTAAATGTTACAAGGCAAACAAGATCAGGAAAAACAAGTATATAGCAATTGGATGTTATAATAGCGGATCATATCTAGCCCATGTGAAAGGGTAAGCATAATATGAGATAAGAACTTAGCTTGACTCAAAGGAAAGTTTGTCAATACTCAACATAACCCCAAATGTTATAAATGCTACATAGTACTCGAGCTAAGACTACAAATCAGCCTTAAACTCAATTCTTTCAGAAATCTGACTTGAACTCATACCTTCAGATGTGTGTAACAAAAAAGGATTTGCGATAAAAGAATCGACACATGCTTGACAAATAGCGATATGGCAGACAAATATTCTTATATACTAGCAAATGTTACAAGGCAAACAAGATCAGGCATAACATGAATTACATTCTATAATTTTTTTAGTTGACAGTAAGCCTAAATTGATTCGCTAGAAGAAATTATACAGCTACCTGAAATCTGCAAGGTTTGAAAAATGAGGGAAAAAGGTGAGCTAGAAGAAAGTATACAGGTACCTGAAATCTGCAAGGATTAAAAAATAAAGGAGAAAAGCGAGCTGCAAGGATTGAACTGTAGATCTCAAGGCTCAAATACAATAGCACAACCAACTACACCAATAGTTCCTAGTATGATAGAACTCATTAGCAATTTTTCATTATAAGTTTAAATTTATCTCTCCATCACCCACCGCCTCCACTGTTGCCCCCGTCGTGGGGGTCGCCCTAGGAGGCCGCCTGCTCCGCCTAGGCCTTGAGCCGACTCTGCCCACGACGGGGGCAACAATGGAGGCGGTGGGTGGTGGAGAGATAAATTTAAAATTATAATGAAAAATTGCTAATGAGTTCTATCATACTAGGTGCTATTGGTGTAGTTGGTTGTGCTATTGTATTTGAGCCTTGAGATCTACAGTTCAATCCTTGTAGCTCGCTTTTCTCCTTTATTTTTTAATCCTTGCAGATTTCAGGTACCTGTATACTTTCTTCTAGCTCACCTTTTTCCCTCATTTTTCAAACCTTGCTGATTTCAGGTAGCTGTATAATTTCTTCTTGCGAATCAATTTAGGCTTACTGTCAACTAAAAAAATTGTAGAAAGTAATTCATGTTATGCCTGATCTTGTTTGCCTTGTAACATTTGCTAGTATATAAGGATATTTGTCTGCCATATCGCTATTTGTCAAGCATGTGTCGATTCTTTTATCACAAATCCTTTTTTGTTACACACATCTGAAGGTATGAGTTCAAGTCAGATTTCTAAAAGAATTGAGTTTAAGGCTGATTTGTAGTCTTAGCTCGAGTACTATGTAGAATTTATAACATTTGGAGTTATATTGAGTATTGACAAACTTTCCTTTGAGTCAAGCTAAGTTCTTATCTCATATTGTGCTTACCCTTTCACATGGGCTAGATATGATCCGCTATTATAACATCCAATTGCTATATATTTGTTTTGCCTGATCTTGTTTGCCTTGTAACATTTACTAGTATATAAGGATATTAGTCTCAATCCCAGCAGATATCTGTTTTCTCTCATTTCTCTCTCCTCCTTACCACTTCTATTTTACCCCATGCTGATTTGCCCCTTACAACCTTTTCCTTCTTCAGTTCTTTTCACTACGTACTTCTAATCACTTCTTCGCATAGGGCAACCTGAACGCTAGAACCGGCCCTGAACCCATGCCTAACTCAGTAACGCCCAGACCTCCCCGTCTGATGCACCCGTACTCTGACCGACGAGAATCTCCATGCTCCAGATCCAAACTATTTTGTCTCCAAATTTTGCAAAAAAAAAACCACTTGAGCGCCTCTCGTTGCTGATCACTGCTCCACACACGAAATCGTGTATAGATCTATAAATGGAGAGATAACCTCAAACCTAGTTTTTGACTTTCAACGTCGACCATCGTCATACGAAAATTGGAGATGTTGAATGGGAGGGCTTTATTGCAACTGGTTTCGTGATTTAACGTGGTATATATGTAATGAATTTTTTTCGAAGGTTCGACACCATTTTTTTAGTTCACTGTATTCTGATTTCTGATACGAGATAAAGACGCAGGTTTCGTGTATATATAGATGAAGGAAAAAGGATATGATCGATGTCATATTCTAACGTACATGGTAAGGGATATGCTTGGGATAGATTTGCAGAAGAAGGAGGTCATTTTCATGAATACTGATAGCTTTAGATATGTATTTTAGGTTTACAGCTAGATATGTGCGGAGGCTTCAGTGTTAAGTCAGTGTATTTCATGGCCATGTGCGTAGTTTGGTCGGGTAGGTGCTCTGTTCTTTTCTTTCCATTAGTATGTGGCTTGAATTCAATAGGCCTCTGTGTGTGTGCGTTTCTAGGGTAGGTTATGTTTGGATTTTAGCATGCAGTAGGCCTATTTTTGTACACCATATCGTAGGCATGTGAATTGGTTTATTATATATATATATATATATATATATATATATATATATATATAGGGATAGGATCAAGAGCACCCCAAATAGTGTAGCACCCCTTTAGCCCCCCTAATTTCCATCACACATTCCTCACTCTCTCTCCTTCCACTAACCCTCTCTCCCCCCACTAACTTATTAAATTATAAATGAGTGGTTTAGAATGAGGTGCAAAAGGGGTGCTACTAAATAGGAGTGCTTTGGAACATGCCTCATATATACATACATACATACATACATGCATACATATATATATATATATATATATATATATATAGAGAGAGAGAGAGAGAGAGAGGATGGGATAAATGGGTTAGCATAGGGTAGGCTTGCGTGTGTGACTTAAGAGTGAAGTTTCTACATGTTTTACATATTTATTTTTGCTAACGGTATAAGTTTTTGTTTTATTTTATTTTAATACAATTATTAATTTATCGCTATTTAACGTTGCACGTTAAATATACGCATCGTCGTACACGATCTCCAAACACAACGAAAATAGACACACTGCTATGTCTTAACGTTCTGGATCCAGTGAAATTAGTTTCGTTGAAATCCAACTCCGTTTGCATAATGATGTTATTTTAATTTCAATTTATTTATTGGTTCACATTTAAATATCGCACACTCGAAAAACAATTCCGATTGTCTCCAAAATTGGAAAACTAGCAATAATTAGCTATACGTATTCTAATAAAATTTGTTTCATCGAAAACAAAGGTCATTTGAAAAATAGCTATTTATAAGGCCTATATAATATCGATAAAATATAAATGAATTCCAAAATAATTAAATTTAATAATAATAAATTATTATTATCGTATATATCCAAATGGAATAATATACAGCTTCAAATATAAACCAATATGGAATTATAAATCAACATTTCCATTTTCGAGTTAAACAATGTCCAAATTCTATTAAAATTCCTTTTAAATTTATTAAATAAACGCTATTATTTATAAACGTTTCCATAGCGACTATTTGAAAATTTGATTTGGTCATAACTCACAATATATAAGCTGAATTCTTAGTTTTTCTCTTTTTTAGAAATTTATAATCTAATAGAACCTAACATTTCTAGTTTTAAAGAAATCCGACTTATAACAGATTCTGTATATTCAACTAAAGTTCAAAACTCTACCATGCCACAGCGAGTTTGTTTTAAATTAAATATAAATTTAATACGTTCAATCTTCATTTAATAAATATTTTCTATATAAAAATCTATTGATATTTCAAAAACAACATTTAAAATAGATTTAAATAATCAATTTCAAATGACGGAAAAATCCAGATCGTTACATATGCAGAAATGATACCCAGCGGTTGTTCCCTATAATATGATGCTTTGTAAATTTAACCACAGTAATATATGACAAAGTGAACAATGCAATTTGCACATAATAGGAGTCTCGCCCAACTTCATGCTTCTCTATTTTAAGAATTAATTTAAATGTTATTTTCAACAAAAATGATACCTACATATATGCCAAAATGATGCCTAGAAGCAGTTCAATAGAATTTGACAACAACATTATGTCAAACAACACTTTTAAACTTTTACGTCATACATAAAGTTGCTAACTCTTTACAATAAAATTGTATGCAATATGTATTAACATATAAGCCGATAATTCTTCTCATTATCGATAATAGATAATTCATTAAATAGATTGTTCCATTCACCGCAAAACCAGAAATATTAATAAAAATTACCATGTATAAATAGTACTAATTGCTAAAATAAATGATACTGTTGTTATATACACCTAAAACTGATAAAAAAAACATGCAAAAACAAATAACTTAATTGGTAATACATGAAACTGATACTAATTATATACAAAACTGATACCACATTTTACACATTTGAAATTGATATCGATAATATTAGTTTTTTGGCTATTCGAACACATAGAAATGTTGAGTAGGCCCCCATTTTTATAAAAAATATCAATGACAAAATTGCCCCTTTTCAGTTATATTTTTTTTTCTAATTTCCGATCTACCTCGTGGTCCTGCGTGTTTCCTACGATACCACATAAAGCCACTACGAGGAAGGGTGTTATTGGTTTTTTTAAAATTAAACGGGGGGCAACTCAGCAAAATGATGTGTTTACTTGTTTTTGCAGAGTTTTAGGGGGCAACTTAGCAATTAGCTGAGTTCAAATAGAATTTGCTTAGATTTGTTTGAAATTGGATACTTATACACAAATTTGGATAGTATAAACTATACTATCTTGCAAAGGGGTCTGATAGAGTCAAACTCATAGCCTTTTGCATGTTGGTATTACGCTTTAACCAAATGAGATAAGGATGTTTGTCGAATAATATTAGAAATTCACACAAGCAACAGGTAATACGTGCCCCTTTTATATTCTCAAACAATAACAACCAATTAAAGATATCTTGTCTCAGTTGGTTAAGATGGTGGGGGCAGGATGTAAGAGGTCATGGGTTCGATTCGATCGAATCCATCTACCATATAATTTGGTACATATTGCACTAGTATGTATATAGTAAGTACTCAATTTCAAAAAACTGCAACCATTTTTAAATAGGTAAATTTTAAATTTTTTGACATTTGGACACAAAATGCTACCTTAATGCAGGTTGTCGACAAAGCATGGAAGATGAGGACTTACGGAAACCCAATGTACAAATTGCAGCAAAAAATGAAGAACACCAAAGCAGCTCTAAAAAATTGGTCAAAAGAAATTTATGGTAATGGTAACAAAAGGTTTACTGAATTGTCAAGACAATTGGAACAAACTCAGCAAATCAAATTACGACCTAATGCAGACCCAGCAAACTTTCAAACGAAAAAGTTGATAACGGAGCAACTTGAAGAAGCACTAGAGACTGAAGCAAACATGATTAATAAGAAAAATAGACAACGATGGGCAAATAATGGTGATAGGAATTCTAAGATATATCATGCCTCTTCGAAGATCAAGCATGCAAAAGAAATGTCCACTAAATCACAGATCAGCACGACAATACACATTCTACCCCTGCTGTCGATGATGCATTTCTGAACTACTACAGAGAACTGCTTAGGAAACCTCCTCCCTCTAACCTAAATTTCTTAAATATTATTCCATTAAACCCTGTTTCTCCAGCAATGCAGGAAATGCTAGTTAAAAATGTTTCTGATCAAGACATTAAATACGCGATATTTGGCATGAGGAAATCAGCTTCACTTGGTCCGGATGTCTTTACTGTATCATTTTACATTCAATGCTGGCCAATCATTGCGACCATGTGCTCAAAGTTGTTCATAATTTCTTCATCAAAAGCAAGATACTTCAAACCTATCCCTAAAACCCAAAATAAAAAACCCTTCTCATGTCACCCAGGTTCGTCCCATAGCTTGCTGCAATGTCCTGTATAAAGCGATTGCTAAAATCCTTACAATAAGACTTAAAGAAGTCCTACAAACAGTCATCTCCTCGAATCAAAATGCATTTCTTCCAAACCATAGCATCATCGACAATGTTCTACTAACTCATGAGCTACTGAATGGATACCAATCAAAACACATTTCCTCAAGAGCAGCGCTAAAGATTGATCTAAAAAAGGCCTTCGATTCGGTGAACTGGATAGCAATCATCAAAATTATGGAGAAATTGAGTTTTCCAGAAAAATTTAGAAATTGGATTTACCTTTGCATCTCCACAGTAAGGCCGCTCTAGTTTACAACGCTCATACTTTTGGATACTTTAGAGGACCTAACGGGTTGCGGCAAGGCGATCCGATATCAGCCTACTTATTCATTTTGCTGATGGAAACACTGACTAAAGAATTTCAGCGACAAGTCGCTCTAAAGAATTTTGTGTTGCATCCTAAGTGCAGATATCTACAAATCACAACTCTAGAAAACGCTAATGACCTGCTCATATTCACTTAACCTACCCTCCTGTCGCTTTAGTCCATCATGAATACCCTAGACCTCTTTCATTATTCTCCAGTTTACAAATGAATCTCGACAAGTCTCAAATTATGCTCGCTGGCCTTAATCCATTACAATCTTAGGAAGTTTTAAACACCACAAATCTTATTCTTATGCATGACAACATGTCATATCTCAGCTTACCTCTCGCAACAAAAAGGATTACAGTTGTACATTGTCTTCCTCTTTATGAGAAGATTACCGCAGTTTTATCTAGATGAGAGAACATGCATCTCTCGCATCCTGGAAGATTAGTGATAATAAATGCAGTTATTTTCTCAATAACAATGTATTGGTGTAGAACATTTATCCTACCCACTACGCTAACAAATATGATTAAAACTGCATTGAGGAATTTTGTTTGTAGGGCTCCATACACATTACAAAACTTGCTCCAATTGCTTTCAACAAACTCGAAAATCCCAAGAACAAAGGAGGTATTGGAATCAAGAACATTTATCTATGGAATATTGCTGCATTATCGAAGCATTTCAGCAATCTTGTTGGCGACAGTAGTACGCTTTGGGTTTCTTGGACAAGAAAACATAACATAAAGAATGATGATATATGGACGGTGAAAGCTAAACCCAATCGGAGCTGGATTTGGAAAGCAATGCTAACGGTAAGAGAGATAGTTAAACCGTATTCACAAATTATAATCTCAAAAGACAGTACAACTTCTAGAGTACGCCATGGATGAAGACAGGGCTTATACTTGCCGATTATGTTGATTATGGTATGATTGCTAGACCTGGAAACCACACAATGTGAGAGCTTCCTCATATATAACTAACAGGAAAATGTGTTTCCCTAGCACAAGCATTAATGTGTTGCAAGGTATATGGCATGCTAATAACGGCAATGTCTATACAAATGGTCGGTGAGATGAATATGTATGGACAGAAAAAAAAGGAAAGACACTCAACTACATTAGTATACAACGAAATCTCAGGCGAAAGGCATATGCAGAAATACCCATGGTTTAAACGCATTTTGAATAATAAATGCAATGAGCTCCTAAACTTTCTATCATGGCAAGTCCACCAGAATGCGATGAATACATTAATGAACCATGTCTGGAAAGGCATGAATGTCTCTAGAACTTGTATACTATGTAGGAGTGGTAAAGAAGACATCAAACACCTATTCTTGAACTGTTCCTATGTTAGGTTCCTTTGGGGAAGAATCAAGAAAAAAGGTGGATATGCAGATCCGCATTTAGACAACAATGAAGAGTAGATGAGCATCTACAAAGCAACTAGGTGGAAAGAAGAAAAGACCTAAGAACTACTAATAATGATAAAGGTGCTACTATTAGAAATCTGGAAAGAAAGGAATCAAAGAATTTTCAATCGGAAAATAACTAATAGAGCTCGTGTATACCATGCAATATGCAACAGCATCAAAAGTGAAGTCTTGTACTCAGCCATTAATTTTGATATTTCCATCAGAAGCAAATGGTCTTGATGCGCTCCTTTTACTGTTTCTCTCTAATCTCCTTCTTTTTCTTGTATCTTATCTCATTTATGTTGTAAGTTACCTTATAATATAAATAAATGGAAGGGGCCATTCAACCCCGCAGGCTTTGCCAAAAAAACAGTCAATTAAAGTAATATTATATAATTCAATTACTAAGAGAAAATAAATGTTTATTTCAATGTTTACAGGTCAAAACCATTTATTATCATCTACGCCTGTGCAGTTAATGCGCTTAGCAGATCCATTGCGGTGGAGGTCCAAAAAGTCATAGCGGGGATAAAGCAAGGAAATAGCAGGACATAGCAGATGACTCTAAGATAGCACATGTAAATCATTTGTAATGTTTGTATGAATTTAAAAACGATAATTAGATGAAAAACTAGCACTTGATTTAAGTATAATTAGTACATTCTTAATTTTAAACAAAAATATGTGCAAATAAATGTAAATAAATGTAAATTGTTATTTTACTTAATTAAATTGTATAGAATATATATTATTATTTTTTCTAAAAATGTATATTAAAATTTTCAATCACAAAACCTAACTTCATAATTTTTAGAATGCATAAATGTCAATTTTTAATTCGTTTCTTTCATCAAATATATAGTGGGAATAGTGTAATATAGCGAAAATAACTGGATATATCGGGAATAGCAGGGCTTAAAGTGGAGAGGCTATATCAAAGGCTATTTGGGAAAAGCCTAGCGGTGGTTGTGACGGCCCGCCCCGCACCAGCTTGAATTTCCTCCGAAGGTGCGCTGTACACATGCCCGACTAGCACGGAACGGTCGCCAAAGAAAGGAAAGAAGAGAATGAACTAACAAGGAACCTGTAGAATGTCTCACAGCACATGGAACAAAATATAATAATAACATAATCTTGACATAAAACAGGCGAGACAGTGCATAAGCTGAAACTAAACCAACATAGCAGCGGAAATCCAAATACAGCTTATTACAACTTCCCAAATTACTGTCTCTAAAACAAAAGAAAGCTAAAGTAGAAGATGCACTACTAATGCCCAAGCAGTGATCTTCAACAACACAGGGAGAATACTATATGTATCATACGTGAAAGTCTCCTGCTCGTCTCCGGATCAGCTACCCGTGCATACCCAGCTAACCTGTCTCTAGTCTGCTCGTGAGAGCACCCAGAGTAATAAGAAGAGACATAAAACTCTGGGTCAGAAAAAAATTCTGGTATGAGCGATAAGCAGCTAAACAGAACAATAATAGGTACAATAAACCATACCTGAACCTGGACCTGCAACCAAAGAGTTATAACTATATACCGTACAATACTCTCTAAGGTGCCACTGAACAAATGATGTAAAGATAACGGGGGTGGGGGTGTGCATGTCATAACGAAGGCAAACAAATCAACCATAACAACCATCCTCACATCTCTCACTCAGTGCATAAAGCATACAATGTCCACCACTGTCAATCACTAGACCCATCGAAGAAGTGACGGAGTTCGACTTGTACAACTACTGCTACTACCAAGCTTACCACATGGAGTCATGACCAATCTTTACAAATGACCCCACTTCATTTGTCTATAGCTCTTTAGTCGTACCTAGGCCACTATGGCCCTGAATCCGTTCACGTACTCCCTACACATAGTGATTCAAAGTTACAGAAATCGATAACCCCTTAGCACACGTTCCGCAGCAAAGCCCAATTATGAAGCTCACTCATTGGTTCCCAACTGGATCCTGAGTCAAAGCTCCTCATTTGGACTTCCTTCGCATCTCGGGTTTTGGTCGAATTGGAGTTGGTCACCAAAAGAGTCGTCGCGTGATAGTAGAAACAATTGGTCATTCGGTTAGGTTCGGTGTATGGGATCCTTCATGCCACATCGGTTCGGATGTCCTCATCGGTTTGGTTCGGTCCAATACTTCTTAGCATGCTCCTGGGTGCGGTGTTCCCCTTCTAGCTCCGTTCAGTTCGGATGACCTCTGCCTGGCTACGGCTCGGTGGTTGCCTCCTGGTTCGGTTCGGTGGTTGCTCCCTCCTAAATTCTCGATCCGACTCGATCCCTCTTCGTTCGGCCGATCCGACCCCATCCTTCTTCATTCGCGCGATCTGATCCCATCCTTTTGGTCCCTCCGATCCGATCCCCTGCCCAACTCCAACTTTAAGCAAATGGCCTTCTTTCTCATCAAGCCCCTTATGTTAAGTTCCAATCTGAATCGAGTCCACTTGCCCGGTTCTCCTATCCGATCCGAGCCCAATTATCCGATCCGATCCGGTTCGAAACCCTACATATCTCCTGCGACTTTCCAGCGACTGTTTTACGCCATACGACGGCGTTTTCGACCAATCTAACAGTTCTAATCAATCACAAAACATACCGTACAGTCATAGCAACATGTATAATCAACCACAAACACCAAAACAACAATCTAACATGTAAAATGGATCAAACATACCCAAAATCCCATATTTTTCCTTAAGCATGTTTAGGCAAAACTAACGATATGATTAGCAAAACTTAATGAAATTAAACCAAATTTCTAATAAGGGTCTAAAACATCATTTAAGAATTTATAAATATTTTTCCAGAATTTATTAGTGTATAAACTCGCTAATCAACACTAATTACCCTTAATCAACCATAATTAGTGAGGAACTATGCAAATCACTCACCTTGGCCACAAATAAGATTTTCAGAACTAAAACCTCGCTGATTTGGGCTAATAATGATGTCTAACAGCAGCTCTAACACTGTTTTGGTGCTATTTCTCCTTGATTTGATGTTGCTAAGCTTAATCCTTGATTAGAAAGTGATTAGAAGTTGATTTGGGTGTTGGAGGCCATTGCTAGGGTTCTAAGAATAAAAGTGGCGGTTGAAAAATGAAAAATAAGATCGTTCTCTAACTGATTTCACCCTCCTCATAATCCTAATCCCGAAATGGGTTATGGGCCTTCTTGTTAATCACCCTAATTAGGCCCGGTTAAGCTGTTTTTCACCATCTAAAACTTGTTTCAGCCATATCTCCCAAACGGTAAGTCCGTTTGGCTAACATGACCACTCTACGGAATTGTAAACCATCATCCGGAGCCAATGGAAGTGGTTTTAGATCAAAACTCCTTTCCAATCAAAAGTTATGGCCAAAACAGTATCGGATAAGGGCAAAAAGGTCATTTAAAAATTGACAAAAATCATGAAGGGAAATGACCCCAATAGTCGTCTCCCAAAGTTACATGACCATACGACTTCGTATGTGAAAGAAATAAATATTCTACGATCCTTCAATACGTAGAATGCAGGTCGTTACATTCTCCCCCCCTTAAGAAATTTCATCGCCGAAATTCCTTAATCCAAAACATAAAAAGAATCCCGCATGCCTACCAATCATATATAACAATCAAACATGCAAAACAAACAAAACAAACTTATCCTAGCATGCAGAAAGACTAAATCGAAACTGAAATCTTACCAGGCGAAGAGTTCTGGATATGTCTTCCTAATGTTCTCCTCTGTCTCCCAAGTACAGTCATTCTCATTTTCGCCCCACTGAGCTTTGACTAGATTCACCGCTTTTCTTCGAAGTTGCTTCGTATCATTCCTAACAATACGCATAGGCTTGCAGTTCCCAACCACCTCGGGTTCAACCTCGATATCATCCAACTGATCAGGTGAAATAGTCACATCTGGGTCGTGTACGAACTTCCTTAACTGGGAAACATGAAATACATTGTGAACTCCTGCCATCTTTTCTGGTAACTCAACTTTGTATGCCAAATTCCCAATTTGCTCAAGAACTGGGAATGGACCAACAAATCTTGGTGCTAACTTGCCTCTCCTACCAAATCGTATCACGCTCTTCAACGGAGAAATCTTGACAAACACCAAGTCGCCAATAGAGAACTTCAACTCTCTTCTCCTTTTATCAGCATAACTTTTCTGTCTATCTTGGGCAGCCTTCATTCGTTGTTGGATAGTCATAATCTTAGCTGAAGTTTCTCTTATCACATCGGGTCCAAGCACAAACTTCTCACCAGTTTCTACCCAACATGACGGTGAGTTACACGGTCTTCTGTACAAAGCTTCAAATGGAGCCATACCAGTACTGGATTAATAACTATTATTATATGCAAACTCTACTAGATGCAAATGGTCATACCATGATCCACCAAAATCCAATATGCAAGCTCTCAAGAGATCTTCTAACACTCGATTCACCCTCTCTGTCTGTCCATCGGTTTGAGGGTGATATGCGGTACTGAGATGTAGTTCTGATCCTAACGCCTCTTGAAAGCTCTTCCAAAATCCACTAATGAACAACGGATCTCGGTCACTCATAATGCCTATGGGTATTCCATGAAATCTCACTACCCACTTTATATATAGTTCCGCTAATTTAGTTGCCATCCTGTTTGACTTGACGGGTATAAATCTTGCACTTTTGGTCAATCGATCTACAATCACCCAAATGCTATCATGGCCCGATCTAGTCCTTGGTAACCCATCAATGAAATCCATTGACACTTGTTCCCATTTCCATTCTGGAATTTCTAATGGTTGCAACAAACCACTAGGCTTCTTTTGCTCGGCTTTAACTAGCTGGCAATTCATGCATTTGGATATAAATTTCCCAACGTCTCTTTTCATCCCTTCCCAGTCGTAGGTCTGCTTCATGTCTCGGTACATCTTGTTACCACCGGGGTGTATAGTCAGTTTTGAGTGATGACATTCTCTAAGCACTTCTTCTCTCAATCCATTGACATTGAGTACAACCAGTCTTCCATTCTTTCTAAGCCATCCATCTCGATCAAGCCCATACTTATTCATCTCCTCGTCGATACCCATCACTAACTTGGAGATGATTTCCAATAGGTTAGGATCGTCCCTCTGACTGGAACCAATCCGCTCAATCAAGGCAGGTCTGATCGTCAAACTTGCTAACATTTCTGGATCCAATTCGCACTTTGGTCTGAAATCATACCCAGCGATGTACTCCAATTGCTTCCATTCAAGAAACATAGCCCCTAAACTGGCATGTCTTCTACTCAATGCATCAACCACCACATTGCCCTTTCCTGGTGTATATGCGATGTCGAAATCATAGGAAGCTAAAAATTCTAACCAACTTTGTTGTCAGAGGTTTAGATCCCTTTGAGAGAAGAGATACTTTAACGATTTATGATCGGTAAACAACTCGAATCTTTCTCCAAAGAGATAATGACTCCACATCTACAATGCGAACACGATCGCTGCCAATTCCAAATCATGGGTAGGGTATCTTCTCTCGTGCGGTTTCAATTGCCGACTTGCATAAGCTACAACCCTACCTCCTTGCATCAATACAGCACCCAGTCCGGTACCACATGCATCTGTGTATACCATCATCTCTTCATTCCCCTTAGGAATGACTAACACTGGTGCACATGTCAATTTGTCCTTTAGACTCTTGAATGCATCCTCGCACTTTTCGTCCCAGACAAAAGCTTGATTCTTCTTGGTCAACAGAGTCAACGGTGCTGCTATCTCGGAGAAGTCTTGGATAAACTTATGATAATATCCAGCTAACCCCAAGAAACTTCTTATGTCCGTTGCATTCTTGGGCGTAGGCCAATCTTGTACCGTAGCCACCTTTGCAGGATCCACGGCAATACCATTCTCAGAAAAAACATGGCCTAAGAATCTCACTTCCCTCCACCAGAAGTGACACTTAGAAAACTTTGCTTTCAATTGGTGTTTTCTCAACACTTCCATCACTATCCTTAAATGTTCCTTGTGTTCTTCCTCTGTCCTCGAATAGACCAAAATGTCATCCATGAACACAAGGACAAACTTATTCAACTGATCTTTGAATACCCTATTCATAAGATCCACAAAATATGCTGGGGCATTGGTCAGCCCGAATGGCATGACCAACCACTCATAAAACCCAGACGGCGTCTGAAATGTCGTTTTAGCTATACTCTCAGCTTCCACTCTAAGCCGATGAAAACCTGTCGCGAGATCCAACTAAGAGAATACTCTCGCACCGCTCAACTGATCAAACAAATCATCTATCCGCAGTAGAGGATACTTATTCTTCCTCGTCACTTTATTCAACTCGCGGTAGTCTACACACAAACGAAGGGAACCATCCGCCTTGGTAGCAAACACAACTGGTGCTCCCCATTCAGAGACACTCCTTCAGACAAATCCCTTCTTCAAAAGATCGCTGACTTGCATCCCGAGCTCTCGCTGCTCCCTTGGTGTCATACAACGAAGTGACATCACTATAGGTCTGGCATCTTTCGCTAAATCAATACGGAACTCAATCTCTCGGTGTAGCGGAAGCCCGGTCACTTCCTCGAAGACGTCCGGATACTGGCCAACCACGGGCAAAGCTGACAACTCACTATGCGGGATGTCGAGGGAATTTAGAAAACTAGCCATTGCCCCATCACCAGGTAGACCACCAAACACTACCCTCCGCCCATCATCCGCTCTGGCTGTCACCAAAAAGCCCTCATAGTCTACCAGCACCCCGTATCTTTGGAGCCAATCGACTCCCAAAATAATGCCAAACCCAGTAAAGCCCAAAACAAAGCAATCACAAACAAACATGCATCCATGACTCGATAAGACCACATTACGACAAATCATGCTAAGGTTAGCTGAACCATCAATCCGGTTCGTCACTACTAAAGGTCTATCGACAATCTCGGGCTCCAATCCCAACCTATCTACCAGGTCACTAGATATGAAAGAACTGGAAGCCCCGGTATCAAACAAAAATCTAAAAGGAACATCATAAACAGAAAGCATACCTTGAATGACGACATTCTTTCCCTTCTCCGCAGCAATTGGGGCATTCGACGAAGAAGGAATGACATTAAGGGAATATGCTTTCACCATCTTCTTTTCTTTAGGGGGTTGCGGACACTTGTCCTTGTGATGTCCCACTTCGCCACAGTTGAAGCACTTCCTATCCACTGGCTTGGCCCAACAATTACTAACATAATGGCCCTTCTTACCACAGCTGAAGCACTCAACCTCTTTCTTATTCTTTTTCTGGCCATCCTTATTCTGGTTCTGCTTCCTCTTATTCTGAGAACCACTCTTGCCTCCACCACTTGCTTGTGGTTTTGGCTCCCCTGCAGATGCAACCTCAGTCTTTGACTTAGGGTAAAGACTTTCTGACCTCAATGCTTTCCCCACAATCGATTCAAACGTCTCATCGATGTGGTTAATGAGCCTTTCCCCCAAGTACTAATCCAAACCAGTTATGAACTTCTCGTCCTTCTTCTCAGCAGTATCAATAAGAGATAACTCATACTTCGACAAAGTGTCGAATTAAGCAATATACTCCGAGATAGCTCTGCCATTCTACTTGAGATCCAAAAATTTCTTAAACAATACTGACTTTTGAGCAGCTGGAATGAACTTATCGCTAAAGTGAACCTTAAACTGCTCCCAAGTAATCTGATCCTTGGGAGTAGCTGCCTTTATAGCATTCCACCAATTCATTGCCCGTCCTTACAGCTGACGGGATGCTAGCCTTCTCTTCATCGCATCCTCGATACCCAAGTCTTCGAAGATACGCTCGCAGCTATCCAACCAATCCTGAACATCCGTAGCCGATTCCGTTCCATGGAACGGCTTCCCACCAACATTAGTATAATCCTTGTTCAGCTTGGCGAAATCGGCTCTAGGCGCCTGCACTATTGGACCACCACCATTTCCACCATTGGGAGCTGCCCTCTGCACATCCCTAAGCATTTCCCTCATGAGGTCAGTAAACATCGTCCTCAAGTCAGCAGCATTCCCATTATTGGCTCCTCTACCAGCACCCCTTGCGTATCGGCTCATCGTTCAATCTGTAAAGAGAAAACGATTAACCATCTCCATAGTGGTGCTAATGCAGTGCGACTTCATCCTTAGCTATACCAATAGTATATATATATAGCTTTTAAAAATCAAAATAATCACAAATACGCGCTCTTATATACGTATACTATCTCTCCCTGATGACTTCCCTAGGTTAACTACGCAACCTAGAGCTCTGATACCAAATGTGATGGCCCACCCTGCACCAGCTTGCATTTCCTCTGAAGGTGCGCTGTACACATGCCCGACTAGCACGGAATGGTCGCCAAAGAAAGGAAAGAAGAGAATGAACTAACAAGGAACCTGTAGAATGACTCACAGTGCATGGAAAAATATATAATAACAACATAATCTTGACATAAAACAGGCGAGACAGTGCATAAGCTGAAAACTAAACTAACATAGCAGCGGAAATCCAAATACAGCTTATTACAACTTCCTAAATTACTGTCTCTAAAACAAAAGAAAGCTAAAGTAGAAGATGCACTACTAATGCCCAAGCAGTGATCTTCAACAACACAAGGAGAATACTATATGTATCACACGTGAAAGCCTCCTGCTCGTCTCCGGATCAGCTACCCGTGCATACCCAGCTAACTTGTCTCTAGTCTGCTCGTGAGAGCACCCAGAGTAATAAGAAGAGACATAAAACTCTGGGTCAGACAAAAAGTCTGGTATGAGCGATAAGCAGCTAAACAGAACAATAATAGGTATACTAAACCATACCTGAAACTGGACCTGCAACCAAAGAGTAAGCACTATATACCGTACAATACTCTAAGGTGCCACTGAACAAATGGTGTAAAGATAACAGGGTAGGGGTGTGCATGTCATAATGAAGGCAAACAAATCAACCATAACAACCATCCTCACATCTCTCACTCAGTGCGTAAAGCGTACGATGTCCACCACTATCAATCACTAGATCCATCGAAGAAGTGACGGAGTTCGACTTGTACAACTATTTCTACTACCAAGCTTACCACATGGAGTCATGACCAATCTTTACAGATGACCCCACTTCATTGGCCTATAGCTCTTTAGTCGTACCTAGGCCAATATGGCCCTGAATCCGTTCACGTACTCCCTACACATAGTGATTCAAAGTTACAGACATCGACAACCCCATAGCACACGTCCCGCAGCAAAGCCCAATCATGAAGCTCACTCATTGGTTCCCAACTGGATCCTGAGTCAAAGCTCCTCATTTGGACTTCCATTGCATCTCGGGTTTTGGTCGAATTGGAGTTGGTCTCCAAAAGAATTGTCGCATGATAGTAGAAACAATTGGTCATTCGGTTCGGTTCGGTGTATGCGATCCTTCATGCCACATCGGTTCGGTTCGGTCCAATACTTCTTAGCATGCTCCTGGGTGCAGTGTTCCCCTTCTAGCTCGGTTCGGTTCGGATGCCCTCTACCTGGGTGCGGCTCGGTGGTTTCCTCCTGGTTCGGTTCAGTGGTTTCTCCCTCCTAAATTCCCGATCCGACCCGATCCCTCTTCGTTCGCCTGATCCGACCCCATCCTTCTTAATTCGCCCGATCCGATCCCATCCTTTTGGTCCCTCCGATCCGATCCCCTGCCCAACTCCAACTCTAAGCAAATGGCCTTCCTTCTCGTCAAGCCCATTATGCTAAGTTCCAATCCGAATCGAGTCCACTTGCCCAGTTCTCCTATCCGATCCTAGCCAAATTATCCGATCCGGTTCGAAACCCTACATATCTCCTGCGACTTTCCAGCGACTGTTTTACGCCATACAACGGCGTTTTCGACCAATCTAACAGCTCTAATCAATCACAAAACATACCATACAGTCATAGCAACATGTATAATCAACCATAAACACCAAAACAACAATCTTAACATGTAAAATGGATCAAACATACCCAAAATCCCATATTTTTCCCTAAGCATGTTTAGGAAAAACTAACGATATGATTAGCAAAACTTAATCAAATTAAACCAAATTTCTAACAATGGTCTAAAACACCATTTAAGAATTTATAAATATTTTTCCAGAATTTATTAGTGTATAAATTCGCTAATCAACACTAATTACCCTTAATCAACCATAACTAGTGAGGAACTATGCAAATCACTCACCTTGGCCACAAATAAGATTTTCAGAACTGAAACCTCGCTGATTTGGGCTAATATTGATGTCTAATAGCAGCTCTAATACTGTTTTGGCGCTATTTCTCCTTGATTTGATGCTGCTAAGCTTAATCCTTGATTTGAAAATGATTAGAAGTTGATTTGGGTGTTGGAGGCCACTGCTAGGGTTCTAAGAATAAAAGTGGCGGCTGAAAAATGAAAAATAAGATCGTTCTCTAACTGATTTCAGCCTCCTCGTAACCCTAATCCCAAAATGGGTTATGGGCCCTCTTGTTAATCACCCTAATTAGGCCCGGTTAAGCTGTTTTTCACCATATGAAACTTGTTTCAGCCATATCTCCCAAACGGTGAGTCCGTTTGGCTAATGTGACCACTCTACGGAATTGTAAACCATCATCCGAAGCCAATGGAAGTGGTTTCAGGTCAAAACTTCCTTCCAATCAAAAGTTATGACCAAAACAGTATCGGCTAGGGGCAAAACGGTCATTTAAAAATCGACAAAAATCATGAACATGGGAAATGACCCCAATAGTCGTCTCCCAAAGTTACATGACCATACGACTTCGTATGTGAAAGAAATAAATATTCTCCTTCGATACGTAGAATGCGGGTCGTTACAGAAGTAATCCGCTACAAGATATAGTGGGGTTATAACAAGGTAATAGCGGGGCATAAACTGCACAGATCTACGCCGCCTATTTTTCGTACTTTTGTACCCAACGAGATTGAGAAGAAAAAAGCATGTTAAACCATTTTTTTGTTTATGTTTACTGATTTAACAATTTTCAACGAGTATGATAATATTCAATATTCGTTACATTGGAGAATGTAAATATTCGATATTCAAAAATATTTTTGGATGCAAATACAGATATAACATCAACAACATCTAATAGTATCCATTGATGTATTTAACTGGAACATTTTAAAATTATTTAATGGGTAGCTTAATGTAAACTAAAATATTTGTATTATGGCTATATTATAAGATCATATCCTCTATTCAAATAAATGGGAAAAATATAGTAGTTATATATGTTATTGACATTAGCACATGTTCTCAAATATTATACCCATCTCATAACTCAATAAGAATATACAAATCGAGCATTGTCAACATTACTAAAGAAATTTAAATTCGCACCCATTACGAAACAAATCAAGATAGATTATTTTCCAAAATAATACAAGTATAGCATGCACATAAAGCTGTAGTTGTTCACATGAATAGTCATAACAGATGTATGCCTCATATCATCTAAATATAACAACAACATTCGAACAAGAGAAAACGGGGTAAAATATAAATAAAAACTAGATACAACGATCAAGCTTGAGCATTAGCACTAGAAACAATCTCCAAAATCTCGCTTGTAATCTTAGCTTGCTTCCTCGTATTATACAAAGTACACAAAATCTTCCTCAAATCAACAACAATACCAGAAGGATTGCTCATGGCAGTCGTCCTAGCAGCGAGCTCGCTAACAAGAGACTCCGCCAGTGCCTTGAGGATCTAACTGTTTAGGTGGAGCGGGAGCATGGCAACCAGGATTTGAACCGGGCCCTTTTCAAATGGGAAGATCAGAAAATTTTCAAAGATATGCTTAACCAAATTTAATTGCACAAAATTTCGAAAAAAAATTATAACGAAATATAAATCTCAAAAATTCATATATTTTTATAAAGCTTGACAATTATGCTTATTTCGACCATGATGCTTGCATAAATTACACCTATTTTGCTGGTTTTAAAGAACGCAAGTCATCATTTCCCTCAAAATAGAGAGTTGAAAGTATTATCATAAAATACAAAAAAAAACATGAAGGCATTATCATTACAAAGGAACATTAGTAAAATATATTTTTTCACTATAGCCACTAAAACTGATATATAAAAATCGATCCTTAAATAAATATCAAAACCACTACTCAAACATACTTCATTAAATATTTGATACTAACAAAACACTAGTTCAACTCGATGATCATCATATTTACTGAAATTTATTTTTTATACACTTAAACAAAAAAAATAGTTAAACAAACTTCCATGACATTATTGTGAAAAATAATACTAAGAAAAAACAAAAAAAGACCTAAATATTTGTTTGTCGCTAAATGCAGCCAACAATATGTTTTCAGTCAAACCAATATCATTGTAAGAAAAAAATCATTAAATTTCTCAAGAATATCATTTTATTATAGTACAATAATTTTGTTATATAACATAAATTATAAACACAGAAATAACAGACAAATTCCAAAAATGATACGTACAATCTGTAGAATTGATACCTAAAACTTGATACTTACACTACAAAACAAATAGTATATTCCAATTGCAACTTCTAATTGGCGCCGACGGTGATTTTCCAACATATTCATATGACTTGTACGTTCTAGACTTTGGTTACAAATAAAGCAATATGCCATTGGAAGCCATTGGAATAAAGCTATTTGTGGTCATTGGAATTCATCAGAAAATTGCGTGGCATCAAAACCCAAGACCTGCTTTTTCTTCCTTATTTTGCTTCTTCCCCAAAAGAGAAAAAAAGCTTCCACCCTTACCCAATTTGCCACTGGCCAACTTGCATTACTCCATGAGCTTCTCTAACTATGGAAAACTTCACTCCCTTTCTCCGGCCTCCTACCCACCTCAAAACCAGGTAATTAGCCAAAACCTTAATTACGTATATTTGTTAACTTAAGGTTAATTTTTTAGTTTAACTATTTATATTGTCTTACTGATTGTGTAGTACAGTTTACTAAATGTTTAGTACTTTTATTATTCTATAAGTATTGTATACCAATGCATTTAGTTTATGTGAAATAAATTTGTGTGCATGAGTTGAATAATTTAGTGCTTTTAGGGTTGCTCGGTTTAGTAGTGTGGATGAGCATAACTTAGTTTATAAATTTTCTAAAGGTAGAAAACAATAAGTTTTTGTGAAATAAATTCATGTACATGAGTTGAATAATTTAGTGCTTTTAGGCTTGCTTGGTTTAATTAGTGCGGATGAGCATAACTTAATTTTTATGCATTTTCTGAAAGGTTGAAAACTATAATTAATTTTATATAACGTTCAGTTAGTTAATTAAAGTTTTAAACATGTACAAATATGATAAACTATTGAACTATAGTTTAATTTGATTAAAAAGTTAATCAATTCAATTAAAACGTCAAAACCCGATTTTTTTAGTGGGTATAAAATATATAATATGTTATATTCATAAAACCCTTAGCTTGTTTTTTGACCATGTCTGATAAGTATTGTACATGATCATCATGTAGGTATTTGTTTTTTATAACAGAACATATGTCTATAGTCACCATACTTGTTGGACTGGTGTATTAAACAAGTTATAAACACAGTAACGCAATTTAATCTCCTAAATCATTCCATTTTAAACGGTTCACAATATTTTGATAATGCTTCCATTATGTTCCATATATACTCGCAATTGTATACAATTCAGAGAACAAAAGGGAAGTGTTGTTGAAATTTTGTGGAACCATTTAAAATGAAATTCTTTATAAGGTTTAATTAGGTTATTGTATTTGTAATGGGAAGTAGGAATCCAACAAAAATGTGTCACTGATCAATTAATAAAACATTAAACTATAAATTGTATTGAAAGATAAATTGTCAATGAGGTTTTAATTTATATCATAGTTTTTAACTTGTATGAGAAATGATCAATTATTTTATTGATTGGCGATGAATGCATCAACAATGAAGGGAAATGAGAGGCTCAGTTAGTGAACTTTTTAATAATGGTATATACATTTTTATTGGTTTCTCTTTAAGTAATAATGGAAGCGATGATAAAAATTTGTTATTCACGTAGTAGATACAAATTGTTGAATTATTTGATACTAGAAACAGCTAGAGTTCATTTGTGCTAGTACAATGTTGTGCCGAAATATTTGGTTGGGGTCATTATGGAGAACTAGTACCTAATCATGTACAAATGAGGAGGTAATGAATAATGAATTTGTTACGATGAATCTCATAGAACATGTAGTTGAAGATACAACACATTCACTGTTTCTTACTGCTCAATTTCTTGATGACGATATTAATGCCAAAGAAAAACTAAATATTGAAAAGAAAAAATAATATGATTTATTGGATGCCGAGAAGAAATCCCTTTATGAAAGCTATATAAGAGATACTCAATTATCAGTAAAGGCAGAACAGATTGCAACGAACTTTAAATACAACCTCAAAGAAGTTGGATTTACAACTTTTGTACAAGTTGTGATGCTGCATATGCTTCTCGATAACTTAATATAGGAAAATTATTATGAAGTGAAAAAACTTATGTCGGTTTTTAGTTTACCATATCAAAAAAATAGATGTATGTTAAAATAGTTGCATGCTGTTTTGAAAAGAATATATCAGTCTTAGAAATTGTAAAATATGTAATCAGGAAAGGTACAAACCAAAAAGAAGAATTAAAATGAAGTCCAATGTAAGCATATGCATTATGTACATATTATTCCTAGCGTTTCAACTATTATATGCGTCTTCTGTAGCCGCGCATCACATGGGATGACAAAGTGTAAGAACACAGGAAGATGGTATGTTAACACATTCAGTTGATGGGGAAGCATGAAAGCATTTGATCAGAAATATCCTGATCTTGTCGCTAAGAGCCTAATGTTAGACTTGTTTTATATACAGATAGATTTTCATTATTTTCTCAATTTGGTTCTAAATAATCATCTTGGCCTATAATCTTTACACTTTACAATTTATCTCCATGAATGTATGAAAACTCCATATATGTTTCTCAAAATTATCGTCGTTGGTCCTAATGATTTAACACAACGAATCAATGTTTATTTACTGTCATTGATTGAAGAGTTGAAAACATTGTGGTATGAAGGAGTTGAGACATACAATTTGTCAAAAAATCGCACGTTTGCTTCTTTGTTGTGGACTGTTAGTGAGTTCCTACAAATGCAATGCTTTCTAATTGGAAAATGATCTACCGTCTAGCTTGTCTTTATAGCATAAACAAAACATGAGCATTTTCTTTATGGTATAGAAGGTAAATTTTGTGATTTGATCGCCATAGGAGTTTTCTCTATATTAATTATCCTTTTTGAAGAGATAAAAAAACCTTTACAACTAATACACATGAGCCTTTGCAACCACCAACGGTTTGGTCAAACGAAGGGCGGTGTGTGTGTGTTTGTATATATATGAAGTTGTAAAGGATTTTTCCAATGATGTATGAAATCAGAGAACAATTGAAATTCAAGGAAAATCGGTGATTCTTAATTGGTGGGAACAAAGTATATTTTGAGATTTGCCTTATTGGAAAATCTTTTAATTCATCATAGTATGGATGTGATGCACAATGGAAAAAAACATGTTTGACAATGTATTTAATACATTTTGAATGTTAAATGAAAGAGGGATGATGATTTGAAATGAATACACGATATCAAAGCAACATGTAATCACAATGAGCTTCGTATCAACCCAAATGACAAAAGAAAACCAAAAGTATGGCAAGTATTAGACAGTAACCAAGTTAAAATAATTTTAAAAAAAGTGGAAGGATTGAGACTTCGTAATAGTATTTCTTTTTTTTCCGTAGATGTAGCGACTATAAGAACAACAAACTTAATCGTATGAAAACCCATGATTGTCATATTATGATGGAAAAATTGTTACTCCTCTCTTTTAAAGAACTACTACTCGTAAAAGTTTGGACGGTTGTAATAGAACTTAGTATGTTTTATAAAGAGCTTTCTACTACGTTAAAAGTTGATTGTCTGCATAAACTTAAGGAAGAGATCTCTATATTGCTCTACAAACTAGAGAAAATATTTCCTCTAAGTTTATTAACGTAATGGAGCATTTTTACTAGACTTAGCTCTTCCCATTCAACATTTCTCCCTTTTTCTTAGAAAGGCACTAGTGCTACAAGTGGTGCCGGCAGTGGCTTATCGCAGGAGGCATCGCATCCTTTGATCTGGTTGCAAGTAGAAGCAAACTGACCGTATGTGTAATGTCCCGGATTTGTTGACCAACTTTATCATATATAAATCTTGGATTATACTAAATAATATTTAATTTGAATATTACAGATCATTTGGACTAATCATTAGTTTCAAATCCTATATGTATGTTTTTGACTTGTGTTTCATATATACATAGGTAAATGTTGTTTTAAAATTTTTATTCGCATTTAAAACTTATTTTTATTTTTGTAATAATATAAATGCTTAAGTAAACATAGAGTTTTCACATTTAAGAGAATCTAAATTAATCTTTGTATTTAAATCTTAAGATATATGTATATGATCTTTTGTATATGTATGTATATGTATAGCAAGGTAATAAGTTTTTTTCATACTTATGTAAATATTTTATTACTTCATACACAAACATATAAGACGATATGACAAGAACATGTCATACAATTGGTCCAAATGAAAATCAATCAAATTTCAATTAATAAGAACATGCTGTTTGTACATTGAGTTGCTTTGTATGTTCACATCAGATCTTATTAGCATTGCTTGATTGCTTAATGATGAAGAATAGCTACTAGTCCCTAAGCATGTATAGACTGGAATACTATAATCACAACATGAAATGAAAGGATGTGCTTTGTAACAGTAAATATAGGAGAGCATTAAATGGTTTAAATTACTTAATGTGCAAGTATTGCCTTGAAACACATCCAAGAACAGACCTGCACATGTTGTACCCCAAAATCAGATTTCAGCCGTGCCTTATAAGTGAGAAGCCTTGGCAAATAACATTCATTTCCAATCAAAAACCAAGTGTACAACAGCTATGTTGTTACACCTCAAGCTATAAATCCTCTTAGTGTGCACATGGATTCAAATAACCTGTTATGTTAATTTCCATCAATCACCACACACCGAACTTATATTTCTTCATTCCTTCAAACATACATAGGGGCACAGCTAGGTGTAGTCACCTTTACAATCCAAATGAAATACAAACACAGTAGCTAGAATTTCAATCAGACTGTGTATACTTCATTTCCCATGACCCATGTGCTTGCAGTTATTTTATTATTATTAGCATCTATAAATAAGCATCTAGCCTTCATACATGCACAAGTCATTGAACCTAAAACTAGAAGTAAATGGAAGAAAAACTTGAAGCCTGTTAGTGGAAAGGAGAACACTTAAAACAGAGATAAGGAAGAACCTGGAAATGGCAGAGCAATTAAAGTGAGTAAATAACTCAAAACATTCTGTTGTTTTATATCTATCTTTATTTGTACAAAACTACAGGTGTGTTATGCATTTATCATCCGTAATTTAAGTATTTAAGTTGTTTAAATAATTTAATCTCTAAAAATAGATTAAGTCAAATGGGTTGAAAATCTGAAAATGGAAAAGGTAGTAAACAAAAATAGAGAAAACACGGTAATATTTATGAGTAAAACCTCACTCTATATTCCGCTAAAGATTTATACTTGAATATATATTGCATAGTGAAATCTTTATAAGTTTATGGGTATGAATATGAGGGGTTATAACACATATAATCAGGTATTGTTTGCTTATTTGGATTGAAAACCTGTATCAGACCTTCATATGTTAAATAGGGTACATGTTCAAACTGTTAATGCTCTTAAAATCAAAACCTTAATCCCACTGAATACTATGAGCGAATTTATACACGAGAGCCATTAAGGATAGATGGATCATAATTTAAAAACAAATTTCAACTCGAATAAGTCCTATAAATTCAAATATAAATAAGTATACAATCCAAAGCTTAAAAACTCGAAATCTGAAATATCAGAAATAAGCATTTTAGGCTTATGAATGTATTATTATGATTTATAGTGTTAGGGATGTTAAGATTTACAATGTTAATCTAAAAACGGAAATAAAGGGTTTTCTGGTGATCTCAATAACCGGAGATCACGTGATTGGAGATAGATGAGAAAGAGTGATCAGTTGTCATAGGAAAAATAGTTTCAAATTTTTCTACAACGCAATTTTTAATTTTGGATTCGTTTAGGGTTTTTCTTAAGTATCGAAAGAGATGACTTGGACATCGAATTGCCCAACAATGGGAGCATCATATTGGGTATGAAGGTCAGGGAATAGGTGGCCTTCACGATGGTGAAGTTTGAGGATGTACGGTGGATGGTGGTGTGACAAGGTCAAAAAGGTGCTCGGATGTTTAAGGGTTATGTTTTTGGCAAGCCACGTTGAGTTATGAGATTCCGATAGAGATGATCAAGGCGAAATGGATGGTAGTGATGTGTTCAGTGGGAGGATTTGCATTTGTAGGAATGATTGTAGTGGTTGGATGTGAGGTCGATGATCGGTGCAGGTGCACTATTGTGCATGTAAATTCTTGGAAAAGCAGTAGGGGAAAGATGAATCTGAGTTGATCATTAGGTGGTGGTAAGCGATCGAGATGGTAGGTGGTAGCGTAGTGCACGACAAAGAGTGTGGCACTGGAGAAGTAGGAGAGGATCTTATTTATTGGTGGGGCAACAAATAAAGGGAGAAGGGGGCAAAACTGTTTGATCGAAGTAAACAAACAAGGGTGTCAGGTAAAAGAAGACATAAGGAAAACGGAATGTGTGGTTTGGAAAATGTGCTATGGCCCCAGATTTTATTAATTAAAGAAAAGAAAATTGGAATGAAATTGGGCCTTCAAGGTATTGGACTTAGGCTGAAAAATAAAGAGAAGAAGGTAATGAAAGAAAAGAATAAGAAGAAATAAAGGGAGAAGTTAGTAAAAGAAAATTTTGGAAAAATGAAAACAAATTTTTAGAAAATAAAATAAAGGGCTTTTCTTTTATTAAAATATAAATTAAATATTTGTATAAAGACACTACAAGGAAATTAAAATAATATTTATAGAATAAATAAAAAGGAAAAATGTTGCATGGATAATAACGTCTGGAAGGAGAAGATACAGATGGCCAAACATGAAGCATAGTAAACCGATTTGTACTTGATCAGATTAGACAAGTTGGAAATAAATAAATAAAGAAAATAGCAACTGGATAAATTGTATTGATCTTGTATTAATATTCATTTGTGAAATATGTTAAACAAGTCCAGGAAGGACGACGTTCATTACAAAGTGAATAACAATGGAAGCAGATGCTTTGCAAGCTAAGAATAGCTATAGGAGATATTAATAAGGGAAAATTTGATTGACTTATAATGTTGAGGTTATTCCGAAGTTCGGAATAATCAGGAAGATATGTGGTTTTGGAAACCGATTAAGGAAAGTACCGTTCACTTTCTGTTTTAAATAGATAAATAAATTTAATTATATTTATATATTGAATAATTTATTCATCTAAGGGAATTAAATAGTAATTGTATTTTTAAGTCATATATATTGAAGTACGAGTTATAGCGATATTGTTTAAAACAAATGAAAATAGAAGTGATTTTTAGACGGGATTAAATCTTAGACAAATATGATTGGGAAATGATTATTTTCCAAGATTAACAAAAAAAATGAACAACGTTTATTTGAATGGTTGGATCATGATAGACCAGATATTTTGTGATAATTGATTTGTTGATTTGATAAATTGTGATACTTGGACACGACCCAATTAACTTGTTAGTTCAAATTTAATCATTTAAATGTCTTATTTGGATAATACCCAATTAGTGTTGAAACCAAAAATGCTATATGTTAAATAACTTGTGTAGATAAGTTCTAAAAATAAACTAGGATACAGAAACTTACATGAAATATATTGATTTGATTCCTTTAAGAATTACTTGAACCTAAAAGATATTAACGTTCATTGATTCAATGAAACCGAGATTGGTTTTTAATCCAAATACCACTTTATTTCGACCTAGGCGTTGATTAATTTGAAAGTCAAGTTGAAGACCATTGAAGACAGTGTTTATGCAAGGACTGTTCTGTCGATCCAAGGTAGAAATTGCCTAAGACAGATTTGTAGGATAGTGCCTTCGGTTTGTCCAGACCCAGGACAACTTGTATGGACGAATGTCTGACAGAATATACCTAACAGATCGCTTAAGTTGATCTCGTCAAAACTATGTTTAGTGGCAGAGAAATTCGTTTCTTTTAGCTTTTTACCCGTGGTTTTGGGGAAATCAATTTGTGATTTGACGGGTTTTATGATGTGGCATTCAAAGTGAATGAAGATGTGTTGTTGAAAAAGGGTAAGTTATGACCTCAATCCCCACAAATAGGAAATGACCAAAATCGGGCAGGCAGCATGGCTAAGTGGGTCGCTCCCAAATAGGGTATATTATCACCTTCTAGCCAGAGAATATTCTTTTTGTTACTTATTTCACTTATGTATCTTCCGAGAACGGCTATGTTGGCACCAACCGTAGGTGATAAAATATTCAGTACACTCAGAGAAAATGAGTGACCGGTCAGGTATGACCGGGTTGTAAGATGTTCTTGTTAAATCCAGTGCATTCCTCTTAAGAGATACACTATCAGAAGGTGAATCCATACCTTGTCATAATTAGAAATCCATTATCCCTAAGCACCAAGCGGTTTTGTGTGTATACTATATATGTGGAGCGTGAGATGCAAGTGTTTTAATAGATTCTAATTTATTTGTGGAAAACTCTAGACATTATTATAATATCAGAATATTTATGATTTCAAAATGTTTTGGGTTATCGTAAGGTAAAAACCATTCGTTTTTATATGTTGATCGGTCTTACGATTATCTTTTCTTTTAAAGAATTTTTCTATGTTAAGCAAGTTGTTTACTCACACCAGTCCCACGACCGACCTAGAGTTTATTTTCCTATGTTTTCTCTATACTCTTGGGTGCCCAAATTTGTCCGGGCAGTCAAGTAGTTTAGTATTTTACAGACGATCTGGAAGGAGCTGGAACAGGAGGCCTCAGCATTAGATATGTAGAATTTATTTCTGCTGTGATGTATATATGTTGTACTCTGATGTTTTATGCAAGTTCAGATACAGTTTTGTATTTTTCAAAGCTTATATATATTATGTTTAATTTTGCTGCGATTGTGAGATTCGGTGTTGTTCAGTTCTTTCTTCTATTTATTTCCTCTATTCTAATTTTCTATCTTTTTTATTTCTCAACCTCTAACTTCTTTCTATTAATGGTTCATATTTTCGTGCAATTTGGGTTAGGCTTGTATTGTATTTGGTCGATTCAAAGGGTATGAATTGGCGGGTTGTTACACTTGGTATCAGAGCTAAAGGTTGAGTAGTAATCTTGGCTCTATGGTGTGACTCGATAGAGATGGGGTTTGTAATACCCTAGGCTGAGTTTGAGTGTATATATATGAGCGCGTATTTGTTAATTGATATAAAAATTGTTTTATGTGTTGATTGGTTTGTTGAGTGGTTAATGAATTCTGGTCGACTAGTGGGACGCCACGACATCGATAGGTGTTTCTAAACACTTGAACAGAATAATTTGGCACAATTTGTTTAAAAGATGGGTAAATGAAATAATTTTTCCTAAAATTCTGATATAAAAGGATAATTTTCTGAAATTATTATAAATAGTTGTGTTGATTTCTATTATAATCTGGTACAGGATTATAAATTAAGATGGTTATATATAACCAAATTGAACTTCTATAAGAATGAAATATACAAATAAGACAAACCAGGAAAGAATTTGGAATCATGGGAAATTGAAGGAATTTTGAATGAATAAAATTTGGAATTTCACTAATTAAATTCAGACTTGAATGATTAACTGGATATGAATTCCTGTGAATTGAACACATTGATTTTTGGAATTATAATTGATTGGAACCTAACTGGAGATTAGCTAAGCTAAATGATTTTCTGAGTATTGATCTGATGTTGATTTCGAGCTTCGAGACTGATACTTTGAGGAATGTTTTCTTACTGATTTACGGTTAGGAACCGATGAATGCTAAAGAATAGAAATGGCTGAATAAGAATGGAAATGTTTTCCAATTTTAATAACAGATAATTTTGGTTGTTAATCCTGTTTAAAAGGCGGGTAAAAAATAATCAAGTAAATGCACGTGAAACAGATCATTAATGTTTAAGTGCCAAGGATTGGTGTTGTCTCGGTTCAAAGGAACATGTCGGTTAGTACCAAAACACCGGGTCGGTCGGTACCAGAGCACTGGGTCGGTCGATGCCAAAATACGGGTGGGTCGGTGCCAAAATACTGGTTAGTCCTAAACTAACGTATGGAATGGGTCAGCACTTTGACATTTAAGTTTGGGTCAGCTTCAATTATAAAACCATGCAAATGAACTGCTGCGACCACGAAGTTATACTAAGTTGTGATGTCATGTTAAATACTGTTCAGCACCTTCATTCCCACGTGACCATCATGAACTAGTGCATTAATATAAACAAGTTGCATGACATCAGGCTAACGCATGTGTTATAAACATTCATGAGTTGGTCATAATATTATTCAATGGTTTTGGTGCATTAGTGTTGGAACATGGCATGATTATATGTAAAACGGCGGGTTAAACATGGAACAAGTATCAAGTGTGAATAAAGGAGCAGGCATCCAAACGATAGTGGACCGTTACTAAATTTATATGGGACAGTATCAAATTCCCAAAGTTGGTCGGTCCTAAATATCAAGCAGTGGCGTTAGTGTTAGCACTAAGATTGCATGGATGAACTCACGATGTTTCACGTTAAAACAAATATGTGATGAAGGCAGTTGCAAAGTATGAACAAAGAACATGAAATATGCGCATGCCCAACATCTTACGTGAAGAATACACGTGGTCGGTTCCAAAAACTTGCAACTACGATGCTCAGTTTCATTTAATTTAACAATATGGAACATGCAACGCAACATATTGTGCAAATATGGGTCGACGGATGGTTTTCCACGTGGATCAAGATGGTTTCTTTTCATTTTACAACAAGGGTCGGTCCCAAATGAGGCTTCATGGGTAGGTACCAATGTATATAAGGCGGTTTACAGATACTTGGAATTTGTAAATGTGTAATTGTTATAAAAACTATGAATGAACGTGTGGGCTACGAGTTAGGGATAGTAGCAATTCAACGTGAACCATAACGTTCACTTCATGGATGAAACAACTGGCAACGTTTGTGAATGATAAGTGCAACGCATTGCCAATTCATATGCAATTTAGGGAAAAAGAGAGACCACGTTGTGGTAACCCAAAAATATCCCAACAATTAACACAAGATAATGATAATTTTTCATGTGTGAATATGTGTGAGGCACATATGAGAGTGGATGTGTGCATTTACAAATTTTGCAGGGTGCACAAGAGTAGTGTGTACACATGAATATAAGATGATAAACTATTTGGTTTTATTATATTTATCATTTCATTTTTTAATGGGTTTAATTAATTTGTGAAGTTTTCATATGCATATGAATGAGCCTTTATATATTAATTAGTAAATGCAGGATAATAGTCAGAAAAATATTCTCATGTATGGACTATGAAAATGGGTAGGTGCATCCTTATAATGCATGATTGAGTGAATCATGCAGGAAGCATGGCAGTGGGAGTAAAAGTGGGAATTTAAATTACTTATTTTAGCTAAAAGTAAATGACACGGTGTCGTAGGGTATGGGTTATTTCTATTGATACATGAAAAGTAAAATGGGTATAACTATAAGTGTTTTGCATGATTATTTGATGATTTTCCTTAAATGGGTAAAAATGACATTAGGCAGCCTAGAAACCGTAGTTTGTCTACTATAAGAACACTAGGCTTAGGAGCTACTCTATTTTGCAGAATAAAAAGAAAACCTTAAACAAGTAATATTGCAGTACCTAGGAGCTCGAGCCATCATCAAGTATTTAAGAAGGAAACATTTTTGTGAGTATATATTATTTTTATGGCATTAAGTCCTTCAAGGAAGCCCTTTTTTTTTTATAAATGTTCTGTATTTATTCAGGAAATAATTTATTTTGCTAAGGCAGAAATGTTTACATTATTTGTCACAGTTAAAACACAGTAAGCCATTGATATGAAAATAATAGGAAATATGTTGTGAGAGGTAGGATTTGATGGGGTGTAAGGCGGTATGGGCAAGAGAGTCTCATGCTTATGTCTACATCCATATTTTAAGGATAAAGAGGAGCAATGTGTTAGATATTTGTCGGTCTTCTTATTTACTTAATATTTCTGGTAACTTGTTTTCATAAAGGAAGTTATCAAGAAATCATGGGGTCTGGAGGTATCCTAAACCTTTAATCATATGCTCTTAACAACACTTAATGAAAATATAGAATTTGTAGTAGGTAAAATGGAAACTATGTGCATTGAGAACTGATCTGAATGACTGTTTGTTTATTGTATGAGATGTTTGTGTGGTGCCCTAATAATTGGCGTGGATGTTTAATATTGGATTTTCATATGGAATGTTTATCAAGTGGTAAAATTATTGTTACATGAACTGTATAGAAAGTGCATTAATCTGTGGGCTGACCCTGGGAAAATGATAGGGTAGTGTGTGAAAATGAGATTTCAAACTAATCAATGAACAATTTAATGAATTAATAGAGCTAGTGTGGTTAGAATGATCACAAGATACATTGATCTGTCTGGGTTGCAAGTGGCAAATTCAGGCATGCACATGGCCTGTTGATGCCCTGACGCCTTTATGTGATGGGTAAACGGGTAGGGGGGATCCCTCACAATGCGTACATTGGTGTTCAATGTAGGGAAAAAGGCTCAAGAAAAGAAAAACATGATAACCTAACTAAGGGGAATGAGGTTGGGGGAAAATGGAATAATGATTATGATATGTTGTACGTATGATCAATTTTAGAAATGTGTTTCAAATGAAATATTAGTTATTAACCTGAAGTAATAAGGAATGGTTATAAGAAGGAATAGAGTGGTACATAAGAATACGTAGCCATCAACTTTATATGAACTTATTTATTAGAAAAATATGACCAGTTATCAGATTTATGTGAATGTAGTTATCAGTTTATGTAAATTTAATTATACTCATACCAAACATGTGGTTGACCTTATTTGCTCAATGGCAAATGGGGGTGTCTCAATTCAATGGGGCAGCCTCTATTGCATCTAAAGGTAATGTGGAGGGTAATTAGAAGAAATATGAAAGATTGCTGGATAAATGAAGTGTTTTTCTTGCTATTATCTATGAAGTTTGGCTTAGGAGAGAACTAATTTGATACAGACTAGTAGAATGTTTGCATCTTTTATTAATGTAACCACTGTACTGTATTGGTTAAATCGGGCAGTATTAGACTAAAACTTATTTGGAGGTTATTTTATCAGGGTTTGTGTTTGCTTGAGTATTTAGTGGTAACTGGACATGAACTTTATCACTAAATTTGTATAGTTCATCAAGGCAAGAATCAATGGTGCCACTATATCTATTTAAAAAGGCAAAAGCTTAAAGGAATATACACTATTTATGGTCACTGATGCATGTATCTTATTTGAACATAAGCTGGCAGGTATTGGTGCAGAATGGTCATGTACATGTACAAATAAATTCAATATATTATGGCCACTTTTACATAGCTAAGCACCCTGAATACAACTAGAATGTATGGCTTGAATTAGCTAATAAAATCCAGTGAAAATCCATTAGTCTATCATCAATTCCTGGTACAAATACAAGTGATGTGAATACTGAATTAGGTCACACATGTTAAGAAGCTATTTTTAAATATGTATAACATAAATATTGGTAGATGAGTGCATTTGACCTTTATGTTTTGCTGGTTGTGCACACTTGAACAGATATAGCATTCACTTACACATCTCAAATTTGAATACTTTAGTCTATAATGTCTTACTCAAAGGATTACTAAAATCTTATGTTTGTTTATGAGAATCTGAGTATAGGATTTGTTGATATAGTTGTTGTTATCTTTAATTCCTTGTGCTGTGAGAAAATGAGAGGGATTAAAACTACATTCAGTCTCCTTTGCTTTTAGTCATCCAAAAACTCTAATCTCCTTTGTAAAAAAAATTACTTAGGGGATTGTATACTCTGTACATACACTGATATGTATATATCAGTGATGTTTGATTCCAGAAGATTTAAAAAAAATAAACACATTTGGGAATACCTAAATGGGATTAGGAAAACCTAGTTAGAGAAGTACCCAAAAATTAGTCAATTTTATATGAAATAAGAGGAAGGGTACTCTCAGTTGGTATCAGAGTTATGTTATAAGTTAAAACTTCACAACTACAAGTGTTTGGGTAATAATGTAAGGAATTAAAATAATTGCCTGAATAAGTTATATGATGAATATATAATAGCCATAAAAGAACTACTAAAATTAAGGAAAATATGTGTTAATTTATTGATGATTGTTCATATACAACCATGGTAGGACCAAGACACCAATCTAATGTTGTAACAACAAATGCACCTCAAATGGTGAATATGCAAGACTTTGTAAGGGCTTTAAGGGAAGGAGTGAACCCTAGACACAACAACCCCCATGAGGAATTGTCTGAGCTATTGAAGACATATATACACTTATGAGGTAAGAGTTTTGAAGGAACTGAAGGGGTCATGGGAGTCCAGACTTGGTTAAGGACCTTGGAAAGAATTTTAAATGATATGCAGGTGGATGATCAGAAAAAGAGGCAAATTGCTTCCAGGCAATTCAGACGAGCAACCTTGGGTTGGTGGGAGGTGATCATAGCAAGAAGGCCAGAAAATGAGATTACATGGGATCAATTCAAGGAGATGCTGGAGGCTAGGTTTGTACCTACATCAGCAAAAGCATCTTTGCTGGAGGAGTTTATCATATTGAGGAAAGGAGGTATGAGTGTTACAGAATAGACTCAAAAGTTTGAGAGTTTATCTAAGTATGGAAAAATGTTGGTTGCTGATGAAACCTCAAAGAATGGTAGGTATATACAAGGATTAAATGCAGGTTTAAGCAAATCAACGTTGCCATACATTGAGAATTTTTTGATCAAGTATTAAATTTGACCTTAAGTTTTAAGCAACATGACAATACTAGAGAAAAGTATAAGAGTATGAAGAATAACAATAACAAAAAGGGCAAAAACAGGTCTCAACCATATGGTAAGAAGAAAACTAAAGTAGCAGATAAGAAGAATTCTGAGACTCCTCCTGCAACAGAGGGTAAGAAGAATCTCGTATGTTATAACTGTGGCAAAGAGAGACATATCAAATCCAGGTGCTAAGAAGGACAAGTTGCCACTTTTAAATGTTTTAATTGTAGAAAGGAGGGACATTTGAAGAGAAACTGCCTTGAATACAAACACAGAAAAGTGGGTGCTGGAAGGAAAAGGTAAGTCAATGGTTAGCTCAGACAATGAAGTGCAAGGACAAGTGGAAGGTATACAACTCGTTAAAAAAATTCCCGTAAATGTAAAATATGACACTGGAGCCACAAATTCACTGATTTCCTCAGACATAATACAACAATTAAAATTAACTTGCATAATAGTTGATAAGCCCTTATATATAACAAGTCCAGTGGGTGGCTCATGTGAGTTAGGAATGATGTGTCAACAAGTAGAATTGAAAATTGGCGATAGCTTTTTTACTTTTGATTTATCTGTGTTGAATTACCCGGGTATAGGGGTTATACTTGGGGTAGATTGGTTGAAAAAGTACAAGGCTATCATTAATTTATAAAATTCTATTATTTCTTTAAAAATTGCTGGGGGTAAAAGGGTGTCAATATGGTGTGAAACAAGTAAGGAAAAGGGGTCTAAATGTTCTAATACACTGGGAATTAAAGAACAAGAGATACTACTAGAACAGGTGCCTGTAGTGAATCAATACCCAGATGTGTTTGATGAAGTGAAGGGAGTACCTCACCGTAGGCCAGTTGAATTTCAAATAAGACCAGTCCCTGGTGCAAGTCCTGTAATAAAGAAACCAAAAAGGATAGGGCCTAAGGAGCTAACTGAATTGAAAAAGCAGTTGCAAGAATTAGAAGAAAAGGGGTTTATAAGGCCAAGTTATTCTGTTGGGGGTCACCAGTGGCCTTTGTTAAGAAACATGATGCAATGGAAGGCTTATCATATACCTCCCTTCAGTCACCTAGTAAACTTCCTCATCGCCAGGTGCGAAGCATAGGAAGTCATGAGGTAAAGGAAGAAGACTTCTCTCTTTAGGACCGACTAGAGGAAGTTTCGCTTTTTTTCTATAAATAAGGCAGAACCTTACTAATGCTCTCTTCGCCTGTCAAGGGCTGGTTCTTTCATATCCGAAAGAGGTTGACCCCAAAAAGTAAAAAGAGACTGAGGCGACCAAAGAAAGAGAAGGCAAATGTTTTCTATTATCCCTTGTTTTTGGCAAGATTTCGTTGGTTTTGAGGGAGATTTCAAAATGACCTATTATAGTAAATTCATGATTTTGCATGTGATTTTGACATGAAAAAGAAGAATGTTTTCTATAAACTCGAGAATTTTGGCAAGATTTCGCTTCAAAAGTCATGCTTCCACTTACTTTTTTTTGGGGGAGGGGGGGGGAGGAACCCGACAGGGTCCCCTCGCTGACTCGGCCTAGGCAAGGGAGGTGGTTTGCCTACCCATCCCAACCTGGGGTATGCTGTAGTTTGCGAAGAGCAACACCTTACGATGTTCATGACCAATCGGATCCTGACGTACTAGTAAGTACCAGAGGAGATCGCTATGATCGTTACTGTATCCGTATCGAAGAGATGCGATAAAGTGTTCGAATCATTGTGCAATGTCATAATCAAATGCCTAGTGGCATGATCGAAGCCGATGATCGTAAGCTATGTCCTCCATCACGATGTCGAATGAAACATAAGGATGTGTATAGACGATAGAGAGCTTAACAAAGTCACAATAAAGAACAAATACCCATTGCCAAGAATAGATGACCTTTTTTTATCAATTAAGTGGTACTAAAATATTTTCTAGATTAGATTTAGCATCTGGTTTTCATCAAATGAAGGTAGAAGAGGAAAGTGTTAAATGTACAGCTTCCAACACAAGGTATGGATAATATGAGTTCTTATTCATGCCATTTGGACTCACAAATGCTCCATCATACTTTGTAGATTTAATGAACAGAATGTTTAGAGATTATTTGGATAGATTTGTGCTAATTTTCATAGATGAAATCCTAGTATATTCTTGAACAAAAGAGGAGCACAATGAGCACTTACATTTTGTACTGAGTAGATTAAGAAAGTATGACCTTAAAGCAAAATTTTCCAAATGCACTTTTTGGAAAAATGAGGTTAGTTTTCTAGGTCACATTGTTTCTGAAAAAGGGATTTCGGTGGATCCAAGTAAAGTCATGGCAGTACAAACTTGGAAGAGGCCTAAAACAATGACTGATGTAAGATCATTTATGGTTATGGCTGGCTATTATAGAAGGTTCATAAAAGATTTTGCAAAGATTGCTATTCCTCTTACACAATTAACCAGAAAAGATCTTCCATTTGTTTGGACAGAAAAGTGTGAAAGGGCATTCATAAAACTGAAAGAAGCTCTGATTGAAGCACCAGTGTTGAAGGTTCTAGAAGGTACTGAAGGACTAATTGTATACACTGATGCCAGTGGACGTGGACTAAAGGCAGTATTAATGAAAAATGTGCAAGTGATAGCCTATGCTTCTAGGCAGTTAAAGGCATATGTAATAAGACATGCCACACATGATTTGGAGTTAGCTGCAGTAGTTTATGCTCTAAAGTTATGGAGACATTATTTATTAGGAGCAAAATTTGAATTATACACTGATCATAAATCACTAAAATATTTGTTTTCTCAAAAGGATTTGAACGTGAGGCAACACAGGTGGGTAGAATTCCTAGCAGCTTATGATCTTGATATATTGTATACATCTGGGAAAGCTAACAAAGTTGCTGATGCATTAAGTAGACAATATGCCAGAATTACTACCTTAATGATCGATGAATTCAGGATTTTGTCTTTACTCTCTGAGGTGGATATAAAAAGTGCCAATGAAGAAATGCCAATGGATAGCTAGTGGACCAAGGAACCAAGGGAAATTAAGTATCATTATTATTCAGTCTGATTTGGTTAAGAGGGTAGGATAATTACAGGACAAAGATCCATTTTTAAAAGAAAAGAAGATGCTTCTAAACAAAGGAGAGGAGGTAAAATACTTTCATATAGATGATCAAAGATATTTGAGAAATAAGAAGAGATTATGTGTTCCTATAAATGCAGAATTAAAGAAAGAAATATTAAATGTGTACCATAGAAGTAAGTAAACTATTCACCCAAGAGGAACAAAAATGTATAACAATTTACACTACGCCATAGATGGCCTATCACAACGAAAATGCATGGTGTTGCTAGCTACAATGTTGCCATTTCTATGCTGTTTTTTGTCTATTTCAACGCACGCTTAAATGTGTTAGCATATATATCAAAATGTGTTGCAGTAGCCTCGTGAATAAAATTATCAATTCGCGTCAAAATGATCCAACGGTCCAGGTTAGCGATCCACGTGAAAAAATGTTTAGTCCAGATTTAGCAATCCTCCCGTGAAATAATGTTTACGGCGGGAAGTAAAAACAAAGGGCGGAAAATTAAAATAATATTGAAAGTTTCACTCGAAATTTAACAAAGTACTCCGCTGCTCAACCTCTCACACACTCATCTCAGGTTCAATTAAGGCTTAATGTTCAAGTTTACAAGCTTAATAAGGGTTCGAGTAGGGTAGGTTCGATTCAAGTTCAATTAGGGCTTCGGTGTTTCAATTAGGTCTTTATTTGGGGTTTGTTTGGGTTTCAGATTTCAGTTAGGGCTTCGATTTAATATGCTGCTTCATGTATCACTCAATGTATATTTCAATTTTTTCTGATTTGATTGTTGTGTTGCGTAATGTACTGCTTTACTTGTACTTAATTTATTGCTTTAAGGTATCACTCAATGAACGACGAGGAAAAACTATGAGCAGAACTTCCTAAGTTCAGTGGAGTGAAACTTTTTATTCGAAATACTTTTTCTAGATTTGCGGTAGGTGATGGAATTACATGCCCTTGCAAAAAGTGTCATAATCGCAAGTGGTATTGTCATGAAGTAGTCTACAACCATCTGATTTGGAATGGTCCATCTGAATTGTACATGAAATGGATTTGTGAAGTTTACTGTTTAGATCCTGAAAGGAGCGATAACAATACGGATTGTGAAGCAGGAATAAATTTTGGAGATAATCTCGATGAGATGTTGCAACGTACTTGTAAATATGCGGAACAATGAAGATGGATCTTCTAATGGGTCAATTTTAATCGATTGTGCCAGAAATCTGATCCTTATGTTATGGCTTCACAAGTAAAACAGGTGTTTTATATAGAAGATCCAATTGATAAGATGTGCCATAATGTTATCAAGAAATTGCCGAAAGACTGGTGTGAACTTGAAAGAGAATATGAAAATGAAGATTTGAATGATATCCAGCCTGCTTATGGAATGGGAATTCAAGATTTTGATGTTCAATGCTGTAGAGATGATGTCCCAATAAGACAAATCCGCCTTCCACCTAGCAAAGTGAAAAACATGGCTTCTTAATTTCATGTTTTTGTAGTCCAAAGCCCTTACAAATTGTGCAAATCAGAGTTCGTATACAGGCACACACTGCTGGTATGTATTTTTGCTTATTTTTATGGTTGGCTGGTGGTATGCTTCAGAATTCTTACAATTTCCAATTGCTGAAGCATCGGTCTAATTCTTACAATTTTGTACTTCAATACTGGTATGTAAACGATCATGTACAAGACTGATGCTTCAGTAATAAACTATGGAATCTTAAAAATTTTATTTTCTCTTCAATCAATAATGATCGTGCTAGTTCGTTATTGATGCAATCGTTGAGTTTGTACTTGAAGAGTCGTGGCATGTCTAAATTTTTAGTGCCTCAAGCATACTATTGCATTCCTTGATATCGTTCGTGCTTTGAACAAGCTGAGTCATTGCATCAATTTGCAAATCAGCCATAGATTGTGAAATGCAACTCTGTGCTGAAAAGCAACTCTGGCCATAGTTTGTGCTGAAATGTCTTTGTACTGAAATGCAAGTCAGTTATACTATGGCCATAGTTTGTGCTGAAATGCAACTGAGGCATGCATGTCTTCCATTATGTGTTGCAATGTAAACGAGGCATCGCATCAGTTTGTATCCAAGGCATGCATGACTTTGGTTGTGCTGAAATGCATTACTTGTACTAAAGGCTTTTGCTGAAATGCATGACTTTTGAAACTGCTATATTTTGCAGGTGAAGGAGGCAGTAGAGGTACTGAATGCGCTGGAGGCTCGCGCTCTATTAATTTGAAACTATTTTTGTTTGATGTAAACATGAATTTGGTACCGGGATGTGTTTGAAAGTACTCTATAAAACTGAATTTATTGGCTATTTTTCGTTATTCTGTAGTGGACTAAATAATATTTGTATTACTAGTTATTAATTTGAAATGAAAAGTTGTTTATTAATTTCAGTGTGTAATGTTAATTTCTGTTATGTTGCAGTATGTTATATAATGATACAATAGCTATGATATAATGTTGTAGTATGTAATGTTAAATGTTGTCGTAGCTATGATATAGTGTTGTCATAAATTAATGCATGTGGGCCCCACAACAGGATTCCGTGAACCCGGCTACAGAATTTAGGGGCACAACAGGATTCCATGATCCCGGGATTCAGAATTTAGTGGGCCCCACATTTTACGTAAATTTAGTACATGTAGCAACACCTGTAGCGATGTTACCTTAAGATAGCAAAGATATTGCCTTTGACTCTAAGGCAACGCGATAAAAGGCAACCCCAAAAAAGTGTTGCCAGAGATCATTTTTGGCCTATAGCAACATTATTTTGCACTTCCTGCATCACTTCTTGGGGTTGTCATATGCAATCGGTGGCTTAGTGTTAAAAAGAAATTTTTGGTGGAAAGGCATGAAAGGGGATCTAGGCAAACATGTAGCTGAATGTATTGTTTGCCAACAAGTGAAAGCTGAATACCAAAAGCCATTTGGATTATTACCACCATTAAGTGCTCCTGATTGGAAATGGGAAGAAATTTCCATGGATTTTATAGATGGTTTACCAAGGTCAAAAAGAGGTAATGATAGTGTTTGGGTAGTGGTTGATAGGTTGACAAAAGTAGCACATTTTATACCTATAAAATCAGAAAGAAGTGCACCTAGACTAGCTCAACTATTTATGGAAGAAATAGTGAGACTGCATGGCATTCCAAAATCTATTGTAAGTGATAGGGATACATTGTTCACTTCAAAATTCTGGAGCAATTTTCAGGAAGCCATGGGTACAGAATTATGTATGAGCACAACATACCATCCACAATCAGATGGACAAACTGAGATAGTAAATAAGATGTTGGAGGATATGTTGAGAGCATGTGTGTTAGAATGGGGAGGTAGTTGGGAAGATTACCTTCATCTAGATGAGTTTTCATATAGTAACATTCATCATAGGACAATAGGGATGGCACCCTTTAAAGCTTTATATGGTAAGTCTTGCTTATCACCTGCTAACTGGATAGAAGCTGGAGACAAAATTTTGTTAGGACCTGAACATGTGAAGGACACATCTGATAAAATTTCTTTAATAAGAAAAAGAATGGTTGTTGCACAAAGTAGACAAAAGATGTATGTTGATCAAAAGAGGAAACGGGTGGAATACATGGTAGGTGATTATGTATTTTTAAAAGTATCTCCAATAAAAAGGTTTTTCAGGTTTGGGAAACAGGGTAAATTAACTCCTAGATACATTGAACCATATAAAATACTAGAGAGAGTGGGATCAGTAGCTTATAAATTGGAGTTACTTGAGGAGATGGGAGCAATACATAATGTGTTTCATGTCTCTCAATTGAGAAGATGGGTGCATGATGAAAAGACCATATTAAAAGCACGTACCAAATTGAAGATTAATCCTAGCTTGGTATATGAGAGAGAACCAGTTGGAATTGTGAGAAAAGAAGAAAAGAGATTGAGAAATAAAATAATAAAGCTTGTGAAAGTTAAATGGAGTTTTGATTCCAATGACTGTACCTGGGAGGTTGTAACACCCCGAATTTCAGTTAATACTAATATTCACTAATTACTGAATTAATAATCTTAGATGTGAGAATCAGGGGAAACGGGTTATGTCATTGTGTTCGTCTCGGAAAAATACGAGAAATAGAGTCCGAGTTTTCGAGAATCGGAGTCCGTATGGCCCAGTTATGGCCTAATGAAGTTTTCAGAAAATTCAAAGTTCAAAACAGATTTAAAATTCAGGTTCAAATTTCGAAATTGGGGCCATTGGGCGCAGGCGGAAAAATTCCCGCCTAGCTAGCCAAGTCGACAGCCCTGTCGACTGGGCAGTCGACTTGGCTAGGACCAAGTCGACAGCCCTGTCGACTTGTGTGTCGACAGGGGCTGCTCGGCCAGTTTGGCCTGGTGCACCATTTTAGGGTTTGGCTGTGTTTTGGGGCTGTTTTCTGGAAGCTTCCGAGATCTGATGGTCCTAATCTAACCTAGGGTTAATCTAAGGGTCTAAAACACAACCTAATCCTATAAATAAGACCCTAAGCTAGCCCTAAATGATCATAATCCTATCCTATAACTAAACTATGCCAAAATTTTCTATGATCATGGCCTCCACTCAAAACCCTAGCCTCCATCCTCTTTCTAAACTATTTCTATGAAGGCTTTCATGTTCATACAAGCATTTTTAAGTTGTATGAGTGATCATTAGCTTGCATTCATCATCAAGTTGCAAGCTTTATTTTCAAGGCTAGAGTTTTTGGGTGATTTTTGGCAAGGGTTTGCTTATTGGAGTTTAGTGGTGAGTTTCTATAGCCTTAATAATCAATTGTTAAATTGATTATGATAGGATATGATAAGATATGGCTATGTTTGTGGATCAATGTGTTTATGCAAGTTTAGTATAGTGTATGTTGTGTGTTTTGCAAGTTTTATGCTATATGTTATGCAAGTTTAATGCTATGTTTTATGATGCTCATTATGCAAAACACTATGTTGAACATTGATTCATATGTAACATGTTATGCAAGCTATATGTGAGATTATATGCAAGTTCATATGTAACATGTTATGCAAGCTATATGTGAGATTATATGCAAGTTCACATGTAACATGTAATGCAAGTTATGTGCATGATTATATGCAAGTTCATATGTAACATGTTATGCAAGTTACGTGTTTGGTTATATGCAAGTTATGTGCATGATTATATGCAAGCTCATATGTAACATGTTATGCAAGTTATGTGTTTGGTTATATGCAAGTTAACATGTGACATGCTATGCAAGTTCACACCTTTGTATGACATAAGAATCATATGCAAGTTACCCCCTTTGTGACATATGTGCTTCATGCAAGTTTGGGTTAAATGCTAGTTGGGTTTAATGTATGCTCATATATGCAAGTTGACACCTTTTAAACCCATGATAAAGTTATATGCTATGTTGGTTAAACCCATGGCATTTGTGATGAATCTTCCCTTTGTTATGTCATGTTATGAGAACGAATTACGTGGGGAACGATGGGGTTAATATGCATGTTAATAAAATGGTGTGAAATGGGTATGCTTAAGCATAACATAAAGTGAATGGACATAATTGGGAATTTACCTATTAAGTTAGGTCTACCCATATTATGGAATTGGGAATTTACCTATTAAGTTAGGTCTACCCATATTATGGAATTGGGAATTTACCTATTGAGTTAGGTCTACCCATATTCTTGAAATTGGTAATTAATTAGGGATAATTAATACAAATTATGGGGGTGATTAATTAGGTGTAATTAATCGACTAAGACACGAGGTTGGACCCTTTTGTAGCATAAGACTGCCCGGAACCGACCGGCAAATCCAGCGGTTACAAATGATTGGCCCAATGTGAGAGGTCTTAGTCATAAACTAAATACGTGACAAGTGTAAAGATACGAGGTTAGACTCTGTTATGGTGTAAGGCTGCCCGGAACCAACCGGCATACCCAGCTGCCATAAAAGACAGTCTAATGTGAGAGGTCTTTACAAAGGTTACGATCTTAATTAATTAAGAAACACTTAACCAAATTAGCATGTAGTGGGGCATGAGGGGTTAAGTGGGTGCCTTGGGTGGCATGTAGTAACTAGTGGGGGTGCCTTGGGTGGCATGAGGAAACCAGTGGGTTGCCCTGGGTGGCAATAGAAAATACGATTAGAATACTTAACCAAAGTGAAACATGTAATTAAACATGATTAAAGGGTTAAGTAAGTGCCTTGGGTGGCATGTGGGAATCAAGTAAGTGCCTTGGGTGGCATGTGGAAATCTAGTGGGTGCCTTGAGTGGCAATTAAAATATGATTAAAAGACTTAACCAAAATTTATAACATGTAAGTGGACATGGTTAAAGGGTTAAGTGGGATTCACTAGAAATGATAAGCTTAGGTGGGTAGCTTGTGGGGGCCCATTTCAACCAATATCCCAAACGTATCTTTGTGGGCTCGACCCAAGTCGAGGACGGGACACGCATATTGGGCTTGACTATAAGAGGCCAAAACGGGTTAGCGGTGGCAACGCAAGTCCAACGGGTTTCATATGCGTGTGTGGACCCGGGCTGGTAAGTAAGACGTTGTTGCATCGTGTAGGTATAAGCCGTGCACCGTTGATATTATCAGGTTGCCACTTCGGGGGATGATTCACCCCACTGTGGGGCCAGCACGAGTATCTACGTTAGGGAGCCGATCGCTTGGGAAGTAGTGGGTACACCTAGTGGAGATAGGGGCAGACGGCACCTATGTAGTCAGCTAGGGGTACACGAAACTACTATTAAAAATTACTAAGTACACTTAGTGGGATCAACCTTTAAGTAGGAATTACCCTTGGGTGGGTAGAACTGGTGTGGTGCAGTGTAGGAATTACCCTTGGGTGGGTAGATCTGGGGTGGTGCAGTGTAGTAATTATCCTTGGGTGGGTAAGTGCGTCTTTTCGGTTATCTTAGTACATCCTGTGTTTAGTTGGCTACTTAGTGTAGTCATTATCCCCAGAGGTACCGTACCTTGTTTATATCATACCCTAATTACTTTAATGATTGTATTGTTAAGGTTATAGGACTCACTCAGACTTATGTCTGACCCCGTTGTTTTTTTATCTTTTTCCCAACCCTCAGGTTTTCAGAGTGGGCCTAGCACTAGTGGGCTTTGATCAGACTGCTTTATCTATCTTTTGGAGCTTGGACCGTGGATGTAAAGCTCAGTTTATCTTTTCTATTATGGCTATTAAGTTATGTAGTGGGATTATGTACTTTTGTTTTATCAGGATGGATATTATGTACTTGACTCTTGTTTATGGTTTTGGTGTAACCAAACATGTTTTACTTTCCGCTGCAATGAAATGATGTTTTAAATTCTCAAGTATTACTTATATCTGTCTTGTTGTAATTTTCTGTTCTATATTCACTTAAAATACTCCACCGATGTTATGGCATTCCCTTAGTGAGTGACCGTAGCGGGTATGGGGTGTTACACGTGGTATCAGAGCTTAAGGTTACCAGAACAGATGAAATTTTTAGAAAAACTATTTTCTAAGAATATTTTTGAAAGGAGTATTTTCAAAAACATGTCTTTTAAGAGAAAAGTTTTTGAAAGAAAAGCATATTCCCCGATAGCCATATCTTTATCTTTCGAATTCTCCGTTTTGAATCTCTTCCTCTCTCGTTTTGAGTTTCCCCTCCGTGTATAGATGATCTTTCTAAGATAGATAAGAATGGAAAACCACTTCAAGGGACTTAGACGTTAGTCGGATTAGAAGTTGGTTCAAGAAGGAGGAGGACTGGTAGGTACCTATTGGATAGACGATGGGAGGAAGGCTCAAATAGTTGTTTGGTTAATGAAGGATGAAACCTCATTGGTGGGAGGTTACGAGTGGAGAATGGGAAGAAGAAGGCGAGTAGTTATCCTTTTGGGAGGAATAGGACACCTTATTAGGATTGTCCAAAGAGGCAAGGGCAAGGTACGGAATCTCCTGGAGGGTAGTTGTATTCCCTCACGGCTAGTGTACCAGATGGGGATAGGACCGTCTAGGTTGGAATTTGGATTTCTTTATTATCCGGTTCGAACTTTTATTTGATTCTGACGCATCGAGTTCGTTTATCTCATCATTGTTAGTTGAGTCACTGCACTTAGACACCAGTTTAGTAGATGATCCCTTGGTTGTTTCAAACCCAATTGGGGCTCCATTATGTGTTTGGGTTTGAAAGTTTATATACTTAGCGTTGAGTTTAGATGTGATGCTTTTTGGGCTTCACGGGCTATGGGTTAGTTTTGGGCATGGACTGGTTATCCAGTAGGGGTGCCGTTCTTGATTTTGAAGGGAGAGTTGTTAGGCTTATGACCCGCTTGGGTAACACTCTCGAGATCTCTTGTAATCCCATGGAATCTGTTATGCTAAGTTATCTAGAATCGCTTGACACGTCGGTCGAGAGTTTGCGATCTGTTAGAGTGGTCCGGGAATACTCGGATGTGTTTGAGGAGGTGAAGGGCTTACCTCCGGAGCGGGAGATTGACTTCCGAATATATCTGGTAGATAATGCCAAACCAGTATCTTGGCCAGTGTGCCACATGGCTCCTCGTGAGAGGAGGGAACTCCATAAGCAAGTAGGCGATTTGCTTGAGAAGGGGGTTCATAAGACGAAGTATATCGGAGTGGGGTTCTCCAGTAGTTTTTGCCACGAAGGAGGATGGGTCGCTCAGACTTTGTGTAGGCTAAAGAGAACTAAATAAACTCACAAAGAAGAATAGACACCCATTGCCGAGGATTGATGATCTCTTTGATCAGTTAGTTGGCGCCTCAGTATTTTCGCAGTTGGACTTAGCCACGGGGTTTCGTCAGTTGAGAGTGGCTGAGGATAGTATAGAGAAGACTGCCTTTAGGACTCCGGATGGTTTTTATGAATGGCTGGTGATGCCATTTGGTTTGACGAACGCCCCCACATACTTTATTGATTTGATGAGAAGGGTGTTCAGGGAGTACCTAAATAAGTTCGTGATGGTCTTTGTAAATGACATCTTGGTCTTTTCTAGGAGCAAAATGAGTTTTCGTGTGTGCTTAATAGGTTGAGCAAAGCCAGTTATGGGAAAAACGGTGGTTTTGGAGCGAAACTGGCGAGGACATCCAAAGTTGGTCAAAGGCTTAATTGTTTAGCCATTTTTACTAGTATCATCTCACGTAGGTCGTCTGAACTCGAAGGAGATATCCCTTGGGTGTTTGTCTGATATTGGTTTAGGCCTTTGGGGCTTGCACTTGGGGAATGTCAAGTTCGACTAGGATGGTCTGCGTGAGAGATGGACAGTTGTGATGATTTTGGATGGGGTAATATCCTGGTTTTCTCTAAAAGTGGAGAAGAGCATGCCCTACATCTTAGGGAAGTGTTGGAGACTCTTCGAGCGCATAGTCTTAGGACAGCAAAAGTGGATGGGATTCTTAGCATCCTATGAGTTTGAGATAGCGTATACCCATGGCAAGGGTAACGTGGTAGCAGACGCCTTAAGTAGAAAAAGGTTGTCCTTGAGTTCATTGTTCGTTGAACGACGGAGCTTAGAGTTTATTTCTATGTTTGACTTTAGACCTTCCGTTGACTTTATACCCGGTTTGCTAGCCTCCTTGGAGGTTAGGCCTACTCTTTTGGGGCGGATTGGCGGAGCACAGCGAGACGACCCACAGTTGGTTGAGTTAGTAGAGAAGCTCATAAGGAGGGGGGGTCGTCCAGCCATTTGAGTAGGTACACCCTAGATGGTAAGGGGTGGTTGCGTAGAGACGGTAGACTTTGTGTACCGCAAGACGAGGGTTTGAGGAAGGCTATACTTGATGATGCACATCGTTCGAAGATGACCATTCATCCCGGTAGGGACAAGATGTACCAAGACATGAAGCGAGTTTTCTTTTGGGCCGGTATGAAGAAAGATGCGGCCGAGTATGTCGCTAGATGCTTGGTGTGCCAACAAGTAAAAGCGGAGCAAAAGAAACCCGGTGGGTTGCTTCACCCATTGGAAGTTCCGCTATGGAAGTGGGATAGTGTCTCGATGGATTTTGTCGATGGATTACCGAGATCGAGGAAGGGTAATCCGGGAATTTGGGGTGTGGTAGACAGACTTACTAAGAGTGCCCATTTTATACCCGTGAAGAGTAAGAGGACTGCTGCAGAGCTGGCTTCAGTTTACATTCGAGAGATTGTTAGATTACATGGTGTACCTTCCAGTATAGTGAGCGATCGAGATCCTATCTTCACTAAGCGAGTTTTGGAAGAGTTTGCAAGAGGCGGTAGGGACTCAGTTATGTTTGAGTACCGCATATCATCCTCAGATGGACGGCCAGACCGAGAGGGCGAATCGTATTTTAGAAGACCTTTTGAGGCTATGTATCTTGAATTTTGGAGGTACAGGGGAAGAGTATCTTCCATTGGTGGAGTTCGCTTATAATAACAGCTTTCAGTCTAGTATTGGCATGGCTCCTTTCGAAGCTCTTTATGAAAGGCCTTGTCGATCACCTACATGTTGGTAGGAATCTACGGATAAGATCTTACTTGGGCCCGATATGGTTAGAGAGACTTCGGAAAAGATTGATTTGATTCGAAGAAGGATGAAAGCGGTGTAAGACAGACATAAATTTTATGTGGACAAGAGGGAGACGGATCTTGAGTTTGATGTTGGGGACATGGTCTTTGTCAAAGTATATCCGTTACGGAATGTGGTTCGTTTGGATCTGTTGGGAAGTTAGCACCAAGGTTTGTTGGACCGTTTCCTATTAAGGAAAGGATTGGACAGATGGCCTATAGAGTGGAGTTGCCCGACAGACTTAGTGGTGTACATGATGTATTCCATGCATCACATTTAAGGAAGTTCCTACATGAGACCGCTGAGGTGGTAGAGCCGGGCTTGCTTAAAGAAGTAGAGATAGAGCGTGATGAGACGATTCGACGAGCTCCTACTCGCATCCTTGGGTCAGAGACTATGAAGTTGAGGAATCGAGAGGTTCAACTAGTCAAAGTGCAATGGGGAGAAGATGAGAGCAACGCTACTTTAGAGACGGAAGGGAAGATGCGTTCATTATACCCATTCCTTTTTAGGATATGTCTTTTAACTTCTCCTTTATTGTTTGTCTTGTACTTAACTATCTTTAGTATGTCCTCTCGTTAGTACTTTTGACCTTTAAATAGGGTAAACCTATGGTTGAAACATGTGTTTGAGACATGTTATGATTGATGGATGCATGTGGATGCAAGTGTTTGCTAGTGGTTGCTCGTGGATGCATATACACACACTCTAGACACTAGATCGGCTCAATCACTTCATATTGCATATTGCATATAATTAGGTGTGTAGGTAGCTATATTTATGGATGTATAATGGTTGTGTTATCATATGGATGATGCATTTTGGTGAATGATTGTGCACTCATGTAGATATAGTATGTGTCGATAGGGTTCTCTCGCATACATATTGGATGCATGGCACTATCATGGTTTGCATATGTTCATACATTAGATAGGGAACATATACACACACTTTTTGCATATGCTCATACATCATTAGAAATTGTTTTAAGGACAATGGATGCCCGTGTTTGATGGATTGAGTAGATGGTTGTTTGGATGGTAGGATATGCATTCTCCTTAGCTTAGAGATTTCGGGGACGAAATCCTTTAAGGAGGGGAGAATGTAACACCCCGAATTTCAGTTAATACTAATATTCACTAATTACAGAATTAATAATCTCAGATGTGAGAATCAGGGGAAACGGGTTATGTCATTGTGTTCGTCTCGGAAAAATACGCGAAATAGAGTCCGAGTTTTCGAGAATCGGAGTCCGTATGGCCCAGTTATGGCCTAATGAAGTTTTCAGAAAATTCAAAGTTCAAAACAGATTTAAAATTCAGGTTCAAATTTCGAAATTGGGGCCATTGGGCGCAGGCGGAAAAATTCCCGTCTAGCTAGCCAAGTCGACAGCCCTGTCGACTGGACAGTCGACTTGGCTAGGACCAAGTCGACAGCCCTGTCGACTTGTGTGTCGACAGGGGGTGCTCGGCCAGTTTGGCCTGGTGCACCATTTTAGGGTTTGGCTGTGTTTTGGGGCTGTTTTCTGGAAGCTTCCGAGATCTGATGGTCCTAATCTAACCTAGGGTTAATCTAAGGGTCTAAAACACAACCTAATCCTATAAATAAGACCCTAAGCTAGCCCTAAATGATCATAATCCTATCCTATAACTAAACTATGCCAAAATTTTCTATGATCATGGCCTCCACTCAAAACCCTAGCCTCCATCCTCTTTCTAAACTATTTCTATGAAGGCTTTCATGTTCATACAAGCATTTTTAAGTTGTATGAGTGATCATTAGCTTGCATTCATCATCAAGTTGCAAGCTTTATTTTCAAGGCTAGAGTTTTTGGGTGATTTTTGGCAAGGGTTTGCTTATTGGAGTTTAGTGGTGAGTTTCTATAGCCTTAATAATCAATTGTTAAATTGATTATGATAGGATATGATAAGATATGGCTATGTTTGTGGATCAATGTGTTTATGCAAGTTTAGTATAGTGTATGTTGTGTGTTTTGCAAGTTTTATGCTATATGTTATGCAAGTTTAATGCTATGTTTTATGATGCTCATTATGCAAAACACTATGTTGAACATTGATTCATATGTAACATGTTATGCAAGCTATATGTGAGATTATATGCAAGTTCATATGTAACATGTTATGCAAGCTATATGTGAGATTATATGCAAGTTCACATGTAACATGTAATGCAAGTTATGTGCATGATTATATGCAAGTTCATATGTAACATGTTATGCAAGTTATGTGTTTGGTTATATGCAAGTTATGTGCATGATTATATGCAAGCTCATATGTAACATGTTATGCAAGTTATGTGTTTGGTTATATGCAAGTTAACATGTGACATGCTATGCAAGTTCACACCTTTGTATGACATAAGAATCATATGCAACCCTTTGTGACATATGTGCTTCATGCAAGTTTGGGTTAAATGCTAGTTGGTTTTAATGTATGCTCATATATGCAAGTTGACACCTTTTAAACCCATGATAAAGTTATATGCTATGTTGGTTAAACCCATGGCATTTGTGATGAATCTTCCCTTTGTTATGTCATGTTATGAGAATGAATTACGTGGGGAACGATGGGGTTAATATGCATGTTAATAAAATGGTGTGAAATGGGTATGCTTAAGCATAACATAAAGTGAATGGACATAATTGGGAATTTACCTATTAAGTTAGGTCTACCCATATTATGGAATTGGGAATTTACCTATTAAGTTAGGTCTACCCATATTATGGAATTGGGAATTTACCTATTGAGTTAGGTCTACCCATATTCTTGAAATTGGTAATTAATTAGGGATAATTAATACAAATTATGGGGGTGATTAATTAGGTGTAATTAATCGACTAAGACACGAGGTTGGACCCTTTTGTAGCATAAGACTGCCCGGAACCGACCGACAAATCCAACGGCTACAAATGATTGGCCCAATGTGAGAGGTCTTAGTCATAAACTAAATACGTAACAAGTGTAAAGATACGAGATTAGACTCTGTTATGGTGTAAGGCTGCCCGGAACCAACCGGCATACCCAGCTGCCATAAAAGACAGTCTAATGTGAGAGGTCTTTACAAAGGTTACGATCTTAATTAATTAAGAAACACTTAACCAAATTAGCATGTAGTGGGGCATGAGGGGTTAAGTGGGTGCCTTGGGTGGCATGTAGTAACTAGTGGGGGTGCCTTGGGTGGCATGAGGAAACTAGTGGGTTGCCCTGGGTGGCAATAGAAAATACGATTAGAATACTTAACCAAAGTGAAACATGTAATTAAACATGATTAAAGGGTTAAGTAAGTGCCTTGGGTGGCATGTGGGAATCAAGTAAGTGCCTTGGGTGGCATGTGGAAATCTAGTGGGTGCCTTGAGTGGCAATTAAAATATGATTAAAAGACTTAACCAAAATTTATAACATGTAAGTGGACATGGTTAAAGGGTTAAGTGGGATTCACTAGAAATGACAAGCTTAGGTGGGTAGCTTGTGGGGGCCCATTTCAACCAATATCCCAAACGTATCTTTGTGGGCTCGACCCAAGTCGAGGACGGGACACGCATATTGGGCTTGACTATAAGAGGCCAAAACGGGTTAGCGGTGGCAACGCAAGTCCAACGGGTTTCATATGCGTGTGTGGACCCGGGCTGGTAAGTAAGACGTTGTTGCATCGTGTAGGTATAAGCCGTGCACAGTTGATATTATCAGGTTGCCACTTCGGGGGATGATACACCCCACTGTTGGGCCAGCACGGGTATCTACGTTAGGGAGCCGATCGCTTGGGAAGTAGTGGGTACACCTAGTGGAGATAGGGGCAGACGGCACCTATGTAGTCAGCTAGGGGTACACGAAACTACTATTAAAAATTACTAAGTACACTTAGTGGGATCAACCTTTAAGTAGGAATTACCCTTGGGTGGGTAGAACTGGTGTGGTGCAGTGTAGGAATTACCCTTGGGTGGGTAGATCTGGGGTGGTGCAGTGTAGTAATTATCCTTGGGTGGGTAAATGCGTCTTTTCGGTTATCTTAGTACATCCTGTGTTTAGTTGGCTACTTAGTGTAGTCATTATCCCCAGAGGTACTGTACCTTGTTTATATCATACCCTAATTACTTTAATGATTGTATTGTTAAGGTTATAGGACTCGCTCAGACTTATGTCTGACCCCGTTGTTTTTTTATCTTTTTCCCAACCCTCAGGTTTTCAGAGTGGGCCTAGCACTAGTGGGCTTTGATCAGACTGCTTTATCTATCTTTTGGAGCTTGGACCGTGGATGTAAAGCTCAGTTTATCTTTTCTATTATGGCTATTAAGTTATGTAGTGGGATTATGTACTTTTGTTTTATCAGGATGGATATTATGTACTTGACTCTTGTTTATGGTTTTGGTGTAACCAAACATGTTTTACTTTCCGCTGCAATGAAATGATGTTTTAAATTCTCAAGTATTACTTATATCTGTCTTGTTGTAATTTTCTGTTCTATATTCACTTAAAATACTCCACCGATGTTATGGCATTCCCTTAGTGAGTGACCGTAGCGGGTGTGGGGTGTTACAGAGGTAGAAAATGAAATCAAGAGCAAGTATCCCAAAGTGCTTGTTGAATGGGAGAAAGGTACTTAACCCTCTAATTTAATTTATGAATATTAAAATATATGCAGTGAAGTATGAAGGAAAATTATAATCAGAAAATTATGATTAAAAGATTTGAGATTCATGAAATATGCTAAATTATGGGACACAATTTCTAAAAGAAGGGGAAACTATGGTAACCCAAAAAAATACCACCAATTAACACAAGATAATGATGATTTTTCATGTGTGAATATGTGTGAGGCACATATGAGAGTGCATGTGTGCATTTACAAATGGTGCAGGGTGCACAAGAGTAGTGTGTACACATGAGATATAAGATGATAAACTGATTTGTTTTGTTATATTTATCATTTCATTTTTTTTAATGGGTTTAATTAATTTGTGAAATCTGCATATGCATATGAATGAGCCTTTATATATTAATTAGTAAATGCAGGATAATAGTTAGAAAAATTCTCTCATGTATGGACTATGAAAATGGATAGGTACGTCCTTATAATGCATGACTGAATGAATCATGCAGGAAGCATGGTAATGGGGGTAAAAGTGGGTATTTAAATTACTTACTTCAGCTAAAAGTAAATGACACAGTGTCGTAGCGTATGGTTTATTTCTATTGATACATGAAAAGTAAAATGGGTATAAATATGAGTGTTTTGCATGATTATTTGATGATTTTCCTTAAATGGGTAAAAATGACATTATGCAGCCTAGAAACCCAAGTTTATCCAATATAAGAACACTAGTCTTAGGAGCTACTCTATTTTGCTGGATAAAAAGAATACCTTAAGCAAATAATATCTGCAGTACCTAGGAGCTCGAGCCATCGTCAAGTATTTAAAAAGGAAACATTTTTGTGAGTATATACTATTTTTATGGCATTAAGTCCTTCAAGACAGCCCTTTTGTTTTATAAATGCTCAGTATTTATTCAAGAAAGAATTTGTTTTGTTAAGGCAGAAATGTTCACATTATATGCCACTGTTAGAATACAATAAGCTATTGATATGAAAATAATAGGAAATATGTTGTTGAGAGTTAGGATTTGATGGGGTGTAGGGCAGTATAGGCAAGAGAGTGTCATGCTTATGTCTACATCCATATTTTAAGGATAAAGAGGGGCAATGTGTTAGATATTTGTTGATCTTCTTATTTACTTAATATTTCTGGTAACTTGTTTTTATAAAGAAAGTTATCAATAAATCATCGGGTCTGGAGGTATCCTAAACCTTCAATCATATGCTCTCAACAACAATTAATGAAAATATAGATTTTGTAGTAGGTAAAAAGTAAACTATGTGCATTATGAACTGATCTGAATGACTGTTTGTTTATTGTATGAGATGTTTGTGTGAAGCCCTAATCATTTAGGCATGGATGTTTAATATTGCATTTGCATATGGAATGTTTATCAAGTGGTAAAACTATTGTTACATGAACTGTATAGAAAGTGCATTAATCTGTGGGCTGACCCTGGGAAATGATAGGGTAATATGTGAAAATGAGATAGCAGAATAATCAATGAACAGTTTAATGAATTAATGGAGCCAGTGTGGTAAGAATGATCACAAGATACATTGATCGGTCTGGGTTGCAAGTGGCAAATTCAGGCATGCTCATGGCATGTTGATGCCCTGAGGCCTTCGTGTGATGGGTTAACAGGTAGGGGGATCCCTCACAATGTGCACATTGGTGTTCAATGTACGGAAAATGGCTCAAGAAAAGAAAAACATGATAACCTAACTAAGGGGATTGAGGTTGGGGGAAAATGGAATAATGACATGCTTGTGTTAAGGATTATTTAACATAATGATATATACCAGACTATGTTATTTATGCACGGATTAAATGAATGTCCGCCCAGTTATGATATGTTGTACATATGATCAATTTTAGAAATGTGTTTCAAATGAAATATTAGTTATTAACCTGAAGTAATAAGGAATGGTTATAAGAAGGAATAAAGTGGTACATAAGAATATGTAGCCATTAGCTTTATATGAACTTATTTATTAGAAAAATATGACCAGTTATCAGATTTTTTTGAATGTAGTTATCAGTTTATGTAAATTTAGTTATACTCATACCAAATATGTGTTTGACCTTATTTTCTCAATGGAAAATAGGGTTGTCTCAATTCAATGGGGCAGCCTCTATTGCATCTACAGGTAATGTAGAGGGTAATTAGAAGAAATATGCAAGACTGTTGCATAACTGAAGTGTTTTGCTTGCTATTATCTACGAAGTTCGGCTTAGGAGAGAACTAATTAGATAAAGACTAGTACAATGCTCGCATATTTTATTAATGTAACCACTGTACTATATTGGTTAAATCAGGCAGTGTTAGACTAAAACCTATTTGGAAGTTATGTTATCTAGGTTTGTGTTTGCTTATGTAATTAGTGGTAACTGGACATGAACTTTATCACTAAATTTGTATAGTTCATCAAAGCATGAATCAATGGTGCCAGTAAATCTATTTAAGAAAGGAAAAAGCTTAAAGGAATATACACTATATATGGTCACTGATGCATGTATCTTATTTGAACATAAGCTGCATGTATTGGTGCGGAATGATCATGTATTGTTTGATAGTTGTTTTGATGATGTGTATTGAATGCTTTGATTGTTGTGAAATGCTTGATAAATAACCGGTGTATTTTGGATGCCTTGTTTATTGTGATTGCTAGGGGATGACCCATGTATGTGCATTGATATAAGTCTACGATTTCAATTATAACTGTAATTTTTCTGTTACTATTTAATTTTGGGGACAAAATTCTTTTAAAGGTGTAGATTGTAATGTCCCAGATTTCGACCAACTTTATAATATATAAATCTTAGATTATACGGGTAATTAACTTCAATTAAATAATATTTAATTTGAATATTATAGATCATTTGGATTAATCATTAGTTTTAAATCCAGTATGTATGTTTTTGACTTGTGTTTCATATATACATAGGTAAATGTTGTTTTAACATTTTTATTCGCATTTAAAACTTATTTTTTAATTTTGCAAAAATATAGATGTTTAAGTAAACTTAGAGTTTTCACATTTAAGAGAATTTAAATTAATATTTGTATTTAAATCTTAATATATATATATATATATATATATATATATATATACATATATGTATATGTATATGTATATATGTACGTTCGTATGTATATGTATATGATCTTTTGTATATGTATGTATATATATAGCAAGGTAATAAATTTTGTTCATACTTATGTAAATATTTTATTACTCCATATACATACATATAAAATGATTTGATAAGAACATGTCATGCAATTGGTTTAAATGAAAATCAATCAAATTTCAATTAATAAGAACATATTGTTTGTACTTTGAGTTGTCATTGTATGTTCACATCAGATCTTATTAACATTGATTGATTGCTTAATGATGAAGAATAGCTACTAGTAACTAAGCATGTATTGACCGAAATACTATAATCACAACATGAAATGAAAGGATGTGCTTTGTAACAGTAAATATAGGAGAGCATTAAATGGTTTAAATTACTTAACAGGCAAGTCTGCCTTGAAACACATCCAAGAACTGACCTGCACATGTTGTCCTAAAATCAGATTTCAGTCGTGCCTTGTAAGTGTGAAGTCACGTCAAATAACATTCATTTCCAATTAAAAACCAATTGTACAACAGCTATGCTATTACACCCTAAGCTATAAACCTTATTAGCTTGAACATGGATTCAAATACCCTGTTATTTTAATTTCCATCAACCACCACACACTGAAGTTGTATTTCTTCATTCCTTCAAACATACATAGGTGCACAGCTAGGTGTAGTCACCTTTTCAATCAAAATGAAATGCAAACACAGCAGCTAGAATTTCAATCAAACTATGTATACTTTACTTCTCATGACCCATGTGCTTCCAATTATTTTATTATTATTAGCATCTATAAATAAGCATCTAGCCTTCATACATGCACAAGTCATTCCAACCTAAAACTAAAACTAAATGGAGGCAAAACTTGAAGCCTGTTAATGGTAAGGAGAACACTTAAAATAGAGATGAAGAGGGACCTGGAAATGGCATAGCAATTAAAGTGAGTAAACAACTCAAAACATTCTGTTGTTTTATATCTATCTTTATTTGTTCAAAACTACAGGTGTGTTATGCATTGATCATCACTGTAATATTTATGAGTAAAACCTCACTGTATATTCCGTTTAAGATTTATACTTGCATATATATCGCATGGTGAAATCTCTATAATTTTATGGACATGAATAAAAGGGGTTATAACATATATAATCAGGTATTGGTTTCTTATTTGGATTGAAAAGCTATATCAGGACTTCATACGTAAAATAGAGGTACAGGTTTAAACTGTTAATGCTCTTAAAATCAAAACCTTAATCCCACTGAATACTATGACTGAAATTATACACGAAAGCTGTTATGGATAGATGGAGCATAATTTAGAAACAAATTTCAACCCAAATAAGTTCTATATATTCAAAAATAAATAAGTGTACAATCAGAAGCTTAAAAACTCGAAATCTGAAATATCGGAAATAAGTAATTCAGGCTTATGAATGAATTTTTATGATTTAATCTTGATTTTGAAGAGTGAATTCGTGATTTATAGTGTTGGGGATGTTAAGATTTTCAACGTTCATCTTGAAATGGAAATAAAGGGTTTTCTTATGATCTCTATAACTGGAGATCACATGATTGGAGCTAGATGAGCATGAGTGATTAGGTGTCATGGTAATAATAGTTTCGAATTTTTCTACAGCGTAATTTTTGAGTTTGGATTCGTTTAGGGTTTTTCTTTAGTATTGGAAGAGACGACTTAGACGTCGAACTGCACAACGATGGGAGCATCGAGTGGATCCATATTGGGTATGAAGGGCGGGGCACAGGTGGCCTTCGTGACGGTGAAGTTTGAGGATGTACAGTGGATGGTGGTGGTGTGACAAGGTCAAAAGGTGCTCGGATGTTTAAGGGGTTTGTTTCTGGCAAGCCACGTTAAGTTATGAGATTCTGATAGAGATGATCGAAGGAAAAATGGACGGTGGTGATGTGGTTAGTATGTGGATTTGCGTTTGTAGGAATGACTGCAGTGGTTGGATGTGAGGCCGATGATTGGTGTAGGTGCACTAGTGCACTACTCTGCACGTAAATCTCTGGAAAAGCAGTAGAGGGAAAGATGAAGATGAGTTGATCATTGGTGGTGGTAATCGATCGAGATGGAAAGTGGTTGTGTAGTGCACGACGTAGAGTGTGGCACTGGAGAAGGAGGAGAGGATCTGATTTCTTGATGCGGCAACATAAGTGAAGAAATAAAGGGAGAAGGGGGAAAACTATTTGATTGAAGTAAAGAAATAGGGTTGTCAGGTAAAAGAAGACAAAAGGAAAAGGGAATGCGTGGTTTGGCAAATCGGCTTTAGGCCCAGAATTTATTAATAAAAGAAAAGAAAATGGAAATGAAATTGGGCCTTCAAGGTATTGGACATGGGCTGAAAAATAAAGAGAAGAAGGTAATGAAAGAAAAGAACAAGAAGATATAAAGGGAGAAGTTAATAAAATAAAAATGTAACAACCCGTATTTTTCAAATATTTAAGTTATTAAATTTAGTATGATTTTTGAATATTTATGGTTATAAATAAAAAATTGGATGATTTAATTATGTAAATTTACTTGTAAACTTAATTAAACTGTTTATGCAACAAAATTAAATTTATATTGACAATAGTAACTTGTATCGTTTGTAAATAAATTTTTTATTAAGTTTATACCTACAAATATTGAGAGTTGAAATAAATATAAAATTATTTGAATGAAATTGATTGTTTAATTTAAAAATGAAAGTTGAATTGAATTTGGTTAATAATCAAGAAAGGAATTCAAATTAAAAGAAATTTGATTTATATTATTAATTTGAAATTTTGTTTGATTTAAATGAAATTAATAAACCTTTAAAATTCAATTTAAAGGTAAACAGACGGGAACTGTATATTTTATTATATTAATGAACCTGTTAAAATAGCTAATTTGCAAACAATCTCGGAATTCGATGAAATTAGTTTCATCGGATCCGGAATTGTAAATTGTTATATGGTTCTAAATTTTGTAACCATCGGAGTTGTAGTTTGATCACAAAAATTTAAAACACATAAGAATTTTATGTGTAATTTAATTAAATAGTCGAGTTTTAGAAGAAACTGCTAGAGACTTGGAATTGGGCTTTGAAACCTAGTCCACTGCGTTCAGAAGGCGTCAAAACTAATTATTAGGTAGTAAGCAAGACTGATTTGGACTCAGTTCGAATTTTGGGTTAAATACATGCAAAACAATGAAATTAATATTTATTTTATTACTTCTTTCGCTTTTGTATCTCCCGGGAATGGTTATGTTGGCGCCAACTATGGGTGATAATATATTTGGTGCACTCTGAGAAAATGAGTGACCGGTCATGTGTGGCCGGGTTGTAAGATGTTTATGTTGAACCCAGTGCATTTCTCTCTAGAGATACATTGCTGGAAGGTGGTTCCATACTTTGTCATAGCAGGAAATCCATTATCCCTAAGCGCCAAGAGGTTTTGTTTGTGTACTATATATGTGGAGTGTGAGATGCAAGTGTTCTGCTAGATTCTAATTTATTTGTAGAAAACCCTAGACATTATCATAATATCAGAATAGTTATGATTTCAAAATGTTTTGGGTTATCGTAAGATAAAAACCATCCGTGTTTATGTGTGGATCGGTCTTACGATTATCTTTTCTTTTAAATAATTTTTCTAATTTAAGAAAGCTGTTTAAAATCATTAACTCATATCAGTTCCATTACTAGCCCATAGTTTATTTTTCTATGTTTTCCCTAAACTCTTGGGTGCCCAAATTTGTACGGGCAGTCAGGTAGTTCAGGATTTTACAAATGATCTGGAAGGAGCTGGAGGCTTCAACATTAGGTACATAGAGTTTATTTCCACTGTGACGTATATATGTTGTACTCTGATGTTGTATGTAAGTTCAGATACAAGTTTGTATTTATCAAAGCTTATATATATTATTTTATTTCGGTGCAATTGTGAGATTCTATGTTGTTCAGTTTTTTCTTCTGTCTTACTTCTTTTATTCTAATTTTCTATCTTCTCTATTTCTCAACCTCTAACTTATTTCTATTAATGGTTCGTATTTTCGTGCAATTTGGGCTAGACTTGTATTGTATTTGGTCGACTCAAAGGGTATGAATTCGCGGGTCGTTACAGTAAGTATTAGCTTTATTTCAACATTAATGTTCTTTTATGTACGATCCATTATATATTAGTCATGATTTATTAAAGGTTTGTTTCTTTTTAACATAGTGTATTTGAGGTTGAGCCATCAGATAAAGTGATCTTTATCTTTAGATATACTTATATAAGCCGTATGAATGCCTATTAGCCAAAGTGATGCAAGGTACCGGATAATGTCAAAGAGAGCATTTAGCAGAACTTCATTGTAAGTGGAAATTAATATTTTACATTTTATTTTGTGCAGGTGATCCTAGACCACTTTGTATATTGTACACTACTTATAAAAATGTATAACTTCCCTTTTCTCAACATCTAGGGTGTCGTAGACCTCTAGAAGACTGATTTTTCCTTAATGCTATGCCATTGGAACAAAAAATTGCGAAAAAATATGGGGAAATAACGTATGTTATGAGATGAGCAAATTGGATGGACGCTTGCATGTGGGATGCCTGGATCAAATGATGGAGCGATAAGGAGTTTCACGTAATCTTACCGCATATTACAGTAAATTGTTTCGTGTATTTAATACATAATTTAGAGTTGTAAAACGTTATTTTCAATTTAAATTTGTAGAGGGAGTTAGAGAAGAACTCCAAGAATATAAATAAGAATCCCATCACACATCACGGTGATTTCAAGTCATTCCAACATCATCGCGAGAACTTGGTAAAATTATTAATTAAGATGACAAACAGTTAGTACACTTTTATATTTTAAGTTATAAGTTGTTAATAGATAGTTAATAAAATAATATATATTTATATATTCATATTTGAGGAAAGTGCACGCAGGGATTTTGCGTCGTATTAGAATGTTATTACTTGTACCTATGTCCTAAGACAAACCGACGACGTGGGCTCAGTTATACTCCAGGAAACATGATGATAAAAAGACCGCTGCATACATAAGTATAAATAATTAAGTTATAAATTATAAATTAATTAAGTACACATTATTAGGTATTTTACACAGTGCAATTTATACCTGTAACCTTCTAACTTTTATTATTTACATCGATTATTCTACCTAAAAATGATTAGTTTAAGCATTTAGTTATAAAAAATTAAAATAATGTTGTGTGAAATTAAATTTTATTTACAGTAAAAGTTCCAGTAAGCATGGGTACAACTATTGGATAACAAAGGACAGGATGGGTTGACTGCTAATGAGAAGGACACTATTTTTGAGTATGTCAGGGATCCATCATCCCGCGGCAAGTGTTAGATTTAAGAACCAAGCGATAAATTTCAAAAGATAAACTAAATTAAAATATTGCATATTTTTCAATTGAATTCATATAAATTACGTTTATGTTGTTGGAGGCATTACAATATATTTTTGTTTGCAGGCTCAGACATCCGAGAAGCCGTATCAAAGGGCTTAAGGCTAAGTGGAAATTGCAAATCTACAAATCCAAATCATTGAGCCGTAGGAGTATAATCGTTGTCGTGCTATGTAGATGTAGCAGCTGGGTCAGGGTTTAGCAGAGTATATGGAGCAACATAGGAGGTTCACTTTGTTGGGTAACTCTGAAAGGGATGATGAGTGATGATAGATATGTTTTGTTATTGTTTTTTGTATGTATAAATATGCTTCGAGTGGGTGAGGATGTGGTTGATACGTTTTGGTGGATTGTATATTGTTTTTTATGGATTTAGATTTGTTTGTGGAGTTGTTGGATGGTTGATGTTGGTTTGGAGATGACTGCAGTTGTTATTTTGAATTATATTATGTATATTAGATTATTTGTGCATTGTTTATGCTGAATATTGTGTTTCGCTATGCATTTGAGTATTGTTTATATATACACACACTCACTCACACACACACACACACACACACACACACATATATATATATATATATATATATATATATATATATGCTCGAAATGGAGCTGTTATGTTTATTGATGGATCAGAGGAGATAAATATCTAGACTTTCGACGGCTTGTAAAGGCTACTAGCAGCTTATTGATTACCTCGTTCCAACAGGTTTTAACGCTTCCAACAAAATATTTTGACGCTTTCCAATGACTTCAAATGGTAGTTTGGCCGTTAGGATATGTCTGCTCTAGCCATAGAAAACCGCCTCAAAATGTCGTTGGACGCCATTGGAAAGTGCCTATTATTGCTATTGGAAGGCATTACAAAATGAGATTCATACTCCAATGGAACTTCCAGCGGTTTCCGATTGCATATCAACAACCATTATTGGCATATTTCCATCGGAAATCACCGTTTCTCTTGTAGTGTTAAGCTAACAACAAAAGGAAGACTCAAATAATCACTAAATTTTTGATAATAACACAACACAATAATTTAACCCATTGAATTTTGATGCATGTAATCATATGGATTATCTGATAACTACTTTTTATACGTACTTACACAAAATAATAATTAGAACACTATAGAACTCCAGTTCACGATTTTGTATGACAAAAGTGATATCAAAATAATATAAAGCTCATACTTAATAACTGTATAACTAGAATTAAGATTGAATGTTTCATAAATTATTTTAAATATTATAGCAAAACTAATACCTATAATTATGCAAAAATTAGACGTTGCATTAATTTGGCATACTATACTATATTATAAATTTAATTATTGAAATTCATGCATTGTTATTTTGTAAATTATTTTAAGTATAATTCAAAACAAAATTGATAACTTTGTATGCTCAAAATTGATACCCAACATATGTTGAAATAATTTTAACAACAACACTATACCAAACCACACTTTTGCACTTCTAGAACTATCATTTATTGAGTTGCTATATTCACCACAACACAGTATATATTGTATATTGACATTTAAGCTCATAAGTGGGGATGACAATGAGACGGGTCTAAACCCAGTTGACCCGCCCCTGTTTTGGCCCATTTAGACCCGCCCCACTAGGTCTTCAAGGCAGGTAGACCCGCGACCTGCTTTTGAAGATCTGGTTCTAGGGTCGGGTCTGGGGCACGGCTAACCCGCCCTGCCCCAACCTGCATTATTGAAACATCATTAAAACACTTTGGAACTATAATGATTACTTGTTAATTTTCTTAGGTATATGTGGTTATGACTTGAATATTATATTTTTTTCAATCAACAGTCTATAAAATTTTCATACTATTATGTTGCTTCAATGATAATCATACAATAACAAATACATTCATTTTGAACTAGTGTCATACAACTCATTTTATTATATTCACTTATCATTGTAAATACATTATTATTTGTATTTAGTTTATTGTTTAATGATAAAAATGTTAACTATATAAATTTATGTACACTAGAACATAATTTTACCAGGTCGTGGGGCAGGCCGGGTCTATCCTATCACGGTTTTGCTTGATCAATGGAGACCGGAGACATTGTCAATTCACCTTCGATGCGGTGAAATGACGATCAAATTGGCTGACGTAGCGGTATTGTTTGGCATACCCATTGATGGACGTCCATCCAGCAATCTTGAACCCGCTGATTATGCGGAGATGTTTGAGAGACTTCTAGGCTTATCTTCTCCAGGTGATCAGTGGTGGGGCCCAAGATGATTAATATGAAGTGGTTTAGGAATCAACTAGCGGGTGACATTCCTGCGAATTCTTCTCAAGTACAGATAGAGTAGCATGCGCGAGCTATTATAATCCACATTATCACATCTCGTTTGGTATGTGACCATTCGAAATCTCGTGTATGGCTCAAATGACTTCATTATTTGGAGGACTTCGACCTATGCCGTCAGTATGCTTGGGGTAGCACCATGCTGGGATTCACATACGCGGAGCTATCATGGATGGCTTTACAGCGTGGTGATTCCATTGGAGGCTGCCTAACATTGGTCCAGGTATTACAATTACAAGTCATTCATTTACATGAATATTACTTTATCTTTGTGATTCATGTTTTATTATTTATATACTCGTATGCAGACTTGGTCTTGGACGTATCTCCCAGTTGGGATAATTTCTATGAAGCGATCGGATTTTGATGTTTCTTTGCCTTATGCTGGGAGGTACTATTACGAAAATTCTAAATTGTACATATTAATTTTTAAAATGTGATAATAAATATTCAATGTTATTACTAGGTGGGTTGGTCCGAAGAGAATGTCGTCTTCACCCAGACGCAATGTTCAGTTCTATCATAACGAGTTCGATATACTTGATTACGATGTTGTTTCATGGACCCCTTACACTGAGCTAGTTCCTCATCTACCGCAATTGTGCATTGCATCTTTTCAGCTTTCGAGAGCATGCGTGCCTATAGTTTGTTTTTGGGACGTTGCGTATCATCTTCCAGATAGACTGATGAGATAGTTCGGCTTGTCGCAGCATATTCCCGAGCAACCCCCCTACATCATTGATGTCGCGAACACAGAGGCTTATCAATTGGCAATCAATTCATGGAATCAACGCTACGGGTATGTGTAAGAGGAAAGTCAGGCAACGGTAAGTAATTTAGACTACTACATATGGTACTGGAACATCACTCGCCGGTATATTATTCTTGCCATAGACCCTCCTCTAGATGTTCCTCAAGGCAAAGAACCGTACATCCCTATAGCACCGCTTGAGCGAAATGTGGTATATACACTTTGCTGCGACCGCCACGGCTTTGTACATTGGTATTTTGTGTTCTTGTTCATGTCTGTACTTTTGTTGGACTTCATAATGTGTGTGTTTTACAGTCCGACGGAATTTACCATGTGGCCGAGTTGGTTGATGAGTTAGAGCAGTAGGTGTCGGAGCCGTTGAAGGCAAAGTGCGTGAGCATTAAACGCATTCTCCAGTCGATTTTGGGGAAGAACAAGCTTGCAAGACCACCATCACCTCCATATCAACCTCCTGCTCCTACTCGCAAGTCTGTTAGTAAAGACAAGGGAAAGGGTCTAACTTCATCTTCTTAACCGTCACAAATGGAGATCGGACATGGTCCTTCGCAGCCAACCGCGTTGCAAGATCCAACTCCAAGGCCTCCCAAGCCTCGAAAAGGGGAAATAGAAGCACTCGAGAAAGTTAGAAGGTAGTAGTGGTAGTGGCATTTTGATTTTGTTCTAACTTGGCACTTGTGTTAATTTGATATGTACTTTGACATATTATAATTTGGTGGTTGTTGTGTATATTGAAACGTTGAGTCATGGACGGATTATTGTAATGTTGTGATGTGTTTTGGTTTGAATGGTTAAGCAATTTGGTGGATTGAATGTCGACTAGTTAAATGAATGTCGACTTGTTTTAGTTTGAATGCTTATTGTAATGTTGTGATGCAATGTGGTGGATTGAGTGTCGACTGGTTGAATGAATGTCAACTTGTTTTGGTTTGAATGCTTACTGTAGTGTTGTGATGTAATTTGGTGGATTGAATGTCCACTTTTTGAATGAATGTCGACTTGTTTTGGTTTGAATGGTCGGCCAGAGAGCGAAGTACACTCTGAAAATTGCTCGGGGCATAATTTAGGATTGCGCCCCAGACAGATTTATTTCAAGACAAACAAACTTGAGAGCAAACATGCTCTCTGTATGCTTAAAGGAGGAGTCCAGGATTGCGCCAACGCTCGAGGTGCAATCCAGGATTCTGCCTATAAGCAAACAGAGAGCATGTTTGCTCTCAGATTGTTTGTCTTGAAAGAAATATGCCTGAGGCGCAATCCTGAATTGTGCTCAAGCAATTTTCAGCACTCCTTCTCTGTATAAAATACAAAAAAGAGGCGCAATCCTTCTGTGTATACACTGTTCAAACAATCGCACAAAAATACAGAAATTTGCGACAAATAAACAAGCAAACACATTTAAAACAAACAATAATACGAATGACTTTAATATAGTCCACCTACGTTTTAGAACAAACCATCGCACGTAAGTTATGCAAACGAACTAGAATGAGTGAAACAATATTACAAACGAGCTTAATATAGTCCACCATCGCACTTAACATAGGCAAACAAACTACTGATTACGGTCTAAACACAACTGTTCAATAACATTTTGGAGATGTCTAATCTCTCGTTCTAGTTCGTTTGCATATGTTATTCCTTTTGGGCACAAAGGTTCATCTATCCATTCTGTGTAATTGCATCCATTTAGATACGATGGACATATCTGAATGCGCCGACCTATATTGTTGTCATCTGCTCGAACCACAACTTCAACCGCATAATCGCAGTAGCAACAAACTGGATAGGAATCAACTTTTTATTCATACGAAATTTGAACATGTGATACTTGATTTACCTCTTGTTCTTGCGATGGTTGAGCGACCGATTGTTCATATGACAATTGGCATATGATACTTGATCTTCATATGGAGATTGTACGTTCGCCTGTTCATACGGTGGTTCATCCTGAAGTCCCAATAGGTTTAGATTTGGGAATTCATCTGTAAGCTGCTGAAGACTCATATGTTCATACGGTGGTTCATCAGAGTCTATAGATGATAGCCAAGAAGGCATTTTGTATGAGTAATAAAAGAATGAGGTAGTACAAGAATGGGAATAAGCATGTTTATATATGAAGGTGTGAAGCCTTTAGGAGGAATGAATTAGGACAAGATCCCTTGGTTCTGGTCAAAAAAGTAAAAATAATATAGTTATTGACTACTACATAGATGTCCATTGATCAACCCGTATTGACTCACATTGACCAGTCGATGTTAAAACCAAGTGTGTCGGGGAGCAATCCTGAATTGCACCCCGATGCATTTGTTTTTTCATTTTCAACACTAGCGCAATCTACGATTGCGCCAGTGTACACGTATTTCGGCGCAATCCTGGATTGCGCCAGTACATTCTGGTCAACTCAGCGCTGAGTTGGCCAGAAATGAGCTATATTTGCAATTTTTTTTGTGAAACAAAGCTATTAGTAAAAAAAAAAATTGAGGCTAAAACGAAAAAAAATCCAGAGATAAAAAGTTATGCTGAATTAAATGGTTTTACCTCATTATCGAAAAAGACGCACTGCCAGATTGGGAGAGATTTCAAGGCGTTGATATCGATTTAATAGACAGTGGATGATGACGGTGCCATTGACCAAGCTATGGTTTGATGCCATTAAATATAATGTGGTAAAAATAATATGTGACTTGACTTTATTACGGTAAAGCAAGTCGGGTTGGTTTGAGGCGCACGACCTCATACGACCCTCTTTATTGGTGTATTTTCTATGTATTTGGGTTTCTTTTTTTGCATAGTTGTCCGGTTTTGATAATGTTCCATAACACTCTTTTATTATGACTAATAATAAAACTACAATATAGTGCAGATGACTGTAGTTAGCAGTCAGCTAATTCGGCTTTTAAGGTGGACTATCCACCGTTAACGGCATTTTATAGTGGGTCGTCCACTGTCTGTAATCTAGATTATAGTCCAAGAGCTAGTTTAAGTTACTAGACTACTATATATTACATCCATATATGACCTAACTCTCCATCCAGGAAGAGTTGAAAACATTTCATACTACAGAGTAGTGAATACATTTGAATACAAATACACAGCACATGTCTGTTTGAATATAAGGCACAAGTATCCAAAAACTTTCAAGACATGACCATAGAGTACAAAGCTGAAAGGAGCTAGCTTCAGACCATGCCTACTGTAGCATGCCACACTTCTTGAGCTCGACACCATGGAATGGTGCACTATCACGCACAGATAAAAGAGTGTAATTCTGACATAATAGTTGACCAAATTAATAGAGGGAGTGGAAGGAAAACATTGAAATCACCAAAATTGATGCGATGTTTAGGGGGATTGTTAATGACACCTCCTTTTCGGTTAAGGGGCGTCACGGATGACAAATTTGCTTTTTTTTTTACACTTTTTACACTGTTTTCGGCCACCGGATACCGTTTTTCAAGCTTCTGTGACGCCCCTTAACCAAATCGGTGGTGTCATTAACAATCCCCATGTTTAGAGCCAAAGCTTCGCTTTTATCTCAGCAACTTCATTGACCATACTCTAAGCATGGCAGCCAAACCCACTACAACTGGAGAAAACTACAGAATGGAACTCGCTCATCAAAATAAGACTGTAGAGAATATCACAACAGCCAGACTATGCACAAATAGGCATGAACTTCACCAAAAATCAAAGAGCAAGATTTAGTGCCTAAGCATCTCGTGTTTTGCCTCCGGTCAGTGGTGATAACCCATCGATGCACAACCCAACCGATCATGACATACACAAACAGTAAAAGCCACGAAAAAATAGGAGCAGAGTACCATAAATTCCATGATACATTCCGAGTCACTTAATTCCATTGTTGACAACCAATAACCTCATAACACAATATATCGCCAACGAATACCAAAACCGAAAACAAGTTCAACCAACAAGACGAGTACAGGGAAAACATTGAATACCCGAGAAGCAAGACGCGCCATCACAGACAATAGTCGAAATGCATAAACATCTACACTAAAAGGAGTCGCCGCTCACCTGTAAACTCCACGTTAGTGACTGTAACCCATCCGTTGCCAATTTCATCAGTTGAAGAACAAGTAGCAGGTACGAGTAGTTTCCTGAAACAGTTTCAGCAGCGGTTGGGATCGATTTCAGAACTGGATTCGAAGCGAACTGTGTATTGGAGGAGAGATTGAGGTAAATTTGGGAAAAAAGGAACTCTGATAAATTTCGTGGCAAGCTAAGATCTAGAGGGCGAAGAGTAGTTATCGGAGAAAATGATGACGCATGACGAAAGCATAGTTGGGAATAACGAAGAAAGAGAAGTAACGATTGAGAGAAAGGGAGTTCAGAGCAGAAAAAGAGGCATGAAGACATAGATGAGGAGAAAGGAAAAAATTATGTCGCCGTTTACAATCATTTCTACGATGGCAAATTATATTTCAACCCACAGAATTAGTCAGTAACCCCCCATTTTATCAAAAAAATACGATGATCAAACTGCCTTTTTACTGTTATTTTTTTTTTCCAGTTTTTTGAACACCTCGTAGTTGCATTACGTGGTTTTTTGGTGTACCTCGTAGTATGTCTACGTGGTCCATGAATGAACCACGGAGATCATCTACGTGGTACTTTGATGAATCACGTAGGGCGACTACGAGGTAAAGTGAAAAACCACGTAGTCCCCCTACGTGGAAGGGTATTTTTGTTTTTTTTTTCTAAAAAACGGGGGGCTACTAAATAAATTTGTGGATTTACTGATTATTTCATGATTTGGGGGGCTACTACCTAAAATGGTGGGTTGAAATAGAATTTGCCTTCTCCGATTAAGAAGCTTTTTTGCATTTTCATGTTATTCTTTTTATTATGTAAGCGTGTATAAGAGTGCAACATGTGCTATTTTTCCTTAACTAAGCGTATGAGTAACGGATTTTAAAAAAAAGTGAAATTAATTTGTATGGTAAATTAAGAGCATTGTTGTTGACACTCCATTTTCTGTTAAGGGGAGACCAAATTTTAAGAACACTCCACGTTTTTTAAATTGTTAAGGGAGGGATCAATGTAGGTGACTATTTTTTTTTACTTTTTACGTTTTTACCCTTACTTCTAAAAATTACTCACCATAAAGGCAAATTCTATTTATACACCGAAAATTCCTTAACATACACCATTATTTTTTCCATAAAATTTTATTACTAAATTACCCTTTTCTCATAATTGTTTTTTTAATACTTCTGCACATAAAAAGTCAAATTATTCTTAAAAGCATTGAAATTTGATACAAACTAGATATGTTAATGAATTATTTAATCATGAAATCTAAAATTTCAATTAAGAAAACATTCATAAATAATGGTCTAATTTAGAAGTGTTGATTTATTTTGTAAAATTACAGTAATTTTGTTGAAATTGAATTTTTTTTCATAAAGTTAATAAAAGTTGCAATATTAGTACAAGAAATATATATTTCAATTTGTAAAATTTTACTCAATTTGATGCAAAGAGTTTCTAATTTTTGATAATTGTGTTTAAAATTTGAAAAAGAAAAGAAAAAGAAGATGAGAACATGGATATTTTAGTAAAAGAAACGATGTATGTAAAGTAATATATGGTGTATATTAGTTTATTATAATTTTTGGTATATGTTTAGCAATTTTTGATATATAAATAGAATTAGCCAACTGTAAAATCATAAGTCTTCTAAATCACAAAAACCCAAATTAAGCCTAAATGGATAATAATGTAAAAGTACATTTATTTGTTAAGGGGCTACTTTCCTCCTTGGTACTCCCTTTAACAATTTTTTAGAAAGTAAAAAATTGGCCTCCTCCTAACAATATTTGGAGTGTCAATAACAATGCCCTAAATTAAATAACATTTTTTTAAATATTTAAACTATGTTTTGTGCATGACAACAAAATCTGAAATCAAATTAATATCTAAAATATTCAATGTTTTGACTTGATGAAATAATATTAATTCCAAATGCAGTATTGAGGATTTTGGGGTTTAAGACTATTGAAGGAAGAAGAATGTCGTACTTCCGATTTTAAGGATCTATATGATAGATTCTTATAGATAATAGTTCAACCCACCAGGTACAAATGAGTTATCGAACTATCGCCTTTCAGGATTCAATAAAGCCTTTGAACCGCGAAATCAGATTCAAAATTTATACGGTTTTGATCTGATCAAGAACGCTCTGATTTTTATAATTTCTGATGATGTAAGAATAGAATTAGAGCGAAGAGGAGAAGAAGATGAATCTGCAGAATTTCTTGGATTTTGCAACACCTTGCAGGCGTTACAAGTCTATAGCGTTTTATACGCTTTAATAGCTTCGTAGATTCTAAGGAAGAAGAAGAGTAAGGAAAGAGTAGTTTTGAAACAATTCTGGGCATCGCTATTTATAGCCTCTAGAGAGACATGCCACTTCACGAACCGTCGCGATTGTTTACAACAGTTGTTTCTATTTCAAATTCGAATCCTAGCATCTCTTCGTTTGCGACACTTCTGAAGCGTCGTGCCCTTTCGTTTTTGGAACGTTATGAATTTGATTTTGGCGCCCGCCCCGATTTAAATGTCATTCAGGTCCATAATAGGCTAAAAAACCTGGCCCAATACTGTTTATAATTTTGATCCAAAAATATCAATACTGGATCCGGACCCGAGACCCGCACCCGTACCCGGCCCGGACGGGCGGCGGCAGCGCGCGCGTGGTTGGTGTAGATGCATGGTCTCCTCCCTCACCCCAAAGCAAACATGTAGGAGCCACAAGGCCCTAACAACCCTTTGAGAAGCTTATTGACATACTTCTCTTCTTCAGTTTATTTCCAAGATGTGGGACAAATCAATTTTCCATTCCTTCATCCATCTTTCTTCCCTCTTCAAAAACAAACCCATATCCCAAAACAAACTTCGAACATTTCTAACAAACTCACCCAATTTTCAAAAATAATATAGTGGACGACTGAATCACTAGTGTGACTTCCTACATACCCATGTGGGATCAAGCCTATGTAGTTCTAAGATCAAGTTTTGCATCATCATGGAAATAACACATAAATAAAAGGTATATTTTGGAATTGAACCTTTACTTAATGTAAACCATTCAAAGTTCTATCGAGAATTTATGGTGAACGAATCTTGAACCAAGTATCCCTTAATGATAAAACTAGAACAATCACACATGTTGATTTTCTTAGTTATAGTGTTCTGTATTGCTGAGCACGTTACCGACCACGTGCTTTGGTCCTAATTCATGAGTCTACTTTAGAAACCGGTCTTACTTTCCTACGAAACGACCTGATTTCCACACTTATATAGGTCAGCCTCTTAAGGTGTTTCAGCAATACACCTTTTAAGGTTTCTAGACTTATTAAGGATATTTATCCATCCTTTGTTTATGTAGAATCCAACACTAAATATTATGGGATTACTGATTTAGTGTTCCATAATCATTCTCTTAACTTGTTGGTACCCATTGAACTTTGTCTATCCTTTTCAAGACACAAGTTGGATTTCTGTTAAGGATGATCAATCTTCATTCACAGACCTTAGTCCCATTTCTTTTGACTCTATAGAAACCATTGCCTTTGGAAGACCTTTTGTAAGTGGGTCGACCAAGTTTTTCTTCGTTTCTATGTAGTCAACGGTTATAAATCCACTTTTGAGTAGCTTTCTAACCATCTGTGTCTTATACTCACATGTCTAGACTTTCCATTATATGTCTTATTAGAGACATTATATATCATTGCATGATTATCACAGTTAATCAAGACTACTTGAGATGGCTTCTTCCACAATGGGATTTTCATTAACAAGTTCCTAAGCGATTCCGCTTCCTTACGTGCATCTGCTAATGCCATCTATTCTAACAACATAGTTGAATCAGATATACAGGTCTGCTTCTTGGAAGCCCAAGACACATGTAACAACCCGGAAAATCAGAACCAATTTAAAATTTATTTTAAGGAATTTTGTTAGAAAATGCGTAAGAATTTAAAAATTCCATTATTAAATTAAATCATTAAATTGAAAAATAAAATAAAATTATGATGTTATTTATGAATGATTTCAAATTTATTTCTAATAAACAATTATTTGTAATTAGATAAATAGTGAATTAGTACAATTGAAATTAGTATCAAATTGTATGTATAATTATTTATTTTATTTATTCTTGCATAAGCATTGAATAGGTTGATTTAAATTAATATTTAGACCCTAAATAAATTATGACAACATGTAATTATGTTATAATATGTAGTGTTAGATAAACATGTCATTATGTTATTTAATTTTATGTGTTTTGAAATTTAAAAAGTCACATAACTTTCTTATAGTCATCATTAAACAATAAGCTATGCATTCATTACTTTCCATTATTCTCTTTCCTTATGTAATTTTCTTTTGAATTTTGAATAAGACATAAATGCTGATTAGATTGACATGTCATGTCAACGAATTTATTTCATTTGTAACCTACAATATATGTGGAGACACAAGTGAGGAATAAAGTAAAATATATAACCAAATAAAGAAAAACAAGGGAAAGTCACTTCCTTCATAAAATAAATAAATAAAATTTGAAATCGCATTCAGTGGAAATTAGAGGCCTGTCATTCATTGCAAGAAAAATAATAATTATAATAAATAATACCATAAAACTTTTAATGTTATCTATGTAATAACACGTGATATTTAATACTATATGCTTTGAAATTTGAAAAGTTGCAAACTTTCTAACAATTAGCATTAAATAATTAATCTAGCATTCATTTCTTTCCGTTCATTCTCTCTCTCTCTCATTGTCATTTACTTTTGAAATTTGAATGAAAAATAAATATTGTCCCATCATGCCTAGTCAGCTAATTTAATTTGGTAACCTATTATATGTGAAGGCATACATTAGGATAATGAAATAAATGTTGATTCATTAAAAATAAAAAAATTAACGTATATATAGAATGGATAAAATGTACGTGATACGGAGTAGATATTAGTTAATTAAAAAAATACAATTTTTAACTAATGTAAGTGATGAAAATAAGAAATGAGAAATAAATACGCCACCTCAGCCAATTTATTTCCTTTGTAACATATAACATATGAAGTGAGACAAGTAAGGAATAAATATATATATATGTGTGTGTGTGTGTGTGTGTGTGTGTGTGTGTGTGCGCATATAATCAAATAAAAAATAAAACTATTATTTCCCCCTACTATATAACATCCTAAACACTTCCAAATCCTAACCTAATATCTTTCTTTGGTCAAAATAATGGTCGCTGCATTCTTCTTTCTTCAACATGAAAAGACTCACTATCTTTAATATATTTTTTCAATTACACGAGCCTCCTAAAATCATGAAACAAAATTCATTGATATCCTCTTAAATTAAGCATCACATTAATATCCATTTTTTCTTCATTCGATGCTGCTTTTGGAGATGAAGGGCGGAGCTTTTTGGGTTCGATTTGAACGTGCCTACCTGGAGCGTCAACGAAGAGGAAAGGGATTAACTTCCCTTAATGATGTAACTAAATATATTAATTATATTTAATTTATAAATTATGTAATTCAAATGTTTAAACGCGTGTATCTCATTCAAACGAAAACAGAATTAGATGATTTTAGAGGCGCCGGAATCGTGGTGAAAAGATCTACGCCATGAAACCAATCTGGACAAATTCGGACGTTGTTGGAATTTTGATAAAATTAAACTTGTTAAAACAAATCGTTGCTTAAACGATTTTCGAAACCGATCAAGGTGAGAACTCTCTCATTAAATTCTTTTGTACAATTATTTATTTTTAAAACTGAATTTGTGTTGATTGTCTGTTAGCTCACCTCCCTCGTCCACATATCATGGACGATTTAAATTGACTGTATTGGGTTGTGATTTCGATGTGAGATTTCTTGTTTTAAATTTAAAATAAAAATTATATATATATTTAAACTGATTTTGATTGATCTTGGTTGTGATGTTGGATCTAAATATATGTTGTTCGTTAAATTTTGTCATCCTTAGCATGTTAACGAATAATAAAATAATCAATCGTTAATTTTATTTTTGTTAGTCAAAAAAATATTCATTGATGAAATAAAATATTTCAACAATAAAAAGATTACATTTTTATTACATGCGGTGATCACTAAAAATATCATTTTGCTATAATCATGTCATGTTAATTAAATATGTCACTTTTGCGAGATCATCTCATGTTAGAATTAAAAACATCACCTTCGTTAGAAATGTTTATTTAGAATAAAAACATCACTTTTGTTAGAAATGTTTATTTAGAATAAAAATGTCATCGTTTATAAATTAAACTTCCTTGTTTCATATATAAAAACAAGTTCCATTCCAAATCTACCTGAAACCCAATTCATTTTATATTTCGAATCCTAAAATAAAACTGTCATTTATTTTTTGAAATAATTTCAAATTATATTTTAAATTCATATTTGAATTTAAAATTATAGAATATCTCCAGATAATTAATTCACTATATTTATAAACATTTTTTTTTATAAATTTTCTTGTTTTATAAATTCAAACATGTTCCATTTCAAATCTATTTAAAATCAAAATCTTATTTTTGGAATATTTTATTTATTATAACTTATCTATATAAATATAGAATCTATTTTCATATTTAAATTTAAACTTCTATTTAATACAATCCTAATATCTTTTCTGAAAATATTTTTTTTAAACAATTTCGATCTAATAGAATTCAAATCATAAATCCATATGGATTTATTTTCAGTTCAATTTACATTATGAACATCAGAATAAATTTCATCGTTTACTTCTTTAAAATGATTCCCCATTTCTATTTTTAAATTCACATTTGAATGTAAATATTCAAATTATGAAATGATAATTATTCCACTTTATTTATAAACATTGTTTATAAATTCATTTCAATTCCCTGATTATCCAAAGAAAATCATTCCATTTTATTTATAATTCATTTATAAATTTACCTTAATTTCTTGTATTATTTAATTTATAAATATCGTTTATAAATTCAATACCTCAATTTCCTGTATTAATTTATTTATAAACATCGTTTATAAATTCAATACTTTAATTTTCTGTATTATTTAATTTATAAACATCGTTTATAAATTCAATACTTCAATTTTATGTATTATTTAATTTATAAACCTCGTTTATAAATTCAACACTAGTTTTATTTATTCAAAACAAGTTAATATCTTTATAGCCCATTCGAAATTCAAATTCTATTTTCGAAAAATAGATTTCCCCTTATAAATCTCCAATATCGTTTTCATGATATTTTTAAATATCAACATTTTAGGCCCAGTGATATTCAATCAATTCAAAACCCCCAATTATCAACCATAGATTTTTTAACACGTCATATATGATAATATATATGAAAACAAACAATTAATAATATTTTTGAGGAATCAAGTCGGATCCCTCTAACCTGTTTTCCTGCATCTATAGACGTTAGCCAACATAAATAATACCCATCCTACTTCGAGGTAGGATATCATGGTATAGAAGGTCATCCACTATCATATTGTGGGGCATATAGGGTCATCCGTTAATGATATTGCGGGCATCCGCTAATGGTACTGCAAGAACTATCCAATCACTAATATATATATAATAACCACAAACACCAATCCTAAATAACTAATATATTTTAATAATAGCCACAGTAATATTTTAATGCAACCAAATAACCATCAATTATTTTTAACAACTAAATATAATTCTATATAATAAATTAAGTGAGATTTACTCACCGTGATTTTTAATTGCAATCTGGTCCAGATTTAGATTTATCTAGCTTTAGAAGATTCCAACTTCTCTCCAACTCTTCTACATTCCTTGTTACGACTCTAACATGACTGGTTTCTTGAATTTGGACCTCGTATACATATTTAACATATATAATTTAGGCTAACAATTTTAAATAATAAAATTTGTTATTTAATTATGGTATTTAACAATTTTAATTACCTAACCTAGAGACATTAGGGTTAACTTCATATTCACTAATATGTTGTATGATAATATAGATGTTACTTAAAATAGTGATATTTCAATCTGTTTATCTATTACAGTAATTAACAATAAATAATTACCTTAATTAAACTTTAACCTATCTTCCTTCAATTGCATACTATAAGAACTGAACTCCATCCTGCCGATGTCCTCTCCAATCTAATAGTCATGCTTGCACCTTCATCACAAATCACCGACCCAGATTCCAAATTACCACACTGCCAATACAGTGAATTTCAATCTCGTGTTATCTCATTCCAGCGAATGTTAATCTCGTGTTCTCTCATTCCAGCGAATGTCGTGCGTTATCCTTCATCGTTGCTCGTTCACCACCATACGAAAATCACCATCCCCTTCGAAACCCTATTCAAGCTTGACCCAAAGCCAGTGCCAACCTTCACTGACCTTGCAACACTCCTGACACCAAAATCGAATTCAACGCCATCCCCTAACCCATCGCGACATCAATCCTTCAAAGTTCACTAACACTGTCCATACTTACTTCGATTCGCACCCCGTCATTTCGCAACCCAGTTTCACCTCAATCGATCTCGACTTGAACCCTAGTCTTGACATCATCTTCGCATCGATCCCAAACTCAGACTCCAAAATCAAGTTCGAACCTATATTCGAAATTGATTTGAATGATTTCCACTTTTAATTATTCACGGAAATGATTTTGAATCCATTTGCAAAGCACGACCATTTTGTTTTTAATCTGATGCTTTTCGTTTTTAGGGAATTAAAATAAAATGCCACGGCTTTGATTTTGTTTTGCGGAAAATTAAAGGGATAAAATGAGATGAGGAAAGGGAAGAAAATCAGGTTTATTTAGCTATTGTTTATTTATAGATGAGGGTGCACCATAAATTTCCAGTTCCTTGGGTGCTAAGGAAAGGAGACAATACGCACAATGAAAAGAAGGAAGAGGACAGGTTTACAGTGTACTTTGTTAATTAACTTAGGGTAGAAGGAAATCAATTAAAATTTGTTTTATTTTAATTTTATTTGTACCAATACAGTTTTTATTTCATTTAAAATACCTCGTGATTCCGAACTCCTTTTTGAACACAACAACCAACATTTTTAGGGTTATACCACTATTCTGGACACACTGGGACAAGTTTCGAAGCCTCATTTGATCATCAGGAGAAGATAGTAATTTAAATCGATATAAATTATATTTCAAACAATTAATTATTTGATGATAAATTATTATTATCGTTTTATATTTAAATAGAATTTCGATTAATTACCTGAATCGTTTTGACTCAGTTAAACATTTCGTATTGAATTATTTTAGATTCTCATATTACGATAAATATATATAGGGTGCGTTTTTTACAGGTCCCTGTTATAGTTTCAAAATAGAAAAAAAACCCGGTCATAAACTTATTGTAAATTAGGTCCCTATTTTCTGAAAATTCATCAAAAAAATATAAAAAAATCATGTAAATTCGTATTTAAATAAAACATGTAAACGCTAAAAAAATTCAGAACAAAAAATCATCAAACAAGGCATCAAAAATCAAAAAAATAGAAAAAAAACGAAATTTCCAGTTAAATGCATAATAGTATGCACATATATCATTTTCCTGCATACATCCGTGCTTATTTTTCACTACATTCATCTTCGTTGATTTTTCTTCATGCAAATACGTGCATACATGTATGCAAATATTTCAAATACTTGCACACATTTGTGCAGGTTTATTTTTAGATTTTAATCCGAACACAGCTTACGGAAAAGTGGCATACATATATGCAATTATCAGTAATAATTGCATAAATGTATGCAACTATTTTTTTTTACTTCCGTACAATCCTGACATTATTTCCAGATTTTAGAATATATTTTTTAATGAACGAAAGCACATTTTAAAAAAAAAAATAAAAAAAGGCGGAAGTAATAAAATAGGGGGTGGGTTTAAAATTTTCAAAACTTTTTTTATATATAAATTAGGTCCCTACTTTTAGCCAGTGTGTTATCCTATAAAAATGTTGCACACATGTGTTCATGTTTTCTGAGAAATTTGCACATTTGGATGCAAATAAAAATAAACTGAAATATTAACTTAAATCTATGCGCTGGAAGAACTGCAATAATTGCACATATGCATGCAATAAAATCAAAAATGTGCATAATATTATGCATTTAACTGCAGTTTTTTCTGTTTTTTTTGCAGTTTTCTTCTTTTTGACATTATTTTTGTTGTTTTTTTAACTGAATTTTTTGTATAATGCATAATATATTTTATTACTAATTTACGAATTTTTTTATTTTTTTTAATTATTATTTTATAAGTTTTGAAAACAGGGACCTAATTTATATTAAGTTTATGACCGGATGTGAGCCTAATTAAGTTTCAAAATAGGGATGTGAGCCTAATATTCACATATATATATTTGAAATAAATCGTATTTCGATTATTAAATCGATAACTCAATATAAAATACCATTTATATTGTCAACTCAATATTTAAAACAGTATTAAATATTTAAAATTAATTGTTCAAAAATCTAGGTCGTTACATGTAACTTGAAATAAAGACATGACAATATTATTAGTCCTTCATATCCAAATGAGAGAAGAAATGACGGGAGATCGTAAACATGCATGGTCCCAAGAGGAACTTTGAAATTCTTGAAACAAACAATTGCAACAAAAAAGAAAAATATTACATCAAACAAGGTAATGAACCAAGATATTCAATATTTATGCATGGGACAATGTTTGTGTATCACTTTTATGCAAAGAGAAACTGCATAAGAAAATGGCAAGGATGAAACCTTTGACTTGTCACTAACTACATAATAACATAACCAACTTTTGGTATCATATACCAAACAAAAGTCATCATTTATTTTGGAAACGGACACAACCCTGCTCGTATCAGTGAATATTACGTAAAACAAAATTGGATTCTTTGACTACACCCCAACTTGCATATCAATACTTTTAAATATATCGCTCCAATAATTGGATAGTTAAACAGAAATTAGCTCTTTGGTTTTAATGCAAGTTATGAAGCTTTAATGTTCTTTTTTTTTTTGAGTAGTCAGGCTAGTTCTGCTTACTAACCTTTTGTCAATGAAAACCAAGCTATTTTTTTAGTTTCTAAAATACTTGTCCCCTAGTCCACATTCAATTGTATCATCTAACAATTTTCACTGTAAAGTGGTGCTACACTAACACATCCCCGACATTCAGCTGTATCGTCAATTTTCCATAAAGTGGTGCTACACTAACACATCCCTTAATGAAATGAATCATCTTTATTCTGCTATTAATGAATAAATAAACTATGGTTATTCATCCCCATCTAGTTTGTATATTTAGTATCAAAGTTCTTTTCTTCTATATAAAAAAATTTAGGTGATTATTACGTTCTAAGATAGATAACTTTCCATCTTTAACATATCTTGTATCATTTTGCAGTTTCTTCTTTACTTACTATCGTATCCTTGTGGGCCTATTGATTGCAAACAGAATGAGGCCAGAACTCAAGTGTACAATGCATGAATCAAGAAGGTAAGGCACAAATTTATATATACGTATACAAGTTTAGCTATGGATACACAATTTGAACGCCAAAGTTGCTACAAGGTTTGCTACGAGGTGTGACATAAATATATATATTTACACTGTGTATGCACAAGATAGATCTTTAAGGTTTAAAATATGGTTTCTATATGAAAAATATTATGTATAGGAATTTGAAACTCTGGTTAGAAAGCAATTCTGTATTACATAGACTACATAAAGAGACCATGAAACAAACTATAGTCCTGCCATGTCCTTATTGACTAGTAATTGTCCTTATTACAAGAACAATGCACACAGGAAAAATAATTATCGACACCTCAAATTTAATTTTTCTAGCAATTGTGATGTTTATTAAAAGCTAACGATACCTTAATTAGATGTTACACAAGATAACAAAATGTATTAAGCTTACCTAGGTCAAAATGACTACTCCTTGTTACCTCTACAACTTATGGAAGAAGAAATAAGTGAATCCAACTTAAAACAGCGTGATGCAGCTATGCATTTCATCGACAAACTAGAAATGCAACAATAGATCCATATATACTTTTCGAATATTGATGGGGATTAGCACCCAATAGACATCAGAGTTTGTTACACTACAATAAAGAACAACAAATAAACATGCATTAACATATAAGGCTAGAATCTATAAGAAAATATTCGTATTTAAAGAATCCAATAGCTCTAATATTATAGGCAATCCACCAAGGGAAAAATATGCTACTTGATTTTGAACAAGGTAAAATAAAATAGCAAGTCGAGCATTACTACTCTAAGCAGCTCTAGTGCAAGTATGATAATATGAATTAGTGTTGTTCTTCATGTGGAACAGGACAGGGCTAAACTCTCTTCATTAGAAGACAAGTCATTTCTATAACATCTTGCCACTCCCAATTTATCATTACTAGGATTAGTAGAGCATAAATTGATATAAAATAGCATGAACTCATTCTGCGTAATTATACGAAGGAATTGTCCTAATCTTACGTACACAACAATGAACTTGATGCGAGAGGTGAAACACGCATGATTTGGGGATGTTTTACATGCCAATGTCAAATGATGTTTAAACCAGATAAGCAAATTACATTTACTAACAAGGAGATTTGAAGCTATTATTTAATATCATTTATGAAAACTACACTTTTACTGAAAGAATTAATCTTTATTAACTTCTTAAAATATGCCTTGGATAATATCAGGTGATTTTGACAGTATGCTACGCAATGGTCAGGGAATATCTAATATGAATTACGAAATATATATTATTGGAAATAAACTTGGTTTTTTTTTGCAAATATTAATGTGCAATGAATTTAATCATTGTATTAATGGAAGACTAAAATAAATAGTAAGAGTTATGAAATGGAATTTGATATGTTAAGGAAAGTAGAAATTAGGGGTTAAGGACAATTCTATAGAAGAAGAGTCTAGAATCCTTGTAATGCTATAAATGTAAGTGTAATATCTTATTTTGTGGTATGAAAAAAAATGAAGCAATGAAAGTTTTCTTAATTATTCTTCTTTCTTGTAATTTTTTCTTCTTCCTCCTCTAAAATTTCCAATAAATTGGTATCAGAGCCAGCTATTCTTAGAGCTTGTGAGGTTAAAAAAAAAATTGTGAGTGTTCTTCTAATGTCTACTGCAACAAAATTTTCAGTTTCCATTCCTCAATTCAAAGGAGAAAATTATCAATCATGGGCTATCAAAATGAATTCATATCTTAAAGCTTTAAGTTTATGAGATGTCATTGAAAGTGATATTGATCCCACTCCTCTTCCACAAAATCCAACAGCCACCCATGCAAAAAAATATAATGAAGATATGGCGAGAAAGTCAAGGGCACATTCGTATCTGCACGGGGCCGTGTTGGAAGAAATTTTCACAACGTGTTGGAAGAAATTTTCACAATTATTATGGGCTGTGAATCTCCCAAAGAAGCATGGGATAAAATTAAAGAGGAGTATGATGGAAATCACCAAACAAAATTAATGCAAATTTTGAATCTTAAGAGGGAATTTGAAATGATGGGGATGAAAAGCAATGAAGGTGTTAAGGAGTATGCGAGTAGGCTGATGTCCATTTCCAACCAAATCAAGCTACTTGGTGAAGAATTTACAAGCCAAAGGGTGGTGGACAAACTTCTTGTCACTCTTCCAGAAAGGTATGAAGGTAAAATTTCCTCACTTGAAGATACTAAAGATTTGTTCGAGTTAACATTTTCAGAATTGATCAATTCACTTCATGCGGTGGATCAAAGAAGGATCATGAGAAATGAAGATGGTAAATACACCATGAAAAAACTTTAATAGCAAAGCATAAAGGGAAAGGCAGATTTCTTCAATGCAACAATTGTCACAAAACTAGTCATGAAGAAAGTGATTGTTAGTATAAGGGAATACCTAAGTGTTTCAATTGTAAAAATTTTGGGCATATGGAAAGGAACTGTAGATTCAAAAATGAAAAGCAAGGGACCATGACAGATGAAAAACAAGAGAACAAGGCACAAGTGGCCGTAGAAGAAATTTTATTTTAGAATTGTTGGTGAGAAAGTGCACCATGGAGAGAAAGTGCTCAGTATTAAATTTTTCTTTTGAAGGTGATGAGAGAGCACATCACAAATCAAAGAGAAAGTGCTTCGTTAATTTTTGAAGGTGACGAGATAGGGCATCACAAATCGAAGAGAAAGTTCTTTGAATCTAAGAATCTATTAGGAGTAGTAAAACCAAGTTTAAGGGAGGATGTTGGAAATAAATTTGGTTTTTTAGGAAAATATTAATTGTGCAATGAATTTAATTATTGTATTAATGGAAGGATAAAATAAATGGTAAGAGTTATCAAATGGATTTGATATGTTAAGGAATGTAGAAATTAGGGGTTAAGGACAATTCTAGAGAAGAAGATTCTAGAATCCTTGTAATGCCATAAATGTAAGCGTAATCTCTCATTTTGTGGTATGAAAAAAAATGAAGCAATGATAGTTTTCTTAATTATTCTTCTTTCTTCTAATTTTTTCTTCTTCCTCCTCTAAAATTTCCAACAAATATAGTCTATGTTAGGTGGTCGTTGACTTCATGAAATTGAGATCCACCCAGATATCATAACTTGCAAAATATATATACAAAACAAAAAATTGCAAAATGGTAATGACAAGCAGTATGCGATATAACATACTACAAAAAATGGAAGTATTCATATGGACATCCACTATGTCAAATTATGAATGAAATAGAAAGACACGCAAGCATTGTTTTATCAGTCTACAAAATGTTAACTAACCAATTTTAAGGGAATAAGTATTTTGGCAGTATTCATATGTATATTAGATTTTAACTTTAACAACAAGGATTTGGACCAGCAACCATCAATATATTCACAGAAGATCAAACCAAACTGAAATATATAGTCATATAATTGAATACAAAGAGAGGGTGGTGAGATACCTCACCTTAAACTACAACTTGAAATGTAAAATGCACTTATTTCAACTTTTGCTTGAGTTCCGGCAAGCCTTCATATTCTACCTAGCAAAATGTAAGTTAAAATTAATCTTCATTCTGATATATAGTTTGAAAACATTACTAATATGACAACGAAATGGACTTTGTAACACTACAATGGTGATTAAGCAAGTCATCCAAGTACGTGAATGTAACAACCCACGTCCATTAATGTCACTCACTAAGGGAATGCATTAACTTTCATGGAGTATTATAAGAGCATAGAACAGAATATCACAAAACTGTTACATAAAATGATACTTAGGAAAATTCAAAATTTATTCATTGCAGCGGAAAAACAAAACATGTTTGGTTACAACATCAAAACCACATGCTAAAGCCAAGTACACAAATATCCATCTTGTACAAAATTATTATCAGAGTGCATAAAAGTAAAACCATAATCCCACTCCAAATAACTATAATGAAAAAGAGATAAAGCTGAGCATTACTTTCAACACTTCCAAGCACTTCAAGAAGAAAGGAATCCAAGTCAAGCTTCACTATTCCCACCCTGAGGACCTTGAGGGAAGGGGGAAGAAATAAAAGAGGCGAAACAAAAAGGGGTCAGACATACGTCTGGCGAGTCTAGTGACTTTAACGATATAACCAGTAAAGTAACATGATAAGAACATAAACTGAATATAAGAGATGACTGCAACAAAAGCAAATATGACAAGGTAATAAGGTGAACAAGATGTAACGTTGACTGCGCTTCTAATCACCATAAGATAATTCCTACACCGCACCAATGCTAGTTCCATACTGAAAGTTGATCCCTTTTACTAAGTATAGTAACAATAATAATGATGGTAGTTTTGTGTACTCCTGGCTGCTATCATATGTGTCGCTTGCTCCTATCTCCACTAGTTGTACCCACTACCCTCCTCATTCGATCGGCTCCCTAACTCATAGATTCCCATGTTGGTCCCACAGTAGGGTGTATCACTCCCTAAAGTGCCAACCCGATACTACTAAAAATGCACGGCTTATGCCTACACGATGCAACAACGTCTTACCTACTAGCCCGGACCCACGTACGTACATGACTCCATTGGACTTGCGTTGCCACCGCTAACTCTTTATTGGCCTCTTACAATCAACCCAATAAGCGTGTCCCGTCCTCGACCTAGTTCGAGCTTACAAAGATACTAAAATGAGTTACTGGTTGAAAAGGGTCCACCCACTTGACACAAGCTTCCATCCTAAGCTTGGTCCCCACTAGGAATTCCCACTTAACCCCTCTTTATTCCCATGTCTAATCGCATGTTTCACCTTGGTTAAGTGCTTCTAGTTAAATTTCACATGTCACCCATGTCACCAACTTAACACCCATGTCTTACAACATGTCTTATCTTGGTTAAGTGTTCATTAATTCATTATAACCGTACTCTTGCAAGACCTCCCACGTTAGATTGACGTTTTGCGGTTGCTGGATATATCGGGTTGTTCCGGGCAGTCTTATACCACAATCCGAATCTAACCTCGTGTCTCTGCATTATTACATATCTAATTTCTGCCTTTGACCTCTCACATTAGATTACAAAATTGCGATTGCTGGATGTGTCGGGCGGTTCTGGGCATTCTTATACCGCAACTCGAATTTAACCTCATGTCTTAGGCATTCATTATCACTTTCAAGATTCAAGTCCCAACTTTAAATCTTGGATTAAATTACATCCCAATTACCCATAATTTCCAATCTAAATTATGTTCATAATTTTAATCCAAATTAGGCCTATAATCTTATGTATACATGTTATACCAAACTATGCCTAAATCAATTTGTGTTCATTAGTATTAACAAATTATGCCAAACCTCATGTATACAAATTATATCCAATTATGCCCACATCCAACTATGACAAATCTCATGTATACAAGTTATACGTAGTTATGCCCCAAATCAACTACGTGATTACAAATCAATTTATGCCCAATTACATATTATTCAATATTTTCCCAATTTTTTTCCACAACGTTCCCACGTCATTCGTACGTATAATTCAACGTAATATGTTAGACTCGAAGTTAGCCTAATCTCATAAAATAAAAAGGAATAGAGGTGGGGGAGGAGAATCAAAGCATCAAGACTGGCATAAACATAGGCATATGAAATATGAACTGGCATAGAACAATAAAATAGATCCAATTAGGCATATGATAACAGTACCTTGGGTATGAATCTGAAAGATACAAACTTGATATGATTCATCTTGCAGGCATGTTCATTAAATCCAATTTACAATCCTATCACAATCACTTTTTAATTACATGTGAAAATAACTTAGACTCACAGCAACATGATTAATAAGAGAGAATAAATCTGAATCTGATTTCTGAATTTGATTAGCAAAACCGTTGTTGTAGAATTTGATTCTTATCTTGAAATTTGAATGCACCTATTTTGATTTGCTTTGTAGAAGAGAATAGAGGCTAGTTTAATTTACTAGATCAGCATGGAGGCGCCATGGATGAATGACAATGAGATTAGGGTTAGGTTTAGGGGTATTTTATAGATGCTCTAGGTGAATTAGGACTTTTAGATTAGATTAGGATCCATCTTAACCATCCAAACCAGAAAAAACACATCACCCAGCCAACGTCAGCCCTAATCAACCAAAACACGTCACGTCCAGATCTGGGTCGATGGGTTCGACACCCCTATATGGGGGTCGACACCCCTGTCGACACCCCAATATGGGGGTCGACACCCCAATATGGGGGTCGACACCTATGTTGACTCTCCTTAGGGAGTCGACACCCTAAAGCTGGAGATTTCCCGCTCCCCATCTTTGACCGATTTTTGATTTTTGAATTGGTTTTGGATTTTTAATTATTATTTAATTTAAATTCTGCTTTGAACCGAAATCTTTTAAGTCTCATAACTTCTTCATAAGATATCTGATTTACGCTAACTCGGACTCTATTCCAAGTAGAATTCCGAGACGAACACAATGGCTCAATCCGTTTCCCTTAATTATTCTTATAAAAATTAAGTATCCTTTAATTGTCCCTTATGTCATGTTTTAAAATTACGGGTTGTTACATTCTCCCCTCCTTAAAGGATTTCATCCCCAAAATCTTCAGGTTAAGAAGAATGTATCCTACCATCCAATCATCCATCTACTCATCCATCATCCACAAGCATCCATTATCCTTAAAAGATTTCTAATGCTACATGAACATATGCAAAAGTGTGTGTATATGTCCACTATCTAATGCAAAGATCAGGCGGTCTACTGATTCGGTTGACCTCCTTAATGCAAAACATGATAGTGCCATGCATCCACTATGTATGCAAAAGAATCCTAATGATACATATCATTTCTATATGAGTACACAACCATTCATTCAAATGCAGCATCCATATGATAACACATTCAATATACATCCTTAACTTAAATATGCACACTCATTCATATGCAATATGAAAGTGATTGAGCCGATCTAGTGCCTATTGTGTGTGTAAATGCATCTACGGGCAACCACTACCAAACACTTACATCCACTTGCATCCACCAAACATAACATGTCTCAAACACATGTTTACAACCATAGGATTTTCTACCTAAGGTTCGAAGATATAATCGAGAGGATACACTAAACGGTAGAACAAGTATAAACAAGTGGTAGAAAAAGGAGAAGTTAAGTCATACCCTCAAAAAGGAAAGGGTACGATGCGCACATCTTGTCTTCAGTCTCCAAAGTCGCGTCTCCTTGATCATCTTCCCACTGGACTTTAACCAACTTGACATCTCGGTTAAGTAATTTCTTGACCTCCGATCCAAGGATACATGTAGGAGCTCGTCTAATCGTGGCATCCCGCTCTACTTCCACTTCTGTAAGCATGCTCGGCTCTACTACTTCCGCGGTATCATGTAAACACTTCTGCAAACGCAACACATGAAATACGTCATGAACACCACTAAGCCTCTCGGGCAACTTCACCCTGTAGGCCATCTGTCCAATTCGCTCTGTAATCGGGAATGACCCTACGAATCTTGGTGCCAATTTCCCTACAGACCCAGAATGAACTACATTCCTCAACGGTGATACTTTAATAAAGACCATATCTCCAATACTGAACTCAAGATCGGTCCTTCTCTTATCAGCATATGACTTTTCTTCGTCCTATGCCGTCTTCGAATCAAGTCTATCTTCTCTGAAGTTTCCCTAATCATCTCGGGCCCAAGCAAAATCTTATCCGTAGATTCCCACCAACAAGTCGGTGATCGGCAAGGTCGTCCATATAGAGCCTCAAAAGGTGTCATGCCAATACTAGTCTGATAGCTGTTGTTGTAGGCGAATTCTGCTAATGGAAGATGTTCCTCGCATGTCCCCCCAAAGTCCAAGGTGCATAATCTCAAAAGATCTTCTAGAGTCTGATTCACTCTTTCTGTTTGGCCATCCGTCTGAGGGTGATAAGTGGTGCTCAAACACAATTATGTTCCTACTGCCTCTTCCAAGCTCTTCCAAAACTCATTAGTGAAAATGGGATCTTGATCGCTTACGATACTAGAAGGTATGCCGTGTAGACGAACTATCTCTCTAAGATAAACAGATGCTAACCACGTCGCTGTACTTTTACTCTTGACGGGAATAAAATGGGCACTCTTGGTAAGTCTATCTACTACTACCCAAATCCCCGTATTACCCTTTCTTGACCTAGGCAACCCATCGACAAAATCCATGGAAACGCTCTCCCACTTCCACCACAGAACCTCTAAAGGGTGAAGCAAACCACCAGGCTTCTTTTGCTCAGCCTTGACTTGCTAGCACACTAAGCATCTAGAAATGAACTCAGCCACATCCTTCTACATTCCGGTCCAAAAGAAAACTCGCTTCATGTCCCTGTACATCTTGTTACCACTGGTATGTATGGTCAGCTTAGAACGATGTGCTTCTTCAAGGATTGTCTTTCTCAAACTCTCATCTCGAGGTATGCAAAGTCTCCCATCTCTACGCAACCAACCTTTGTCATCTATAGTGTAGCTACTAAGATGGCTCGAAGACTCCCCTCTAGTGAGCGGGTCTACAATCTCTATCGACTGTGGGTCATCTCGTTGTGCTGCACCTATTTGTCCCAAAAGCGTAGGTCGTACCTCTAACGATGCCAACAAACCGGGTACATAATTAATAGAGGGTCTAAAGTCAAAGGTAGAGATATACTCTAAACTCTGCCGCTCGACAAACAAATGACTCAAAGTCAACTTCTTTCTATTTAAGGCGTCAGCTACAACGTTACCCTTGCCTGGGGGTATATGCAATCTCAAAATCATAGGATGCTAAGAACTCCATCCACCTTTGTTTCCTTAAGTTTAAATCTTTTTGGGAGAACAAGTACTTTAGTGACTTATGGTCTGTATACAACTCAAACCTTTCACCAAGCAAATAGTGACGCCAAGACTTTAGCGCAAAAACTACGGCAGCTAATTCTAAGTCGTGGGTAGGGTAATTCTTCTCGTGGACCTTCATCTGCCTTCCACCATAACATATCACCCTTCCCTCTTGCATCAAAATTGCGCCAAGCCCTGTCCCGAAAGCATCGCTATACACTGTGAAAGGTTTACTCCCATCCGGCAAAACTAAAACTAGAGCTGTCGTCAATGACCTTTTCAAACGTTGGAAAGCATCGTCATAGTCAACAACCCAAGGAAAGGTCAAAAATAAATTCATCAACTGTGTAAGTGGGGATAATATCTTAACAAAGTCCTTAATGAACTTTCTATAATAGCCTGCCAAACCAAGAAAACTTCTTACTTCTGTTGCATTTCTAGGAATCTTCCAATCTTGGATTGCTACCACCTTCGTGGGATCCACAGCTATCCCTTCCTTGGAGACCACGTGCCCTAAGAACCTCACTTCCTTTCTCCAAAAATGCCATTTGGAGAACTTAGCTTTGAGTTGATGTGCTCGAAGGGTCTCTAACACTTCCCTAAGATGTAGGGTATGCTCTTCCTCGCTTCTAGAAAATATCAAAATATCATCCATAAAGACCACCACGAACTTGTTTAGAAACTCCCTAAACACCCTACTCATCAGGTCTATGAAATATGCAGGTGCATCCGTAAAACCAAAAGGTATGACGAGCCATTCAAAGAAACCGTCGGGAGTCCTAAAGGCAGTCTTATCTATACTATCCTCAGCTACCCTCAACTGATGAAATCCTGTAGCTAAGTCCAATTGCGAGAAAACCAAAGCACCAACCAACTGATTGAACAAATCATCTATCCTCGGTAATGGCTATCTGTTTTTCTTCATGAGCTTATTCAGCTCCCTATAGTTCACGCACAGTCTAAGCGAACCATCAGCCTTCGTAGCAAAAACAACATGAGCACCCCACTCCGAGATACTTCTTCTTATGAACCCTTTCTCAAGCAACTCTTTCACTTGTTTACTAAGCTCCCTCCTTTCTCTTGGAGCCATGTGGCGCACATGCAATGCAACTGCTTTGCATTGTCCACCAAGTATATACGCAAATCTATCTAGTGTTTTGGAGGTAAGCCCCTAACCTCCTCCAAGACATCTGCATACTCACGGACTACTCGAACATATTGCAAATCATTAATAGATGTGTCAAGAGATTCTAGGTAGCTAATCATAATAGAACCCTTCACAAGAAATATTGAGAGTATTACCCAAACTAGTCAACAGTCAAACTACTCTCTTTTCACAGTCGAGAATGGCACCATACCTGGCTGGCTAATCCAATCGTAGAATCAAGCCATAGTCCGTGAAGCCAAGCACATAAGCGTTGCATTCGAACTCAGCGCCATACACATATATTCTTAAATCCCGACATAACATAGAAAGATGAGTCGTACCCCCAATAGGATTTGAGACAACTACAGGATCCATAACTAGACTAGCATTTAGGTGAAGTGTTTCAACTAACGAAGCAGATATAAACGAATGTGAAGCGCCAGAATCAAACAAAGTACAAAAAGGATGATCAAAAAGGAAAATTAAACTTTCAACAGAATTGTTTCTACCTCTCTCTTGTCTAGGTGCCATGAGAGCATGAACCTGCCCTCCAGAAATAGATCATGTCCTCTATCCTTGCCCTTGTCCTTGCCTCCTTGGGCAGTCTTTAATCATATGTCCTGCCTCACCACATTGGAAGCAACCCGTCTTCTTCTTCTTCCTACAGTTCTTGCTTAAGTGGCCTGGTATTCCACAATTAAAACACCTTTTCTTCCCTTGGTCCTTGTTATCCTTGCCGCCTTTCTTTTGTTGTTGTTGTGCCTTCTTTGGATCCCCTTTCTTATCCTGTGCCTTATCTACATTAGCACCTTTCTCTTCTTCATGCATCAATGCCATTTCAACAAGTTTCTCGAAAGTAGCCCCATAGGAATGTGGGACATAGCCAACCCGTGTAATGGTTCATTCAGACCCTTGGCAAATCTCAAAGCCTTCTTATGTGGTGTATTAACTAATTCCATACCAAATCTTGCTAACTGGTTAAACTTGTTAACGTACTCTTTCACAGACAAATTCCCTTGTTTCAAAGCCAAGAACCTCTCCATGTATAAACTCTCCTCCACTTGTGAAAGAAATTTCAACTCGAACCTTCGTCTAAAGTCTATCCACATCTCCACTGCACGTCCTCCATTAGTTACTTCCCACCAAAAGGAAGCTTCGTCCTTCATCAACCAAGAAGCTAGCTGAACCTTCCTTCCCTCGTCTATCTCAAAGGTACCAAACAAGTCCTCCGCTTCCTTGAGCCAATTCCGAGCCTCAACAAATGTCTCAGTCCCATGAAACGGTTTTCCGCCCATCGCACAGAAGTCTTTGCATATCTTAGAAAAAGCATCTACATGGGGAGGAGGAGGAGGAGCAGCTGTAGCTGGGGGAGGAAGAACGTCTACTGGGCCTGCGGCAGTAGCCCTAGCCTCCAGATACCTTCTGAACCAACCTGGTATCTGTACGCCTCGGGTATAACGGGTTCCCAAGACATGCAAAAAGGAAAAAGGAAGAGATTCAAAACAGAGAATCAAAAGATAGATATACGGCTTTTTGGGGATTATATTTTTTTATAATAAACTTTTCTCTTGAAAATACTCTCTTTAAAACATGTTTTTGAAAATACTTCTTTCTAAAAATGCTTTTGAAAACGGTTTTCAAAATCTTTTTGTCTATTCCGGTAATCTTCAGCTCTGATACCATATGTGACACCCCACGTCCATTAATGTCACTCACTAAGGGAATGCATTAACTTTCATGGAGTATTATAAGAGTATAGAATAGAATATCACAAGATAGATATATAAAATGGTACTTAAGAAAATTCAAAATTTATTCATTGCAGCGGAAAAGCAAAACATTTTTAGTTACAACATCAAAACCACATGCTAAAGCCAAGTACACAAATACCCATCTTGCAAAAAATTATTATCAGAGTGCATAAAAGTAAAACCATAATCCCACTCCAAATAGCCATAATGAAAAAGAGATAAAGTTGAGCATTACTTTCAACACTTCCAAGCACTTCAAGAAGAAAGGAATCCAAGTCAAGCTTCACGATTCCCACCCTTAGGACCTGGGTGGGGGGGAGAAAAGAGGCGAAACACAAAGGGGTCAGACATACATCTGGTGAGTCTAGTGACTTTAACAATATAATCAGTAAAGTAACAGGATAAGAACATAAACTGAATATAAGAGATGACTGCAACAAAAGCAGATATGACAAGGTAACAAGGTGAACAAGATGTAACGTTGACGGCACTTCGAATCACTATAAGATAATTCCTACACCGCGCTAATGTTAGTTCCATACTAAAAGTTGATCGGTCTTACTAAATATAGTAACAATAATAATGATGGAAGTTTCATGTACTTCTAGCTGCTATCATAGGTGTCGCCTGCTCCTATCTCCACTAGTTGTACCCACTACCCTCCTCATTCGATCGGCTCCCTAACTCGTACATACCCGTGCTGGTCCCACAGTAGGGTGTATCACTCCCTAAAGTGGCAACCCGATACTACTAAAAATGCATGGCTTATACATACACGATGCAACAACATCTTACCTACCAGCCTGGACCCATGCACGCACATGACTCCGTTGGACTTGCGTTGCCACCGCTAACTCTTTATTGATATCTTACAATCAAACCAGTTAGCGTGTCCCGTCCTCGACATAGTTCGAGCTCACAAAGATACTAAAATGGGTTACTGGTTGAAAAGGATCCACCCACTTGACACAAGCTTCCCTCCTAAGCTTGGTCCACACTAGGAATTCCCACTTAACCCCTCTTTATTCCCATGTCTAATCACATGTTTCACCTTGGTTAAGTGCTTCTAGTTAAATTCCACATGTCACCTACTTAACCCCCAATGTCTTGCTACATGTCTTATCTTGGTTAAGTGTTCATTAATTCATTATAACCGTAATCTTGCAAGACCTCTGACATTAGATTGTCGTTTTGCGGTTGCTGGATATGCCGGGCGATTCTGGGCAGTCTTATACCGCAATCTGAATCTAACCTCGTGTCTTTGCATTATTACGTATCTAATTTCTTCCTTTGACCTCTCACATTAGATTACAAAATTGCAGTTGATGGATGTGCTGAGCGGTTCCGGGCAGTCTTATACCGCAATTCGAATCTAACCACGTGTCTTAGGTGTTCATTATCACTTTCTAGATTCATGTCCCAACTTTTAATCTTGGATTAAATTATATTCCAATTACCCATAATTTCCAATCTAAATTATGTTCATAATTTTAATCCAAATTAGGCCTATAATCTTATGTATACATGTTATGCCAAACTACGCCCAAATCAATTTGCGTTCACTGTTATTAACAATTTATGCCAAACCTCATGTATACAAATTATATCTAATTATGCCCATATCCAACTATGCCAAATCTCATGTATACAAGTTATATATAATTATGCCCCAAATCAACTACGTGATTACAAATCAATTTATGCCCAGTTACATATTATTCAATATTTTCCCAAACATTTTCCACAACGTTCCCACGTCATTCGTATGTATAATTCAACATAATATGTTAGGCTCGAAGTTAGCCTAATCTCATAAAATAAAAAGGAAGAGAGGTGGGGAAGATAATCAAAGCATCAAGACTGGCACAAACATAGGCATATGAAATATGAACTGGCATAGAACAATAAAATAGATCCAATTAGGCATATGATAACAGTACTTTGGGTATGAATCTGAAAGATACAAACTTGATATGATTCATCTTATAGGCCTGTTCATAAAATCCAATTTACAATCCTATCACAATCACTTTTTAATTATATGTGAAAGTAACTTAGACTCACAACGACAGGATTAAGAAGAGAAAATAGATCTGAATCTGATTTTTGAATTTTATTAGCTAAACCATTATTGTAGAATTTGATTCTTATCTTCAAATTTGAATGCTCCTATTTTGAGTTGCTTTGGAGAAGAGAAGAGAGGCTAGTTTAATTTAGACTAGAGCAGCATGGAGGCACCATGGATGAATGACAATGAGATTAGGGTTATGTTTAGGGGTATTTTATAGATGCTCTAGGTGAATTAGGACCTTTAGATTAGATTAGGATCCATCTGAACCATCCAAACCAGAAAAACACATCGCCCAGCCAACCCCAGAAGGCCACGTCAGCCCTAATCAACCAAAACACGTCACGCCCAGATCTAGGCCGATGGGGTCAACACCCCTATCGACACCCCAATAGGGGGTCGACACCCTAGAGCGGGAGATTTCCCGCTCCCCCGCTTTGACCGATTTTTGATTTTTGAATTGGTTTTGGATTTTTAATTATTATTTAATTTAAATTCTGCTTTGAACTGAAATCTTTCAAGCCTCATAACTTCTTCATATGATATCCGATTTATGTAAACTCGGACTTAATTCCAAGCAGAATTCCGAGATGAACGCAATGGCGTAATCTTTTTCCCTTAATTCTTCTTATAAAAATTAAGTATCCCTTAATTATCCCTTATGTCATGTTTTAAAATTACGGGTTGTTACAGTGAAACATTTTATTTTTCAAGATACTTAAACCAAAAAAAGATGCAAATGAAAAAAAATGTGAACAAATTGCACACAACAAGTGCGCAACGCAATTTTTTATACAATGGAAACTAACACAAAACAAAATAAATAAAAAGAAAAACAATCCAATATCAAGTAAAAGACTGACATATGATGATGCAAAGTAATCAAAATTGTTAGCTCAATAATTTATCACTCCCATAGTTTCCTAACTTTGGAGTTTTCTGAATTTCAAGATGATAGTATAAGGTGAGATCTTCGCACTTCAGGTGGGGGCATGCCCAAATGTAACAAATTGCAAATCAATGTTTATCGTAACACTTAAGGTACGCAATTTGCAACCAAAATTACGAATAGACTGCATGTCATTGAAGATCCAACACAGACTGGACAAAAGATCGGTTTGTTTTGCCTGCTTGGTTAATATGCAGTGACAGTGCAACAAAAAAAACTTTAGATTTTTCTAAAAAAAAATAATGCAAGCATGGCATGTTCCGTTAAAAAATTCTCATTTTCTAATGAAAATGCAATCATGTTTCATTCTACACAAACCTCACTAAATTTATTAATTCATTTTTTGATAGATTCAAACAAGATGTAATAGTAACCTTTTGACAAGTAGCTTCTATGTTAGCATATTTCAGCACCATAACTACATATATCATCCATGGATTTATATCCCATAAAAATTTCAACTCTTTCAAGAAAGAGATATCAATGGAACTGGAATTCATTATGTCAAGACAAGTTGCTCTGCTTATGCAAATAATCGGCTGAATTCATGTTTTTTTCCATTCTGAATACTTTTAAAAATTTTGCTAATGAAATTTCTATTCTTTTCATAGATTAGGAATTGATTTTATTAAATCAATCAATCAATTAAAAAAGAGAAGCGTATTACCTCTAGCACTTACAAAAGCAAGCAAGAAGTAGAAACCAAACAGAAATTAAACTGAGATCGGTCACAAATTAATCTGAATGCGCATACAATCTACAAAAAAGCGTAATTAAATAATTAGCAGAAAAAGGTAAAAAGACATAGCATGTTAAAAATTTAATTTTAGAAACTGAAGTTGTGAGAACTTAATTACCCAGGATTTGCAAATCCGAACAACGATGAAGCTCGCGGTGAAGGCCAGTAATTGCAATTCGAAGTTTAGGTTGTCAAACAAATCAATATAGTCTTTAATCATGGTTAACGTTGAAATTAAGGGTTGCAAAATGAAGGTAGCCAGACCCTGATTTTTTCTATCGTGATTTTAAGGTTGTATGGGTATACGCGGGTTGGGTCGGTTTTCTTGTTTTGTTTAGTAGTTGTGAATTGATTGGGTTAAGAAAATCAGTAAAGCTATTCAAACCGAACGTTTTTACATCTTAATGCAGCTAGAGACAGAATTTGTGGAAGGGGGTCAATCTATAGATAGAAAGCCTTATGATGGGAAACTACCACGTTAGGTTTGGAGAGAGACGGGACCGGTTATAGTTTAGGGAGAGCAGATGCAAGCTTTTTCTTTCCATAGCCGGCCAAATGCCAAATGATGTGGCACTAATTTTAACTATTTTAAAGACCGTTGGAAAGGCGCACTAGTGTCTAATTAAGTTAAATATTGTTGTGCTCTTATCTCATTTCTTGTTTTGGTTTCTATTGACGTGCCTTTTTAACACAACCATCACGACTTAGATTTCTATCGAGCAAAGTGCTCAGGATTTGAGCACGAGTTCTCACTATCATGATTCGCTTGGATGAAGTGCTAAAGCTCTCGGAGACTTGGAATTCTTATAGTTAGAGTCTTGGGTCGATCATCATCCCAGGTCAGCATGGGCCAACTCGGCCCACCTTTCAATTCACTTTATTTTAGCTCGAAGACCCCGGGTCGGCATGGTACTCCAGGCATCACTCGACCAACTTAGGATTAGAGCTCCCTGGGTTTGCTATGCCTAGCCGACCTATATTGACCCAAACCTTGGAGGGTTCCCAAAGATGAAAAACTCGATCAACCCTGGATCTACTTTACCTCCTTAATATCCGTATCCGATGACGGGTGTGCTACACATCTCGAGGAGGAATGTTTATCATGTGAAAGACCGGTTCCACCACTTGCTAAATGCACAACACATGGCAGACCCGATCCGGGATGCTCGCCACGTGGCATGCCGACCCGAGCCTGATGGACTGGTATAAATACATGTTTCAAAGGCTAAAATAGGGACTTTTTTCAATCAGCGTTTTTCTTTTTTCTGAGGTGCAAGGCTATTGTTCCAAAGGAGGTTGAATACTAAACTAAAACACAAGGATTTTTGTGTATAAATCACTTCTTTCTCTACTTTCTTATAAACCAAACAACCGAACCTGTAATCGAAAGTATAAATAAAGATTATAAGTGGATGTATGTTGGGAATAAGCCGAACCACTATATAAACTCTTGTTGTTCCATGTTTTACTTGAATTCTTGCATACTGTAATTGTGACTGTGATAATATTTTGTGACTTGTGTGTGGATTACGCACTTCGGGGGTTGATTTCAAGAGTTCCACTTTTTGACATCAACATTTTGGCACGCCAGGTTGGGGTGCACGTGCATACCAACAACATTTTCTAGCTTGAAAGGATTTGGATAGCTCATCTTTGGAACAAAGATGGTGAAGCGAAAGAAGGATGGATCACCTTCCCAAGCTCAAGCCGCAGGAAATCAGGCAAGTCAGGTGGCTTCCTCCCATGGAGACCCCTCTGTCTATCATACAAGGGAAGATATAGACAATGTGCTTGAGGAATTGAGGATATGGAAGGAACATCAAGACGAGCTTCTTCGCAAGCAACATGATATGATGGATAGATTTTTTGCCTGGATGGATGGAAGGTCGAGCAACCCTGCATCACTTCCTGAAACTAGCACTGTGGGGACAACAACAATACCACGGCTCGAGTTGGCCCAAGCTCCTGCTCGGTTAGACATGTCTCTATAGCTCAGATCGATGTTGTTAACAACAAAATTCGCGTTGGCCAAATATAAAGAAGACGAAGCTCCAAAGCTGAAAGAACAAAAGGTTTCGGATAGTAAAATCAGAATTATAAAGGAAAGGGAAAAGCTAAGGAGCTGCCGAAAGCAGAATCCAAAAGCCGGCAGCAGACCAAAAGCATATACTAGCAGTCAAGAGGATTTAGAGCACAAGTGTTTCGGTCCGACACCGATAACAGCAAGAAAGGGAAGTGTGGTAAGTGTTTTTTCGATATAAGCATAACGGGCGGAAGACTTGAACCAACACAAGTAAAGACACCGACATGGCAATGCCGACACTAGGGGAAACAGAAGAAAAGCTACAAAAGAATGCCACCCAAAACCGTAAGCAACCAGAAGTAGGAAACCGAAGGCATAAGAACCTAAAGCTTTAATCCACTGAAGGGAAACACTACATCAGGCAAGAGAAGGTTGTTGGCACTACTTAGTTCAACACCGACACTAATGCCAGAAGAGAGTTTATAAGTCATCCGAATGGGGTTACAGGTGAGGTTATTGTGAGATCGAGACTGAGACCATGGGTTGTTGGAAGGAGAAAGGAGGTAATCATTGATACCTATACTAACAAGCAAAGGCTACGGAGCCGAAATCCAAGCTAATAGGAAGCGAAGGATTATTGACACCATCACAAGGAAACATCTACGAAGTCACCAACAGGCGTACCAAAGGCAGGATATCACCAAGCCAAGTTCCCAGATACCGGAAGTCGAGCGTGAAGGAAAGAAGATGACAAGTCCAGCATAAAAGCATGTAATAACACTAAGGTACTTAAACCGAAAGGTATGAATGCGGACCAAAGTCAAGATTATTAGAATCCAAGACCGAGCAACCAAGAGGCATGTCAGCGGAACCACTCCTGAAAGCCCGAGTTTAATATTCGGAAGGCAAAGGAGACATCAATAAAGACATTTGATAAGAAGAAAGGCGACCGAAACCATTCTGCCGGAACCGAAAGTCACAAAAGCGGCCCAAACCTTGTTTCTACATCCGAAAGGGGCTTCTGGTGAATTCACACTAGATGGGGCCCATTTTGTCTATAAATAAGACCCTATGGGTCTCATTTGGGAGGATTTTTCCTCATTCCACAATATTGCTCTCATTTTCTAGAGAGAAAACCCTAATTTGTAAATCAATCTGGGGATCTCTCATGTAACCTCCTCTTTGAATAAAATCATCAAAGCCCTCAAAGTGGACGTAGGTTCAATATGAACCAAACCACTATAAGTTGTGCATTCTTACTATTCCCGCATATTATATTGTTCTTTACTACGCTTCTGTATATGCTCTGTTGTACTACCGAATTACCATAATACCCTTCTGCAAGTCGGCTAGCTTCCTAGCTACCTTATGCTTTACCCTCAACAAAGGCTTCGGATGCAAGCCTTACGCTCAGTCTTAAATCCTTAAGATACCGCTTTGTAATCCTTTTAGGTTTCTAACTTGTAAAGAGCTTGCGAAACCCTTATCCCAAGGTAATTGCTGTTCCTTAAGTCTTGTAAGTGTGATACTCACCCCTTGAGGGAAGAGTAACTAATCTTCGAGCTTGAGACCTTGATATCTAGGAAGCGATGAACTAACTCAAGCTTGTAGGAACTGAATAATCTCATTCTCTTCTTAGGTCCATTTCCTTAGACCTATCTCCGGTGTTAACGAAAAATATCGTTAACATTCTTTTATCCTTATTCCTAACTTTAACTCATTAGGTAACCTTGTCACGTTTCTAACTGTGTTGTTCCATCCCGGATTGGACTAAGCTTTGATTATAGGTAAAGAGTGTTGGTAAAGAGGTTCTAAAAATGCCAATCGACTGCTTAAAACATCATTGGTCCGAGTTGTGTAAAGACTAGTGTATCCTTGGATCCTCAACCTTATTTCTTATATCTTTATCCCTGTTGTTAACCCTTATCTCTTCCCTCTTCGTCTCTGTCTTAACCCTCCTTCCTTACTTCCCCTTTTCGACATAGAGCCTTGATATACACGTAAATGTGTATATTTTATCCGCTTATTTATCTAGTTTTCTATTTAAAATAATTAATATTGTGTATTTATAGCCGTGTTTTCAGATTGTTGACAAGAATCATGGTTTAGAGCATTTGATGAATAAAGCATGAAGAATTTGCTGAAAAAGAGTGAAGTTAAAATTACTAAAGCTTGAAGAGTTTAAAGCTTGAAGAACGGTTGCAAATAGAGTTCAGTTGGGTAGATTTGGCTCACTAAAGACTCATATTGTGTTCACATTAGCTCCTTTGCAAGGCTTCTCATTCATGCACTGCACGCGTTCACACTGGCTCACTTACATGGCCTCTTACTCTACAACCCCGTTCACACTAGCTTATGTGTTAGTTGGGCTAATTCTTTAGTCCCTCGTTATGGAATTTGCCTAGTAGCCTGTGTCATATCAGCTATAAATACACTTTATCTCATTCATTGTAAAGCACATTAGGTTTTATTCTGTAATTCTCTTCTTGGAATAAAATCATTCTCTACCTTTCTTTTTACTTTTTGTTTATTTTATTTATGTTCATGTTATTTATTTTCTTTTTCTCTTCTTCTTTAGCTATGTCTAGCTAATCCCCTTTGATTAGGGGGTGATGACGCTGATAGTATGATTCAATATGAATCACATAGCCAAAGGATGAGGAATTCATGTATATAGATCTAGATTTGAACCAAGGGTTAGATCTGAACCTTAATATCCTGTGTCGTTTAAGAGCTATGCTCCTTCACAGGGTATATTCGTGTTCGGTCTAACAATTATCAGATCTAGATCAAATTTTAGGGTTTTAGAAATTAATTAGTGAATCTGTCCTGATAGTCTATGGTTGTAGAGCTGAGCTCCTGCATAGGCTATGCTTGTCGTTATTTACATATTTGTTTCTAAAAAACCTATTATCGTTGATTCATGTTTGTGACAGAAACATGTATTAGATCTGGTTAATCTTTTGGCTATTGATGATTATGAATCTGATCTATGTCATTATCCCCTAATTGCTTTCACTTAGTGTTAAAACTCTCTTTTATTTAATTCCTGCTATTTTCTTTGTTTTCCACCAATCAAAAGTTAGGGATAACTTGATTGGATTTATTAATAAAATAATTTGGTCCCAGAGTTCGACACCCTCTACAACAATCCTTGTTGTTTAGGAAAGACGAACGAATTTTACAGTTGTTTAATTTGTTCGCAAACAAATTTTGGCGCCGTTGCCGGGGACCATAATAATTTTTATTTTTAAATCCTTCGGTTTATATTTATATTTATATTTTATTTTTGTTTTTTGTTTAAAAAATAACACAAAAATATTTTTATTTTCCAATTCGTGTTAGCTTTAATTTTGCTTTCCTTGTATTTTCTTGCATATATAGGAAAAAATTCTTGATTGGTGGATTGGGTATTAAAACATTGATACCATAATCTTTCAAATAAGGAATAAATAAAACACTTGCCAATTTTTGTTCAATTTCTTTCCTTTAGTTTTCCCTGATTCTTTCCTTTCTTTTCAAATTTCTTTCTACTTTCTCATATTTCTTCTCATACGAAAAAAAAACAATCATTTCTTTGTACTTTTCTGTCAGTTCCATTTTTCTACTTAGTTCTATTTTTTTTACATCCTTTCCCTTTCTTCTTTTACAAGTCTTAAAAAAAACACACGTCCAACACTATAGTGATCCACCACCACTTCAATACATCTGTCAAGTCACTTCATCAACCACCAAGAACCCATAACCAAACACCCTGTACAAACGTCCTCCTCCCCAATTCAAATCCTCACCGAACAATACCAGCAATCCTCCATCCACCAGTAAAGCCCTCCTGCCTCCACAAAAAATCACCACACTCCACTACAGAAATACAAACTCCGGCATTCGTACCCTGCCGCAAATACCCCAACCGCAAATCCCTACTTCATCAGCTTCACCCACAAATTGCAGAAATCTCCATCTCCCTCAACAGGACATCACCACCAAAACCAACCACGAATCCGTAACCCCAATACACTACTGCAATAGAAAAAAATCCAATAAGAAACCCTAGCAAAAATCATACCGTCTGCACTTCCAGTGAACAACCGAACTCAAGATAGCCGCTACCCAATTCTTTCTTCTTCTCAGTCACCGAAAACCCACCTTCACCAATTCGCAACACCTACTTTGACTCAAACCCATACGGACATCAAAGCTCACGCACAAGCCAAATCACCACCATACACTACTTTACACGCATCACCTTTTCCTCCTACTGTCATCATGCCATTCACACCACTGCCCTCTCTCGCCACCGACTCCTTTCAATCAACACACCCCACTTCTGTTCATCACATTCAAGCACAAACCCCTTACCTCCCAAACCTTCTCTGCCTAAACTGCCATCCCCTTTGCCAAACAGACAACCTGCATATACCTCAAACTCCTCACCCTTCAAGGGATACTCAGTTCTGCCAACCCACCTGAACCCTTCACGTGTTAACCCCTCCGCTTCCTCAACCATACATCTAGCCACTTCTTCCCTTCAACCAGTGACAGTCGCAACCAACACATCTGGTCCCGCAACCACAAAAACACGGATAGCCTTCCAGAAACCATCTTGCAGCACCCTCTCCCCCTTCAACTTCACAAAAACGCAATCCTTCACAAAAATTATCAAGCTGAACCGTAAACTCTTCTATAACCGCAACTCTTCATCAAAACCCGTCCTTCCTTTACATCCTCATCGCATCAAACTAGATCACGAACTCCAGATCCAATTCACCAAGCTTCAAACGCCAGAACCCTAAAACCCCAAACGAACCATCTCCACTTGGACACACATTTTTTTTTAAATTCGAGTGAGGACGGATCTCGATTTTGTTTTCGAAAAAAATTGGCTGACGCTTCTAGTAGGAAATTTATTGCCTTTGATTTGATTAAAGGTGGATATATTGCTTTTGAGATTGAAAGAGAAAAAAAACAAAAGAAAAGAGGGGAGCGATGTGGATTTTAAGGATCAGTGGACCATGCATGTTGGGCTATTAGGGTTTAGGGCCAAGTTTATTCAGTTTTTGTTCTTTAGTTTTTTTTTCTTTTCTTTTTACTGCTTTTCTTCTGTAAAAAAAAAAATCTTCTTTCCTTTTGTTTAATTTGGCTTAGTTTAGTTTGATTTTTATTTATTTTCATTTTTTCTCTCAATTTCCTTTTAATTTCATTTTTTTGCTTCATTTTGATTTTCTCTTCAAGAAAAAAAAAGGCGAAAATTTTCAAAAGCAGGTACAGTGGAAATTAGAAAAAGGTCTTAAAAAAAAAATCGGCCTCCTAGCCCAAACCCGTGCCGCAGCGCAGTCAAGCAATTAATAGGAGGCGACAACAACAAAATATAAGTGGACTATTCAGGGTTCGAGCGGTTGCACACCATGTGGGGTGTGAACGCGCTAGCGCTACCTAATTGCACTGGACAGACTGCCGATCAAGGTGAGTATTTTCTATCTCTACAGGGACCGCTGCTACAAATAAAAAATATATAGACATTGCTTGTAAAACTCTTCTGCAGGGCATCGGCTTGCTTGAAAAAAAAAATTCTGTTATTTATTTATTTATCTCTGCAATTAACTGTTCTGAGACTGTTCATTATGTGACTGAAAAAAAAAATTGCATTCATCTTAGTTTTGTTTTTATTTTCTAAGGACTTCATTATATGTTGACAATTTGGTATAGTTCTAACGGATTATTTCTCGGTGTCTAGACTACGGCAGAGTAATAACTGTTTATAAATATTACGGTGATTCGTAAATATTATATCGGTTGTTCCTCTGAAGGTACTTAAACCTTCGGCTGCATTGCTAGGGTGATTCCGGGTGCACCGATAACTGGCTGAGAAGTTTTTTTGTTGAAATAAATCAAACCGTCATTATATAATTCTAGAAATTGTAAATTGCATTAGGTTCATTTTTTTTTTAAAAAAATCCTTGTGTTTAATTCTATTTCTCTAAAAAAAAATCAAAATAATTCTCGTTTTGTAAAAAAAAAAAATCGCTCAAATTTGTTTTTTCTCGTTTCCCTTATTCTTCTCGCTAGTGCATGCGTCATTGGACTCGTGATCCTTCAGACAATCGTTTAGTTCGAACTAACATTTCTTTAACCATGGCCGAAGAAAATCCCCCTCGATCTCTTATGGATAGATACTTCCCCGATCGGGTTTCTATTCCTTCTTGCATCATATTGCCCGCTCCAACTGGTAACCACTTTGAAATTCATTCGAATCACATAAATACTCTTCCAAAGTTCGGCAATTTAGAATGTGATGATCCGTATATTTTCTTGACCAAATTTGAACAAGTTTGTGCAACCATGAAATTTCAACAATTAAGTGACGATGGAATCAAACTTAGGTTAATTCCATTTGCACTTACCGATTATGCTGAGAAATGGTTGTATAGCTTGCCTTCAAATACGATTGGAACTTGGGGTGAATTTGTAAACATTTTTCTAAAGAAATTTTACCCTCTGGAAAAAACATCCAAAATTCGAAATGAAATCGTCAATTTTCGTCAATTTGGGGGTGAATCCTTTGCAAAATATTTTGAAAGATTTAAAGAGCTTCTAGTCAAATGTCCACATCACAATTTCGAAAAATGGACTCTTTGTCAAATTTTATACGATGGACTTGAAAATAACTCTCGAACTATGCTCGAATCGATGTGCCAAGGAAATTTTCTAGCCCAAGATCACAATGCCGCTTGGCAATTTCTCGAAAATTTGGCCGAAAAATCAGCTCAATGGGAAAGATCTAACGAGAAATCGATTTATTCCCGATCTAACGCCCATTCGGTAGGATCATCAGTTGCCTTAGAAGCAAAAACAGACGCGATGATATCCAAATTCGATAATGTCCTTTCATCAACGCAAATAAATCAAGCTCAAGCGTCTCAGACATCATGTTACAAATGTAACGATCCTAACCACATAGCTGATCAATGCCCACATTCATTGGAACAACTCAACGCATTTAACAAAGCTAGGAATGACCCATTCTCCCCAACGTACAATCCAGGTTGGAGAAACCATCTTAACTTCTCTTGGACCCAAAACAATGCAAATTCGAATGCGGTTCGACCACCTTTTCAGTCATTTTCGAATAATCCTTCGAAACCTCCCTTTCAACAAACTCAATTCCAACATCCTGCGCCACCTTTTCAAAACCAAGCACAACAATCTTTTGTTCCCCAAGACGATAAACGATTGACATCACTGGAGAAAACTCTCGAAGAATTGACTAAAGCGACGACTCAAAATCTCCAATCAAATACCAATCTTCAAAATTTATTGACTTCGCACATGCAAAACACGAGTCAATCGATTGCTAAACTTGAAATGCAAATGAGTCAGTTAGCCACTTCGGTAAGCGAACGGGAAAGAGGCACTTTCCCAAGTCAACCCATTCCAAACCCCAACCGTCAAAATCCTAACTCCAACCAAATTCACATCATTCAAGACTCAAACGTGAGTCACTTGAATGCGGTCACGACTCTTAGATCTGGCAAAAAGATTGATAACCATGTGGTCAACCCAAATGCTTTACCGGACGATCTTCCAAACCCTATCGAAAATTCGACCAATTCAGATCAAATCATTGAGCCAATTTCTGACAAGGACCATCCTCAAACTCAAGTAGCCCAACCTACTGAGTTGTCTGCTCCATTTCCTCATAGACTCCGACCTAGGAAAAAGACGGATCAGCTAGAAAAAATCCTTGAAATATTTAAGCAAGTTAAAGTGAACATTCCTCTTTTAGATATTATACAACAAGTTCCACAATATGCAAAATTTCTAAAAGATATGTGCACTCAAAAACGTCATACACATGTACATAAGAAAGTGTTTCTAGCGGCAACTCTAAGCGAAGTCTTGTCCCAATCGATGCCAGTGAAATACAAAGATCCTGGCTGCCCCCACAATATCATGTACTATTGGGGACAAGAAAATCGACAGATGCCTGCTAGACTTAGGTGCTAGTGTTAACTTGCTTCCATATTTCGTCTATCGCCAATTAGGGTTAGGAGAACTGAAGCCCACCAAGGTTACCCTTCAGCTTGCTGACCATTCAATTAAGAAACCTGTGGGCGAAATTGAGGATGTGTTGATCAAAATTGGCGAATTCATCTTTCCAGTTGATTTCATTGTCTTAGAAACTCAACAGGTTAGCAATCCTGCAAACCAGATCCCTTTGATTCTAGGACGACCCTTCTTAGCAACCTCTAATGCTCTCATCAATTGTAGTAATGGGTCTATGAAACTTTCTTTCGGTAACATGACTGTCGAGCTAAACATCTTCAGAACTGAAAACTCTCCTAACTCTTATGTGGACCAGTTTTCTGAAATCCATGTTGTCCACGATAATGAATCTGAGCTCGACCATCTGAATAACGAAATTGAATCGAATTACGAAACCTTATTTCAAGACACTCCCGAAAATGTCTCTGATTCGATTCCTGTGGAGCCTCTCACAAATGAGTCTATCCCTCAACCAATTTCTTCGGTTGAGTCGCCCCCAAAATCTGACCTCAAAGTGCTGCCCAGTCATCTTAAGTACGCTTACTTAGGAGACAATGAAACTTTTCCTGTCATCATCGCTTCTGACCTTACTTTAGAGCAGGAACAATTGCTCCTTCCCATTCTTAAGAAAAATAAGGAGGCAATTGGTTGGTCTATGGCTGATATTAAGGGGATTAGTCCTTCAATTGTCCAACATCGAATCCACCTTATAGATGATGCCAAACCCACTCGTGATCCCCAGCGTCGACTAAACCCTATCATGAAAGAAGCAGTTCGTGCTGAAATCCTTAAATGCCTTGATAATGGAATCATCTACCCGATTTCTGATAGTCAATAGGTTAGTCCGATTCATGTCGTACCTAAGAAATCAGGGATTACCGTGATCCAAAATGAAGCTAACGAGCTTATCCCAACCCGCACCCAGACCGGTTGGCGTGTTTGCATTGACTATAGGAAACTTAATGCTGCAACACGTAAAGATCATTTCCCTCTGCCATTTATCGATCAAATGTTAGAACGACTAGCCGGTCACGAGTACTATTGTTTCCTTGATGGGTACTCGGGATATAATCAAATCCCTATCGCTCCTGAGGACCAAGAGAAAACCACTTTCACGTGTCCATTTGGTACATTTGCGTACCGACGTATGCCTTTTGGTCTCTGTAATGCACCTGCAACTTTTCAGAGGTGCATGATTAGCATTTTTTCTGATATGATCGAGCGATTTTTGGAAGTGTTCATGGATGATTTTTCCATCTTTGGGGATTCCTACACTGAGTGTTTACATCATCTCGATCTTGTTCTTAATCGCTGTAAAGAGAAACACTTATTGCTTAATTGGGAAAAGTGTCACTTCATGGTTAAACATGGCATTGTTTTGGGACATGTCATCTCTAACAAAGGAATTGAAGTAGACAAAGCCAAAATCGAAGTTATTACAAATCTTCTCATTCCCAAATCTGTTAAGGACATCCGATCCTTTTTAGGTCATGCTGGTTTTTACCGTCGCTTTATAAAAGATTTTAGCAAAATCATTCGACCTTTGACTAATCTTCTTGGTAAGGATGTCCCTTTCGATTTCAATTCTGACTGCATTTCATCTTTTGAGCATCTTAAAAATGAACTTGTCTCTGCCCCGATCATTTGCTCTCCTAATTGGAAGCTGCCTTTTGAAATCATGTGTGACGCCTCGAATTTCGCTGTTGGCGCTGTCTTAGGACAACGCATCGATAAAATTCTTCATGTAATTTACTACGCAAGTAAGACTTTGAACGATGCCCAAATTAATTATACAACCACTGAAAAGGAACTCTTGGCAGTTGTCTTTGCTCTAGAAAAATTCAGACCTTATCTAGTTGGCTCACACATCACGGTTTATACCGATCATTCCGCACTTAGGTACCTTTTCTCTAAAAAGGATGCTAAGGCTCGTCTCATTCGTTGGATCCTTCTACTTCAAGAATTTGACCTTACCATTAAGGTTAAAAAAGGATCCGACAACGTTATTGCCGACCACTTGTCTCGTCTTCCAAATGCCCCGTCTTCTTCTCTTCCGATCAACGAGAATTTCCCCGATGAACAGCTGTTTTCTCTATCCACTGATCCTTGGTTTGCCAACATTGTCAACTACTTAGTCACCAAGCAGACCCCTTCTTTTTGGTCTAAGCAGGATAAACACAAATTCTTTTCTCAAGTGAAACATTTTTATTGGGATGACCCCTATCTTTTCAAGTATTGTCCCGACCAAATCATTCGAAAATGTGTTCCTGACACTGAAATTCACAGTGTCCTCTCTTTCTGTCATGACCAAGCATGCGGTGGTCACTTCGGTCCCAAAAAGACAGCCGAAAAGGTTCTCCAATCGGGTTTCTACTGGCCCACCCTTTTCAAAGACGCGTACGAATTTTGCAAAACTTGTGATCGATGTCAATTCTTAGGGAAAATTTCTAAACGGAATATGATGCCCCTAAACCCCATTCTAGTGGTCGAAATTTTTGATGTGTGGGGTATAGACTTCATGGGACCCTTCCCTAATTCTTTTGGGAACCTTTGCATTCTCTTAGCTATTGATTATGTTTCCAAATGGGTCGAAGCTGTACCATGCAAAACAAACGATAACAAGGTTGTTGTGCGCTTCTTGAAAGAAAACATCTTTTCTAGGTTTGGCACACCTCGCACAATAATCAGTGATAATGGTACACACTTCTGTAATCGTTCTTTTGAAGCTCTCATGAGAAAGTATTCGATAACCCACAAGTTATCTACTCCTTACCATCCTCAAACTTGTGGGCAAGTTGAAGTATCGAATAGGCAGATTAAACAAATCCTTGAGAAAACTGTGAATCGAAATCGCAAAGATTGGTCCCAAAAGTTAACCGATGCTCTTTGGGCTTACCGCACCGCTTTTAAAACTAACTTGGGTATGTCCCCTTATCGATTGATTTTTGGTAAGCCATGTCACTTGCCAGTTGAACTAGAACATAGGGCGTTATGGGCAATAAAAACTTTGAATCTTGATTTAGAGCAAGCAGGAGAACATAGGAAGCTTCAACTTAATGAACTTGATGAAATTCGAAATGATGCCTATGAAAATGAAAGAATTTACAAGGACAGAACAAAAGTTTTTCATGATAAATCAATTTTACGTAAAACTTTCATGCCAGGTCAAAAAGTTCTGTTGTATGACTCAAAACTGCATCTATTTTCGGGTAAGCTAAAATCTAGATGGACAGTACCTTACACTGTACGGACTGTTTTTCCGTATGGTGCGGTAGAAATTGAGAATCCAACTGACGGATCATCCTTTAAGGTCAATGGTCAACGCCTTAAACCTTACTTGGAACCAATACCCAACCAAGAGGAAGAGCTCATGGTCCTCCATGAGCCACATTACATTCGGTAAGACGCACTAACCCTCTTTTGTACATATGTAAATATTCTCTTATTTGTTTTTCCCTTTCACTAAGATATGTCTGATTAAGACTGTGAGGACACAGTCACACTCAAGTGTATGGGGAATTTACATTACATCATCAATCAAATTTTATGAAGTAGGTCATTCAATGAACAAGGATTAACTTAAATTCATAAATAACACCTTGGTTCTTGTTTGATAAGTTGAATTGTTGGGTGATGGGAATGAACATTATTTATTCATTGAATCGTAATGTGTCTTTTTAAGATGCTAGCTTGAGACTGTGCAGACGTTAGTCGTGTTCTGGAGTAAGCGTGTCAACCCTTGTTATACATGTTAGAATGTGCAAGTAAAAATAATCAAAAAAAAAATTCAAATAAAAATGAGTTTGCACCTACATATGTTGGAATTTCTGAGTTCGTTTTCATGCATAATATTTCTCTCACTCAAATTTTCACACTCGTAAGTTCTAAAATCCACTTGGCCCAATTTAGGAGAAATGACTCATTTGTAGCGTTCTTCTTCGATACCCCACATTATTCAAACCCAAGTTTTAGTCGAATTACATCCATGTTTCGACAAGTTTATCCTATATTGGTATACTCAAGAACCTTTGTTTAAAGGTCAAAATGTCACTTTTTATACCAATATTACACCACCCACTCCGTACTTGTTTTAAGGTAGATAACCATATACCACATCTTATTTTATATGGGTTATCTATCTTACGAAACTTTGCTTATCATTCCTTTCAGCTTTTTGTATAACAATAATCCAGACTTGTGTGTTGAATTAAGGTTATAGAAGTAGAGTAACTAGGGCACAAAACTTTCCTTTCATGAAGTGTTGGTTTAGTAGAGGAGGAATCAAATGAAATAATGTACGGTATCATTCCATTCCATCTCCATTCACCATTCTTCCTTTCAAAAAAAAAAAAAAAAAAAAAAAAAAAAAGAAGAAAGAAAGAAAAAAGAAGAGAAAAAATGAAATAAAGAGAGAGTCTCTCAGAATAAAATAGTCATTCCTCATTCGTGACTATAAAGCATTCAGTTCCATTCCATCCACATCCATTATACCGTACTTGGAAGTGAGGATTGTAGTAGAGGAGATGAAAGGAAATAAAAATGTTCATATGTGCCTTAGTATTACTTTATCTTTTGTAGCTTGAAGTTCAACTAATACACTTGCCCTCTTATCTATAACATTTTTAGAACTTACAAAATTTTCCTTCATCTATGCATAACTCACATCCAACACATTACAGTTACATTGGTGCAAAATTATTCAAAAAAAAAAGGGTCAAATAAATGATTGGGTGTACATTGTCGATGTGTAGAACTTTGGTTGACACCACGCTCTTAACCTTCAAGACAATTACAGTGTTATCAAGGAATTACGATTCAGCTTGAAAAATTTTGTTCATTTTTGCACTAATTATGGGATGGACAATTTGGGGCTAAACCGTTATTATTGAAGTTAGGTGAAATCCTTGGAATGTGAAAGACCTTAAATATATTGTTTGATTAATCCGCGTACATAAGACGCTTTGGATTTTGTGGGTAGTATCCGCTGAAAACCCTCACGAGACAACACTCGTCCTACTAGGGACATCTAGGGGTTTAACGGCTTGTTGCATACGCTAAATGCAATCGTGTTTCCTACGTAAGTGTGACATATCTTAGTTTAGTTTATTCGAGGACGAATAAAAAGATAAGTGTGGGGGTATTTGATATACACGTAAATGTGTATATTTTATCCGCTTATTTATCTAGTTTTTATTTAAAATAATTAATATTGTGTATTTATAGCTGTGTTTTCAGATTGTTGACAAGAATCATGGTTTAGAGCATTTGATGAATAAAGCATGAAGAATTTGCTGAAAAAGAGTGAAGTTAAAATTACTAAAGCTTGAAGAGTTTACAGCTTGAAGAACGGTTGCAAATAGAGTTCAGTTGCGTAGATTTGGCTCGCTAAAGACTCATATTGTGTTCACATTAGCTCCTTTGCAAGGCTTCTCAATCATGCACTGCACGCGTTCACACTGGCTCACTTACAAGGCCTCTTACTCTACAACCCCGTTCACACTAGCTTATGTGTTAGTTGGGCTAATTCTTTAGTCCCACATTATGGAATTTGCCTAGTAGCCTGTGTCATATTAGCTATAAATACACTTTATCTCATTCATTGTAAAACACATTAGGTTTTATTCTGTAATTCTCTTCTTGTAATAAAATCATTCTCTACCTTTCTTTTTACTTTTTGTTTATTTTATTTATGTTCATGTTATTTATTTTCTTTTTCTCTTCTTCTTTAGCTATGTCTAGCTAATCCCCTTTGATTAGGGGGTGATGACGCTGATAGTATGATTCAATATGAATCACATAGCCAAAGGATGAGGAATTCATGTATATAGATCTAGATTTGAACCAAGGGTTAGATCTGAACCTTAATATCCTGTGTCGTTTAAGAGTTATGCTCCTTCACAGGGTATATTCGTGTTCGATCTAACAATTATCAGATCTAGATCAAATTTTAGGGTTTTAGAAATTAATTAGTGAATCTGTCCTGATAGTCTATGGTTGTAGAGCCGAGCTCCTGCATAGGCTATGCTTGTCGTTATTTACATATTTGTTTCTAAAAAATCTATTATCGTTGATTCATGTTTGTGACAGAAACACGTATTAGATCTGGTTAATCTTTTGGCTATTGATGATTATGAATCTGATCTATGTCATTATTCCTTAATTGCTTTCACTTAGTGTTAAAACTCTCTTTTATTTAATTCCTGCTATTTTCTTTGTTTTCCACCAATCAAAAGTTAGGGATAACTTGATTGGATTTATTAATAAAATAATTTGGTCCCAGAGTTCGACACCCTCTACAACAATCCTTGTTGTTTAGGAAAGACGAACGAATTTTACAGTTGTTTACAATTGTTTAATTTGTTCGCAAACAAGCCTTTATCCTTATTTTCCTTTCTATCGTAAAAAAACACTCCCACTATCCATTGAAGATGGTTAGGAGAAAAGGAATTCGGGAACAAGATTCCAACGCATCAACCGTTTTGGAAAATAGCACACTTTCGAATGTTAGCTCTGCAAACTTAGAAACCAAAGAACCATCAGGCTTACTTGGAAGAAAGAATAATGACTTGGAAGCGTTACATTTGGCTTTGCAGATTGATGCTACTAGGAGGCCCATTGAAGAGAGCTCGGCTCTAAGGACCTCAGTGATTGACTTATATCAAGCGGAGTCAGAGATGAAAACACTTTATGAATTTTATAACTGAACTGGATCCTTGTCAAATCTACATGTTAGTCTAAAGTAGCAAAGATTAAGCTTTAATAGGGGAAATAGCCCAATCATTCGACCAAAACGCTATGGAAGCAGGAAGGCCTTCAATTCTAACACAACCTATGAACTTGAGTTTGAAAAGGAGGGGGCCAAGAGGTGCACGTCCCTGGAACGACAACTACTCAAAGTAAAGGGTTTATGGGGTAACACTCGATCGCAGGGGTCTTCGAAAGGCATCAAACCAGAACATAAGGATAAAGTCCAGTCTCCAAGGGAAAGTATAGCCACGTAGGAATTGGAAATGAAAAAGAAAACTTGTTCGATTTCTTCCAAGAGGGGAAGAACTAATCCATTAGATGAAAGATGCAATGAGAGCATATACAACGGAGGCAAAGAACAATCTGAAAGTTCAACTACTGGAGAATCAAGTCCTAAAAGATCAAACCATGGAAGCTTGGAAACCTATTTTGGGAACATGGAGGAGAAAACCATTAAAAATCTATTCGAAGCCGAAAGGAAAAGAATCTTGGATGGGCAAATTAGTGACGGTGGAAGAACGACACCCTTTATTGATGAAATCAACAATATAGTAATACCTTTACGTGTAAAGACCCCAACCATGAAACATCATGGATCTACTGACCCAAACGACCATTTCATGGTTTTTAATAGCCAAATGGACGTCTATAATGCTTCCGGTGCTATACGATGCCGATTATTTTCAATAACGTGAGCGGCTGCCAAATGGTACTTACAATATCAAGAGGATACCATCTATTCATGGAAGCAGTTCTCTCATGAGTTCTTAATACAATTCTATGTTTGCAAAGATCCAGCCATGGGCTATACGATACTCGCAAATATAAAGCAAAAAGTAGGAGAATCTTTGAGTAGTTACTTGGAAAGGTTTAAGGCTGAGGCCCTAAAAGCAGAAGACATGAATGACAAGGAGAAACTCATCATTGTCTATTCAGGTCTAATTAAGAACACACCATTCTGGAAGGAATAATATATCTGCGGATGTAGAAGCTTGCAAGATTTCAACCTCCAAGCAGACAAATTCATTTGTATGGACGAATTGGATTTCGAAAGGAAACTCCAACAAGAAGAGAGATCTCAATGAGAATCCTAAGTCTCATTCAAACTTGAAAAGAAGGCGCAAGACCTCCAGAACTAAAACTTCAAGCTCTGTCCGCGGAAGTTGCTACAACTATGGATCAAAGGACTACTGTGCTATTCAATGTCGCGAGCCACGAACATGTCACATTTGCCGAGTCCCCGGTCACACGACATCCTGATGCCCCATACTTAAGAAGGACAATTAGACATCATGAAGGTCTGGTAACTTCTATTTCAACTCACGCAGTACATCAAATGCATTTAAAGAATTTTTGAACATGCTTACAATTTTTAATATGTCAACATCCCCCTACTTTGAGTTGTATTCTCACGCGAGTTGTGTGCTCGCACTTAAAGTGCTATGTGATCATGCGAGCTATGCGATCGCCCATGAGATGTATTCTCGCCATGAACTTTGTGTTTTCTCCCGCGAGTTGTGTACTTGCCAACGATATGTGTTCTCGCATCCGTGAACTGTGTTTTTGCACCCGAGAGTTGTGTACTCGCCCGCGAGATGTGTTCTCGCATCCGCGAGCTGTGTGCTCGCCCCCGAGATATGTTCTCGCCACGAACTGTGTTTTGCATCCTAGGCACGTACATCCTCTGCCTGCATACCATCCTGCAAAAGGGAACGAAAGCTCAATGGGAGCACATGAAGCACGTATAACCTCAGCTTCAAAAAACAAAAGCCTGAGGAAGCGGCTTGCCAAATCAAACCAAAGCCCGAGGAAGTGGCTCACCATATCGAATCAAAGCCCAAGGAAGTGGCTCACCAAATCAAATCAAAGCCCGGTGAAGTGGCTCATCAAATCAAAAACAAAGCCCAAGTAGCAGTTCATGAACCAACTTAAAGCTCAAGGGTGTAGCTAGTAAACCGAAACAAAGCCTGGAAAATGGTTCCCAGGGCCCAATCAGACATTCTTGTAAGGAACTGCGGAAAGGATCGTTAAGGCAAAGCAAACACTAGAGGAGGTGAATAGTGTTTGTAAGAATTTTAAACAAACTTAAATCTAAAAAGAAATATGGAGTGAATCAAACAACACAAACACAATCACAGACACCAATTCAAACACAAATGCAAAATAAACAGAAATAAAGGAAAATGTAGAAAAGGAAAGAACACACCGGATTTTATACTGGTTCGGATCACTCCTACGTCCAGTCCCACACAATGCTGGATAGTGCAGAGTTTTATTACTATTTTCAAATAGCCAAATACACCCTCCTTGATTTCATGGCTCAACAAGGGGACACCGACTCCTATCCCTTGATTTCACGGCTCGGGCACACCGACTCCTAAACCTTGATTTCACGAATTCAAAGATAAAAGCGTTTACTCTTGACTTACAAATTGGATCTTTTAATCCAAGCAATTACAACATAGCTCTATAACTCTTCAATAGCACTTGATTCAGAGAGTAGAGAGTGTAGAGAGAAGAAGTTTGATCAATTCAGAAATGAATTTGGCAGAGTATAAGTGTAAAAACCATAAAAACGAATAAGAATAATGTAGGATGAAAGGAGATGAAGATGGATAAGAAAAGATGTTAGAAAATTCGGTTTTGGCCTTTTTTATAAAGAATGAAGGGTTGCAACGTTTCTGAAACGTTACAAATAGTGAAAAGACACTTCCCTTCAAAATTAAAAAACTTGTTGTTATGTCGACATACATATTATGTTGTGTCGACATACCTATGTACAAAACTGATTTTCAAAGCATTTTCAAGTGTTTTGATATAAAACTAATTCTGGAAATTCTTGAATAAGATTCTAATGTTGTAAATCAATATTATATGATAGAAAAACATATGAAAACATACTTTTAAACTATATAAATATATTTATATAATCATAAGGTTTTAAACTATAAAAAATAAATAAAGTATATATAAAAACATAAGTTTGAAAAACAAAGAAGAATAAAAATATAGAAACAAAAATAGAGAGGATTGAGAATAAAATAGAAAGAAATAGAGGGAATTGAGAAAACAAAAATACAGAGGATTGAGAAAAGAATTGAAAAATCAGAAAACCTGGAGTGCTATTTAGAGTCTTACAAAATCTAGACTCTATAATTATATTAATCTTGAACTCTTGAACTCTTGACATCTTGATATCGTGATTGCTCATGAGTCTTGAATCTACTCTGAATTCTGAATCTCTAAAAGCACTTAAACTGTACAGTCTTCGGTATTAATTCATGTATACAAATCCTGCATATGTGTATATGTATATATATATATATATATATATATTCTAGATAAAGATGTTAGTATATATTTTATAAACAATGATAATTGAAATAAGGTTCTTGTCATCAAAACTCCATTCTCCAACAATCTCCCTCTTTTTGATGATGACAACCTTAGTTTATAAAATATCATACGTGTATATACCTATTTGAGGATGATCCTCTTATACTCTACCTGTCTATAAGAATTCTATAAAACTATGTCTATATTTTATAATTTCTCCCCCTTTGGCATTATCAGAAAGAAAGATTAAAGATACTTCCCCTGAGTTAAACAATTCTAGAATCTAAATAATATTCCTAAGAATACTCCCCCTAAATTGAATAACTATTTCTAATTAGATTACTCCCCTTAATCTGATAATCATATGTTTATGTTATAGAAGGTTAGAACAATATTAATCATAAACAACAATTTTATTAAAAAAATACGTGTATGTATACATGAATTCATACATATACATCATATTATAAGAACGTAATGAAGCGAAATCTAAACAACCCTTAAATAATAACTTATTTGACAATGGGAGATTTGTGAATTGGACAATTTGGATAATGGAGAAAAAATTCTCCATTCTTTTCAATTACATTCCCATTTTCGTCAAATATAACTTCTCCTACGCACTCAACATTATCGTCTTTGTTTGTTCGTTGAGTCTCTTGTTGTTCTTCCTCCTCCATCATTTCTTCCTCTTCCATTCTTCTTCTGGATCTTCTTTTGGTTCTTCCTCTTCTTCCATTAGTTGATTATCATCATTGATGATAATCGGATTAGTCTCATTATCCATTATATACTTTAAGAGACTTCTCATTACCTTTCCTTGTCTGTTTTGCTCTTGACTTAGTCTGATTTGAAGTACTTGCATCTTAGCCACTGTTTGCAATAAGTACTTCACTTTCTCTTCAATTTTGATCACTCTAGAGAGTGTAGATCGTTGAATTGGACTCTTGGATGGTCCGGCGTGTGAATCGAAGTTATTTTGGGTATTTGGATTAGTGAAAGCCATTGTAATTTTAAATTTAGAGTTTTTTTAGAGAAGAAGAATGAAAATGAAGAAGAAATGTCGAAATAATTGATTTATATAATTGAAATAATTAAATTTTGGTAGGAATTAATTTTAAAAAAACTTTTCAGTTATATGTCGACATAGCAGAAAGTTTATGTTGACATAATGTTGTTTTAAATTTAATTATTTTAGTTACTTATAATATATATATATAATTACTTAATTATTCTAATTCACTAAATGAACATATACCCAATTCCCTTCTAAATTTAGTGAATGTTGCTTCATTTAATGGTTTTGTTAATATGTCAGCTATTTGTTTATCTATTTCAAGTGAAATCTTTTCTTTACTTACATTATCTCTTAGAAAATGATGTCGCACATCAATATGTTTAGTTCTCGAATGATGAGTAGGATTTTTACAAATGTTTACAGCAATTGTATTATCGCAGTATATAGGTGATTTACTTATGTTTAAACCAAAATCGTTTAAAGTTTGTTGCATAAAAATTACTTGTAAACACGCCAAAGCAGCAGATATATATTCTGCTTCAGTTGTTGACAAAGACACGGTATTTTGTTTCTTACTAAACCAAGATACAAGGGAATGTCCTAGAAAATGACATGTTCCACTAGTGCTTTTACGATTGGATTTACATCCCGCATAGTCTGCGTCACAGTACAAAACTAGATCAAACAAATCATTTTTAGGATAAAATAATCCAAAATCTAATTTATGCTTTACATATCTCAGAATATCTTTTACGGTTGTTAAATGAGTTTCCTTAGGTTGTGATTGATATCTTGCACAAAGACATACACTATGAATTATATCTGGTCTACTAGCAGTTATATATAATAATGATCCTATCATTCCTCTATATAGTTTTTGATCAACGTCTTTTGATGTATCATCTTTACTTAAAGCAATATTAGTTGCCATAGGTGTTGGTCTACCATTAGTTGTTGTTAGATTGTATTTATTAATTAAATCTCTCGCATATTTTCCTTGATTAATAAATATTCCATTCTTTAGCTGTCGACTTTGTAAACCTAAAAAGAATGATAATTCTCTCATATGACTCATTTCAAATTCTTTGGTCATAATATCTGAAAATTCTTTGTTCATTTTTTTATTTGTTGACCCAAAAATTATGTCATCAACATATATTTGTACTAATTGTATATCTTTGTTATTTTCTTAATAAACAATGTATTATCTAGTTTTCCTATTTCAAAGTTTGACTATAACAAATAATTTCGTAATCTATGATACCAAACTCTAGGAACCTGTTTTAATCCGTATAAAGCTTTGTATATGCGATCTGGTAATTTTTCATCTTCAAATAGGGGTGGTTGCTCTAGATATACGTCTTCTTGACAAATCCATTTAGAAACGCGCTTTTAACATCCATTTGATATAATTTGAAATTATTATAGTTTTCAAAAGCTAGTAAAATTCTAATAGCCTTTAGTCTTGCTACGGGGGCAAAAGTTTCATCATAATCTATTCTTTCTTCTTGAGTATATCCTTGTCTACTAGTCGTGCCTTATTTCTTACTACCTCACCGTGTTCATTCATTTTATTTTTATAGACCCATTTGGTTCCTATAATTGTTTTATCCTCTGGTCTAGGAGCAAATTTCATTACTTAGTTCCTAGTAAATTGATTCAATTCTTCTTGCATAGAAAGTATCCATGAATCATCGGAAGAAGCTTCCTTTGGATTTTTAGGTTATATAGTTGATATAAATGCGGCATTACTCATATTATTTAATTGATTACGAGTTCTAGCAACGGATTCAATATCCCCTAAGATATTTTCTACAGGATGATCTTTAAGTAATCTAATTCTTTTATTTGGTTGGTGATCTTCATTATTAGTCTCATCCTCACAATCTTCTTTATCGTTTTGAGTTACGTTTAATGTTTCTTCTATAGTGTTGGTTTCAGTATTAAAAACTCTATAAGCCTTGCTTCTTTCTGAGTATCCAATAAAAATTCCATTATCTGATTCTGAATCAAATTTGTCTAAATTATCCTTTGTATTAAGTATAAAAAATTTACTTCCAAATATTTTAAAAAAATGATACTTTTGGTTTCTTGTTATATAAAAGTTCATAAGGAGTTTTATGAGTCAAAGGTCTAATTGAAATTCTATTAATAATACAACAAGTTGTTGCTACTGCCTCAGCCTAAAAATTCCTAAGTAAGTTACTATCGGATAACATAGTTCATGCACATTCTTGTATCGTTCTATTTTTACGTCCAATTACTACATTTTGTTGGGGAGTTCTTGGAATTGAAATTTGTGAGTTATTCCCTTTTATTACAATATTTTTCAAAATTCACATTTTTGAATTCTCCACCATGATCGCTACGTATTATTTTAATTTTTAGCGATAATAAATTTTGAATCTTTTTAGAAAAAAATTTGAATTGATCGAAAGTGTAATGTCCCGCATTTTTATCGGTTTATATTTGAATATTTAAATCAGTTTAAACATTGAATTCTTAATATAAGTAGATTTAAATATTAATTAAAACGAAGTTGAACGTATAAAAATATATATTCAATATAATCGAGCTCGTAACGACGTTGCAGTTCGTAATTTAACGTTCTGAACTTCAACTGAGTGTACAGAAACCAGTTTAAATCGGATTTCTGCAAAACAAGAAATATTGGAATCTGTTGAACTGTATCTTTCTGACAGAAGTGAAATATTGAGATTTCGTCGTATAGATTGCAAGATATGTCAAAATCAAATATTCAGAAAGTCGCTATAGAACCGTTTATCGACCATAACAGTTTATTTGATATAACTAGATATCGGTTGCAAATATGGACAAGGTTCTTTTGAGGCACAGCGATAATTTAATTTTTAGAATTTTACTGTAATTTTTAATTTATTAAATATGCAACTTTTTATTTGAAGTATTTTGCACCCTGTATCGATATTTTAGGGTTTCACAATATGAGTTAACCTACCGATATTATTATATTTTCGGGATCGTGACACCTCGTTGAGCACGATTGTACTCTTACTTCTGTCCGTACGTAAATGTAATTTTAGAAACTGAGGTAAACCAATCTTTAAAACAATTATTCATTTGTATTACTTAACTCTTGAGTCATGCTTTCAAATCAACACCATAACAAAGAATGAACATGAATGGTCTCGGCCGAATTGTCCTAAAATAAAAAAAACAATATACACCCTACTATATAAAGTACTGCAGACCTATTCCTTGTGTCTCACGCCTACTTTAGAAACCTTGCCGACAAAGTAAAATAGAAAATTTAAAATCTGCACACCTAACAGCTAAATTGTACCGGACTACCCTTCTATTCCTTGCGTGCCAAGGAGCTTGGCAATATAAATACCCGAGCATCTGTTCTTTCCTACCTGAGGGATTTGGAAACCGATTTCTTTTCCTCTCTGTGACTTTTCTTAAATTTTCTCTTTCTCCATCCCTTTTCGCTCCTCTTCTATTTTCTATTTTAATACTTGCGCATGGTTTGAATACAAAGATATTGGGGGAATTAATCCCTCCATGCATGGACGTGGTCTTGAGAATATGGAATGGGTAACATTATAACATCAACTCATGTTTGGGATATTTGTGGAAGGCGCGTACTGTGCTGATTGATGAGGAGTCATGGAACGAGACTTTCCATGGTACGAACAACGTGAGATGATGATGAGGTACTATGGTTCCAACGTTTGGAAACAAGAGAAGAAGGTGTGGTGTAAAAATCAAGTAAATGGTGATTTGTGCTTAACCGTGAGCACAATATAAAGAGAGCAAGTTGGTGATTTGTGAATGAAGGGTCCAACAGAGAAAAATATAAAGGAAAGAAGCAGCAGGGGGTGTTCAAGTGTAACATTGCTGGAGCGTGCCATTTTCTAGAAGATGGAGCCAAGGTGGGCACTGGGTATGTTTGTCACAGCTCGAAGGGGAGACATGAGGTTGAATATGGACGTTAATGCGAGAGTCAATGAAGGAGCAACGTCCAGAGAAAAAAAAAAAAGGGGAATTGAAAGTCCGTAAAGAAAAGTGAATTAGAAGGAAGAAGCGGGATCTAGGATTTGCGGAAATGGACATTGTACGAAGAACAACAGTTGTATTTTCCAAAAACATGGAAAGAAGCGCTGTAGCGGATATGTGGTAGTGGGCCGAAAACGAATGAACTGCGGAAAACTTGGATCCGAACTGACGAAAATCGTTATTTAACGGTTAACGCGCCAAGGTGAGTAAATTCACTAACTCTATTTTATTTAAAATATTTTAATTATATTTTAAAATAATGGTTGAATGCTGTGTGATGGTTGATTAGGTAAATTATGGTTAAATTGGTTGAATTATTATATATCGTTGCATATGTACACATCACCGGTTGGATACTGATTCCATCGATTATAATATTCCCTAGTATGGAATCAGTGATAGTTGGTTGACTAACATCTATGGATGCGGAAACCGGTTGGAGGAATCCAACCGGATTCCTCAATATTTATATGAACTATTTGTTTTGTGCATGCACTGTTTGAATCATGTGAATGGAAATTCAATGTTATGTTGATTAAATAAATAGGCGGTATCGATTAAGAAGAAACTGAGATAAGTTGATAAATTAACGGATGGTTGAGGTTGACATACCCACTATTTGGTCGAGGATTATTAGTTAGTTAATTGGTTTTCAATGATAATAACTTAAGAGTTCATTGTTTAAATTAATTAGATTTCTAAATCCTTAATTACCTTTTTAATGAAGATAAAAGGATTATTGAACTAATAAAATAGTTATTGTTCATTAAGTATGCAACCATTCTATTTTAAATTAATAAGGAAGAAAAATATTTTACTTCAGCAATGATGAAGTAAATTAGTATTTAATTATTTTAATTAAATAATTGGTTTCTTAAACAGATTCCATTTAAGATGTTATCGAGTTGGGAAAGAAATGTCAAGCTTTTTGTAACGGAAAAAAATGTCAAGCTTTTTGTAACGGAAAAAAATGTCAAGCTTTTTGTAACGGAAAGAAATGTCAAGCTTTTTGTAACGGAAAGAAATGTCAAGATTTTTGTAGTGAAAAGAGATGTCAAGAATTTGTAACGGAAAGAGGTGTTGAGATTAATTATAAAGTGGAATATAGTAGTATATTGCAAGTCTCAGAACTATAGCAGTAAAGTAACGCTGTTGACTAGGCTTAAGCGTGACTGTTATGTCAAGATTAGTTATAAAGGGATATAGCAGCGTATAGTTAGTTTGAACTGTAACGATAAATGGAACGCTGTTAACCAAACTTAAGCATGATGTTTATATACAGTAGCACTTCCTAGGGAAGGAAAACAATTTGTTTTGAAATTCACTTATTCAAAAGTAATAAGTAATGACGTTTGTCCAAAGAAATATAAGAACGAATGTTAAAAGTGCCTGTGATTTGTGTGATATTGGTTGTACTTTGATTGGATGTTTGTTTTTACTTCGATAGTTAAATAACCGACTATCGAAGTGTTTTGACCATCGTTGTCTATACGGGGAGACCGGTTGGATATACTATCTGAAACCACTCCGTATAGGCATAAGCGCTGCGAATTTGATTATGCTGAAGATAATTGAAGACGGAGTGAAGTGAAAGGGTCGTCCTGTTCAGAATGGTACTTTCTGTTTGTCCAGACCCAGGACAACTTGTATGGATGAATGCCTGACAGCGTATTCTTAGAAGATCACCTAAGATGATCTTTTCAAGGTATTACGTCTGGTGGCGGAGAAATTCGTTTCTCTTAGCTTTTATACCCGTAATATCTTTGAGAAGATCAACTAGTGATTTGACGGGTTTGACGATGTGGCATTCAAAGTGTATGGTGGCCAGATGTTCTGAAAGGTAGACGTAGCCTCAAGCTTCGCAACCGGGAAATGACAAAAATCGGGCAGGCAGCATGACTATGTGGGTCGCTCCCATTAGGGTGTATAATCACCTATCTAGAGAAATTCCTTTTGTTTCTAAATCTATCGATTCTGCCCATTCGGGAACGGTGGTTTGAGTCCAACCGTTGGTGATATACATTCGATACACTCAAGCGAAATGAGTGGTCGGTCATGTGTGGGCCGGGTTGCAAGATGTTCTTGTTGAACCCAGGTGTATTCGCCTCTAGAGATACATCATCGGAAGGTGGTCCCATACCTTGTCATAGTTGGAATCCAATCTCCAATAAGCGCCATGCGGTTTTTGATTTTATACTATATATGTAGAGCGTGAGATGCAAGCGTTCTACTATTTGGCTATTTATGTGATTAGACATTATTATAATATCACTGGATTTTAATATCAATAATGATTTGGGTTATAGTAAGGTAAAAGCCGTCCATGTTTATGTGTGGGTTGGTCTTACTATTATCCTTTTGTTTCAAAAAGGATTTTCAAAGTTAAACCGAATGGTTGGAATTTACTCACACCAGTCCCATGACTGACCCAGAGTTTATTTTGTTTGTTTTTCCCTAAACTCTTGGGTGCCCAAATTTGTACGGGCAGTCAAGTGTTTCAGGCTTTGCAGATGCACTTGGAGGATCTTAAAGTAGAAGGCTCCACCGTCAGTTATCTAGAGTTATTTCCGCTGTATCAAATGTTATGTTGTACTCTGATATGGTATGTATACACAAAACAGATTTGTATTTCAAAGTTATGTTATATAATATATTTTATTCGTTCCGCTGTGAGATTCGTGTTTACTCTGATTCTGCTCAGTTGTTGTCTTCTTCTTCTTCTATTCTATTAGTTCTATCTTTTCTATCTCACCTTCTAATTTCTTTCTATTAATGATCCGGTATTTTCGATGTCTGAGCAGTCGACGCTGGGTTTTGTGTCGATTTTCGGAGTCGAAAACCCCGGGTCGTTACAGTGGTATCAGAGCTAAAGGTTAAGTGATTACCTTGGCTCTGTGGCGTAACTCAATAGAGATGGAGTTAGTAATACTCTAGATTGAGTTTGAGTGTATATATATATGAGCGCGTATTTGTAAATTGGTATAAGAACTGTTTTATATTGTGTTGGTTGGTTTGGCGAGTGGTTTATGAATTCTGGTCGATACTGGATTGCAAACTGTATCGATAGGTGTTTCTAAACTCTTGAACAGAGCAATTCAACACAATATGTTTTGAAAGAAAGGGTAAGTGAAATAATCTTACCAAAAATATAAAGAAAGCATATATATTGGATGTGTGATCATTATTATGATCAGATAAAGATATATAAGTGAGTTGGTTATATAAATAACCAATCGAAATATTATATGAATATAATATATAAATCAGATAAATTGAATCTGATGATAAACCAAAAATGGAGTTAAAACTCTAGAAATTTGAGAAGTCGTCGTAAATGGATTTGAATTAAACATATGAGGATTTTAAAATCCTGGGAGATTTGAAACTATTTTCCAAGTGTTGTGAAAGGTATTTTGAAGTAAAATTCAAAATGAAAGTGTTTTAGAATGAATTTCGAAAAGTAATACAATATTGAACTCACTTTGGTCACTGGGAAATAAATTCTGATGATGACGGCCGCATTATCAGTGTTCGTTTTCGAGTTCTAAGTGACGGATTACTACCAAGGATTTTGTTTTGAAATAAGTTGTTCGTGAATTCAAATGTTTGAATTGCTATTGCTATATATGTTTAAATATATATAAATATATATTATTCCAAACAGGTTTGAAATAAAACCCCAGGAATTTGAATTCTGAAATTTAAATTTTTCTTATGAAGTAAATGAATAGAGAATTTAACTAAGTCAAATAAAATTGGAGTTGAATTGATGCCAAGTAGGTGGAAAACGTACTAGAATAAGGATTTGACTTGGCAAAGTAGTTGAGTTGTGAATTGAGATTAGGAATGGAACCAAACTTGGTTTGGGAATTTGATTATTTGGAATTGGAATTGAACTGGAGTTTGAGAAAGAAATTTGAGTTGGGATGTAAGAGAATTATTGATTGAGAATAAACTGACTGGAGATCAGTTGGAGATGCATTTGGGTATGCTGAATGGATTACAAATGGAAACGAGAAAGTTGGATTCCCGATAAAGGGAGAGGGCCAGAGTGGCATGTGGTAATAGTACCAAATGAACCGTGCAACAAGAGAGGCTGACGAAATTCTCCGAAAATTAAAGTGTTAGAAAATTTTCAGAATTTTGAAAATTTCCATTACAAAGAAGGGAATTAATATTTTGATCAGTTCAGTTGGAACTGAAATTATGAAGTAAACCAAAAGATTTTAACCTGTTTACAACAGAAATTGTAGCATTTTTCCTACCTTAACAATTTCGAGGACGAAATTATTTTAAGGGGGAAGGAATGTAATGTCCCGCATTTTTATCGGTTTATATTTGAATATTTAAATCAGTTTAAACATTGAATTCTTAATATAAGTAGATTTAAATATTAATTAAAACGAAGTTGAACGTATAAAAATATATATTCAATATAATCGAGCTCGTAACGACGTTGCAGTTCGTAATTTAACGTTCTGAACTTCAACTGAGTGTACAGAAACCAGTTTAAATCGGATTTCTGCAAAACAAGAAATATTGGAATCTGTTGAACTGTATCTTTCTGACAGAAGTGAAATATTGAGATTTCGTCGTATAGATTGCAAGATATGTCAAAATCAAATATTCAGAAAGTCGCTATAGAACCGTTTATCGACCATAACAGTTTATTTGATATAACTAGATATCGGTTGCAAATATGGACAAGGTTCTTTTGAGGCGCAGCGATAATTTAATTTTTAGAATTTTACTGTAATTTTTAATTTATTAAATATGCAACTTTTTATTTGAAGTATTTTGCACCCTGTATCGATATTTTAGGGTTTCACAATATGAGTTAACCTACCGATATTATTATATTTTCGGGATCGTGACACCTCGTTGAGCACGATTGTACTCTTACTTCTGTCCGTACGTAAATGTAATTTTAGAAACTGAGGTAAACCAATCTTTAAAACAATTATTCATTTGTATTACTTAACTCTTGAGTCATGCTTTCAAATCAACACCATAACAAAGAATGAACATGAATGGTCTCGGCCGAATTGTCCTAAAATAAAAAAAACAATATACACCCTACTATATAAAGTACTGCAGACCTATTCCTTGTGTCTCACGCCTACTTTAGAAACCTTGCCGACAAAGTAAAATAGAAAATTTAAAATCTGCACACCTAACAGCTAAATTGTACCGGACTACCCTTCTATTCCTTGCGTGCCAAGGAGCTTGGCAATATAAATACCCGAGCATCTGTTCTTTCCTACCTGAGGGATTTGGAAACCGATTTCTTTTCCTCTCTGTGACTTTTCTTAAATTTTCTCTTTCTCCATCCCTTTTCGCTCCTCTTCTATTTTCTATTTTAATACTTGCGCATGGTTTGAATACAAAGATATTGGGGGAATTAATCCCTCCATGCATGGACGTGGTCTTGAGAATATGGAATGGGTAACATTATAACATCAACTCATGTTTGGGATATTTGTGGAAGGCGCGTACTGTGCTGATTGATGAGGAGTCATGGAACGAGACTTTCCATGGTACGAACAACGTGAGATGATGATGAGGTACTATGGTTCCAACGTTTGGAAACAAGAGAAGAAGGTGTGGTGTAAAAATCAAGTAAATGGTGATTTGTGCTTAACCGTGAGCACAATATAAAGAGAGCAAGTTGGTGATTTGTGAATGAAGGGTCCAACAGAGAAAAATATAAAGGAAAGAAGCAGCAGGGGGTGTTCAAGTGTAACATTGCTGGAGCGTGCCATTTTCTAGAAGATGGAGCCAAGGTGGGCACTGGGTATGTTTGTCACAGCTCGAAGGGGAGACATGAGGTTGAATATGGACGTTAATGCGAGAGTCAATGAAGGAGCAACGTCCAGAGAAAAAAAAAAAAGGGGAATTGAAAGTCCGTAAAGAAAAGTGAATTAGAAGGAAGAAGCGGGATCTAGGATTTGCGGAAATGGACATTGTACGAAGAACAACAGTTGTATTTTCCAAAAACATGGAAAGAAGCGCTGTAGCGGATATGTGGTAGTGGGCCGAAAACGAATGAACTGCGGAAAACTTGGATCCGAACTGACGAAAATCGTTATTTAACGGTTAACGCGCCAAGGTGAGTAAATTCACTAACTCTATTTTATTTAAAATATTTTAATTATATTTTAAAATAATGGTTGAATGCTGTGTGATGGTTGATTAGGTAAATTATGGTTAAATTGGTTGAATTATTATATATCGTTGCATATGTACACATCACCGGTTGGATACTGATTCCATCGATTATAATATTCCCTAGTATGGAATCAGTGATAGTTGGTTGACTAACATCTATGGATGCGGAAACCGGTTGGAGGAATCCAACCGGATTCCTCAATATTTATATGAACTGTTTGTTTTGTGCATGCACTGTTTGAATCATGTGAATGGAAATTCAATGTTATGTTGATTAAATAAATAGGCGGTATCGATTAAGAAGAAACTGAGATAAGTTGATAAATTAACGGATGGTTGAGGTTGACATACCCACTATTTGGTCGAGGATTATTAGTTAGTTAATTGGTTTTCAATGATAATAACTTAAGAGTTCATTGTTTAAATTAATTAGATTTCTAAATCCTTAATTACCTTTTTAATGAAGATAAAAGGATTATTGAACTAATAAAATAGTTATTGTTCATTAAGTATGCAACCATTCTATTTTAAATTAATAAGGAAGAAAAATATTTTACTTCAGCAATGATGAAGTAAATTATTATTTAATTATTTTAATTAAATAATTGGTTTCTTAAACAGATTCCATTTAAGATGTTATCGAGTTGGGAAAGAAATGTCAAGCTTTTTGTAACGGAAAAAAATGTCAAGCTTTTTGTAACGGAAAAAAATGTCAAGCTTTTTGTAACGGAAAGAAATGTCAAGCTTTTTGTAACGGAAAGAAATGTCAAGATTTTTGTAGTGAAAAGAGATGTCAAGAATTTGTAACGGAAAGAGGTGTTGAGATTAATTATAAAGTGGAATATAGTAGTATATTGCAAGTCTCAGAACTATAGCAGTAAAGTAACGCTGTTGACTAGGCTTAAGCGTGACTGTTATGTCAAGATTAGTTATAAAGGGATATAGCAGCGTATAGTTAGTTTGAACTGTAACGATAAATGGAACGCTGTTAACCAAACTTAAGCATGATGTTTATATACAGTAGCACTTCCTAGGGAAGGAAAACAATTTGTTTTGAAATTCACTTATTCAAAAGTAATAAGTAATGACGTTTGTCCAAAGAAATATAAGAACGAATGTTAAAAGTGCCTGTGATTTGTGTGATATTGGTTGTACTTTGATTGGATGTTTGTTTTTACTTCGATAGTTAAATAACCGACTATCGAAGTGTTTTGACCATCGTTGTCTATACGGGGAGACCGGTTGGATATACTATCTGAAACCACTCCGTATAGGCATAAGCGCTGCGAATTTGATTATGCTGAAGATAATTGAAGACGGAGTGAAGTGAAAGGGTCGTCCTGTTCAGAATGGTACTTTCTGTTTGTCCAGACCCAGGACAACTTGTATGGATGAATGCCTGACAGCGTATTCTTAGAAGATCACCTAAGATGATCTTTTCAAGGTATTACGTCTGGTGGCGGAGAAATTCGTTTCTCTTAGCTTTTATACCCGTAATATCTTTGAGAAGATCAACTAGTGATTTGACGGGTTTGACGATGTGGCATTCAAAGTGTATGGTGGCCAGATGTTCTGAAAGGTAGACGTAGCCTCAAGCTTCGCAACCGGGAAATGACAAAAATCGGGCAGGCAGCATGACTATGTGGGTCGCTCCCATTAGGGTGTATAATCACCTATCTAGAGAAATTCCTTTTGTTTCTAAATCTATCGATTCTGCCCATTCGGGAACGGTGGTTTGAGTCCAACCGTTGGTGATATACATTCGATACACTCAAGCGAAATGAGTGGTCGGTCATGTGTGGGCCGGGTTGCAAGATGTTCTTGTTGAACCCAGGTGTATTCGCCTCTAGAGATACATCATCGGAAGGTGGTCCCATACCTTGTCATAGTTGGAATCCAATCTCCAATAAGCGCCATGCGGTTTTTGATTTTATACTATATATGTAGAGCGTGAGATGCAAGCGTTCTACTATTTGGCTATTTATGTGATTAGACATTATTATAATATCACTGGATTTTAATATCAATAATGATTTGGGTTATAGTAAGGTAAAAGCCGTCCATGTTTATGTGTGGGTTGGTCTTACTATTATCCTTTTGTTTCAAAAAGGATTTTCAAAGTTAAACCGAATGGTTGGAATTTACTCACACCAGTCCCATGACTGACCCAGAGTTTATTTTGTTTGTTTTTCCCTAAACTCTTGGGTGCCCAAATTTGTACGGGCAGTCAAGTGTTTCAGGCTTTGCAGATGCACTTGGAGGATCTTAAAGTAGAAGGCTCCACCGTCAGTTATCTAGAGTTATTTCCGCTGTATCAAATGTTATGTTGTACTCTGATATGGTATGTATACACAAAACAGATTTGTATTTCAAAGTTATGTTATATAATATATTTTATTCGTTCCGCTGTGAGATTCGTGTTTACTCTGATTCTGCTCAGTTGTTGTCTTCTTCTTCTTCTATTCTATTAGTTCTATCTTTTCTATCTCACCTTCTAATTTCTTTCTATTAATGATCCGGTATTTTCGATGTCTGAGCAGTCGACGCTGGGTTTTGTGTCGATTTTCGGAGTCGAAAACCCCGGGTCGTTACAGTGGTATCAGAGCTAAAGGTTAAGTGATTACCTTGGCTCTGTGGCGTAACTCAATAGAGATGGAGTTAGTAATACTCTAGATTGAGTTTGAGTGTATATATATATGAGCGCGTATTTGTAAATTGGTATAAGAACTGTTTTATATTGTGTTGGTTGGTTTGGCGAGTGGTTTATGAATTCTGGTCGATACTGGATTGCAAACTGTATCGATAGGTGTTTCTAAACTCTTGAACAGAGCAATTCAACACAATATGTTTTGAAAGAAAGGGTAAGTGAAATAATCTTACCAAAAATATAAAGAAAGCATATATATTGGATGTGTGATCATTATTATGATCAGATAAAGATATATAAGTGAGTTGGTTATATAAATAACCAATCGAAATATTATATGAATATAATATATAAATCAGATAAATTGAATCTGATGATAAACCAAAAATGGAGTTAAAACTCTAGAAATTTGAGAAGTCGTCGTAAATGGATTTGAATTAAATATATGAGGATTTTAAAATCCTGGGAGATTTGAAACTATTTTCCAAGTGTTGTGAAAGGTATTTTGAAGTAAAATTCAAAATGAAAGTGTTTTAGAATGAATTTCGAAAAGTAATACAATATTGAACTCACTTTGGTCACTGGGAAATAAATTCTGATGATGACGGCCGCATTATCAGTGTTCGTTTTCGAGTTCTAAGTGACGGATTACTACCAAGGATTTTGTTTTGAAATAAGTTGTTCGTGAATTCAAATGTTTGAATTGCTATTGCTATATATGTTTAAATATATATAAATATATATTATTCCAAACAGGTTTGAAATAAAACCCCAGGAATTTGAATTCTGAAATTTAAATTTTTCTTATGAAGTAAATGAATAGAGAATTTAACTAAGTCAAATAAAATTGGAGTTGAATTGATGCCAAGTAGGTGGAAAACGTACTAGAATAAGGATTTGACTTGGCAAAGTAGTTGAGTTGTGAATTGAGATTAGGAATGGAACCAAACTTGGTTTGGGAATTTGATTATTTGGAATTGGAATTGAACTGGAGTTTGAGAAAGAAATTTGAGTTGGGATGTAAGAGAATTATTGATTGAGAATAAACTGACTGGAGATCAGTTGGAGATGCATTTGGGTATGCTGAATGGATTACAAATGGAAACGAGAAAGTTGGATTCCCGATAAAGGGAGAGGGCCAGAGTGGCATGTGGTAATAGTACCAAATGAACCGTGCAACAAGAGAGGCTGACGAAATTCTCCGAAAATTAAAGTGTTAGAAAATTTTCAGAATTTTGAAAATTTCCATTACAAAGAAGGGAATTAATATTTTGATCAGTTCAGTTGGAACTGAAATTATGAAGTAAACCAAAAGATTTTAACCTGTTTACAACAGAAATTGTAGCATTTTTCCTACCTTAACAATTTCGAGGACGAAATTATTTTAAGGGGGAAGGAATGTAATGTCCCGCATTTTTATTGGTTTATATTTGAATATTTAAATCAGTTTAAACATTGAATTCTTAATATAAGTAGATTTAAATATTAATTAAAACGAAGTTGAACGTATAAAAATATATATTCAATATAATCGAGCTCGTAACGACGTTGCAGTTCGTAATTTAACGTTCTGAACTTCAACTGAGTGTACAGAAACCAGTTTAAATCGGATTTCTGCAAAACAAGAAATATTGGAATCTGTTGAACTGTATCTTTCTGACAGAAGTGAAATATTGAGATTTCGTCGTATAGATTGCAAGATATGTCAAAATCAAATATTCAGAAAGTCGCTATAGAACCGTTTATCAACCATAACAGTTTATTTGATATAACTAGATATCGGTTGCAAATATGGACAAGGTTCTTTTGAGGCGCAGCGATAATTTAATTTTTAGAATTTTACTGTAATTTTTAATTTATTAAATATGCAACTTTTTATTTGAAGTATTTTGCACCCTGTATCGATATTTTAGGGTTTCACAATATGAGTTAACCTACCGATATTATTATATTTTCGGGATCGTGACACCTCGTTGAGCACGATTGTACTCTTACTTCTGTCTGTACGTAAATGTAATTTTAGAAACTGAGGTAAACCAATCTTTAAAACAATTATTCATTTGTATTACTTAACTCTTGAGTCATGCTTTCAAATCAACACCATAACAAAGAATGAACATGAATGGTCTCGGCCGAATTGTCCTAAAATAAAAAAAACAATATACACCCTACTATATAAAGTACTGCAGACCTATTCCTTGTGTCTCACGCCTACTTTAGAAACCTTGCCGACAAAGTAAAATAGAAAATTTAAAATCTGCACACCTAACAGCTAAATTGTACCGGACTACCCTTCTATTCCTTGCGTGCCAAGGAGCTTGGCAATATAAATACCCGAGCATCTGTTCTTTCCTACCTGAGGGATTTGGAAACCGATTTCTTTTCCTCTCTGTGACTTTTCTTAAATTTTCTCTTTCTCCATCCCTTTTCGCTCCTCTTCTATTTTCTATTTTAATACTTGCGCATGGTTTGAATACAAAGATATTGGGGGAATTAATCCCTCCATGCATGGACGTGGTCTTGAGAATATGGAATGGGTAACATTATAACATCAACTCATGTTTGGGATATTTGTGGAAGGCGCGTACTGTGCTGATTGATGAGGAGTCATGGAACGAGACTTTCCATGGTACGAACAACGTGAGATGATGATGAGGTACTATGGTTCCAACGTTTGGAAACAAGAGAAGAAGGTGTGGTGTAAAAATCAAGTAAATGGTGATTTGTGCTTAACCGTGAGCACAATATAAAGAGAGCAAGTTGGTGATTTGTGAATGAAGGGTCCAACAGAGAAAAATATAAAGGAAAGAAGCAGCAGGGGGTGTTCAAGTGTAACATTGCTGGAGCGTGCCATTTTCTAGAAGATGGAGCCAAGGTGGGCACTGGGTATGTTTGTCACAGCTCGAAGGGGAGACATGAGGTTGAATATGGACGTTAATGCGAGAGTCAATGAAGGAGCAACGTCCAGAGAAAAAAAAAAAGGGGAATTGAAAGTCCGTAAAGAAAAGTGAATTAGAAGGAAGAAGCGGGATCTAGGATTTGCGGAAATGGACATTGTACGAAGAACAACAGTTGTATTTTCCAAAAACATGGAAAGAAGCGCTGTAGCGGATATGTGGTAGTGGGCCGAAAACGAATGAACTGCGGAAAACTTGGATCCGAACTGACGAAAATCGTTATTTAACGGTTAACGCGCCAAGGTGAGTAAATTCACTAACTCTATTTTATTTAAAATATTTTAATTATATTTTAAAATAATGGTTGAATGCTGTGTGATGGTTGATTAGGTAAATTATGGTTAAATTGGTTGAATTATTATATATCGTTGCATATGTACACATCACCGGTTGGATACTGATTCCATCGATTATAATATTCCCTAGTATGGAATCAGTGATAGTTGGTTGACTAACATCTATGGATGCGGAAACCGGTTGGAGGAATCCAACCGGATTCCTCAATATTTATATGAACTGTTTGTTTTGTGCATGCACTGTTTGAATCATGTGAATGGAAATTCAATGTTATGTTGATTAAATAAATAGGCGGTATCGATTAAGAAGAAACTGAGATAAGTTGATAAATTAACGGATGGTTGAGGTTGACATACCCACTATTTGGTCGAGGATTATTAGTTAGTTAATTGGTTTTCAATGATAATAACTTAAGAGTTCATTGTTTAAATTAATTAGATTTCTAAATCCTTAATTACCTTTTTAATGAAGATAAAAGGATTATTGAACTAATAAAATAGTTATTGTTCATTAAGTATGCAACCATTCTATTTTAAATTAATAAGGAAGAAAAATATTTTACTTCAGCAATGATGAAGTAAATTATTATTTAATTATTTTAATTAAATAATTGGTTTCTTAAACAGATTCCATTTAAGATGTTATCGAGTTGGGAAAGAAATGTCAAGCTTTTTGTAACGGAAAAAAATGTCAAGCTTTTTGTAACGGAAAAAAATGTCAAGCTTTTTGTAACGGAAAGAAATGTCAAGCTTTTTGTAACGGAAAGAAATGTCAAGATTTTTGTAGTGAAAAGAGATGTCAAGAATTTGTAACGGAAAGAGGTGTTGAGATTAATTATAAAGTGGAATATAGTAGTATATTGCAAGTCTCAGAACTATAGCAGTAAAGTAACGCTGTTGACTAGGCTTAAGCGTGACTGTTATGTCAAGATTAGTTATAAAGGGATATAGCAGCGTATAGTTAGTTTGAACTGTAACGATAAATGGAACGCTGTTAACCAAACTTAAGCATGATGTTTATATACAGTAGCACTTCCTAGGGAAGGAAAACAATTTGTTTTGAAATTCACTTATTCAAAAGTAATAAGTAATGACGTTTGTCCAAAGAAATATAAGAACGAATGTTAAAAGTGCCTGTGATTTGTGTGATATTGGTTGTACTTTGATTGGATGTTTGTTTTTACTTCGATAGTTAAATAACCGACTATCGAAGTGTTTTGACCATCGTTGTCTATACGGGGAGACCGGTTGGATATACTATCTGAAACCACTCCGTATAGGCATAAGCGCTGCGAATTTGATTATGCTGAAGATAATTGAAGACGGAGTGAAGTGAAAGGGTCGTCCTGTTCAGAATGGTACTTTCTGTTTGTCCAGACCCAGGACAACTTGTATGGATGAATGCCTGACAGCGTATTCTTAGAAGATCACCTAAGATGATCTTTTCAAGGTATTACGTCTGGTGGCGGAGAAATTCGTTTCTCTTAGCTTTTATACCCGTAATATCTTTGAGAAGATCAACTAGTGATTTGACGGGTTTGACGATGTGGCATTCAAAGTGTATGGTGGCCAGATGTTCTGAAAGGTAGACGTAGCCTCAAGCTTCGCAACCGGGAAATGACAAAAATCGGGCAGGCAGCATGACTATGTGGGTCGCTCCCATTAGGGTGTATAATCACCTATCTAGAGAAATTCCTTTTGTTTCTAAATCTATCGATTCTGCCCATTCGGGAACGGTGGTTTGAGTCCAACCGTTGGTGATATACATTCGATACACTCAAGCGAAATGAGTGGTCGGTCATGTGTGGGCCGGGTTGCAAGATGTTCTTGTTGAACCCAGGTGTATTCGCCTCTAGAGATACATCATCGGAAGGTGGTCCCATACCTTGTCATAGTTGGAATCCAATCTCCAATAAGCGCCATGCGGTTTTTGATTTTATACTATATATGTAGAGCGTGAGATGCAAGCGTTCTACTATTTGGCTATTTATGTGATTAGACATTATTATAATATCACTGGATTTTAATATCAATAATGATTTGGGTTATAGTAAGGTAAAAGCCGTCCATGTTTATGTGTGGGTTGGTCTTACTATTATCCTTTTGTTTCAAAAAGGATTTTCAAAGTTAAACCGAATGGTTGGAATTTACTCACACCAGTCCCATGACTGACCCAGAGTTTATTTTGTTTGTTTTTCCCTAAACTCTTGGGTGCCCAAATTTGTACGGGCAGTCAAGTGTTTCAGGCTTTGCAGATGCACTTGGAGGATCTTAAAGTAGAAGGCTCCACCGTCAGTTATCTAGAGTTATTTCCGCTGTATCAAATGTTATGTTGTACTCTGATATGGTATGTATACACAAAACAGATTTGTATTTCAAAGTTATGTTATATAATATATTTTATTCGTTCCGCTGTGAGATTCGTGTTTACTCTGATTCTGCTCAGTTGTTGTCTTCTTCTTCTTCTATTCTATTAGTTCTATCTTTTCTATCTCACCTTCTAATTTCTTTCTATTAATGATCCGGTATTTTCGATGTCTGAGCAGTCGACGCTGGGTTTTGTGTCGATTTTCGGAGTCGAAAACCCCGGGTCGTTACAGAAAGCATCACTTTTATTTTTAAGAAACAAAGTCCAAATGTATCTAGAAAAATTGTCAACTATTACAAACACATATCTGTTATGATTTATTGATTGACTTTGAGATGGACCAAATAAATCCATCTGTATTAATTCTAATGGTTTTGAAGTAGTGATTTCTTATTTTGATTTAAATGAACTCTTCTTTAATTTTCCGAATTGACAAGCATTGCATAAGTTATTTAACTTTGAATTTCATTTTGGGTAATCCTCTAACAGAATCTAATTTAGAAATTCTAGAAATATGTTTAGAATTTGTATGACTAAATCTCTTATGCCAAATCCAAGGATCACATGTATTGGCCATAAGACATAATTGGAAATTTTCATACTTAATATATAAATATTTTTCTTTCTATCTCCTTCGAGTATAACTTTTGAATTCCTATCTTCTATAAAACATTTTTTCTTTTCAAATTTTATTTTAAATCCTTTATCTCAAAGTTGACTTATACTTAGTAAATTGTGTTTTAAATTCTTAAACATCAGAAATAATAGGAGTTTCAGAATTACTGACATTGTCTATTCCAATGATGTATCCTTTAGAATTATCTCCGAAGTTTACCAATCCACCATCTTCATACTTCAGATTATTGAGTAGTTCTGGATTTCCAGTCATATGTCCTGAACAGCCACTATCCAGTATCCATTTGTCCTTTTTCATTTCCACCAGTTGCTTTCCAAAATTTGAATTTTCAAAAGCCATGTAACACACCAGTTCAAGTTTTGAATTTCCAATAGACACCTCTTCAGAATTTGAATTGCCAATAGCTACTTAACCAATCTTTTCAACTTTTGAATTTTCAAAAGTCATAGAACTCATCCTTTTCTGTATTGAACAATATTTCAGTAGATCACATGCTTCTTTAACATTAATATTTGCAAACTCTCTTAACATTGATACAATGCATGAATTGACACTTATAAAATCAGAGATTCCAAAATATGCCATTTTACCAAGATTTCAAAAATCAGATTATGATCTTTCAAAGACCTTGCTCTGATACCAATTTTTAGTGATTGCGGAAAGGATCGTTAAGGAAAAGCAAACACTAAAGGGGGGTGAATAGTGTTTGTAAGAATTTTAAACAAAACTTAAATCTAAATAGAATTAAGGGGTGAATCAAACAACACAATCACAGACACCAATTCAAACACAAATGCAAAATAAACAGAAATAAAGGAAAATGCAGAAAAGGAAAGAACACACCGGATTTTATACTGGTTCAGATCACTCCTACGTCCAGTCCCGCACAACGCTGGATTGTGCAGAGTTTTATTACTATTTTCAAATAGCCAAATACACCCTCCTTGATTTCATGGATCAACAAGGAGACACCGACTCCTATCCCTTGATTACACAGCTCAACAAGGGCACACCAACTCCTAAATCTTGATTTCACGGATTCAAGGATAAAACCGTTACTCTTGACTTAAAATTGGATCTTTCAATCCAAGCAATTTTAAAACAGCGCTATAACTCTTCAATAGCACTTGATTCAGAGAGCAGAGAGTGTAGAGAGAAGAAGTTTGATCAATTCAGAAGTGAATTCGGCAGAGTATAAGTGTAAAAACCATAAAAATGAATAAGAATAATAGTAGGATGAAAGGGGATGAAGACGGAGAAGAAGAGATGTTAGAAAATTCGATTTTGGCTTCTTTTTATAGAGAATGAAGGGTTGTAACATTTCTGAAACATTTCAAATAGTGAAAAGACACTTCCCTTCAAAATTAAAAAACTAGCTGTTATATGTCGACATACATATTATGCTATGTCGACATACCTTTGTACAAAATTGATTTTCAAAGCATTTTCAAGTGTTTTAATATAAAACTAATTCTGGAAATTCTTGAATAAATTTCTAATGTTGTAAATCAATATTATATGATAGAAAAACATATGAAAACATATTTTTAAACTATATAAGTATATTTATAAAATTATAAGGTTTTAAACTATAAAATATAAATAAAGTATATATAAAAACTTAAGTTTGAAAAACAAAGAAGAATAAAAATATAAAAACAAAATAGAGAGGATTGAGAGTAAAATAAAGAAACAAAAATAGAAAGAATTGAGAAAAACGAAAATAGAAAGGATTGAGAAAAGAATTGAAAAATCAGAAAACTTGGAGTGCTATTTAGAGTCTTACAAAATCTAGACTCTATAATTATATTAATCTTGAACTCTTGACATCTTGATATCTTGATTACTCATAAGTTTTGAATCTACTATGAATTTTGAATCTCTAAAAGCTCTTAAACTGTATAGCCTTCAGTATTAATTCCTGTATACAAATCCTTCATATGTGTGTGTATATATATATATATATATTATAGATAAAGATGTAAGTGTATATTTTATAATCAATGATAATTGAAATAAGGTTGTTGTCATCAAAACTCCATTCTCCAACAATTCTAACAAATACCCGAATATGGGTCGGTTCAGAACTTTCATTATTACCAGAAGTGGACTTCTGGTCTTCTACTACAACTACCCGAATCTGGGTTTGGTTTGGGACTTCTCTCATTGCCAGAAATGGATTTCTGGTCTTCTATTATAAAGACCCGAATCTGGGTCAATTCGGGACTACTATTATTGCCAAATGGGGGTATTTGGTCTTCCATCAAAAGATTGGAGAATTGAATTACTGTTTGCAGCATCGCGCCAAGGGCTATTTCTCTACGACACCTCGTATGGGAAGGCTTCTTATACCCATATAATGTTCAATTATTGTTCAATGTAATTGATCATGTTATCATCTCACAAGCTCATCCATTACTTAAGGTTCATCCTGACAATACCCCACAATATGTAAACAAGCCATTATATGCATGTTACTCTTTGTGGAAGGATTACAACAATAGCATGCGTAAAGTTTTCCAAACACAAATAAGGGTTAAGTATCATGTAGTCTCTATACAATTCACAAGCACGCCCATAAAGTTGTGCTGAAAGCGATCACACCTGAAAGTTAGGCCGTTAAAACCCCTTTATCACAATATTTCCTTGTCATTTGGACTTAATCTAACAACGATGTGGGCAAAAACTCAATCATTATGCGAAAATCTAACCACGTAAACATTAGTTTTTATATGTTACACAGATAAAGGTAAAGGAGATTCATGTAAAGATTAGTGTAGCTTAATCAAGATTTCTGTCATCTCCGGAGAAAGAACTCAGGGCTTCCCATACTTAAACAAGGGTCATGAGGTTACTATCATACCCAAAAGGGAGTCGCTGGTCTTATTTCCATAACATTTAAACATGATTTACCTTCCTACTAATAATTTTTATAACATTCGAAGTTTTATTTACCCAAGCTTGAATCATGGGATTTCTGTTATCTTCAGGCATGAAGTCTGGCCTTTATTTACCCAAGCATGAGAATTAAAAACTTCATAAATCTTAGATGTGGTTCCCATGTGTTTTCTGCTTGCCTGAATGTGAATCCCATTGTACCTATGAGAATTTCTGATTTTAATTCATCCGAGCATGATTCTCAGGGTACCTGATTCCTTATTCTGCCGAAGCGTGGGTCTTAGGGTTTCCACTAATTTCAGATATGAATCCCATGTAATTTTTATTTACCTAAGTGTGAGTCTTGGGCTTCCCATGAGAATTCTGATTTCCACTTGCCCAAGCGTGAATCTCAGGGTTTCTATATGATTTATGATTTCCCTTAACCTGAGTGTGAGTCTCGGGGTTGCTATGATTTCTGATTTCAGTTTACCTAAGCATGAGCATTGGGGTTTCTATTGTTTTCAAGTATGACATCTGACTATCTATTTACCTGAGTGTGAGTCTCAGGGTTTCCATAGGATTTCCAATTTCTGTTTACCCGAGTGTGAGTTTCGAGGTTTCTATATGATTTTTGGTTCCCACTTACCCAAATGTGAGTTACGGGATTTCTACTAAATTGCCGATGTGAATTTACGATATCTGATTTTCTATTTATTAGTTCCTATTTTCCTATCACGTTCAAGTTTTTTGAATTCTTGTTACATAAGTTCAAGTCAGAGATTTAAACCTCTTTCCTCGGTATTTCCAAATGAGTATTCTAGATTTACAGTATTTTCAGAAGACAGAGCAATAAACTTGTTTTCTTCTAACAGTCAAGTTTTGTTATGAATCTTCTATGAAAATTTCCAGGGAAAATGTTAGTCTCCCTCTATCATGCTTATGTATAGAGTTCGGATATATCATTGTTGCTTCAAGGTTATGGTTCTTAAGTTTGTGTACGAGCAGGTACCCGGGGCATCCCATCTGAAGCCTTCCAACGGGGTTTATGATCTCGCAACTCTTCGTAAAAGGAAGTTTTCTAAACTCATAGCATATTTTCCCCTAATACTTGCTACCATGAATTGTGGTCAAAATAATATTTGACACATCATAAGGTCCCACATGGATACATGTTTAAATTTACACACTGAGTCCGCAAAAGGTTTATGACTAGGAATTCATGTTCATGCCCTATTTTATTAAAGAAATATTATGCCTCCCTTTGTATCTTTATCTTGAGTCATACAAAGCTAATGTCGAAACATGTCTAGTGATTCATGTGTTGTAGTAAAGCAGTGCAGAAGTTATAGGATTTTGTCCTAAAGAACAAAAGCTTCTTTATACCCGGAGGAGCTAACTGTTAACACCAAAATTAGCACTGGCCAAGTATAAAGAAGTGGAAGCTCCAAAGCCAAAAGAACAAAATGTTTCGGACATTAGAACCAGGATTATAAAGAAGAAGAAAAAGCTAAGGAGCTACTGGAAGCAGAATCCAAGAGCTCGAATCAGACCGAAAGCAGATACTGGCAGCCAAGTGGATTTAGAGCATAAGAGTTTCAGTCTGACATCGATAACAACAAGAAAGGAGGAAGATGTGGCCAATGTTATGTCGATACAAGCATAATGGACGAAATCCTAGAACCAATACAAGTAAAGACATCGGCAAGGCAATGCCGACACTAGAGGGGACACAGAAGAAATGCTCTGAAAGCGTACCACCCAAAACCGTAAGCAACTAGAAATGGGCAACCGAAGGCATAAGAACTGAAAGCTTAAAGCCACTGAAGGGCAGCACTACATCAGGCAAGAGAAGGTTGTCGGTACTACTTAGTTTAACACCGACACTAACTCCAGAAGAGAGTTTATAAGTCATCTGAAAGGGGTTACGAGTGAGGTTATTGTAAGATCAAAACTAAGACCATGGGTTATCGAAAGGAGAAAGGAGGTAGTCACTATAACATACTTAGATCTGATACTTGCACCGACAAGCAAAGGCAATGGAGCCGAAATCCAAGCTAAGAGGAAGCGGAGGACTACCGAAACTATCACCAGGAAACATCTACAAAGTCAACAACAGGCGTACCAAAGGCAGGCTGTCACCAAGACAAGCTCCCAGATACCGGAAGTTGAGCAGAAGGAAATAAGATGGCAAGTCCAACATCAGAGCATGTAATAACGCTAAGGTACTGAAACCGAAAGGTATGGATGCGGACCGAGACTAGTGGTCCCAAAACCGAGAGCCACCGAAGTCAAGGTTATCAGAATCCGAGACCGAGCTATCGAGAGGCACATCAGCGGAACCACTTCCGAAAGCCTGAGATTAATATTTCAAAGGCAAAGGAGACATCAATAAAGACATTCGATCAGAAGAAGGGTGGCCAAAACCATTCTGCCTGAACCGAAAGTCACAGAAGAGACCTAAACCTTGTTATGCATCAGAAAGAGGCTTCTGGAGGGTTCACACCAGAAGGGGCCCCATTTTTCCTGTAATAAGACCCCAGGGGTCTCATTTGGGAGAACTTTTCCTTATTCCATAATGTTTCTCTCACTTTCTAGAAAGAAAACCCTAATTTGTAAATCAATTTGGGGATTTCTCATGTAACCTCCGCTATAAATAAAATCATCAGAGCCCTTAAAGTGGCCGTAGGTTCAATCTGAACCGAACCACTATAAATTGTTCGTTCTTACTATTTCCGCATATTATATTGTTCTTTACTCTACTTATGTATGTGTTCTGCTGTACAACTGAATTGGCCTAGCTTCCTAGCTACCTTATGCATTACCCTCAACAAAGGCTTCGGACGCAAGCCTTACCCTCAGTCTTAAATCCTTAAGATACCCCTCCACAAGCCATTTAGTTTCCTAACTTGTAAAGAGCCTATGAAACACTTATCCCGTGGTAATTGTTGGTCCTTAAGTCTTGTATGAGTGATACTCAACCCTTAAGGGATAAGTAACTAATCTTCGAGCTTTAGACCTCGATATCTAGGAAACAGTGAACTAACTCAAGCTTGTAGGAAGTGAATAATCCCATTTCCCCCTTAGGTCTATTTCCTTAGACCTATCTCTGGTGTTGACGAAAATATATTGTTAGCAGATGTAACCTCTGGTTTGGCCTGCCCTTCATGTCGACCAGAACACAACAATGGAAATCGCACTTTACTCATTGAACAACATCATGGCACAATAGCTCGTGGTACTATGGATGGGAATGCTAATGTATCCCCATATAGGGGAAACCTGGGAATGGGAACTGGAAATGGTATCCCAGGTCGGCTCAGCCACACCGACTCAGGTTGGCTCAGTTATACCGACCCAAGACCTGGGGGCACCACCGAGCCGAGCCTAGGCGCACAAGACATACTTCCACCATCTACCAAGCTTCGTGCTAAAGTCACAAGCACTTGGATTGCGTAATTAGCAGCAACTTCTTGGAGATGAAAAGTAGATTGCTAATTTTATTTGACGCTTTTCAAAAGGCGGCACATCTAAAGACGACGTGGATAATGTTAACCGCAGCCCTTTATCACGGGACATCAAGAATTCCCACAACCGGCTTGACTTCAAACTGCCATCTTTGTAGGAATACAACAACAAGATTGATCCTATCACGCATCTGATGCACTATATGCGCCACATGGAAGTACTATTAGCGTTGGATAATGTTATGGCTAAGTGATTCCCCTGTTCTTGACTGATATAGCTGCTATGTAGCTTTGGCAGCTAGATTACAAGTCATTAAACAGCTGGAATGCTTTGGTTGCCCGCTTCATTGAGCCATTTAGGGTCCACATGTCTCAGTCCAAAAACGTCATGACCCTTACTTCTATCAAACAGATGTCCGGCGAGACCATACGCTCATACCTGAAGAGGTTTAATGCAACGATGGCGTAGGTGGGTCGATCAGAACCGTCCATAGTATTATGGCTGTCGTTTCCGGCATCTTGGATAAAACGAGTTTCAAAATCTCTTTACAGCAAGTCCAGCCAAGAGACCTTGGCGAATTTTACTTTGAGGCTGACAGGTTCTTGCGGCAAGAGGATGCTAATATCGAGGTGGATAACCTCAAAGTTTTGATGGCAAAGGATTGAGGACCATCCAACTCTGGAAAGAACAAGGGCTAGGGAAAGGCCCCAGAGAAGAGTGATATAAATGTGCGGTTTCAGGGAGAACCCAAGTATGAAAAGTACACCGATCTCAATTTCTCATTACTAGATATATATACCTCAACGTGCGAGAAATTATTCCTTTCCCTAAGACTCCCAAGAGGGAGCCAACTCAAAAGAAATGAGATTCTAGGCTACACTTTACGTTTCATGATATGGCAGGCCATGCCGTAAATGACAACATGCACTTACGTGGCCTTATCGAAGAGAGGATCAGACGTGAAGAGCTTCCTGAATATGTCAAACAACCAACAATGCCTACACTGGCATACTACCACCTAATCCCTGGAATGGGAATGATCTAGGACCGAGTAATCGCGGGATCATAATCAGCTGATCTGGAATATATCACCATAGATTTTTGCATTTCTTTGGAATAAGATATGTTTTTGTTTGTTTTATGATTTACGGATGGCTACATCGACTCGTATATGCACGAGGATTAGGAATTAATCCTTGGACATACTTTGTTCTCGACAATAAAACCATCCATAGATTAAATGGCTGTGTTGAAGTACACACGTACAAGATTAGGATTTCTATGGCTTATACTTGTCCCGAAACCCTAGGTATGGATTATGCCTAGGGACAGACTGTCCTGTAAGGCTGTGGCAAGAGTAGACCTATCATGATATGAGTATGGTATATACTCAAATTGGATTCGTAAGCATGGATTATACTTAGTAAAATCGGACTATCTTGTTAGGATTTGACAAGAGAACTCAATAAAACTCGAGTATGGCTTACGCTTTGTTTGAACCTTCGCGTATAGATTATGCCTGAAGGGTTGGGTTATCTTGATAGGATTTGGTAGAATAATCCGATCATCACTTAGGAACGAATTATGCTCGCTATGGATTGGCTCGACGAGGCCACCGTTTTCTTGGATTTATCCTATATTACAATCCAAAGTGATCGTCAGATTTTTGTTTTTGTTTTATGGCCTTTTAATAATACGATCTAGAATGATCATGGTTTTCTTATAATATGGTCCGGCGAGACCATGGATTTCTGATTTTCTATAAATATGATCCAGTGCGATCATGGCTTTCTGGACTTCAATATATTGGATTTCTATGGCTTTTGGATTATCTAGAAAACACCATCCTTTTTCAATAAAGATATGTTCTGGAGGGCAAAGTGTTGACGTTCCTTTATGACAAGGCCATCACAACTTGGATTTCAGTCGAGCAATGTGCTCAGGATTTGAGCATGAGTTCTCACTATCATGATTCACTTCGTTGAAGTGCCAAAACTCTCGGAGACTTGGAATTCTTGTAGATAGAGTCTCAGGTTGATCAGCGTCCCGGGTCGGCATGGGCTGGCTCAGCCCATTCTTTCAGTTCCCTTTATTTCAACTCGAAGACCCTGGTCGGCCTAACCCGGGTCGGGATGATACTACAGCCGTCACTTGGCCTACTTCGGATCGAAGCTCCTTGGGTCGGCATGATACTTCAGGCATCACCTGGCCTACTTCGGATCGGAGTTCCTCGAGTCGACTATGCCGAGTTGACCTGTGCCGACCTGAACCTTTGGGCGGTTCCCAATGATGACAAACTCGGTCAACATTAGACCTACTCTATCTCCTTAATATCCGGATCGGATGATGCGTGTGCTGCACATCCCAAGGAGGACTTTCTCATGTAAAAGACTAGTTCCACCACTTGTTGGATGCATGACACGTGGCCAAAGCGACTTGGAATGGTCGCCATGGGGTATGCCGACCCAAGCCTGAAGGGCTCCTATAAATACAAGTTTCGAAGGCTGAAAGAGAGACTTTTTCCAGCCCGGCTTTTTTCTTTCTCCTGAGGTGCAAGGCTGTTCCAAAGGAGGTCGAATACATCACCAAAACACAAGGATTTTCTGCATAAATCAAATTTTTCTCTACTTTCTTACAAATCAAACAACTATAACCTATAATCGACAATATAAACAAAGGTTATAAGTGGGTGTAGGCTTGGACTGAGCCGAACCACTGTGAAAACTCTTGTATATTCCCTGTTTTACTTGAATTTTTGCATCCTATAATTGTGACTGTGAGAATATTCTCTTATATGTGTGTGGATTACGCACTTCGGCGGTTGATTGCTAAGAATTCCACTTTTTGATGTTAGCAGCTTCTAATGGCTCTCTAAGGTGAGTGTATAACTTACGATATATATTTTTATGCAAATTTGATTTTATGAAGTATATATGGTTATGCATGTTAATTTATATAATTGATGATTTGTGATTTAAGTTAACATTAACATCATTGTTAGTTGACTCTGACATAAAATTAAAATTGAATAGGTTGATAGAAAGTTGATTGGTCGTTAATATATATTTGATAGTCAAATCAAATTGAAGTTGAAAATTCCCGAATCTAACTTAGAATGAATCAAAATCATTAATTGTCATTTAATGAATAATTTGTCTTTTTAATTGAAATTTGAAATTTAATTTGAATTGAATTTATCGACATTCAATATCGATTTGGAATAGACTAAATTTCACAAATTTTTGGTTTATTGATTTAGATTTGATATTAAAATATTATCGGTAGTTGAACACACTGATATATGATGGTCATATTGTGTATGAGCCTAGATCTTGGTTGTATACGTTAATCTATTGATCGATATGACAAATGATATTACGTTATTGTTATGATATACCCTCAGCACTGTATGATTGATTGCCAAATAATATTATTGCTGAATGGTTATAAACCAAAAAATCCAAAAAAAAAAACCAAACATGTTAAAATGATACAACTTTATGGTATTTATTATGAGTTGAAATGATATACATTCATTTAATTGAATTATTTAAATTGGCTTATTTAAAGAATTTTTAATTTAAATTTTTGAATCTTTTTAATGAAATTTGGAATTTGAACCTGTTTTAAATTGAATTGGAGATTAAATTAGATCTACTTGATTTCAAACTAGAGTTGAATTACTTAAGTTAGATACAATTGATAAATCCGCTTAAACTATAAATGAACTTAAATTTATTATAAATGTTATTAAAGTATAAAATATGATTATTTCTAAATCTTACATCACTTTAAATTTGATTTAAGTCAAAGTTTGAATTTATCGTAAATGCGCAATCTAAATGGTTTCCATTCGATATTTATAAATTGTTTTAAAATAATGTTGTTGAGTGGTTAAATTAAATAACGATTTTTGATATGATAAGAACACTGGAATCCAGATATTTATGAAATTATATTATTTATATAATTAGTTTATAAAGTTGTTCATAAATAAATGATATTTTTGTAATATTATGTAGAATATGTAAACCATATTGAATTTGAAATAATTTTCAATGATTTTGAAAAATAAACGCTTTAAGACATACAAAGTGCTTAAAAATAATTTCCAAAAAGATTTGTCATTTTAGTTAACAAATAGTTGATATGTTGCAAACGAAACATATAACCAATAGTTGAAAGATGACTATTTGTGTGACGACCCGTCCCGCTACTCGGTTCGAACTGATCTTTAAATCGACTTAAACTAATCAACAAGACTAATAGCTTGGCATTACAACTAATAAGAACTGAAAAAAAACAACTTTTCATTATTATTACAATAACTTTTACCTCAGAGTACAAAAGATATAAGAGTACATTAATAAATACATCGCATAGCGGAAATAACAGTATCAGAATTTAACATATATACATCGCAAAATATAAACTCTCAGCGGAAAAAATAAAATGCTCTGGACGTGGTTTTAGCTTTAATCCAGCAACTTCTCCATAAAACATTTGCAAACCAAAACTACTAGCTGCCCATGTGGAAAACATGGGCACCCAGAGCTTAGGTGGGAAATAATAAACTCCTGATCAGTCATAAGACTGGTGTGAGAACTAAAACTGTTATTAATCTTTTTTTTAAAGTTGAGTAAATCACAGGACCATGCCGTATAACACGGAATGGGTTTTCTCCACATGAATACCAAATAATAACTACCTGTAATGCTTTTTGAAAATGAAGCTACCATAAGACCCGCAGCCTATCACATAATGCAGCGCACACTAGCGGGGCAGGTTTTGCCTTATGATAACCAAATATGTTTGATACATGAAAGTCACTTTTATATTACTAGTGCATGGTGTCGAAATCACTTTTGAAAGTAATTGTATAAATCTTAGTAGACGTAGGTACTGCGTCTACTTACATAGATGACCCTTGCAAATCCGGACAATCTCGGAGTACTTCTAGATGACCGTCACTTATAACCTAATCTTGGGTTGTACACCCCAATCGAGACATAAACAATAATCCAAATGATGTGAAGATCTCTGGTCTTCCACCACCTTCTTCAAAAACACTAATACTCATCGTATAGTTATTCAGAATGGGTCAAAACCTGGTCTTTTTAAATAACAAGTGCATCTTCCAAAACAATTTTGGTATATAAAATATCTTGAGTCTCATTCCATTTCGAATATTAGTTTACTCAAATCATTCTTTACGTTGGGAATTTCTCCCTTAAATCTTATCAAAGATTTACATTCATTAAAAATCTTATTTAATCTTTCTTGGAAATCATTCCAATAGATTATAAAAATCTCATTTCACAACTTTAACTCTAATAGAGTTTTCTAGACTTTATCGGGATTATCGAACCTTATAAAATGGAAGTTTCTCAAATCATTTTCTCATTCCCATCTTATTCATCCTATGGAGTAAAACTGGTGGTACTCCATATCTAACACCTCTCGTGTTTTGGTAAGTTTAATTACCTTCTTTCATTTCAAATCTAATTAAAGAATAAATCTTGTCGTTATGTTGAAACATTCTTACTCAAATACAAATCATTTATTAACCATTATAATGGTAAATCACTTTTAACTTTCCCAAATCATATCATCGACACAAAATCGTATTCGCAATTTCTTATTCATATCGTTTGGGAAAACCATTCATTATGCAGAATTGGTTCTCGATTGCACCTTGCAAGAGGATAATCTATCAAGTGTATGACCTTAAAGGCATAAACAAACATCACATCAAACACTTAGAAGATGACCCAACTCAACGATAAACCATCTAGTTCCAACTTCTTTCTTTAAATCCTTATATTCCATTTGAATAAAGATCCCATTTCAGCCAATCTTAGAAAATTATCCTTTCCTTTACATGTATCAAAGAACAAATGTTATTTAAAACATCGTTCACGACAAACCCAAAACCATTCTTCCATTTACAATGAAATCATCACGGAAATCATATCGGTTTATAATCGATATAAATTCCCGTATTGGACTAATCCTATAAGAGGAGTAACGACAAAGCCTTTTAAATTCCTTAAATAGTAAACGTCTTCATCCATAGAGGCCCATCTCGATTATCACTAAATCGATTTCCATTCAATTTCGATTAAATTTATTAATTGGAAAACTCAACTTTGGAAAAACTTCATTAATCTTAAATAAAAGATTTATTCCATAACTTTTCTTCAACTGGGTTAAAGAATAGTGTTATTGAAGACACCACTCACAAAAAAATCTAAACCAATTGGTATTAAATATAAGAATTCAAACAGAATTTATATCCACTTATATTCAACACCAATTCTCGTAATCAACGACCAATATAAGTAGAATAACAATATAAATATCTACCAAATTCCTCAAATAGTAAACATCTACACAACGGTAATACATACCAAATATCCCAAGATCATTTCTATCCAAATTCATATTCCATTTATTCTTAATTAAAAGATTTCTCAAAACTAATCTTTCAAATCCAATAAACCGGTATTTCGAATCTTAAATTTATTTAACTTAATTTCACAAAACGTTGTTTACCGTTTTCAATCAATTAGGCTGAAAACACGAATATCCAAATATAGTTCAAAACATCACAATACTTTTTCAAATCACTATGAAATCACTTATTATGATTTATCATAATTTTTCCATATTTTTAAAAATGTAAAATTAGTCTGTTTCATTAAAATCAAGTTTCAGATCACTAACGACACTAGCACTATTTTTCTTCAAATTTGATTTGGCCTTTTCTCAAATTTATTCGTTGTATTTTAAAAATTTATATGTCATTTGAAAGCTCTTTTTATTTTGAACCAAACGTTTTTCGTTTCGAGAAAATCCGATGATCGGATGTCCCGGTACATCAATTTAATGTCATTGGTTCAAATTCGCGAACAGTCACTGCGCGACACGTCCTATTCAAACCATATTATTATTTAAAATAAAATTCCTCGATTTAATTCAAATATATTTTATAAATCGTTTAAAAATGATTCAAACTCGAATTTAATTTTAAATCAAAATTGAATATTCTGTATAATTATAATATTAAAATAATAATATTTTTCAAAATGTAATATTATGAAATTCAAACTTTTCTGAAATATAAAAATAAATAAGATCATTGGAATAATCCATTCGAGTTATAAACATTTTTTATATATCTAACTCGAATTCACTTTTGAATCTACTATTCAAATTCTATTTTAAATTAGAATAAGTCATTTCTAATTCAAATCTCTTTTAAATTCGTTTCAACCTTTTAAAAGTTGTTTGAAATCATATCAATTTCACAAATTGTCTTGGATTTAAAAATCCAATTTCCATTTTTATGCCTTATTTTATTTAAACGAATACAATATTCATTTAAAATCCCAATGGAACTCGACTCAATCAATTTCCAAATAATTTCACATTCGTGGTGTCAATCGTGTCAGCAATAATAAAAACATCAACAACAGTTCATCATCCATCAAACAACAGTCATAAGATAAGTGTTATAAATTTTTAACGTTAAAAATATGCATAAAAAATACAAATAAAGTGGTAAATAAACGTCCATCATCAACAAAGCAATTGTAGCAACCACAAGCAATTAATATATAATCAGATACAATTATAATTACTTTTAAATCAGTTCAGGGAGTTCTCACATTGATTGGTAAATCATTGGAATAACGATTTGGATTTTAATTAAATTAAACATCCATTTAATTCAACAAATATTTCTAGCTAGTTCCATATCTCCCCAAACTAGTTTCGTTGTGTAGCTTGCGTCCATACGATCCCAAAGGATTTAGTTTCATAAGATTCTGAAAAAGTATGCAAAAGTTATACATTTTATAAGTTGGTATACATTTTAAACTCATTAACTATATAAATTAATTGTAAATTTAACCCTCAAATGTGCATTACTCACTAAACATGTCAATATCTCCTAACATAGTAGCTCATCACCTTCTTTCTCGTAACCCGCTGCTCCCCTTATTTCACCATGGCTGATCTTTAAAAATTCCAAGCTCCTACCACACACCATTTAAATTTAAATAGAAAATACCATAAAACTTCTCTTCAAATTTCCTTCACCCCATACTCTTCTTCCCCAACTCGCACCCTTCTTCTCGTTGCGTTCTACCGCCTAGAATGTTGTTTACAGTGAATCCATCGACATAAATATATGCCGAACCCCACCAGAATTTGCATACGAGCACTATTCTTCACCACAAATTCAAAATCAAGCTCCAATTCAAGTGCTAATGCCTTAATTTCTCGAAATGCGGAACCCTAGCCCATGCAGTATAACGAACAGCGAACAAAAAAGATTTCAAACCTTATAAAACTTACATAGAATTGAAGAGGGCCACTCGAGGGTCATGAATATATTTATTTGGAGATTAATGGATTTATATTTTGATCGATATGATTTTTCGAAGATTAAACTTCTCATATTTGAGGTTTTCTGTAGGCGGCCATAACTTCATTGACATAAGGAAGGGAAGAATGAGGGTTTGGGGATGCTAAGGATATTATATAGGGGTAGGTTAGCTTATAGGATAGGCTTCGTATTTTTATTTATTCATTTATTTATATTCAATCATTACTCACAATCGTCATTTAAAAATTTGTATAATCACATACGGTATCCAATTTGGATGATAATAGACACATAACTATAGCATGACATAATGGACCCAATGAAACTTGTTTTGTCAAATTCCGAGTTCGTTTGCTCAAATAGCGCTAGCTCGAGCTCAAATTATTGATCAATTGACATCCAAATTACGCATGGTAACAAAACAATTCCAATTGGGGCAAAATTTGAAATCTATCTATAATTAATTATTTCGGATTCAATAAAATTAGTTTCATCAAAAATTAAGGTCGTTTGCAAAATGGTAAATTTCCATTTTCAGTTAAATCGCCAAAATATAATTTAAATTTTAATGTAAATATATTCTTTGAAAACAATTTATAAATATCAGATATATCCGAACAAATCTACATATAGCTTCAGAATAAACTATATTGGATTTAAAACTCGATATCTCATTTTAAAGCTAAATCGATATTAAATATATTATAAAATCCTTTTATTTTATTTAAACAATCATTATGGTTTATAAACGATTCCATAGTGACTATTTGAAAATTTGATTTGGACATAACTAACAATCTACAAGATGAAATCTCGATTTTTCACTTTCATTGGAAAATTATAGTTCAATGGATCCTAAAGTTTCTTGTTTTAACAAATTCTGACTTATATTAATTTCTATATATTCATTTTAAACGTAACATTATGAACTACCGCGCTGTTGCGAGCTCGTTTTTAATTAGATTATAAATTATACATTCAAACCATAAATTAAATATTTTTCAAGTCATTAATTCTACAAATAATTCATTTTAAATAATTAATATTCATTAAATATTTCTTAATAAATTCTGGGTCATCACAATCTCCCCCACTTAAAAAGATTTCATCCTCGAAGTCGAAGATGGAACTAAAGGTCGTTTACTTAACCAACTCAGCCTTCGTTCGAATAACTCATGTTCTTCAACTTTTCAGTTTCTAAGAACTTCCAATTTCTCAAAATTTGGCTAACACCTTAAATTTTCGAAAAAAGTCCCCATAACCTGTTAGGGAATGCGAAATGGATCATTAGGGCAAAATTAACACTAGATGGGAGGTAAATAGTGTTTTGAAGGAATTTAAGAAAATCTAAAACTTATGTGATCTACTATATGATTTACACACCACAAAAACAACCACAAGCGCAGAATCGAACACAAACACAAAAATAAACAGAAATAAAATGTAGAAAAGGAACGAACACATCATATTTTATACTTGTTCAGATTACTCCTACGTCCAGTCCCATGAAACGCTGGATTGCACAGAGTTTTATTACTATATCAATATCCAAGTACAACGCCCTTGATTTCACGGCCATGAGGTTACCACCAATTCCAAACACTCCTGATTTCACGGCTACACGATTACCACTGATTCCAACCACCCTTGATCAAGTATATTCCCCTTGATTTCCCCGGCTACAAGGTTAACACTGATTCCTTCCTTGATTTCATGGCTACAAGGAACACGCCGTTTCCAAAACTATCCCAAATGATTACAACAGCTCTATAACTCTTCAATAGCACTTCTTTTTGGAGAGTAATGAGTAAAAAGTGATAAGAGAATAAGTTTTAAGTAATTAGATTTGAAATCGACAGAATATAAGTGTAGAAATCATAAAAATATGAAATATTAATGGTGTAATGAAAGAGGAAGTAGATGGAGAAGAAGAATAGTTAAAAAAATCGAAATCAACCTTTATTTATAAGATTTGAAGGGTTGCAACGCTTCTGAAACATTACAAATGGTGAAAAGACACTTCGTTTCAATTTTAAAAATGTGCCGGTTATATGTCGACATATATACATATGTATGTTGACATAAACTATTTAAAATTTGAATACTTTTCAAGTGTTTGAATGAATCCAAGAATTCTGGAAATTCTTGGATTAAAACATAGTGATATAAATAAGTATTATAAAGAAACAAATCATAATATATACTATACAGCTATATTTATAAAATTATAAGTTTTAAAACTATATAAATATAAGGGATATAACTATATAAATATATATAAACTTATAATTTTTAAATCTCAGGTTTAAAATCAAAAGTAAGATAGAAAAACTTAACTAGAATTAGAATAGAATTTTGAAATCAAAATTTGAAAAATAGATTTTGAATTTTGAATTTGAACCTGGAGTGTTATTTAGAGTCTTACATAAACTAGACTCCATTACTATATTTATCTTGAACTCTTGATTACTCACGAGTCTTGAATCTTCTCTGAATTCTGAATCTCTTGAATCTCTAAAACTCTAAAACTGCACAGTCTTCAGTATTAATCCATGTATAGAAATCCTGCATATATGTGTGTACATATATATATTCTAGATAGAGATGTTAGTATATATTTTATAATCAATTAATATTGAAATAAGGTTGTTGTCATCAAAACTCCATTCTCCAACAATCTCCCCCTTTTTGGTGATGACAACCTTTGTTTATAAAATATCATACATGTACATACCTGTTGATGTTCGTCGTTCTAATACCCCCCAGTCTATATGAATCCTATATATTCTAAGTCTATATTTTATATTTTCTCCCCCTTTGGCATTATCAAAAAGAAATCCTAAAAATACTCCCCCTAAATCCTAACTAAATAATACATGTACTAAAGTAAAGTACTCTCCCTGAATCCTAAATATTTATATATATATATCCTATAATCATAAAATACTCCCCACAAATTTGATTATAAAATAATCAATACTAAGTATACAAACCAATTCAAATATCATAATTACAAATGTTTTGTGTCATATACACAAATCAATCCAAGCAGACCAATCCAGGTTAGTTTACATATGTTCTAATTTACATGTTTTAAGCCAAGTAATTCAAATCAATCATGAATTCAAAAAAAATCAAACAAATCAAACCAAACCAATCACATCATACCAAACAATCAAACGTTTCTTGGGACATCTACGCAACCGTCTTCTCAAAAGATCGGATCCTTCTTGATGACCTCCCAATCTTCATCTTCTTTTGTTGGTGGTGCCTTAGTGAGAATGTTATCTTCATCTCTGAAAAGAGAAGAGATTAGCCAACGAATGACATCAAAATGTTTCTCTTGTTGTTCAAACATTTTTAATTGGCTTAATTCAAGATGACGCTGGTTTCATAGTATTATAGAGAGGATGTCTTGAAAGAATTCAATGTCACTTCAAGATTTTCACTTAGATTATGAATTGGATTTACCATAGTTTTGATAAGAAACGAATAGACAAGAATGAGAAATGAGAAAAATATTTTTTCTGGAAGAAGTAGGCTTAAATAGTGTCTGGAATTCGTTGGATTTGAAAGGACATGAGTTAGTTATTTAATTTTATATTTTGAATAGTTTTGAAAATCAAGCAGTTACATGTCGACATAGCCATGTATGTCGACATACATGTTTGAAAATTTGAAAATTTTGTTCTATATTATATTATATTTTAATTCTAAAATTTACAGTAACTTAAAGATGGTTTTGAAATAAATAAAACTCCATTCATTACTTCATGAAAAGCAAATATATCCAACTAATTAAGACGCACTAAATATGAGATTCCAAAGCAAATACACGAAAATATTAAAGATAAGTTAAACTAGATAGATTAGTTTTCAATGGATGAGGAGGAGGAAGATGAAATTCCAAGATTTCTTCCTATCTTGCTCATGAATTTAGTCATTTTGGAAAAAATCTTTTTGGGCTTCTTTGGATTATTAACTATCTTTGTAACGACCCGTATTCTACGCATCATAGGATCGTAGGATATTTATTTCTTTCACATACGAAGTCGTATGGTCATGTAACTTTGGGAGACGACTATTGGGGTCATTTCCCACGTTCATGATTTTTCCCGATTTTTAAATGACCATTTTACCCCTAGTTGGCACTGTTTTGGCCATAACTTTTGACTGGAAAGGAACTTTGACCTGAAACCACTTCCATTGGCTCCGGATGATGGTTTCTCTTTCCGTAGAGTGGTCACATTAGCCAAACGGACTCACCGTTTGGGAGATATGGCTGAAACAAGTTTCAGATGGTGAAAAACAGCTTAATTGGGCTTAACCGGGTAGTTAGTAATTAGGCCCATTGGGGGATTTCGGGATTAGTGGTATTTAAGGGGCTGCTAGGGTTAGGATTTCGGTTTTTACTTCATTTTTCCAGCCGCCACTTATTTTCTTCAACCCTAGTCATGGCCTCCAACATCTAGAATCATTCCAAATCACCTCTAATCACTTTCTAATCAAAGATTAAGCAAAACTACATCAAATCAAGGCGAATTAGCATAGGATTTGGAATAGAGCTGCTGGAACACATAGAGATTGGATCTATATCAGAGGAGTTTCAGTTCTGAAAGTTAAATTGTGGCAAAGGTGAGTGATTTGCTTTGTTTTACACTAATTACGGCTAATTAGGGTAATTAGCGAAATTATAACTTAGAAAAATCTAGAAAAATTCCTAAAATTCTAAAACATCATTTTATGCCTCTGATATGAATTTGGGTTAATTTCGACTAATTTTGCAAATCCCGGAATTTGGGGGATTAAGGGGTGATTAGTGGAAATTAGCGAATTTATGCATGTTAAAAATCTGGAAAAATATTTATAAATTCTAAAATATTATTTTAGACCTCTGTTAGAAAAATTGGCTAATTCGGTTAAATTTTGTTAATTCTATCATTAAGTTTGCTTGAACATGCTTAAGGGAAAAATATGGTTTTTTGGGTATGTTTGATCTATTTCACATGCTATGATTTATGTTTTGGTGTTTGTGGTCTATCCCATATGTTTCTATGACTGTTTGACATGATTTATGATTGCATTATAAAGTTAGAATGGTTGAAAACGCCGTCGAGAGGCGAAAATATCTTGCTGAAATGGTGTAGGTTTTCTTCGGGTCGAGTTAGACCGACCAGGGGAGGGTTTTGACCGACCGACCCGAGCTCACGACCGACCCCAATAGAAGGTTTTGACCGACCGACCCTGAATGAAGCGTTCAACTGACTAGGGAGATCGACCAGGCTGGGCAAGACCGACCACTATGCGATGTTCGACCGACCAGGGATGGTGAAGTACGACCGACCAGGAATGGTGAAGTACGACCGACCAGGGATGGTGAAGTACGACCGACCAGGAATGGTGAAGTGTTCGACCGACCAGGGATGGTGAAATACGACCGACCAGGAATGGTGAAGTGTTCGACCGACCAGGGGGCAATACCGACCGACCAGGGTAGAGATGATGAAAACCGACCAGAATGAAAGGTTCTTGACCGACCGACCCGAACAGGAGGAAACCTATAACCCGAGATGCAAAGGTAGTCCAAATGGAAGTTAGAGCTCAGGATCCCGGACCCAGTTGGGAACCAATGAGTTCACTTCATGATTGGGCTTTGCTGCGGGACGTGTGCTAAGGAGTTGTCGATGTCTGTATCTTTGGATCACTATGTATGGGAAGTATGTGAACGGATTCAGGGTCACAGTATGTAGTGACCTAGGTACGACTAAAAGTAGCTATAGACCAATGAAGTGGGATCATTGAAAAGGTTTGGTCATGATTCCATGTGGGTAAGCTTGGTTGTAGCAGTAGTTGTACAGAGTCGAACCCCGTCACTACTTCGATGAGTCTAGTGATTTACAGTGGTGGACATCGTATGCTTTACGCACTGAGTGAGAGATGTGAGGATGGTTGCTATGATTGATTTGTTTGCTATCATTATGACATGCACACCCCCACCCCTGTATCTTAACACCACTTGTTTTGAGGCACCTTAGAGTATTGTACAGTATGTAGTGCTAACTCTTTGGTTGCAGGTGCAGGTTCAGGTATGGTTTAGTATACCTATTATTGTTCTGTTTAGTTGCTTATCGCTCATACCAGACTTTTGTCTGACCCAGAGTTTTATGTCACTTCTTATTACTCTGGGTGCTCACACGAGCAGACTAGAGACAGGTTAGGTGGTACGCACGAGTAGCTGATCCGGAGACGAGCAGGAGGCTTCTACGTATGATATATAGATATTCTCCCTGTGTCGCAGCTGGTCACTACTTTGGGCATTAGTAGTGTACCTTTCCTTTTTTTGCTTTAGAGACAGTATTTTTAAGTTGTAATAAGCTGTATTTTGGATTTCCGCTGCTATAATGGTTCTGATTTAGTTTTCAGCTTATGCACTGTCTCGCATGTTTATGTCAAGTATATTATTATTATATTTTATTCCATGCGCTGTGAGATATGTTACAGGTTCTGTGCTAATTCAATTCTTCAAATCCCTTTCCTTTTCCTTTCTTTTGGCGACCGTTCCGTGCTGGTTGGATATCAGTACAGCGCATTTCAGTGAAATGTCGACTGGTGCGGGGCGGACCGTCACACTTGGTATCAGAGCTCTAGGTTGCGTAGTTCACCTAGGGAAAGACCCTAGGGAGAGATAGTACACGTATATGAGAGTGCGTATTTGTGATTATTTTGGTTTTCAGAAAGCTATATATATACTACTAGTATAGATAAAGATAAGGTTGCACTGCACTGACACCACAAAGAAGAGGGTTAATCGTTTTCTCTGTATAAATTGAACGATGAGCCGATATACGAGGGGTACTGGTAGAGGAGCTAATAATGGGGATGCTGCTGAGATGAGGACGATGTTTACTAACCTCATGAGAGAGATGCTTAGGGAAGTGCAAGGAGCAGTCCCTAATGCTGTTAATGGTGGTGGTGCAGCGGTGCAGGCGCCTAGGGCCGATTTCGCCAAGCTTAACAAGGATTATACTAGTCTTGGTGGGAAGCCGTTCCACGGAACGGAGTCGGCTACAGAAGTTCAAGATTGGCTTGATAGTTGTGAGCGCATCTTTGAAGATTTGGGAATCGAGGATGAGATGAAGAGAATACTAGCATCCCGTCAATTGCAAGGACGAGCTATGAATTGGTGGAACGCTATTAAGGCAGCTACTCCAGGGAATCAAGTTACTTGGAATCAGTTTATGACTCGTTTCAGCGAAAAATTCATTCCAGCTGTCCATAGATCAGAATTGTTCAGGAGGTTCTTAGAGCTTAAGCAGAATGGCAAGGCAGTCTCGGAGTATATTGCTGAATTCAACACTTTATCGAAATATGGATTGTCCCTTATCGATACAGTCGAGAAGAAGAACAAGAAGTTTATAATTGGCTTGGATGGGTACTTGGGGGAAAGACTTGTAAACCATATCGACGAGACGTTTGAGTCTATTGTAAGAAAAGCATTAAGGTCTGAGAGCCTTTTCCCTAAGTCGAAGACTGAGGTTGCCATTGCATCTACAGAGGAGCCAAAGCCGCAAGCAAGTGGTGAAGGCAAGAAGAATTCTCCGAGCAAGAGGAAACAAGACCAGGTTAAGGATGGTCAGAAAAAGAAAAATAAGAAAGATGGCGAGTGCTTTAGTTGTGGCAAGAAGGGCCATTACGCCAGAGATTGTCAAGAAAAACCTGGGGAAAGGAAGTGCTTTAACTGTGGACAAGTCGGACATCAAAAGGATAAGTGTCCACAACCTTTGAAAGGGAAGAAGATCGTGAAAGCATATGCCACCAGTGTTATTCCTTCTTCGTCGAATGCCGCAACTGCGGCAGAGAAGGGAAAGAATGTTGTTATCCAAGGTATGCTTTCTGTTTATGACGTTCCTGTTAGAGTTTTGTTTGATACCGGAGCTTCCTGTTCTTTCGTATCTAGTGACCTGGTAGATAGGTTGGAATTGGAACTCGAGATAGTCGATAGACCTTTAGTAGTGACAAACCCGATCGGTGGTTCGACTAGCCTTAGCATGATTTGTCGTAACGTGGTCTTATCGAGTCATGTATGCATGTTTATTTGTGATTGCTTTGTTTTGGGCTTTACTGGGTTTGGCATTATTTTGGGAGTAGATTGGCTCCAAAGATACGGGGTGGTGGTAGACTGTGAGGGCTTTTTAGTGACAGCTAGAGCGGATGATGGGCGGAGGATAGTGTTTGGTGGTCTACCCAGTGAGGGGGTATTGGCTAGTTTTCTAAACTCCCTCGACATTCCGCATAGTGAGTTGTCAGGTTTGCCCGTGGTTGGCCAGTATCTGGATGTTTTCGAAGAAGTGACCGGACTTCCACCACACCGAGAGATTGAGTTCCGTATTGATTTAGTTAAAGATGCCAGACCTATAGTGATGCCACTTCGTCGTATGGCACCAAGGGAGCAGCGAGAGCTCGGGGTGCAAGTCAGCAATCTTTTTGAGAAGGGATTTATCAGAAGGAGTGTTTCTAAGTGGGGAGCGCCCATTGTGTTTGCTACCAAGGCCGATGGTTCCCTTCGATTGTGTGTGGACTACCGCGAATTGAATAAAGTGACGAGGAAGAATAAGTATCCTCTACCGCGGATAGATGGTTTGTTTGATCAACTGGAAGGAGCGAGAGTGTTCTCCCAGTCGGACCTTGCGACAAGATTTCACCAACTCAGGATGGCAGCTGATAGTATAGATAAAACGACCTTTCGAACGCCATCCGGATTTTATGAGTGGTTGGTTATTCCATTCAGGCTGACCAATGCACTAGCATATTTTGTGGATCCTATGAATAGAGTATTCAGAGATTAGTTGAATAAGTTTGTTCTTGTGTTCGTGGACGATATCTTGGTTTACTCGAGGACAGAGGAAGAACACAAGGAACACTTGGAGATAGTGATGGAGGTGTTAAGAAAACACCAATTGAAGGCGAAGTTTTCTAAGTGTCACTTCTAGAGAAGAGAAGTGAGATTCTTGGGCCATGTCGTTTCAGAGAATGGTATTGCCTTTGATCCTTCAAAAGTGGCTACGGCGAAAGATTGGTTTACGCCCAAGAATGTAACAGACGTAAGAAGTTTCTTGGGATTAGCTGGACATTATCGTAAGTTCATCCAAGATTTTTCCAAGATAGCAGCACCATTGACTCAGTTGACAAAGAAGAATCAAGCTTTTGTTTGGTTGTTTTGCTAGTATCATATCACGTAGATTTTTTGAATTCGGAGGAGATATTCCTTGGGTGCTTGTCTGATATTGGTTTGGGCCTTTGGGGCTTGTGCTTTGGGAATGTCGAGTCCGACCAGGATGGTTTGCGTGGGAGACAAATAGTTGTGGCAATTTTTCGTTGGGTGCAATAATAAGTGCATTGAGTAGGAGACATGCCAGTTTAGGGGCTATGTTTTTGGAATGGAAGCAAGTGGAATATATCGCAGGATATGATTCCCGACCTAAGTACGAATTGGATCCAGAGATGTTAGCAAGTTTGACGATCAGGCCCACTTTGATTGAGCGGATCGGATCTAGTCAGAGGGACGATCCTAACCTATTGGAAATCATCTCCAAGTTAGAGATGGGTATCGATGAGGAGATGAACAAGTATGGGCTTGATCGAGATGGATGGATTAGAAAGAATGGAAAGCTTGTTGTACCCAATGTCAATGGATTGAGAGATGAAGTGCTTAGAGAATGTCATCACTCAAAACTGACTATACACCCCGGTGGTAACAAGATGTATTGAGACATGAAGCAGACCTACTACTGGGAAGGAATGAAGAGAGACATTGGAAAATTTATATCCAAGTGCATGAATTGTCAACTAGTCAAGGCCGAGCAAAAGAAGCATAGTGGTCTATTACAACCATTGGAAGTCCCAGAATGGAAATGGGAACAAGTATCGATGAACTTCATTGATGGGTTACCAAGGACTAGGCCAGGCCATGATAGTATTTGGGTTATTGTGGATCGATTGACCAAGAGTGCAAGATTCATTCCAGTCAAGTCAAATAGAACAGTAGCCAACTTGGCATAACTGTATATGAAGTGGGTAGTGAGATTTCATGGAGTACCAAAAAGCATTGTGAGCGACCGAGATCCACTATTCACTAGTGGGTTTTGGAAGAGCTTACAAGAGGCGTTGGGAACAAAGTTACATCTCAGTACCGCATATCATCCTCAAACAGATGGTCAGACAGAGAGGGTGAATCGAATATTGGAAGATCTTTTGAGAGCTTGTGTATTGGATTTTGGTGGATTATGAGATGACCATTTGCATCTAGTAGAGTTGAGTCACCAGACAAGATGGCAGGAGTTCATAACGTATTTCATGTTTCCCAGTTAAGAAAGTTAGTACATGACCCCGATATGACTATTTCACCGAATCAGTTGAACGATATCGAGATAGCATCCGAGGCGGTATGGAGCCACAGACCGATGCGTATTGTTGGGGACGATACGAGGCAGTGTGAAGGAAGGTGGTGAAATTAGTCAAAGTTTAGTGGGGTGAGAATGAGAATGACTGTACTTGGGAGACAGAGGAGAATATTAGGAAGACGCACCCAGAACTCTTTGCCTGGTAAGATTTTGACTTCGATTTAGTTTTCCGCATGCTAGGATAGGTTTGTTTTGCTTATTTTGCATGTTTGATTGATGTATGTGGTTGTTAGGCATGCGGGATCCTTTGTATGTTTTGGGTTAAGGAATTTCGGGGACGAAATTTCTTAAGGGGGGGAGAGTGTAACGACCCGTATTCTACGCATCATAGGATCGTAGGATATTTATTTCTTTCACATACGAAGTCGTATGGTCATGTAACTTTGGGAGACGACTATTGGGGTCATTTCCCACGTTCATGATTTTTCCCGATTTTTAAATGACCATTTTACCCCTAGTTGGCACTGTTTTGGCCATAACTTTTGACTGGAAAGGAATTTCCTGAAACCACTTCCATTGGCTCCGGATGATGGTTTCTCTTTCCGTAGAGTGGTCACATTAGCCAAACGGACTCACCGTTTGGGAGATATGGCTGAAACAAGTTTCAGATGGTGAAAACAGCTTAATTGGGCTTAACCGGGTAGTTAGTAATTAGGCCCATTGGGGGATTTCGGGATTAGTGGTATTCAAGGGCTGCTAGGGTTAGGATTTCGGTTTTTACTTCATTTTTCCAGCCGCCACTTATTTTCTTCAACCCTAGTCATGGCCTCCAACATCTAGAATCATTCCAAATCACCTCTAATCACTTTCTAATCAAAGATTAAGCAAAACTACATCAAATCAAGGCGAATTAGCATAGGATTTGGAATAGAGCTGCTGAAACACATAGAGATTGGATCTATATCAGAGGAGTTTCAGTTCTGAAAGTTAAATTGTGGCAAAGGTGAGTGATTTGCTTTGTTTTACACTAATTACGGCTAATTAGGGTAATTAGCGAAGATTAGCGAAATTATAACTCAGAAAAATCTAGAAAATTTCCTAAAATTCTAAAACATCATTTTATGCCTCTGATATGAATTTGGGTTAATTTCGACTAATTTTGCAAATCCCGGAATTTGGGGGATTAAGGGGTGATTAGTGGAAATTAGCGAATTTATGCATGTTAAAAATCTGGAAAAATATTTATAAATTCTAAAATACTATTTTAGACCTCTGTTAGAAAAATTGGCTAATTTGGTTAAATTTTGTTAATTCTATCATTAAGTTTGCTTGAACATGCTTAAGGAAAAAATATGGTTTTTTGGGTATGTTTGATCTATTTCACATGCTATGATTTATGTTTTGGTGTTTGTGGTCTATCCCATATGTTGCTATGACTGTTTGACATGATTTATGATTGCATTATAAAGTTAGAATGGTTGAAAACGCCGTCGAGAGGCGAAAATAGCTTGCTGAAATGGTGCATGTTTTCTTCGGGTCGAGTTAGACCGACCAGGGGAGGGTTTTGACCGACCGACCCGAGCTCACGACCGACCCCAATAGAAGGTTTTGACCGACCGACCCTGAATGAAGCGTTCAACTGACTAGGGAGATCGACCAGGCTGGGCAAGACCGACCACTATGCGATGTTCGACCGACCAGGGATGGTGAAGTACGACCGACCAGGGATGGTGAAGTGTTCGACCGACCAGGGATGGTAAAGTACGACCGACCAGGAATGGTGAAGTGTTCGACCGACCAGGGATGGTGAAATACGACCGACCAGGAATGGTGAAGTGTTCGACCGACCAGGGGGCAATACCGACCGACCAGGGTAGAGATGATGAAAACCGACCAGAATGAAAGGTTCTTGACCGACCGACCCGAACAGGAGGAAACCAATAACCCGAGATGCAAAGGTAGTCCAAATGGAAGTTAGAGCTCAGGATCCCGGACCCAGTTGGGAACCAATGAGTTCACTTCATGATTGGGCTTTGCTGCGGGACGTGTGCTAAGGAGTTGTCGATGTCTGTATCTTTGGATCACTATGTATGGGAAGTATGTGAACGGATTCAGGGTCACAGTATGTAGTGACCTAGGTACGACTAAAAGTAGCTATAGACCAATGAAGTGGGATCATTGAAAAGGTTTGGTCATGATTCCATGTGGGTAAGCTTGGTTGTAGCAGTAGTTGTACAGAGTCGAACCCCGTCACTACTTCGATGAGTCTAGTGATTTACAGTGGTGGACATCGTATGCTTTACGCACTGAGTGAGAGATGTGAGGATGGTTGCTATGATTGATTTGTTTGCTATCATTATGACATGCACACCCCCACCCCCGTTTCTTAACACCACTTGTTTTGAGGCACCTTAGAGTATTGTACAGTATGTAGTGCTAACTCTTTGGTTGCAGGTCCAGGTTCAGGTATGGTTTAGTATACCTGTTATTGTTCTGTTTAGTTGCTTATCGCTCATACCAGACTTTTGTCTGACCCATAGTTTTATGTCTCTTCTTATTACTCTGGGTGCTCACACGAGCAGACTAGAGACAGGTTAGGTGGTATGCACGAGTAGCTGATCCGGAGAAGAGCAGGAGGCTTCTACGTATGATATATAGATATTCTCCCTGTGTCGCAGCTGGTCACTACTTTGGGCATTAGTAGTGTACCTTTCCTTTTTTTTGCTTTAGAGACAGTATTTTTAAGTTGTAATAAGCTGTATTTTGGATTTCCGCTGCTATAATGGTTCTGATTTAGTTTTTAGCTTATGCACTGTCTCGCATGTTTATGTCAAGTATATTATTATTATATTTTATTCCATGTGCTGTGAGATATGTTACAGGTTCTGTGCTAATTCAATTCTTCAAATCCCTTTCCTTTTCCTTTCTTTTCGCGACCGTTCCGTGCTGGTTGGATATCAGTACAGCGCATTTCAGTGAAATGTCGACTGGTGCGGGGCGGGCCGTCACAATCTTCACTTGATTTTGAACAATCATCTTTCTGGAAATGGTTCTAGTATTGATTGGACGCTCAACAATGCTTTCTGAAGAAGTTTATTCTTCTTCTTCGACTTCCATAGGTGCTTGTTCTTGTTGCATTCGAGCTTGTTTGTCTTCAAATGTCTTAAGGTTTGAAAGTGAGTGGAATTTGCATAAGGTGTATGTTTGTGGAATCAAACAACTTTCTTGGCACAAATTCTTCTCCGTGAAGATCAACTCCAAAGTATTTGAAAATACGATTTTGATGAACTCCATAGTAAACCGTGTTCTCTCTTAATGAACTTTCTATTGGCTTGAATTCTCTTAAGATCATGTCGGCCCAATTGATGTTATAGCCACCAATAATAGCAAAGAGTGCTTTTTGGACCTTGAGAGTTGGATTATTAAAATTTCTGGTACAAAGAGTGATGGTATGTTGTAGGAGAAGGTTTATGATTCTTGTTTTTGGACGGAAATAGCAATTTTTGAATTCCATGTCAGCGTCGCTTTTAAATATGTCGTGATAAGTCTGTAAATCAGTTTCATCAATTTTGAAATCCAAAAAATCCGAGCCCATGCTTCTACAATTCAAGATAGTTCCCAAGATTTCGCAATCTAGAACAATTTGTGTGCCTTTGATGCTACTTCAAATTTGGTCTTCGTTGCCTTCGAAAAATCCACGATTAAGATTCGCATAAAACATCTTGACAAGCTTAGGATAACACATTTTCCCGTTATCCAGAGAGTCAGTTAGACTCAAGACTTCATTGTGGCTGAATAGAGAGATAAGATCGTAAGATGGAAAGTCTCCAAAGATAGTGAAAGTACCCATATTGACTTTTGCATTTTCTAAAATAGTCAACATAGGTTTTGATAGCATCTCTATCATTATGAAGATAACCTTTGATGGTTTTGGTAAATTTCAATTTCAGAGATGAACTTGAGGAAGCCATTGAAGTGATTGTTTTGAAGAGTATAGTTATGAAGAATATAGTTTGAATTGTGAATGAGAAGTTGAGAGAATAGTGGTATATGTAGAAATTGAATAGATATGAATTGAATAGGCACAACTTTTCAGAAATCAATGACACCTTTTAAGACCTTGGGAGTTGGTGAAAATTTGGAGGGAAGTTTGAAAGTTTAAACCCTTGAAGTTCAACTTTTGAATTTCAAATTACAGGCTGATATGTCAACATATGGACATATGTATGGCGACATATGTTTTCAATTTCAAAGGACATTTGGTTTTTGTGACTTTTGATTTAAATTATCGATTTATATTTCAGGTTTAACTATTTCCTAAAATAATTCTAATCCTAGCAAACATCCAAAATTTATTTTATTAATTATTATTTTATTATTATTATTTTTAATTTCAAAATTTTAATTTTAAATTTAATTTTAAATTTCAATTTTTAAGTTCATATTTCAAAAATAAAGCAAACAAAATATCCATTCGACCAAAAATTTAAAAATTAATTAAGGTGTACCAGGTTTTTAGATCCTTTTCTTCGATATTTTCTGAATTTTAAATTGTCATGAAGCACATGTTTGAGTTTTTGGTTTCTGGCTCTTCATCACTTGACAATGAGTCCGAATCTTCTAAAGTTTATGTGAATTCTCTCTTTCTCTTCTTTGATGAGTTGCTGTTGTCTGTTTGTTGAATCGGTTTATCTGGATATGGACACATTCTCTTCACATGGCCTGGTTTATTGCAGTTATAACATCGACCATTATTTCTTCCTGAACTTCCTTGGTTATTATTTTGAAAATTATTTTTCCTTCTGTATCTCAGAAATTTTCGGAAGTGACTTGTCATTAAGGCTGTCTCTTCATCATCTTCACTGCTTGAGTCATAATCATTTGTTGTTGCTTTAAATGCTATGGATTTCTTTTTAGTTGGCTTGTTTTCCTTTCTTATCTATAATTTGACTTCAAAAGACATCAGATTTCTGATTAGCTTCTCAATCCTCATTTCACCGACATTATAGGTTTCTTCAATCACCAATGTTTTTTGATTGCATTCTAAAGCTAATAAACTCGATATTTTTCTGACTTGATCTTCTTTCGAATAAGTTTTTCTAAGTGTTGTTAGTGAATACACTATCTCTTGAAATCTGCAATACATATCGAAGATAGATTCATTCCCGTTCATTTAGAATAACTTAAACTGATTAACTAACATTGATATCATTGTTTGTTTAACTTTACTAGTTCCTTCATGAGTAACTTGTAGATTTCTCCAAATTTCATAAGCTAATTTACAAACTGAAATTCTATTAAACTTACTCCTATCCAATGAACAAAGCAACATGTTCATGGCTTTAGAATTGCTTTATGCAGCAGCCTTTTGTTCATTAGTCCATTGTGCAAATTTTGTTATAGGTTCTACATATTCAGTCTGTGTGATATTCCATGTGTCTAATCCTACTGATTGTAATAAATTTTCATTCTACATTCCCAATATGAATAATTACTACCATTAAACAATGCTGGTCTTATATGATCTAGATTAACCCTAGAGGGAGGGTGAATAGGGTTTATTCAAATTTTACGGGATATTAAAATAAATCATAGATCACATAATGCAGTAGAAAATAAATGCAGAAAAGTAAATGACACAAGATATACCCAGCTTCATCAAAATCCTGCCTACTGCTGCATTCCTAAGGTTTCTACTAGGTGAAAGAACAGATCCCGCTTACAAAACCATGTAAACTTGCGAACCCCTCGCTCCTATTCTAACCATACGCTCAAAACCCTATATTGATCTATATCCCCTAGATCAGATTTCCCCTAGGTCTACAAACACTAGTAAACTGCCTGGTTTTACAGATGAAACTAGAAAACCACCTAGATTTTACAGACTTTAGAAACTACCAGTTAAACCCCTAACTAGTTTCCTAGAATTTATAAACTCTAGAACTGATCGATTACAGATGGAATTAAAAACAAAAATACAAAATAAGTAAAAACAAAGAAAACACCCTTTTTCAATTTAAAACAAACTAATCCCTTGTTAAAAAATTGGTCACCCCATGTGATATTTCATTTGCCCGATCTCTTTGTCTCTGGGAAAAATGAATGGCGGCTACGAGATCCAAAACTAAGGTTTTCTTCAAATCCACAAATCGCGATGCTTGGTTGTAGAAATCTGGTTCTCTAGTGCTCGAATCTTTGTTGCTACGTGATTCTTTGATTTGGTATTGTTCTCTCTCTCTTCCGATCGAAACTGTGAGTAATTTTTGATTTCGAATTCTTCCTTGAGTTGCTCGTGGTTTCGATCGTTACTTGCCAGTGATGTATTGGTGTTTAAATAGGACATTCATATCCTTTAATCTCTCAGATTTCAATTAAATGGCTTGGCTTGATTGTTGTCCGATTTCCTCTTTTGGTTCCCTACGTGAAAAATGTTGCCTTTTGTGTTTCCTGATTGATTCAAAAACTGGAAAGTTGTAATTCGATTTTCTGGAAAGATAATCGCCCCTTTTTTAAATAGCAGATTGCCTTGAATGATTTTCTGGAATTATTTGATTCATTGTGCCGAGTTGAATTGTTGCCAAAACATTGGCTCCATGCTGTAAATCTGGAATTCAAACACTTGCTAAAAACATGGTTTTTGCGTGATATTTTGCTCTGCCTTGAACTATTGATTTTCTGTGTGACATTCTGATTTATTGCCAAATATGTTTTGTAAAATATGGAAATAAAAACAAAATTTTTTCTAGCCATTTGTGTTCTTTCCAAATATGATTCCAGTCATGATTTATTGGCCAACAATATTCACTGTGATTGTTCCAATTTCTCAAAACAAATAAAAAGATTTTTGCCTTTTAAAAACCTTGATTGATTCTATATCTGGAAACATCGCCAAGATTTCTGGAATTAAGTAAAAAGCTTGCTGATTTTCCATTTACCATCCTTGTATCAAGTCTGCACTTGTGATTTCAGGAATTTTTCTTGCCTATTAAATGACTGGAATGATTTACGAAAACAATTTGAAAACTCTTGCCAAATTAAAGTTTGTTGAATACCCCAGTTCTTTATGCTTGCACATTTAACCTATTGATATCCATTTATGCAGACATTTTCATTTCTGCATGAAAGTTCCTTGTTTCACCAAAAACTTTACACTGCCTCGACCACATTTATGTATTGAACTTCTACTTTGATTTGCAAATGTTCACCCATTCTTCTGAGATCTATCCTGTGCTGCATTGTGCATATGTGTAATGCCCCTTCTTGCTTGTTCATGTTGACTTTTCATGCTTGCACACTATGTAGCCTAGCTCCATTCATATTGATATTGACCGAACACGTTTCATTTGTACATGCCATGCAAGCCTCCTTGTTGTGTTGTAGTTGCACTTATGACCATGCTGCTTCACTTGATAAGTTTGTCCACTGTTGCTTGATCATTCTGCTTGTTTTGATCTTGTTTGCTTACTGATATGCTTTCATGCCACATCATCAATTCTGTTGCATTTTTACTGATTTTTGCACACCAACCAAAATGATAGCTCCACTTGAACTTGTTTTGCTGAATCTTGTTGATGATCATCATAGCTTTGTTCCATGTTGTAACAACCATGAAAACCGCCCTGAAACTGTTTTGTTGCCACATCTTCATAGCTGTGTAGATTATGTTGTTGCATCACTTGCTCGAACACTTTTGCTGACCTGACTTTGTTGCTTGTGTATTCCTAATGAATTTGACATGCATATACACCATGCTGTTGTGTTGCTTGGCCCTTGCGTCTTGAGCTGTTTGTACTCGACATTTCACAGTGTCGAGCTTGGTCCATGTGGCCGCTCCACAGCTGCTCGCTACATGACTTCATTCTGATTGGCGAGGCAGTGCACACGTGTATATTTATACACGTGTGTATATGCAGCCATTCATACTTATTTTTATATCCCTGCACTGTAATATGTGTATATACACACACATGTATGTGTATACATGTGTCGCGCGTATATTTGAGCACTTGAAGCGCTGTCAGATCGAGTCATGAAAAATGATGAGAAACACACCAAAATTTCGAGGCAAATAAATTTTAAAATAAAATTGTATCTGTTACAATTTAAAATTATTTTTGTTCCAAATTTTTGTGTGTGTTTTTATTGTGATAGGTAAGCACATGGTGACTGGACTGACTATGCTGTGAAGACAGAAGACTAGACAATATCAGTGAATGAGTGAATGTACAACATGAGTGATAAAAGTATAAACTGAGTGATTGAGTGTATCTGTAGTGAGAAACTGTGTATGAATATATGTATGAAATGAAATATATCAGTGGAGTGTACAAATAGAGAAGTTATAAGAGTTCTAGTGTTTGGATGTTTGGGATAAAATATTCTATTTAAATAAAATACTGTGAGAATATATGAATTTCTATATAGTCGTATTCTATTTAAATATAAATATTATATTCCTGTCTGTGATGTATATATGAAACAATACATTAATGAACACATTTATAATAATATATGTTTGGTTGTTATCATCAAACAAAAATCATATAATTGTGTATACAACAACGTTATATACAACAAGTCTAACAGTACATTGGCCCTCTACAAAAGAACAATTATTATTACCACCAGTATTGGTTGTCATTATAAAAATTTTCAAAAATCAGATTATGAACTTTTTGAAAGACCAGGCTCTGATACCAATTATTTGGGAATGCGAAATGGATCATTAAGGAAAAACTAACACCAGAGGGGGGTAAATGGTGTTTTGAAGGAATTTAAGAAAATATAAAACTTATATGATTTACCTTATAATTCACACACCACAGAAACAATCACAGACACAGAATCAAATACAAACACAAAAATAAATAGAAATAAAATGCAGAAAAGGAATGAACACACCGGATTTTTTACTGGTTTGGATTTCTCCTACATCTAGTCCCACGCACGCTGGATTCTGTAGAGTTTTATTACTACGTCAATATCAAAGTACAACACCCTTGATTTCACGACCACAAGGTTACCATCAATTCCAAACACTCTTGATTTCACAATTACAAGATTACCACCGATTCGAATCACCCTTGATCAAGTATATTCCTCATGATTTCCCCAGCTACAAGGTTAACACTGATTCATTTCTTGATTTCACGACTACAAGGAACACACTGTTTCCATAACTATCCCAAATGATTACAACAGCCCTATAACTCTTCAATAGCACTTTGATTCAAAGAGTAATGAGTAGAGAGTGAGAGGAGAAGAAGTTTTATATAATTAGATTTGAAATCAGCGGAGTATAAGTGTAGAAATCATAATAATATGAAATATTAATGGTGTAATGAAAGAGGATATAGACGGAGAAGAAGAACAGTTAAAAAAATCGAAATCAATCCCTATTTATAAGATTTGAAAGGTTGCAACACTTCTAGATGTTACAAATGGTCAAAAGACACTTCCTTTCATTTTTGAAAATGTGATGGTTATATGTCGACATATATACATATGTATGTCGAAATAACCTATTTAAAATTTGAGTAATTTTCAAGTGTTTTAATGCATATACAATTCTAGAAATTCATGGATTAGAACATAATGATGTAAATAAGTATTATAAAGTAAAAAATCATATGAAATCATAAATATAAACTATATAACTATATTTATAAAATTATAAGGTTTAAAACTATATTAATATAAAGTATACAACTATATAAATATATATAAACTTATAATCTTTAAAACTCAAGTTTAAAATCAAAAGCAAGATAGAAAACTTAACTAGAATTAGAATAGAATTTGAAAATAAAATTTTGAAATCATTTGAAAAATAGATTTTGAATTTTGAATTTGAACCTAGAGTGCTATTCAGAGTCTTACATAAACTAGACTCTATTACTATATTTATATTGAACTCTTGAAATCTTGATTAGTCACGAGTCCTGAATCTTCTCCGAATTCTGAATCTCTAAAACTATACAGTCTTCAGTATTAATTCTTGTATATAAATCTTGCATATATATATGTGTGTGTGTGTGTATATATATATATATTCTAGATAGAGATGTTAGTACACATTTTATAATCAACTAATATTTAAATATTTAAATAATATGATGGAATGTTTATATCAAAATATAAAGCCGAGCTTAGTAACGTGAGCTTGTTACCAAGTCGGGCATTAATGTGATGGAACGTTGGGTCATGTTGTTGAATTGGGTACATTGTGCAATTTGTTGGCTTGCCCGATCTAAGTTGTTGAGTGGCATTTGCACTTGGGGTGGAAAGTTTGGTTGTGTCTGCTATAATAAGGAGGCAATGCGTCAGGCTAGTCACAGAGCAACGAAAAATCCTTGCTCGCAACAGTGGATGGATAATGGGCTACTGCATTCTGTTCCCATAATGGATTCGGTAACAATTCTTCAAATATTGAAATAAGGTTGTTGTCAACAAAATTCCATTCTCCAACATAACCTCCGTTGTACGGCTTAATCTGTACAAATACAACCCGCCTCTCTAGGACCTCATTAATCAAAATATAAAACCCAAAAACCACGTGTCTTGCCAATTGGCTCATAAATCATCAAACCCAGTCAATACAGTAAATATGCGCCTTTGTGTCGGACATTCAATTTGATTCCTTGTCTCAGCTTCCATTTGATAACCTGTTCAACATATATATGTCCAATTCCAACTAATTTCCAATTCAATTCAGCGTTAACGTTAAATTTGACTTATCTCAACTTATTTTTCATTCTCATATTGGTTTTATCATTCCAAATTTATTTAACTTCACCTAAGTTAAATTTTAGTTCCTTTGATTCACGTTTAACAAATTATTTAACTCGTGCTAGTTAAATTTGAAGCTCAAATCATCTTAGTCATTTCTCAAATTACAAATATTAAATTTTAACCAAGTTCATAGCCTTAGGCCATTCTTTCCTTTACCTTGGCTTTTCAAATCATATTCAATGGGTTTTAGCATATCTTGATATTTCAATTGGAATTATATAGTCATCCCACTTTCGAAACTCGAAAATAAATACTGATGATGTACAAACTATCAACTAAATTATCCTCCAGCTACTAGAATGTAATTATATATATCCAGTATATTTCAGACTTCATATATACGTTGATCATGTGTATATTAAAAATCTTCTTATACTCGATAGTCCAACCTTAACATCAAATAAAATACTGTAACTCTTATTATATAATAATCAGGTTGGTTGTCCATATATAATCTTTCAAAATCAAATTCATTTATATAAATAAATGAATAAATAAATATATATATATGTAAATTTGTTTTCTTCTATATATAATACTCTTTATACTCATTTTAGGGCATTACTAACCCTATCTCTAATGAGTCACTCTTATTAGATATTACTAATCCTACCACTTATGAGTTCTTTCTTTCTACTCAGATGAGCCATAACCCAAAGCTTTGTATAAACCAAAGCTCTAATACCACGTGTGATGACCCGTCCCACTGCTTGGTTCGAACCGATCATTAAACCGACTTAAATCGATCAACAAGGCGTATCGCTTAGGGTTACAACTAATAAGAAATGAACAAAACAACTTTTCATTATTATTACAATATCTTTTACATCAGAGTACAAAAGATATAAGAGTACATTAATAAATACATCGCATAGAGGAAATAACAATATCAGAGTCTAACATGTACACGTCGCAAAATATAAACTCTCAGCAGAAGAAATAAAATGCTCTAGATGCAGTTCTAGCTTCAATCCAGCATCTATTCTATAAAACATTTACAACCAAAACTACTAGATGCCCGTGTGGAAAATATGCGCACCTAGAGTTTAGGTGGGAAACAAAATACTCTGGATCAGTCATGGGACTGGTGTGAGAACTAAAATAGTTATTAACCATTATTTTAAAGTTGGGTAAATCACGGGACCATATAGTATAACATGGAATGGGTTTTCTCCACATTAATTCCAAATCATAACTACTCGTAATAAGCAACCATAAGACCCGCAGCCACTCACAAAATACAACGCACTTTAGAGGTGTAGGTTTTTCCTTATGATAACCAAATATGCTTGATATATGAAAGTCTCTTTTACTGCATAATGTCGAATTCACTTTTGAAAATAATTGTATAAATTTTAGCAGATGTAGGCACTAAGTCTACATACATAGATTACAACTAAAACTGTAAATGTTCGTATTGGAATATCAATGACCAAAGCAAATAATTTTTCCTAATCGTTGGGAATATCTGTACAACTGGATGTCCTAGGACTCACATGCACGTGATCCTTAACCATTCGGATCACCTTTAATGGGGTGTCCACGATCAACTCAACTTGTGACCCATCTCTTGCTGTGGATCGCAGATACATAATGGTTACGCCTAGATCTCCCAGGAAACATCCATACCTTTAAGCCTTCCTCGGCTCTGCGAATTATTCCCTCGACAATAGACCGCAACAGACACAATGGTTACGCCTGTATCCCTAATGAAACATCCATCTATGTAGGCCTTCTCAGCCCCGCAAATTAAGCAATGCAATCGAACTCAAATGACTTTAGAATGCTGTTGATTGTCTTGTTTTGGCCAATCACGGGTTGTGATGCTCTAAAGTAACGTTTCAACACAAAGATATGTTATATCATCCATGCTTTGATCATCATCCACAAAGCTCTGCTTTTCAACAAGAAGCATTGATCGTCTCAGCACTTAGCATGCCACATTGTCAATTCATAACATATAATCAGTTTCTATTAATATATAACTCTCTGAGTACATAAGTCTCGGAGGAAGGTATTAAGCTAATAGAAAATCCTCCGCCACCAACTGATATAAAATCAATAGCAACCAATTGGCTATGCCGTAAAATACAACGTCAGACGCACATCCATTTACAAGTTTGTTCTTGGTTGTGAACGCAACCGAAGGCACCTTATCCATTATCTAATAAAGGAGAGAGACCCTTGCAAATCCAGACAATCTCCAAGTACGTCCGGACGACTGCCACTTATAACCTCGTCTTGGGTCGTACAACCCAATCGATACATCAACAATAATCCAAACGATGAGAAGATCCCCGGTCTTCAACTGCTGTCTTTAGTATCTTCAATACTCGTAATATAGTTATTCAAAATGGGTCGAAGCCAAGTCTTTCGAAATAACTAACGCATCTTTCAAAACAATTTTGGTGCATGAAATATCATGAGTATCATTCCAATTTGGAATATTTGTTTACTCAAATCATTCTTTACATTGGGAACTTCTATCTTAATTCTTATCACATATTTACATTCATTAAGACTCTTGTTTAAATCTTTCCTTGTAAATCATTCCAATAGATTATAAAAAAACTCATTTCACAACTTTAACTCAAATCAAGTTTTCTTCACTTTTTCGGGATTATCGAACCTTATAAAAAAGAAGTTTCTCAAATCTTCATCCTATTCTCATCTTATTCATCCCATGGAGCAAAACAGGTGGTACTCCATATCTAACGTCTCTCGTGTTTTAGTAAGTTTAATTACCTTCTTTCATTTCAAATCTAATTAAATATTAAATCTTGTCATTACATGGAAACACGATTACTCAAATCCAAATAATTCATTAACCATCATAGTGGTAAATCACTTTTAACTTTCCTAATTCACATCTTTGGCACAAAATCATAATTGCGATTTCTTATTCATATCGTTAGGGAAAACCATTCATTAACTAGACTTGGTTCTCGATTGCACCATGCCAAGAGGATAATCCGTCAAGTGTATGACCCCGAAGGCCTAAACCAACATCAGATCAAACACCCAGAAGACCACCCAACTCAACGATAAACCATCGAGTTCCGACTTCTTTCTTTAAATCTTTATATTCAATTTAAATAAAGATTTCATTTTAGCCAATCTTGGAAAATTATCCTTTCCTTTACATGGGTCAAAGAACAAATGTTATTTAGAATATCATTCACGAAAAACCCAAAATCATTCTTTCATTTACAATGAATTCTTCATAGAAATCATATCAGTTTATAATCGATATAAGTTCCCGTATCGGACTAATACTATGAGCGGAATAATGGCAAAGCTTTTTAAATTCCTTAAATAGTAAAAGCCTTCATCCAAAGAGACCTATCTCAATAATCACTAAATCGATTTCCATTCAATTCCAATTAAATTTATTAATTGTAAAACTCAACTTTGGAAAAACTTCGGTAACCTTAATTAAAAGATCTATTCCATAACTCCATCTTCAACTGGGTTAAAGAACAATGTTATTGAAGACACCATGCACGACAAATCCTAAACCAGTTGGTATTAAATATAAGACTTCGAACAGAATTTATATCCACTTATATTCAACACCAATTCTCGCAATCAACGAATACTATAAGTGGAATAACGATATAAATATCTTTCAAATTCCTCAAATAGTAAACGTCTACACAACAGTAATCAATACCAAATAACCAATGATCATTTCTATCCAAATCCATATACCAATTAATCTTAATTAAAAGATTTCTCAAACCTCATCTTTCAAATCCAATAAACCGGTATTTGGAAATCTTAAGCTTATTTAACTTAATTTCACTAAATGTTGTTTACCATTTTCAGTCAGTTTGGCTGGAAACACGAACATCCAAATATTGTTCAAAACTTCACAATCCTTTTTCAAATCACTCTGAAATCACCTATTATGATTTATCATAATTTTTCCACAAGTTTAATAATTTAAAAATAGTTTGTTTCGTTAAAATCAAGTTTCGGGTCACTGACGGCACAAGCACAGTTTTTCATCAAATTTGATTTGGACTTTTCTCAAAATCTAGCCATTGGATTTTAAAACTTTATACGTCATTTGAAAGCTCTTTTTATTTCGAAAACTTTTTTTGTTTTGGTAAAACCTGTTGGATCTAGATTAACCCTAGAGGGGGCGAATAAGGTTTATCACAGTTTTTCCCAGAGTTAAAAAATCTAACGGGATATTAAATAATAAACAGATCACATAATGCAGCAGGAATAAAAAGCAGAAAGAAAATAACACACAGAGATACCCAGCTTCGGCAAAATCCTGCCTACTGCTGCATTACTAAGGTTTCTTCCTCGGTGATAGAACAGATCCCGCATACAAGATAATGTGCACTCGCGACTCTTGCTCCTATTCTAAGCCTACGCTCAAAACCCTAGACTGACCGATATCCCCTCGATCAGATTTCCTCGGATTACGACCCCATAATCAGTAACCCAGATTTTACAGAAACTGTCAACTGTCAGTCAACACCCTGACTGATTGCCCTAGCTTTTACAGACCTAGAAACTGTCCAGATCGTTTATTTTACAACTCAAAAATAAAATCTATACAAAAATAAAAATAAAACAAGTATAACCCTAGGAAACAATTTAATCTCCCTCTTTAATTATCTTGGCTTAGCCTAAATGAAAAAGTGACCGACCCCTTTTCATTTATCTCTTGCCTGATCCTCTTATAACTGCGAAAACAAATAGAGGCTTCAAAGATGAATTAGGGTTTCTCATTCTTCCTCAAATTGATCGATGAATTGATGTCGTGATTCTCCTGATTTCTCCATTGATTCGAGTTGCTCTCTCGATCGATGTATTGGCTGATCGAATCTCTGTGAAAATTGAGTTTTCTGAAATTTCTTTATATTTGAAATTTATGGTTTTTGGATTCGATTATTTATGTCGATGAGGACATGGTTATTATATAGGATTTCAAATCCTTAAATTCCTCTGATTTCACTAAAAAGATATCGATCTGATTTGGCCTTGATTGATTGCAGTTTCCCATTTTGGTTTCTTCGATTGAAATGAATCTGGTTGTAACTCTGGACTTTAATGAATCTTCGGAATGTAATTATCCCTTAAAAATTGCCTTCCTTCGGCATGATATATTTCCGAAAAACACTTTGTGATACATGAACAAGACTGGAAATATTTTGGAATTACCTTGATTAATTTCTGCATTTTAGAAAACAAAATAAACTTGGCCCTTTGAATAATTAACTGCCGTGATTGTTTTTGGAATCTGTTTAAAAGCTTTCCCAAAGGTGTTTGCACTGATTTGTGAAAAAAAAAATCCCTTTTAAAAAATTTGTTTATGATTCCTGATTTGCCAAAAATGGAGAAATTTGAAATGCAAACGTTATCCCATTGCCAAGAATGATTTCCTTGAAAGATAATTTCCCTTTTGTATGCTCACACATAAATCTCCTTGCCAAAAAATGTCACGGCTCTTTTGGTTTGATAATATGATTCACATGCACTGGAGAGATTTCACGCATGCTGATCATGATGCTCACTGATTTTAATTGCCAAATATGGAATTTCTGAAAAGTGTGTTTGCTAATCTAATTCCTGTAATTCTGGAAACACTTTGAGATTTCTTGAATAAAATCTTTACTTGGATCATATTTGTTGGTCTTGTTTGAGTTACTCACTACCTTAGATGCTATTCACATGTTGTTAAAAAAATGCTTATGTAAATGCTGAATTAGCGGCACCATGCAAAGTCACCATGTTCACACTTTGCCACTTCCTGTATACATGTGAGCTCGACCATTGTTGCAGTTGTAACTTGCTGCTATACTTATTGATGCTAAAACTTGACCATGTTGGAAAAACGACATTACTGTTACCTTGTATTCATTAACCTGATGCTCTCAAGTAGTGCCACATGATTTGTTTGCCATCTATTATTCATGTGTGAGCACTATGCTTCATGTATACTTTCATATCTGTAGCACTTTGGTTGTTTTGCTCAACCCTTTGTTTGAACATCCCATGCAGTATTGAACTTTTGCATTTAACTTGAACTATGCCTTTGTGTGTAACTTGATGCTGGCTGACTTGAAATATTTGTATCCACTGAACCATCTTAGCTGTGCACTTGCTATGTCGTTATACACTAACCTGTTTCATGTGTGTATCCATACGGATGACTCATTTCATGTACACATGTACGTTACTGTGACACTTGGAATTGCACCAATTCATGTTGTGTCCATGTATAATCTATATGCTACTGCCTCTTGTCTACTAAGATGCATACTTGTACTGTTTGTATATATGTTGTGTCCTTTTACCACTACGCTTTGCTGTTGTATTGCTGCTATCATGTACCATTGTGATCTGCTGTACCATTGTGATCTGCCATGTAAATTCTCCTTGATCTTACTGTGATATTTCTTTGATTATTTGTGTCCACCATGCTGAGTTGTACCTGTTACATAGTACCATCCATGCTTGTACACATGAACCTGAAATTGTCTTGATCACTTTGCATTTGTTTTTCTTGAACACTTCATGCTGCCTCGACTATATTAGTATAGTGTTGACTATGTTGACCATGTTGCACTGAGTCAAGATGGTCCACGTGGCTACTCCTCAGTTGCTCGTTGATTGGCGAGGCAGTGCACATGTGTATATTTATACATGTGTGTATATGCAGCCATCAGATAGAATTTCCTGTCCCTGTACTATGTATATAAATTGTCTACCTTGTGGTATTTACAGTGTATAACTGTGAGTATCACAAGCTGTTTAGACACAGTCGGATGGATATGAAAGTCAGATCGAGTCAAAAAAATGATGAGAAACACACCGAAATTCTGATGCAAAAGAATTTTAAAAATAAAATTTATATTTGCATATATTTAGTTTAAATTCTATTGCAGTGTAATGTGTGTGTGTTTCATTGTGACAGGTAAGAAGATGATGACTAGACTTACAGAAGAATGTTATGAAGACAAAAGATGAAAGACAGAAGACAATGAAAAAAACAGTGTGTAATAGTGAAAGTGTCTGTATTTGAGTCTCTGAATGTATAAATGAAAATGTATGTAAACTGACTAACTGAGTGTGAGGAATTGTATATAAAAGTGAATTGAAATGTATACATGTTCAAATAGTGGAGTATAAAAAATTTGTACAGTTTGAAATTGTAATAAAATATTGTGAATATTTAAATTTTTGTACAGTTGTATTTTATTTAAACAGAAATATTGAATGTTGTGCAGTATATGAAACAGTACAATTACAAACACATATATAATAATAGATATTTGGTTGTTATCATCAAACAAAAATCATATAATTGTGTATACAACACTGTTATATACAACAATCTCTCCCTTTTGATGATGACAAAAAAAATATAAGATTTTGAGCATAAATGTGTTTGAAAAAAATGAAATATATATTACTCCCCCTACTTGAATGCTCCCCCTACAAGTATGCATGAGTGTAAGAATTGAAAATTAATAAACTTTCAGAATTAAAAATATTTATAAAATATTCACTCATAAATCAAAAACTCAATCCATTCTCCCCCTTTTGTTATCATCAAAAGGAATCAGAAATTTGAAATGTAGATGAAAAATGACCAAAAAAATATAATTTCAGCTTAAGAGGTAGAACGTTTATCATAAATCACAATCAGTCAAACACAAATCATAATATTCTAAGAACTAGTGGCATATTTCACATTGTAGAGTGATGGATTTACGATGAAATTTATAAAAATGGGGAGAGTTAAAAAATGTTTTTCAATTATTCTCAAAAGAATTTTAAACATAAAGTACAAAAACAGTGACGGATTTGGTGTAATGTCCCGCATTTTTATCGGTTTATATTTGAATATTTAAATCAGTTTAAATATTGAATTCTTAATATAAGTAGATTTAAATATTTATTAAAACGAAGTTGAACGTATAAAAATATATATTAAATATAATCGAGCTCATAACGACGCTGCAGTTCGTAATTTAACGTTCTGAACTTCAACTGAGTATACAAGACTCGTTTTAAATCGGATTTCTGCAAAACAAGAAACATTGGAATCTGTTGAACTGTATCTTTCTGACAGAAGTGAAATATTGAGATTTCGTCGTGTAGATTGCAAGATATGTCAAAATCAAATATTCAGAAAGTCGCTATGAAATCGTATATCGACCATAACGGTTTATTTGAAATAACTTCTTGTCGGTTTCGAATTTAGACAAGGTTCTTTTGGGGCGCAGTGATAATTTAATTTTTAGAATTTTACTGTAATTTTTAATGAATTAAATACGCAACTTTTTATTTGGAGTATTTTGCACCCTGTATCAACAGTTTGGGGTTTCAAAATATGAGTTAAACTACCGATATTATTATATTTTTAGGATCGTGGCACCTCGCTGGACACGATTGTATTAGTATTTCTGTCCATAGCTATCCGTTCATGGACAAGATTTTACGTATCAAGTACGCTAAAATCAACTATGTAGATATGCATAATTAAATGGGTTTCATCCCTAAGGAAAGCAATGTGTAGTACTTCTGTTTCCAGCCTATACTTTGAAAGGATAAATCTCCGCAGACCTTACCCTATGCCTTGTCTCTTCCCACATATTTTCAAGACCCTGTTCCCTATAATACTTCACGTGCTATTTCTTCTCACATATTTTCAAAAGCCTAAGAGTCTATATTTATTTTCAAGCACGTTAGCAGTGTTTATTCTTGTCAACAATTAATACCCACGTTCTAGTTGTTCTAGTTGCATGGCTACCTACAGACTGACCCTAAAACATGTCTGCGAAGCACTGAATTGTCACCATACAGCGGCACGCATTATTACTGCCAAGTTTCACATCGCAACAGCTAGTCTACCTTGATAATTTTTCAATCACTACAACATCCTACTCCTTGCGCCCCACGTATTTTAACTCTATAAATATACATTTGTTTTCCCACCTTTTTCTTCTTCAGTAAATTAAGAGCCGAAGCTCCGATGGCTTTCATAAAAAAAAAAAAGAAGAAAGAAAGAAAAAGAAGAAGGGGAGAACCATGAGTTACATTTTCAGCAGTGGAGAGTGATTACAGGGGAGCAGCTTTACTTTGGGGATGTTGAGGCTGTTCATTTTGGGAGCGGATTAAAGTAGTGGGAAGCAAGAAGCTCATATGAAGAAGGGCGTGGAAACAGAATTTGAAGCTCGAATATGGTACTGGAGAATGGGAAGTAAAACTGGGCGGTTTCACGTTTTAGTGGAAGGAGAGGCTAGCTGATAATATACACACTTTTTGGCATTTTCTAGTGCATGTTTGGTCACTTTGGGGTACATGTATCAAAAGCAAGGACGTGTGTACAGGAGACAGTGAACACACATGAAGAAGTGGTGGTCAGTAGCGGCCTCTGGAGCGAGATGAACCGAGCAGGTTTGGAGAGGTATTTCGGACAGCACAAGTTGTCGAGTTGAGTGAAAACAGATCGGTAGAGTTAACAGGAAATAGAAATGGTGAAAGTAAGAAAGATGGAAGGGAAGCACTGGCATGGTACGTGAAATATGGTGGAGCTGGAGTGAGGGGATGACGTGAATTTTGGTAGTGTTGGTTTCCTGTATGATGAAATGAACAGAAAAGGAAGAAATTTGTGCGGTGACTTCATGCAAAAGGGAAAACAAATATATGAAGTAGAAAAATAGCGGTACATGAGAAGGGGGCGTGTGTGTATAGTACAGGCGTTGTGATGAAAGGCATTAGTGATCATGTGGATGTGAATAGAGAATTATGGCATATGGGTATTTATGTATATACTGGTACGGTGGGTTCAAATTGGCGTTTTATATTGAAGCAGGGGAGAAGTTGTACGTGGATCCTTGGGTCGTTACACCAATGTATGGTGCAGCGTGATATTATTGATGAAGAGAAGCTGTTGCACTTTCAAATAAGAGAAAAAATACAAGTATCTGGCATGAACAGAGCTGAGCAATTGGCATATGTGCAGACAAAAGACACCGCTTATGCAATACAAAGAGATTGACTATCAAAAGCTTAGTTTTGTTAGTTGATGGATGGACAACTGGACGCAACCAACGCAGGAGGGCCGTTTAAAAAGGGGACAAGGTTTAACTGGTGGGTTGCATGGCATGCAACATGAAGAGAATACGGGTTCCGGTTCCCAAATGGTAAAGGAAATAAAATAAAATATAATGCTTGCATTTAGAAATACCAGGAGGAAAAAGAAAAAGAAAAGAAAGGAAAAAAATGAGTAATAAGGAGATGGGTCAATCTTCAAAACCAACTGCGAACGATCTGATTTATTGAAACCATACAAAGGCAGACTGCATTATGAAGATGATTCTCAACCATTGGGTGATCGTTTCAAATTGTGGGCAGAAGTAAAACGCCTGGGTCAGATCAACCGACGCAAATCGTTACTTAACGGTTAACGCGCAAAAGGTGAGTAAATTCACTAACTCTCTTTTTATTTAAAATATTTTAATTATATTTTAAATAATGGTTGAATGCTGTGTGATGGTTGATTTGATAAATTACAGTTAAATTGGTTGAAATAAATATATATCATTGCATATGCACACATCATTGGTTGGATACTGACTTGAATAACACCTATGGATGCGGAAATCGGTTGGAGGAACTCAACCGGATTCCTAAACATTTAGATGTACTGTTTGTGCACTGTTTGAACCATGTTGAATGGAAATTCAACGTTATGTTGATTTGGTAAATAAACGATATCAACGACAGTCAACCGTAAACCCATTTTGTTAAGAAGTTGGTTGACCGTCAGACAAATCAACGAAGTTAATTATAAAAATTATATTTTTATAATTGAAGCGAAGTTTAAATTCTAATAAAAATTCTATTGTAAACTGGTATTAAGTTTTGTATTGAGATGTTTTATTTAATTGGGTATAATAATTCAAATAAGAAGTAAGTGGCCAAAAGGACGAAGAACTTGATCGATTTTTGATAAGAAAAGTTTAAAGAGAAATGTCATGGTTTTTGCAACGGAAAGAGATGTCAAGATCTTTGTAACGGAAAGAGGTGTTGAGATTAAATATAAAGTGGAATATAGTAGCGTACTACTATAGCGATAAAATAACGCTGTTGACTAGGCTTAAGCGTGACTGTTCTGTCGAGATTAGTTATAAAGAAGAATATCACAGCGCATGACAAGTTTTGAACTATAACGATAATTTAGCGCTGTTGACCTAACTTAAGTATGATTTTTGTACAGCACTACTCCCTAGAGAATGTAAACAGTTTGTTTTGGAATCCACTTATTCTAAAGTAATAAGTAGCGATGATTGTCCAAAGAAATTAAAGAACGAGTAGTGGAGGATCGTTTCAGAAAACGATGACATCATTTCGATGTTTGAAATATGATTAGAGTTAAATAACACTATTGGAAACGGGAAATAAAATTCAATGATGACGAATGTTAAATAAAGTGCCCGTTGTTGTGTGATGGTTAGTTGAACAATTGAATGGATGTTTGTTTTTACTTCGATAGTTAAATAACCGACTATCGAAGTGTTTTGACCATCGTTGTCAATACGGGGAGACCGGTTGGATATGTTATCCGAAACCACTCCGTATAGGCATAAGCATTGCGAATTGGATTATGCTGAAGACAATTGAAGACGGAGTGAAATGCAAGGGTCGTCCTGTTCCAGAATGGTGTTTTCTGTTTGTCCAGTCCCAGGACAACTTGTATGGACGAATGTCTGACAGAGTATTCCTAACGGTCACATAAGACGATCTTTTCAAGATGTTACGTCTGGTGGCGGAGAAATTCGTTTCTCTTAGCTTTTATACCCGTAATATCTTTGAGAAGATCAACTAGTGATTTGACGGGTTTGACGATGTGACATTCAAAGTGAATGGTGATCAGATGTTCTGAAGATAGACGTAGCCTCTAGCTTCACAACCGGGAAATGACAAAAATCGGGCAGGCAGCATGGCTATGTGGGTCGCTCCCATTAGGGTGTATAATCACCTATCTAGAGAAAATCCTTTTGTTTCTAAATCTATCGATTCTGCCCATTCGGGAACGGTGGTTTGAGTCCAACCGTTGGTGATATACATTCGATACACTCAAGCGAAATGAGTGGTCGGTCATGTGTGGGCCGGGTTGCAAGAAGTTCTTGTTGAACCCAGGTGTATTAGCCTCTAGAGATACATTATCGGAAGGTGGTCCCATACCTTGTCATAGTTGGAATCCAATCTCCAATAAGCGCCCTGCGGGTTTTGATTTTATACTATGTATGTAGAGCGTGAGATGCAAGCGTTCTACTATTTGGTTATTTATTTGATTAGACATTACTATAATATCACTGGATTTTGATATCAAAGTGTTTTGGGTTATAGTAAGGTAAAAACCGTCCGTGTTTATGTGTGGGCTGGTCTTACTATTATCTTTTTTGGTTTGAAAAGGATTTTCAAAGTTAAGCCATATGGTTGGAGTTTACTCACACCAGTCCCATGACTGACCCAGAGTTTATTTTGTTTTGTTTTCCCTAAACTCTTGGGTGCCCAAATTTGTACGGGCAGTCAAGTGTTTCAGGCTTTACAGATACACTTGGAGAAGCTTGAAGCAGGAGGCTTCACCGTCAGTTATATAGAGTTATTTCCGCTGTATCAAATGTTATGTTGTACTCTGATGATGGTAAGTATATATGTACAAAACAGATTTGTATTCAAAGATATGTTATATAATATAGTTTATTCGTTCCGCTGTGAGATTCGTGTTTACTCTGATTCTACTCAGGTGTGGTTTTCCTTCTTCTTCTATTCTATTAGTTCTATCTTTCTATCTCACCTTCTAATTTCTTTCTATTAATGATCCGGTATTTTCGATGTCTGAACAGTCGACGCTGGGTTTTGTGTCGATTTTCGGAGTCGAAAATCCCGGTTCGTTACAGTTGGTATCAGAGCATAAGGTTAAGTGATTACCTAGGCTCTGTGGCGTAACTCAATAGAGATGGAGTCAGCAATACCCTAGATTGAGTTTGAGTGTATGTATATGAGCGCGTATTTGTAAATTAATATAAAAACTGATTTATATCGTGTTGACTGGTCAGTCGAGAGGTTTATGAATTCTGGTCGAAACAGTAATGCAAACTGTATCGATAGGTGTTTCTAAACTCTTGAATAGAGCAATTCGACACGGTATGTTTTGGAGAAGAGGGTAAATGAAATAATCTTACCCGAAATATATTTTGATATAAAGAAAGCATATATATTGGAATTATCTAATATATATTGAGTGCGTTGGTTGAAATTATAATCAAATAGGGTGATAAGTGAAGTGATTATAGATAACCAATGAATATAATATGCAAAATCAGATGAACTGAATCTGAATTTAAACCAGAATTGAAATAAAACTCTAGAAATTTGGAAAGAAGTTGGAAATAATGTTTGGGTTCAAAATATGGAATTTTAAGATCCTGGGGAAATTTTGAAATATTATCCAAGTTTCGAAAAGACAATTTTGAAGTAAAATTTCAAATAAAAGTATTTGAATATGTGTTTTGAAAAGTGATATAGTATTGAACTCACTTTGATCGCTGGAAAATAATTCCGATGATGAACCGCGGCATCATCGGTGTTCGTTTTCGAGTTTCTAAGTGACGGATTACTACCAAAGATTTTGTTTTGAAATAAGTTGTTTAGAAATTCAAATGTTTTGAATTGCTATGTTATGAATATATATGATTTCAAATTGATTTGAAATGAAAACCCCAGAAATTTGAATTCGGAAATTTAAAATTTACTTATGAAGTAAATAAACAGAGAATTTAAATAAGTCAAATAAAATTGAAGTTGAATTGAAGCCAAATAAGTGGAAATCGTATTGGAATAAGGATTTGACTAGGCAAAATAGTTGAGTTGTGAATTGAGATTAGGAATGGAACCGAACTTGGTTGGGAAATTTGATTATTTGGAATTGGAATTGAACTGGAGTTTGAAAAAGAAATTTGAGTCGGGATGTAAGAGAATTATTGATCGAGAATAAACTGACTGGAGATCAGTTGGAGATGCATTTGGGTATGCTGAATGGATTGTAAATGGAAACGAGAAAGTTGGAAGCCCGATAAAGGGAGAAGGCCGGAGTGGCATGTTGTAGTAGTACCGAATGAACCGTGTAACAGAGAGACTGACAAAATTCTCCGAAAATTAAAGTGTTAGAAAATTTTTAGAATTTTGAAAATTTTCGTTACAAAGAAGGGAATTAATATTTTGATCAGTTCAGTTGAAAACTGAAATTATGAAGTAAACCAAAAAGATTTTTAATATGTTTACAACAGAAATTGTAGCATTTTTCCTACCTTAGCAATTTCGAGGACGAAATTATTTTAAGGGGGAAGGAATGTAATGTCCCGCATTTTTATCGGTTTATATTTGAATATTTAAATCAGTTTAAATATTGAATTCTTAATATAAGTAGATTTAAATATTTATTAAAACGAAGTTGAACGTATAAAAATATATATTAAATATAATCGAGCTCATAACGACGCTGCAGTTCGTAATTTAACGTTCTGAACTTCAACTGAGTATACAAGACTCGTTTTAAATCGGATTTCTGCAAAACAAGAAACATTGGAATCTGTTGAACTGTATCTTTCTGACAGAAGTGAAATATTGAGATTTCGTCGTGTAGATTGCAAGATATGTCAAAATCAAATATTCAGAAAGTCGCTATGAAATCGTATATCGACCATAACGGTTTATTTGAAATAACTTCTTGTCGGTTTCGAATTTAGACAAGGTTCTTTTGGGGCGCAGTGATAATTTAATTTTTAGAATTTTACTGTAATTTTTAATGAATTAAATACGCAACTTTTTATTTGGAGTATTTTGCACCCTGTATCAACAGTTTGGGGTTTCAAAATATGAGTTAAACTACCGATATTATTATATTTTTAGGATCGTGGCACCTCGCTGGACACGATTGTATTAGTATTTCTGTCCATAGCTATCCGTTCATGGACAAGATTTTACGTATCAAGTACGCTAAAATCAACTATGTAGATATGCATAATTAAATGGGTTTCATCCCTAAGGAAAGCAATGTGTAGTACTTCTGTTTCCAGCCTATACTTTGAAAGGATAAATCTCCGCAGACCTTACCCTATGCCTTGTCTCTTCCCACATATTTTCAAGACCCTGTTCCCTATAATACTTCACGTGCTATTTCTTCTCACATATTTTCAAAAGCCTAAGAGTCTATATTTATTTTCAAGCACGTTAGCAGTGTTTATTCTTGTCAACAATTAATACCCACGTTCTAGTTGTTCTAGTTGCATGGCTACCTACAGACTGACCCTAAAACATGTCTGCGAAGCACTGAATTGTCACCATACAGCGGCACGCATTATTACTGCCAAGTTTCACATCGCAACAGCTAGTCTACCTTGATAATTTTTCAATCACTACAACATCCTACTCCTTGCGCCCCACGTATTTTAACTCTATAAATATACATTTGTTTTCCCACCTTTTTCTTCTTCAGTAAATTAAGAGCCGAAGCTCCGATGGCTTTCATAAAAAAAAAAAAAAAAAAAAAGAAGAAAGAAAGAAAAAGAAGAAGGGGAGAACCATGAGTTACATTTTCAGCAGTGGAGAGTGATTATAGGGGAGCAGCTTTACTTTGGGGATGTTGAGGCTGTTCATTTTGGGAGCGGATTAAAGTAGTGGGAAGCAAGAAGCTCATATGAAGAAGGGCGTGGAAACAGAATTTGAAGCTCGAATATGGTACTGGAGAATGGGAAGTAAAACTGGGCGGTTTCACGTTTTAGTGGAAGGAGAGGCTAGCTGATAATATACACACTTTTTGGCATTTTCTAGTGCATGTTTGGTCACTTTGGGGTACATGTATCAAAAGCAAGGACGTGTGTACAGGAGACAGTGAACACACATGAAGAAGTGGTGGTCAGTAGCGGCCTCTGGAGCGAGATGAACCGAGCAGGTTTGGAGAGGTATTTCGGACAGCACAAGTTGTCGAGTTGAGTGAAAACAGATCGGTAGAGTTAACAGGAAATAGAAATGGTGAAAGTAAGAAAGATGGAAGGGAAGCACTGGCATGGTACGTGAAATATGGTGGAGCTGGAGTGAGGGGATGACGTGAATTTTGGTAGTGTTGGTTTCCTGTATGATGAAATGAACAGAAAAGGAAGAAATTTGTGCGGTGACTTCATGCAAAAGGGAAAACAAATATATGAAGTAGAAAAATAGCGGTACATGAGAAGGGGGCGTGTGTGTATAGTACAGGCGTTGTGATGAAAGGCATTAGTGATCATGTGGATGTGAATAGAGAATTATGGCATATGGGTATTTATGTATATACTGGTACGGTGGGTTCAAATTGGCGTTTTATATTGAAGCAGGGGAGAAGTTGTACGTGGATCCTTGGGTCGTTACACCAATGTATGGTGCAGCGTGATATTATTGATGAAGAGAAGCTGTTGCACTTTCAAATAAGAGAAAAAATACAAGTATCTGGCATGAACAGAGCTGAGCAATTGGCATATGTGCAGACAAAAGACACCGCTTATGCAATACAAAGAGATTGACTATCAAAAGCTTAGTTTTGTTAGTTGATGGATGGACAACTGGACGCAACCAACGCAGGAGGGCCGTTTAAAAAGGGGACAAGGTTTAACTGGTGGGTTGCATGGCATGCAACATGAAGAGAATACGGGTTCCGGTTCCCAAATGGTAAAGGAAATAAAATAAAATATAATGCTTGCATTTAGAAATACCAGGAGGAAAAAGAAAAAGAAAAGAAAGGAAAAAAATGAGTAATAAGGAGATGGGTCAATCTTCAAAACCAACTGCGAACGATCTGATTTATTGAAACCATACAAAGGCAGACTGCATTATGAAGATGATTCTCAACCATTGGGTGATCGTTTCAAATTGTGGGCAGAAGTAAAACGCCTGGGTCAGATCAACCGACGCAAATCGTTACTTAACGGTTAACGCGCAAAAGGTGAGTAAATTCACTAACTCTCTTTTTATTTAAAATATTTTAATTATATTTTAAATAATGGTTGAATGCTGTGTGATGGTTGATTTGATAAATTACAGTTAAATTGGTTGAAATAAATATATATCATTGCATATGCACACATCATTGGTTGGATACTGACTTGAATAACACCTATGGATGCGGAAATCGGTTGGAGGAACTCAACCGGATTCCTAAACATTTAGATGTACTGTTTGTGCACTGTTTGAACCATGTTGAATGGAAATTCAACGTTATGTTGATTTGGTAAATAAACGATATCAACGACAGTCAACCGTAAACCCATTTTGTTAAGAAGTTGGTTGACCGTCAGACAAATCAACGAAGTTAATTATAAAAATTATATTTTTATAATTGAAGCGAAGTTTAAATTCTAATAAAAATTCTATTGTAAACTGGTATTAAGTTTTGTATTGAGATGTTTTATTTAATTGGGTATAATAATTCAAATAAGAAGTAAGTGGCCAAAAGGACGAAGAACTTGATCGATTTTTGATAAGAAAAGTTTAAAGAGAAATGTCATGGTTTTTGCAACGGAAAGAGATGTCAAGATCTTTGTAACGGAAAGAGGTGTTGAGATTAAATATAAAGTGGAATATAGTAGCGTACTACTATAGCGATAAAATAACGCTGTTGACTAGGCTTAAGCGTGACTGTTCTGTCGAGATTAGTTATAAAGAAGAATATCACAGCGCATGACAAGTTTTGAACTATAACGATAATTTAGCGCTGTTGACCTAACTTAAGTATGATTTTTGTACAGCACTACTCCCTAGAGAATGTAAACAGTTTGTTTTGGAATCCACTTATTCTAAAGTAATAAGTAGCGATGATTGTCCAAAGAAATTAAAGAACGAGTAGTGGAGGATAGTTTCAGAAAACGATGACATCATTTCGATGTTTGAAATATGATTAGAGTTAAATAACACTATTGGAAACGGGAAATAAAATTCAATGATGACGAATGTTAAATAAAGTGCCCGTTGTTGTGTGATGGTTAGTTGAACAATTGAATGGATGTTTGTTTTTACTTCGATAGTTAAATAACCGACTATCGAAGTGTTTTGACCATCGTTGTCAATACGGGGAGACCGGTTGGATATGTTATCCGAAACCACTCCGTATAGGCATAAGCATTGCGAATTGGATTATGCTGAAGACAATTGAAGACGGAGTGAAATGCAAGGGTCGTCCTGTTCCAGAATGGTGTTTTCTGTTTGTCCAGTCCCAGGACAACTTGTATGGACGAATGTCTGACAGAGTATTCCTAACGGTCACATAAGACGATCTTTTCAAGATGTTACGTCTGGTGGCGGAGAAATTCGTTTCTCTTAGCTTTTATACCCGTAATATCTTTGAGAAGATCAACTAGTGACTTGACGGGTTTGACGATGTGACATTCAAAGTGAATGGTGATCAGATGTTCTGAAGATAGACGTAGCCTCTAGCTTCACAACCGGGAAATGACAAAAATCGGGCAGGCAGCATGGCTATGTGGGTCGCTCCCATTAGGGTGTATAATCACCTATCTAGAGAAAATCCTTTTGTTTCTAAATCTATCGATTCTGCCCATTCGGGAACGGTGGTTTGAGTCCAACCGTTGGTGATATACATTCGATACACTCAAGCGAAATGAGTGGTCGGTCATGTGTGGGCCGGGTTGCAAGAAGTTCTTGTTGAACCCAGGTGTATTAGCCTCTAGAGATACATTATCGGAAGGTGGTCCCATACCTTGTCATAGTTGGAATCCAATCTCCAATAAGCGCCCTGCGGGTTTTGATTTTATACTATGTATGTAGAGCGTGAGATGCAAGCGTTCTACTATTTGGTTATTTATTTGATTAGACATTACTATAATATCACTGGATTTTGATATCAAAGTGTTTTGGGTTATAGTAAGGTAAAAACCGTCCGTGTTTATGTGTGGGCTGGTCTTACTATTATCTTTTTTGGTTTGAAAAGGATTTTCAAAGTTAAGCCATATGGTTGGAGTTTACTCACACCAGTCCCATGACTGACCCAGAGTTTATTTTGTTTTGTTTTCCCTAAACTCTTGGGTGCCCAAATTTGTACGGGCAGTCAAGTGTTTCAGGCTTTACAGATACACTTGGAGAAGCTTGAAGCAGGAGGCTTCACCGTCAGTTATATAGAGTTATTTCCGCTGTATCAAATGTTATGTTGTACTCTGATGATGGTAAGTATATATGTACAAAACAGATTTGTATTCAAAGATATGTTATATAATATAGTTTATTCGTTCCGCTGTGAGATTCGTGTTTACTCTGATTCTACTCAGGTGTGGTTTTCCTTCTTCTTCTATTCTATTAGTTCTATCTTTCTATCTCACCTTCTAATTTCTTTCTATTAATGATCCGGTATTTTCGATGTCTGAACAGTCGACGCTGGGTTTTGTGTCGATTTTCGGAGTCGAAAATCCCGGTTCGTTACATTTGGACTATAATTAATATTTCAATTTAAGTGACAAAATCGTATATTCTCAAATCCCAATAGCTATCAATTAACAAATCATAATACGTCATAAGATGTTAACACATTTCACAGCTTAGAAAGATGGATTGATAGGCTAGTTTTTATACACCAAGGAGAATTTCAGATTAATTTCAATTTATAGCACAATATTTTCTTTTTCTTTTTCTTTTATTTAAGAGCACACTGACCACACATAACCAGAGCTTGGATTTTAAAATGTGGTCAGTCGCAGCTTAAATTATAAGTTGTCTCATAACCATGCATGACCAGAGCTTGGATTTTTAAATGAGGTTAGAGACACACTTATATATTTATTAAACATTTATCATTTTCAGTTTCAAAATGAGAAAAATCTCCTCGGATATAAAAACAATATGAATTATAGAAATGTGGTAGGTACAGAAATGGACTGCGAAATAAATTTCTAAATTAATTATATTATGAAATATGCTCGACTGTACTGGGATCATTGAAAATTTCCATTTATCACTAATTCTGAATAATAATATAACCACAATTTCATCACAAATACTTTCACTGTTTATCCAAAAAGCTTTTTTTTTTTTAAAATTGACTCTCCACATTAATATAAGATCATAATGGATAACAGAATAGTGGAAGATAAAGAAGATGGTCGTGAAATAATAGCCAATTCAAAGATATTATAATAACTGTTCAACCATCATGATAATCTAAATAAAATTTCCTTTTGCTGTGAAATATACTGCAGTCACAATTCATCACAATTTTAAAATCTAATAATAGTTTTAATGAAGTATAAATACAGTTCAACTTGGATATTGATTTCAATTTCTGAATGAATAATCAATAAATAACTTTAAAATTGAAAATCAATTACAAGAGGGGAATGAAATATTTACACGAAACATGAGGGATTGAAAAAAATATACGTGATGTGAATAAATCTAAGAATGCAACACGTCTGAACTGATAACACATGTTGGCATCTCTATTTACAAGAATTTTAACATGACATGGGTGGCTAACACAGGTATCCTAGACAATGATATCCAAACTCAGATCATAAGAAGATAAGACAAATAAATTTGGCACATTTGTCAAATCAATAAACAGTATATACCAAGACAAGCAGTAATCAGAGGGCATTTTCAAAAAAAAAAGGATCAGAGCAGCACAGAAAAATCAATATCTCAGCGGACTTGTCAGACGATGTTTCTGATGGTCACAAAATATGATTCAAGATTAACAATACAGTTTATCTGAAATCATTTGAGGAAATATGAAGATCTTAAGATTCAATGAATCAATCACATCAGATTATGTTTCAGATTCAAGATATGTGTGAAATTCAATAAATTAATAATTTCAAATGATTTTAAACAAACAAGTATTCAATCAAAACATCATGAAATAGCAGTGAGGTTTAAGACCATATTTTCAAGGAATTTTCAAAAGTATTTCTGACAAGTCCAAAAAAAATATCAGATCATGTACATCAGGTTTGATAGATATTCATGATCCAAAATAATTTATTTGAAATCACTTGAATCAATGTCAAGTTTTGAAATATAATGAATCAGTCACACAAGATTGATAATTTCAAATTTAGGACGTGTGTGATTATTCAAAATATTAATAATTTCAGATGATTTCAAACAAACAAATTCTAACCATAACAATGATTTTCAAGATGTATCACTGAGATTCTAGACAATTTAAAATATCCAAGCCAATCTAAAAAATAATGAAATTATCACAACTGATAAATATTGTTGTGCTGTAATGAGAATAATATTTCAAGCTTTTCTAAACTGAATTAGAAGAAACCCAAAACATCAGATATATGTGAAATTTCATTAAATATTCAGATCTTCAAAAAATTTAGAATTTATACTAATAGTGTTCAAGATATGATATGAATGCTTCAGCACTGTTAGAAATTCAGGAATCAGAAAATAAACTTCAAAACAATTGCAGAAATATATACAAATTTTAATTCAAGATCTGGAAATAATTAGAATATCAGAGTTCTATTCAACTAAAGTGAATTTCCAGAAAATATGAATTCTACAATTGGAAGTTTAAGAAAGTACAAAAGAAAGACGAAAAATATATGGTAGTGACAAAACAAAATAGAAGTGATAAAGAAAAAAACAAAAGGGATAGAAGGAGGAATACACAAAGAAAAAGAAAAATATTTATA